>JAWWEE010000040.1:28406417-28532477 GCA_035221455.1 Xenops minutus
GGGGAGGAGGAGGAGGAGGAGGAGGAGGAGAAGGAGGGGGAGGAGGAAGGCGGCGCTGGGCGGGCGGAGCGGCAGCAGTGGGGGTGCGGCCGGCCTGGCAGGCGCTCCCGGCGGGACTCCCTCCCGCTGTGGTGCTGGCACGGGTGGCTCGCAGTAACGCCGAGGCTGCCTCGCGCACCTTCCTGCTCCAGGCTGTGCTTCGCAGCAGGAAAGGAGCGGGAACAAGCGGAACACGCAGCTGTGCGGAGAGGTGTAAGGCAGCCCGCTGTCCCGGGGCCCGCGGTGCCGCCGCAGGCTCCGGACACGGCGCTGTCAGCCGGTGCCCGAGCGGGGCGGGGCTCGGGCGCTCCAAAGCCTGCCAGCGCACCGTGGTTCGCACACATCGGGGCAACATAAAACAGGACGCGGGTGTTTATTACCCCGACTGTGAGCGCACCGGAGCCCGGCCGCGGGCTAGGATGCCATTTTGCAGGATGCCGTGCAAACCGAACAAAGAGCACATGTCCTGAGTTCCTAACAAAGACAGCAGCTAGGCACAGGTAGACGGCAGAGGGCAAGCAGTCAATGAGATGATACTGGTCAGCATCTCAGTGGCCAAAGCTATTGTTGCTGCATTGTCTTTGTCAAGAAATTATGGGATTTGAAGAGCACAATATGCCCAGCGGGAGGTTTACCCCGGTGTGTGAAGACACAGGCGTTTTTGAAAATTGAGCAAGTGGACAATGGACAAACTTTCTGATTCTGAAGGCAAAGTTGTCACAACAAATTACAGCTAGAAATACTGAGATATGACGAAGAGAAGGACAATATAGGTAAAGTGCTTGACTTCTTGGGAGAGCAATTAAAGACCCGTTCATTGAGACATTATATTTATGTACAAGCACTAACACTTCTACAAGATCCATAGCTTTCTGTGTCTCTCTAGGAATCCTGTGCATCAGCAACTGGAAACTTGTGTAGGATTTCCTGCTTGCAGTCAGAAATTTATCCTAATTTCCTTCTGCATTTGCATCCAGCTTCCAGTATTTTGATTTTTCTCACCTTAGGGGTTTTTTTTGGTGTTGTTGGGGTTTTTTCTGTATTTGCCTTTTTCCTTTCTTCCTCTGTTGCAATTTCTTTCTTCTCTCTTTATGCTTCTCGTAGAGTCTTTTATAAATTATGAATAAAATGTATGGATTGCACATCTGAGGATGGGCCATGTCAGGCACAGACAACTGGCCTGGATTTGTTTGCATTAAGTTAGACATACACATGAACTAGGTGCCCAGACCAGCCCCCGGCGGGGAGAAACATACTCATGTTGAAGGTGATTGATCTGCTGCTAAGACAGGCATACAATTTCCTAACCTACAGGGATCGTTTCTTTCCGTTGACTCTAAAGAACACTTTGCACCAGCAGCCCAGAACTGGACATCTACCCTTTAAAAGTAAAGTGTTACATAATATGTCTCTCCTGTGCTTGAACCTCACACTACATAGAAATCTCTTGATGGGAAATAGTGGAGAAACCTGTCTCCTTGTGCCCTTTCCCACAGTACACTCTTTCTACTGTATATTTATATTATTTCCCCACTTTTGGAAAGCAATTGTTTTGAAACAACCACTTTCTCTTGACCTTTCCTCTGTCACAGTCTACTTTTTCCATATTGATTGTGAGAAACGAAACTTCCACTGATGGTTACAAAATGCTGAAATATGCTGTAATCCCTCAGGAACCATTTTGGAGAGAACCATTTCTGATCAGTAGAAGGAATTGCAACTGCCAGCTGCAAATGTTATCCCTAACAGACAAGTAGTCTTTCTGGTAATTGTGTTCCAGGCTTCCCATTTCATGGCCATAACCCAAACCACCGTGCTCAAGAACCATCATGTTTTCCAAGCAGCATTGAGCCTGTTTCTCACCAAGCTCTCAACTAATCCTTATTTTGGGAGCTGAAATGTGATTTAGATGGTGCATTCAAAAGTTCAGGTGGATGGGTCATGGTGTGACTCACAGTGCCCGTGGGTCTGTGCAAGGATTCTTAAATAACACTGAGTAGGAAAGAAAGGCTGTTCTGTCATCAAATAGGAACACAAGAGAACACCACTGCAAGCATCAAGCCATTCCATGTCATCTTTGCAAATGAAACAGTGATAAGAAGGCATTATTTACCAGAAATGCAGGAAAGCATGGAAGTGTGTGCAATAGTCAAAGCCTGAAGAGATTTAGGAATACTTTGATACAAACTGACAAAGTTGAGAGTTCCATAGCCAAATATTTTGTCATCCAATGGTACCCATGTGAACCTAGGAAACTCATCTCTCTTTGCCATACATTTGCACGGCACAACCTAGAAGCTTTGAATTACTAAATTGATGGTATCAATTTGAGCAGTCTTTAAAAAAAAATGTTTCAGGGAAAGAAAGGGGGTGAATGAACTATCATTGTGATATTGAAGATGATATTATGCTGATAGCTTTGTGGAAGTTATATATTTCAATATATGGTATAAATGTCCTACCATTCATGACTTCTCAGTTAAATGTTTATTCATAATAAAGAAGATGTGAAAGGGGATGGTAGCAATTTTTAAGTATCTTTTTGTGTGAAAATTCTTGCTGCAGAGAAAATTACAGTTGTTCCTGAAAAAGGTTGTTCACATACAAGGTTATTTAAGAATAGGCTGATGCTGTGTAAATCCGTAGGAAGACTTGCCATTTAGTCAATACTTGAACCATTGTTGTGCACATCAAACCTAAGCCAGTTGCTGCATTATCAGCATCTTGAGCAATTAAGTAATCACTTTGTCACAGATGAATTTAAAAAACTCTTCATAAAGATGATTGTCATTACGTTGTAGATAAGCCACCTTTTAATCCCTATTCATGAAAAGGAAAACTACACAAGTATAAAATTGCACTAGAATAAATGGATGCTATTCCAGCACGATGGCTCTGTTTTGCTTGGATTACACTGATATAATAAAATTTACACAATTAAATTAATTCATAGGAATTTGACTGGTGAGGTTTTTTGACATAGTTAGTATAATGAGGTCCAAATCCTCTGGGGCTTCTATGAGTGGGCTTCTACATGATACTGCACTTCACTGCACTGCACTAAAAAGAAACAAACCCACACACACACAAAAAAACCCCTCAGAGCTACTGAAAAGTGAAAGCTAATTGCAGATCCTATAATAAAGACAGTAAGATTGATGACAATGAGAACTGTTCCTCCAGCCTGTGTTTGCTCAGCCTCAGGGGCAGCCCAGCCAGTGGCTCCTGATAATCTATGCTTCTCTTACAAGTGTGTGGAGATTGGAGAGTGAAACTCTGCTTTAGAAACGGCTGGGACAGAGAGGGACCATATCTAGAGGTTTGTATTACTTTGTAATATCAGAGAGCCTAAAAACTGTTTTAAACCAGTTTACACTTCCTTGCATGTACCAAGCCTGACCTAAACACATAATATAATTTTTAGAGAACTATGGCACTTAAGAGTTTGTTCACCACCATATCCTTCAGGTTTCACCCAGCTAGAATGGCCCTGACATCAGCAGGGATATACTGTTGTGACTCTTGAGTAACAAGGTAGTGACTAAGTCCAGGAGTCTTTCTAGGGCTGTAATTTTACTGTGTTTGTGCAAACTTGGCTCCAAACACATAAGACAGAGGACCATACACAGAACTCTTCTTGCAAGTTATGGCACAGCAGCAGTAATTGCGTGTTTAAGATCAAGAAAAATGTTACCATAGTGGGTTATTTTTTATGTTTGTCCTATGTGAACTAGAAGAAAATTATCAAACCACTTACTTTCAGATATTTGGTAATTATCAAACAATTATTTCAGTAACTTCCCATTTATCATTCACTCTCCTGGTTTGGGCCCAGCCTTTATCCTTTCAGTTTTTGTAGTGAATTTAAAAGTTATTCAGCTCTATAGTTTCTTTAGGTCCTGTGCTTCATCAAAGAAAACTCTTAAAGTTTCCTTACTTTTTCCATTCAGACTCTCTCTCTGAAGTAATCCAAGGTGTGAAGGATCACTGGTAGGAATAAGAGAACATTCTCAACAGTCATTAAATATTTCTGGTGTTTTTGCTGAGATTTTAAGGCATGGTGGCACACATGACAGTCTTTTAGACTGAAGAGGATAATTGTTAATACAAAATGCTGATACTTATTTCTATCATACCTCTCACAGGGGAGGTGTGCTAAAACCTGCCTGTGAATGCTAAATTGCAGGTATGCCAGATGATTGCTTCAGGCACTAGAAAGGTGTTCACAACCTGTGTCTGGACTGGAGAATTCCAGCCTAACAAATGGTGAAAGATTGGCTTTTTCAGGGCAAATGGTTCAAAGTGATAAAGCCAGAGTTTTGCTTTGAACCATCTGTAAAAGAAGCAGAAGGAGACAAGGCTCACTAGTGTCTGTGAATTTGGGTCAAAGGAACTGAAGTGAAGCTGCCCTTGTCAACTATGTAAACTTGGGGCTAAATCTTCTCCTGTCTGCTCCCATCAAGGTGAATTGAGGTAGTGTCCAGCACATCCTCTGCCAAGGAGGAACTTACTTGGTCGAAACCAGAGTCCCCTGAGGAGAAATAGGTATGTGTTGAGGATCCTTTAAACAGAAACAATTTCTGTCTTCAGCTGCCAGTTCCTGCTGACATCAGCATAGGATCTGGCTGGTTACAGAGGTGAACACATACATGCCTCCTTTAGCAAGCCAAGCTCCCCTAAGGCTAAAGGAGAGAAAAATAATAATATCCCACTTTCAATGCTATCTGTTCATGTCTGCTCCCTGATTTCATCATGTGCCTTTATCCCTCTTAATTTTCTCCCCCATTCCTTCTCTGCTCTTTGTCATTTTCCTGGTTGTTTTTTACCTTCACCTCTCTATGTATTCCTTCATTCTCTTTCCTGTTTTCTTTTCCTCTTTGTCTTTATGTCTGAGATTTGTCTTTCTACGTAGTCTTTTTTACTGCTAATTCTGTTTGGTCCATCCTCCAACTTCCTTTTTTGTCATGTATCACTCTTGTCTTGCTAGATTTTCACTTTCACTGATGCACTCTTCTAGTTGTTTTCTAGTGTTAAAATCCAACAAGAGGCTGAGTTTCCTATTTTTGTGTCATGCACATGGCAGGCTTCCAGTGGAATTAGTGCCAAAGGAAGAACAGCAGCGCAGAGGAGATTTCACACTTTACAACAATATTGAAAGCATTCTGAATCTGATTAGGGTATATGGCTGAAAGTCACATAACTTCCTGGTCCCATGTAGCATTTTTTAAAGGCTCTCAGAGCAAAATATGAAATTTAAAGCCCCTAAGCAAGGTCCATGCTTAGTTCAGGGCTCCAATATTGTGTCAAGTCAGCACAAACACCTACTGCAATGGCTGGATTTCATAAGCTGCCTTTAGATCAAAAGTGATGTTCACTTTTTCTCACTGTAAATCCCTTTTATGAATTCCTTTAGATATACTCTGAGATCAGAATTTGACTTACAGGCTCCCCATCTTTGACTAATGATGGGGAAAGGGTGAATGTGTCTGCATTGTGGGATCAGTAGGAGAGAAGGATATTGCAGATGTACTGATTTTTTCAGATGTAACAGAAGAAGTGAATGAACAAACCAACCTTCTGTCAGAAAAAAAAAAGCGCAAACCAAAAAAAAAAAAAACCACCAAAAAAACCCCAACACACAAAGATGATAAGTCCTTGGGAAGAATGTCTTTTCTGTCTGCAGTAAAAAGCATATTTCACTGCTTATAATTATATATGCACACATACACAGAGACATGGGTATTTAAATATTCCAAACAATTTCAAATTTTTTCTAAAAGGTGTTCCATATCAACTCACTACATTTTCATTATGAAATATTCTGAGGTAAGAGATCTCCATGAGAAACCTCATGAGTCCCTTTTTTTCCCAGTTTCCATATTATTCTATGTAAGGAAAAGAAAGATGAATTTCATAAAAGTGCAGCATGCAGGAGTGCTGGTAAGAGATCTCACTTTTCTTTTTTGGCTTAGAATTATTGGCTTTGTCTCAGTTTGGCAAAATATTATACCCTTCATGACATAATCTATGTCGGTATCCTCTGCCTCCAGCTCCAGTGTTACATTTTGCATTTTTCCTCTGTTTTTTTTTAACCTGCTCCTTTTCATTAAATTGAATACAAAATATAGAATCCAAACAACAAAAAAAGAAGAAGAAAAGCACAGGGATCAGACCTAGCTACTAGAACACATTTCTGTGTGGGCTCAGAATCAAGGCTAGGTGAGGAAGCCTCTCCCTTGAGGAAAAGACAATTTCCTTGCCACTGTGTTAAGGTTATTGCAATGCCAGCAACCCTAAGTAACCATGAACTGCATCTTACCACCCTTTTATCCCTCTCCTCTTCCTTTTGCTCAGACTTATATAGCTGCCAAGTGCAGGGTTGGACTGTATAGACTCAATCTATATTTGAGCTTCTTTAAAATAAATTTGAAATATTAATTTAAAAATTAATATATAAATGACAGAGAGAAAGAATAATGAAGTTCTTTAATTAACATGGAGTGTACCCTCAGGCTTTGCCTGTAGGTTCAGAGCACTGTCTGTGGTGAGCCCATGCACTGACAGGTGGTCTAGGGCTGGGAGAAGCAGAAATCTCCCAGAGGAACCTGTCAGTTGACATGGATCATTGTTGCTTCCTCCTGTTACTCAATTGCTCAAGTAGAAGATTCTCCAAATTGTTCAGGATTCGAGAAAAACTGTTCAAATAAAAGACTATCAAATCTTGCAGTGCTGCTATTTTCAAGACGATTTAAACATTTTAAAAAGGACTGTGGCAAAAAATACTGCAATTATCAAGATGATCATCACAGATCACCACCACTGGAAGTTGAACATTGAGGTCAGATGACTTCTTTACAAAGAAATTGCTCTGCAGTGTTTGACTGGGGATGTCTAGCCTGCTAATGAAAGTGAGTCTGCATGACTAATGCTGCAGAGTCACACCACTGATGCAAAAGCTCTACTCCCAAGCTAAACTGCTGCTCTCTGGATGCTAAAAAAAATGTAATTATGCAAAAGGGAATTGGAAAAATGACAAATTTTTGCACAGCCAGGAGGGCCAACCGTGTCCTGGGGGGCATCAGGCAAAGCACCACCAGCTGGTCAAGGGAGGTGTTTTTCCTTCTCTGCTCTGCACTGGTGTGGCCTCACCTCAAGCACTGTGTGCAGCTTTGGGCACCACAATTTATAAGGAGACATTAAGCTATTAGAGAATGTCAAAAGGAAGGCTACAAAGGTGGTGAAGGGCCTTGAGGGGAAGCTATATTAGGAGCAGCGGGGGTCACTTGGTCTGTTCAGTCTGGAGAAGAGGAGACTGAGGGGAGACCTCATTGCAACTACAACTTCCCCACAAGGGGAAGAGGAGGGGCAGGAACTGATCTCTGTGGTGAGCAGTGAGAGGACCCGAGGGAATGGCATGAACCTGAGTCAGGAGAGGTTTAGGTTGGATATCAGGAAAAAGTTTTTAACCCAAAGGGTGGTTGAACACTGGAACAGGCTCCCCAGGGAATGATCACAGTACCAAGACTGAGTTCAAGAAGTATTTGGACAACAGTCTCAGGCCCAGGCTGTGATTCTTGCAGTGTCCTATGTAGGGCCAGGAGTTGGACTCGACGATCCTTGTGGGTCCCTTCCAACTCAATATTTTTTAAGGTTCTATGATTAATTCTGCATCAGAGTTATCATCATCTGTAGCTGTTATATACATTTGACTAACCCTCAGAATGCTCTCTTACAGCCCTACAAAGAAATCTTCAAAGAAACCCTGGGATTAAGGCAGTGTAAACACAAGCTTTAAGCCAGCTTTGAGTGACAGATTCTGATTTATGCTTTCATAAAAACATACCAACCAGATCTCTGTCTCAGTTTGTTCATTACCACTTGCAAAATACATAAGGACATGCAGTGCCTTAATGTATCTCTCCCAGAACAAAGTCTTTATACGTATCCTATTAAATTAAACAGTTTGGAAATAATTGTGTTTTCCTGAAGACTGGGTTTATGAAAAGACTATCTAGAAGCTTCTATTTTTAATTAATTGAAAATTCTGTAGCGTTCCAGGCAATTTTAGTGCCCAAATGTTTTCTCACTAAGTCCGATTAACTATTACCGTTTTCATATAAACAATAGTAAATATTGGTAAGAATGAAGTGTTGAATATCTTTTTTTATGATATTGGTAGAATACATAGTAAAGGTATTTCCCTTATCCTTGAGGAAGTATTTAAGTAGATAAAGTAATTAATAATGTGAGTTTATATACTAACAACAGAATATTTATTAGCTGCACATACAAGAAAACTTCAAATTCAGTAGTTCTAGCTGTAATTCAGTTCTTTGAAAGAAAAAAAAAAAGCCTATGATTGGATTTGTTGGGAAAAAAGCTATTTCACAGTTAAGAAGAGAGATGTATCTGAAACTCTTTAGACATGTCTCTCATTAGTGTGCAGTAAAACACAATAGATACTGTGCTTGGGTTGACCATCATAGCTCTATGCAAGCTGTCCGAACTGTACACTTAGCTCCAGATAAGACTCAGTCCCTGTGTAACTAGAAGATAACAAACTGTAGAGCTGACATAGGAAAGAAACAGGTCAACAAAAAAGTGTCAGGAAAAGGCAGATTGACTTTGTCTTCATTTGGTAACCTCAGGAGGTCAAATGCAAGAGAAGTCGTGGAGCTTCAAAGTGGAAAAGGTGCACGTATTTTAAGAGCTGTGCTCTGTCTCCTTAGGAGTCTGCCTGGGACACTAGCCAGAACAGCACTGCAACAGCACCTGACAGATAAAATTAAAGCATGAATCATAATCTCCGTGGTCTGCCAAACTGAGCTTTACTCAAGTTGTAGCTTTAAGAGAGATTACAGTTTATAATTTCATGGCATGTCCTGAAGCTAACTATCCTTCATTTCAAAGTGTTGCAGGCAGGTTGTGTATTGGCACTGGAATACAAACGTGGAGTTCTGTGAAAAGAATTGATTGAAGGAAGTTTAAAATCCTAATGGTTTCTGTTGTGTAAATTTAAATGAAATACCAGCTGGACATTTGCCAGGATAAAATGTAATTCTGACAGAGCAGAACATTCAAGAATATTGAGTGAGCTCTTTGGATTAGTCTAAAAGAATGAAGGGCACTATAACACTCAAGGCAGAGAAAATGTGGAATGCCTCAAAAACAAGCATTCAAAATAGCTCTGATAATAAATTATTTAAATGGAACTCTTGACATTTGAAAGCTTTTTCTTGGATATGAGGAAGTAGGCAGAATAGACATGGAGGAAAGCCCACTATAGGTCAGAAGAGTATTATTTTCATTAATGCTAGGATTATTGATAGGCTAATCTTCCAAAACAAATCAACTTAATCTATACTCTTTGAAGCTATACAATTGGTTGAGTACCACAGTGAGTATCATCCTTACAATTTTCATTTTAGACACCATAGCAATCAAAGGGTGATAAAGCTTCAAAGAATGATATGACATAGTTTTAAGTTCAATTTAGCATGCTGGTAATGGACCAAGTGCTGGGATTTTTTAGTTGGCTTGACTGAGTCAAAGAATGCACATACAGAAATCTTCAATCATCAGATTGCCTTGATATGCCTGACTGAATATAGGCTTAGTAAACTAAACACTTTAGAATTGCCAACAAACTGCCTGCTTTATTAAGACTAGTAAAAACCTAATGCAATCCAAGAGTTTTTGTCTCCATACCTAGATTTGTATTTCTTAAGAAAGTTTTGTAATACATAGATCAAAAGATAATGTAGGGAAAAAACAGACTATTCAGTTTATAATTCAAAGTATTCTCACATTTGAGATATCAACTCACAAAAATAAAATATCTGACAGTCTTCAGTAAGAGAATATGTATTTACTTCTAGTCTCTTCAGTAGAGTCTATTAAGGACCTGACATTCAGTTCATTGGTTGCAGATATGACCAGATCCCTTAAAAAGGGGAGCCTGACTTAGATGAGAATAGCCATCATTATATGCAGCTGATATCTATTCTGGGATTACTTTTAGTTAAATTAGTGATATACATTCTTAATATCAGCTCCAATTTAACATTGATTTTTGCCTAAGAATTTCTTCAAAAAGTTTTTGCATGTGAATATTTAACCAGAAAGCCCACAAAGAATCCCAGTGAGAAGACACTAGAAAGGTAACATAATACCTCCTAAAACCTGAAGATATATATGAGGAATCTTGGCTCAGCTGAAAACCATCTGAAATTCTGAGACAGATTCATCAGCAGACCCTGGTTGCTTTGTGCTGCTACGTGTCAATGCAAAGCAAGTGAAATATAGCCATAAGTTAGGCCAGGTCTACTGATCAACCACTTTCCATTACTGAATGAACTAACACCAGCCAAAGAGACTGATCATTAACTAACTAGCAGTCAGGCACAGAATTATTTTATAAGTGACATTGGGGACCAGGTGATAATTGTGTGCACTGTCAGGGAAAGCTATTAACAAATGAGACCAGTATCCCCTACTCCTGTCGCCCAATTGAGTTGAATCAGGCAAATCAGTGAGTGAGGAAGGATGATGCTTGACTTTGTTATCTCTAGGTATATACATCTAGATATAGATATAGATCTGTACATTCTTATCACCTACAGCAGTTTCTGTAACAGTTGTTAAAAACATACTACCAATGTATGTCCTCCCTATGAAGCCTACATGTGAGGTTTCAGGAGATTTAACACTAAGGAAAGTTTGAATGCTCCTATGTTTTCACATCATTGAACAAAACAATGGCTCTGCAAGCACCAGAAAGGATGTGGCAATCCAGACAGAGCTTCCACAAAAACATGCAGCCATCCAGGTCTCATGCTGTGGATATCATCCACCTAAACTTCCAGTAAGGCCTTTGTCACCATTTCCCGCAGCGTTATTCACGAGAAACTGACTTCCCAGCGTGTTGAAAGGTGCTGGGTAAAAAATGGGTTGGATGGCCAGGCCCAGAGAATGGTGGTGAATGGAGTTACATCCCATTGGCTGCTGGTCATCAGCAATGTTCCCAAGGGCTCAGTACTGGGGCATGTCCTGTTTAATATCTTCATTGATGACCTGGACCAGGGGATCAAGTGCACCCTCCCTCAGTTCACAGACAACACCAAGCTGGGTGGGAGTGTCGATCTGCTGGAGGCTGGGAAGGATTTGCAGAGAGATCTCAACAGGCTGCATGGATGGGCTGAGGTTCAACAAGGCAAAGTGCCAGATCCTACACTTGGGTCACACAAACCCCATGCAGAGCTACAGGTTGGGGTGTCAGTGTTTGTACCCTTTTTCCAGAAGATTTTACTATGAGGAGACAGTTACTCTGGAAAGGCTTTCCTGCCAAAAGAGAGTCATTTTTCTCAAGACAATTGCAGGTCTCTCACCCCACATTCCAGAGGGGCTCCCTCTCTGATATGTGAGGAGAGAGGTAACACTCACAGACATATTACAGGGCTCCTGCAGCCCAGAGAGACACGGGGTGGGCACTGATAATAACGCCTGAAAAAGGGACGGGAGACATGTCTTTCTCAGGCCAAATACTTTTGCAGCTGGTGGAGCTTTTCTTTGTAAATTTTAGCATTCTCACCTTTGAAATAAATTTTTTTTTGATTCTTTCCACTGCCTTTGCATTTTTGGGGGTTGCTGTGTGGATCTTACTTCACAGGGGGGAAGAGTGGCTGGAAAGCAGCCCAGTGGAAAGGGACCTGGGGCTGCTGGTTGACAGCCACTGAACATGAGCCAGCAGTGTGCCCAGGTGGCCGAGAAGGCCAGTGGTATCCTGGTCTGTATCCCAAATAGAGTGACCAGCAGGACTAGGGCAGTGATTGTCCCCCATTACTTGGTACTACTGATGAGGCTGCACCTTGAATCCTGTGTTCAGTTTTGAGCCCCTCACTACAAGAAAGACATTGAGGTGCTGGAGCATGTCCAGACAAGGGCAACAGAGCTGGTGAAGGGTCTGTAGACCAAGAGAAGAAGTTTCAGAGGAGTTCCTATCACTCTCTACACCTACCTCAAAGGAGGTTGTAGGAGGTGGGAGTCAATCTCTTCTCCCAGGTAACATGCAATAGGACAAGAGGAAATGGGCTCAAATTGCAACAGGGAAGGTTTAGATTAAATGTTAGGAAAAATTTCTCCGTGAAACTGATTGCCAAGCATTGCAACATGCTGCCCAGGGAAGTGGTAGAATTACCATCCCTGGGAGAGTTTGAAAAACTTGTGGATGTGGCTTTTGAGGACATGGTTTAGTGGTGAACTTGTTGTAGTGCTAGGGTGACACAAGGACTTAATGGTCTTAGAGGTCTTTTCCAACCCTAATGATTCTATGATTCTCACAGAGATGTGAAATAAAAGACTGCCAAATGGCAAATTTCTAAAGTGACTGATTTAGGTTTTTACATTTTATATTTAAAGTTAAAAATTAGTTAAAGCACCTTATCTGTAATTTGTCACAAGAACTGCTGTATCTAAAACATAGGTGTTGCATCCTATGACATATTCTTGGTGATGCATGCTACAATCCATACAAAAGGATCTTGAACGTTGATGTGCAGAAAGCAAAGAAGCTTTGAGTATCGAATCATTCTCTCAGATCTCTATACAAAAACACATACCAGAAACACACCAGTACTCTATGTTCCTTACAGTACATTGAAGGTCTGGAACTGGGAGTAAAAAAACTTCACCTGTGGTGATGATGTTACAGATTATATAAACTTTCTCTGATGTTCAGAAGGTGTGAAAAAGCGTTGTCATAGTAGGCATAGTCAGGATGATCTCTAACAGCATGCTGCCACTTCAGTGTGAAGTCTTCAGTAAAGAGCTTGGAAGAATTATTTCTGGCCTGTTGAATCATAGTGTCTTAGATGTGCTGATGAATGGTGTTGCTATACAAAAACCTCTGAGTTCAGAAGCAGCCTTAAAATGTCTGTTTCCAGTGCTATCAAAGATGGGAAGTATTGTAAAGCTAATGTCACCCATATAAAGATAACAGCAGGAACATCAGTGATAGTATGAGCATGTCTCAGCTGTACCTGGACAGTGGGAAAGTCAGAGAATTAAAAGTAAGAGAAGATAAATTCCAGAAGATTGTCTGGGTGAAACTTTTCTTTTATTGTGTGCTGTTATGTTTCATTTTTAATTGGCAAGGAAGAGGTTTCAGATAGCCATAAAGCCTACAGCTCCAGGGACATTGGGCCTGGAAAAGGCATGCTAAGGAGAGCATGACATTACACCTTCTTTCCTTCTTTCACAGCATTCTTATCTGGGCCACCCATGGAACTTGGAACCTTCATCCTAAACTCCAAGGTTGCGTGTTTAGGGTTGGAAATCAGAGAACCAGCAAGCATACAGCTCCTAGACACTGGGGCTTGAAAAGGGATACCATGGTGAGCACAACATTGCCCCTACACTTCTCCTTCCGTGTTTTTCTAATCTGGGCCCCCCATAGTATCTGGTACATCAGCCTCAATCCCAGACTGCCAATAGGGTCAAGAGGTAGGGTTTGGATTCAGAGAACTGCAATGTGTACAGCTCCATGTACACCAGGGCTGGAAAAGACACAGCAAGGGGATCGTGGCAATGCACCAACACTGGTTTCTCCATATCTTTCCTATCTAGGCCTTCCATGGTGCTGGAGACCTCAGTCTCAACTCCAAGTTTCCACTAGGTTTAGGGTTATGGTTAGGGTTCAGAGAACCACAAACCTCCAGGCACAGTGGGAATGGAAAAGGCATGCCAAGGAGAGCACCACACTGCACCCACATTGCTCATTTCATGTCTTCATAATCTTGGCCACCTAAGTGCTGTAGACCTCGGTTTCAGACCTCCTATGCCATTGAGGGATAACATGAGTCTTTCACAATTCAAAGCATTTTATGTACAAAGTACATCAGTGTAGTTTTTTATTTTCTTGGAAAAACTATAAGCTTCTAAGTTCCTTTTGTAGATATATTTAAAAAAACAAACAAACAAAAATTATACAGAGAGTAATAACTGTGTCTTTTTTCTTGTTGCATGTTGCATATTGCATATGAAATATTTTGTAGAGGCTAATGTGACTTCACAGTCATTCTTTGTATTTGAAATCAAATAGAGGTGGAAAGAGTCAGAGCAGTTCTAAAAACTAGTAATACGCTAGGTTGTTTGCGGTTTATTTTAGGCTGTCCTTGCAACACGTAAATTCCCAGAATCAAGGCAATATTCTCCTTTACTCCAGCCAGGCTTGCCACTCAACTAGGAGCTGATCACTGGAGCTTAGTCTGCTATACTCCTTCAGTGAGAGAGATAAGAACCCTTCTTTTGATAGTTGACAGGGTCAAATTTACTGCCTGAGTTGATTCCCGGACTTTATTTCAAGACAGCATTACGTGTTTACACTGAAATAAACAGTGGACACAAATTCATTCTTTTTTAAATTTGCTTCAAGGTAGTTTACACGTGTTTCTAATTTAGCCCTGGACTAAGATTTTGAGATCCTATCTGCCTGCCACTGTAAATCTTCCATGACTGCTTAAATCCAAGCATTCACTCTGGATTTTTAAGTTTAGGTGGATACAGCCTTGTCAGTTTTATCTTGTTTGGTTTTCATTGTTTTTTTCCCCCTTTTCCAACTGAAAGAAAGTAAGCAGATGGAATCCCAGGTCTCTTGAGAATAACTGCAGGAAAGAAGTTTTCTGTGGGTGTGCAAAAACAAGCTAGAAGACAATTTGTAATTTATTGGTGCACTGCTGAGTCTGAAGCAATTGTGCTATTTCTGAGCAGTCTGAGGAGGCTGGAGGGAAGCACACATTAACATGGAAACATTACTAGAAAACACGGCGATGTCACACCGGTCAGTTCTCACAAAAATTGCTGATGTGGAAATTATAGAAAAATTGTTATTTTTGTGAATTATGTTACACTAAGTATGGATTAAATTGTATCAAAACTTAAAAAAACAAACAGTTTTTCTGTTTAGAAACGTGTGTTAATGGATATGAATACACACATTAAGAATGATTTGGTTTTTGAAAGCCAAAGTATTCTGAAATAATTATAGCACTCCATGGTCTTTCTTAATGGATAGTGTTAATTTTGGAGTCTATCTGGGTTTGCAGAAATTACTTACTGTATTACTAGGTGCCAGCTGTGAGATAAGGCCTTGACAGTTTCTCAAAAATACTGTTATTCATTCACACTGACTTCACGTAGAGCTAATCATTGCACGGTTTTGCATTTGTTGCAGAAAGCTAAAAGGAAAACCACCACTTCGCTTTACTACTGTAAATATTTAAGCAATGAAGTATAAAATATTCTCTGGCTTTGGTCTTGTTCTATGCCAGATGAAATAAAAAAAAATTAAATAATCATTCTTTCCTGTTACATTTATTTGAGGAAAAAGTTTCACTGGCTCTGCAGCTTCACAGGAATCTTTTTTATGTGTAAAATCACCTGGAAAAAAAATTTAATGCATGTACTTCTGAAGGTGACTGATCTTGCAGTTCCACAATCACTTTATACAAGCTAATTGTAGGCTGTCTCTCAAAAAACCATTCCTCTTCCGTGCCAAGTGATCTGTTCCTGTCTGCCCCCTGCACTGGCTGCCTTAGGGACAGGGCAGGGCATGGTGAGCTGGATCAGATTGCCAGGCTGACTGTAGCTGCTCTGCTGGGTTTTCTGCAGAGTTCATTTTCTCTGCTCTGATCTGTGAGCTAGTCCAGCTCAGCCCACAGCTGTTTGATTGGAAGCAGTGGGAGTTTGTAACCAGAGGCAAGGAGGAGAGAGCCAGACCATTCTTTCTAGGCTGTGGCAAATTAGGCTTCATTGCCCACATCACAAGTCAGAAACATAAAAATAGGTAACCTCAGCAATAGGACAGCATTGGAGGTTTCACTGAAAATATGTCAAAACCCTCAAATTGTTCTAACATAAAAAAGGACGTGAATTTGACCTACGATCAAAAGACAGGAAAGCCTCCATACAGACAACTTACTGGGAAGCAAAAAACTCTTTGTAGTTTATCATTTATTTAACAGCAGAGATGTAAGTGGTACTTCACAGGAACAGGACTGGATTCCTGGCACTCACAATCTAAGCCCTTGCTCCATACATTGCAAGACAGAGGCACAGAGTCCAGCCTACATCACTGGGTTGCAGACCTGAGGGATCTGATACTATATGAAATGATTAAACATGATAGTGAGAGAACTGACTAGACACATCTACATTAACTTACAAGAATAAAACTGTACTCTGCCACAGCCTGATGATGCTAGAAGCTAAAGCCCTGCTTTCCCAGGGTTTATCCTGGCTGTGTGGCTCCACGTTTTCCAATATTTTTGCCTCTATTACTGTCCAACCCATAAGTGAGCCAGGTCAACTATGTAAGCAGCTTTCTGCTGGCTCAGCCAGCAGATCTCAAAAACTGCAGGATCATGTGAGCAGTTAGAAGAAACCAGAAAGTCCAGCAGAATGGAAACCATCCTTTTGTGGGCAGTCAGGCATCTGATTGTCTCAGCTGTAATGGGAAATTTCCCAAAATCTCTCCAAAGTGCTAATGATTTGCATTCCGCTTATAGCACTAGTGACAGCTATAATCAGCTACAGCTGGTTATTTTTTACTTTAAAAAAAAAATTACAAGATATTTCATGTTGGAAGAATCTCAGGTCTCTGGTCCAATCTCCTGCTCAGAGTAGGGTGAGCTTTGAAGTCAGACTGGTTTGCTCATGATTTTGTTCCTTCTTGCCCTTAAAAATAATTTTCTTTGCTTGAGAAGTTGCTCAACTTACACAAAGTTTGTTATATTTTCCAGAGAAACGCCTTTCCTCTGCACAAGAACATCTAATATAGCTTCAACAGAGAACAAAATGACCAATTCCCTTCAGTTTGGGCTGCTCTGGCATAGGCAGGGAAGCACTGTGCAAATGCCTGTGTCATACAGCACACTGGTACACTTGTAGCCTTCCCTGTCAGAAGACATCACTTCTCTGGTACAGTTTCTTCAGCTCTGCTGAGAGACTTATGAATTCGCAACCTGGGAACCTTTACTTTCCCCTAACCACTTCAATCTGAAGGAGGCAGGTGAGTGAAGCCTCCTGCTCACCCTGTCTAACCTTCACTGATTTTCATTCTGACATTGGAGGTGGGACCGTGGCCTCAGCCAGTGGGTACCAGGGAACAGGAGCTTTTCCTGGGGAAGGTGTGGGTGAGTATGAGCTGCAGCTTTTCATTGCAGCACAGCTGGATCTGGAAAAGGGCATCCATCCATAACCTGGGATTCACATATATGGTCTTCTTCTTTAAAATGATTTTTTTTTTTTGTAAAAAGAGACAGGGAAGCTACTTATAAAGAAAGTTATGGGGGTAGTAAAGTCAACTACCCAAAAATTACAAGATGCCAGGTGACTACACAACCTTGACTTGGTCTCCTGTGTAAAGTGCATTATGTATTTTTCCTCTATGGGATCTCTGTCTGGTTCACTACAGAATACAGATGATGAAGGACTAATAAGGGGATCTTCAACTGCTGCTTTCCAACAGTCAAAAGCTTCACCTTGCAGCTTATATCCTAATCAAGATTCCTGTAATGTAGAGGGTTACACGCAGTATGGATGATGCATGGACGCACCGGTATATACTTTGGAAAAATTCTTAACTGAAAGAAAAGTAAAAATGTCTTGAAAAAGACAGAACAAAAGTTATTAATTATGAGATTTGATTTTATTTCTCTCTATAATTCATGTTAACTTTGGACTTACGAGGTCATGTTAAACAATTTATATAGAAAACAGTAAATCGATTTCTCGTAACAAACGTAAAACAAACATGACCAAGCTTGAATGTGACTGAGTGAACAGTCCCATTGGGAGAAAATCTTGGCAGCTGCCTCCAAATAACCACTAATTGTCCCAAAGGTGAACAGACAAGAGAATGACCTAAGGCCACTAAGAGCCAGACTCTCTGCATTTCAAAAGACACAACACTGAGAAAGCTGAGATATAGCATAAAGCTAAGAGCAGAGTTCACATACCAAAGTGGCACCTTTAGGTTCTAATCCTGCCTTTTTTCCAACTCTCCTAATTCCTTCAGCTTAATTTTCCTTTATTTTTTTTTTTCCTTCTTCCAGAGTCTGAAGTAAATTCCAGAAGGCAACATGTACATAACAGCTGCCTTAAAAATTTTAGTTTTTAGGAATCAGAGATATTTTTAGGTTAAATTTCTTATCCTTGTGTGATTCTTGTGTAAAGCCTAGAAATCTGCAGAATGGACTTAAAGGTAGGAAACCTCTGCCACATACTGAGTTCAGCAACCCTGTTGTCTAGCCTTCTGTCTCTTTACTGCTTCATGTTGCCTTTGTGAATGAGATACTGGGACATGATATATTGGCTTTTATTTGGTCCCCTAATTCCTACTAAGAAGATGAGGGTATTATAACCACTTGGTAACAATAGATATTGGATGAAGAAGTACAGCATAAAGGTAAACAGAAAGTTTGGTTTTGATTTGCTGTGATCAAGATTTACACTATTTTTTTTTTAATACATAATTTGTTTCTAAATGTCCATACAATTAAAGGGCCAAAAGGTGCCTGCATTTACTCAGAAAAACACATGCAAAAAAAGAAACACTGTAAAATATGAAAAACCTTCTGACACAAATAAGATGTCTTTAAAGATACAATTTTACTTCAGATCAAGTGTTTGTCAATTAAGAGCATTAACTGGGGACACAGTCATCCTAAGTGGCATATGCATTCATCCATGGACATAGCCTGGAGGAGTGGTGATCAATTATTCAGCAAGGCATTTTATGCTGCCTCCACCTTTCATAGCACATCATCCACTAGATTGTGATCAGTGGCAAATATCTGAGCAGGAACAAATGAGAAAATAATTAATATTTCTTGGTTGAAACTGAAATTTTATTTTCCTTCATAAAACTTTCCTCAGTAACTAGGTAATGGAAGATGCATAAGCCTGGTACCTTCTTCAAAAAGAGCTGAGATGGTGGTTTCCTATTTTCCAAATGTCCCATATGCTTTAGCGTTCCAGTGTCTCAGAATTCTGCCTCTTCCATCACATTTATTGTCACCTCCTCCTCCCCCAAACCTTTGCTGTTTGTCCAGCAGCATATTGATAAAGAACAGTGTGCTTTTCCAGTTTTGAAGCTGCCTAAGACTGCAGTCAGAAGTCCTGCTCTGCCTAAAACTGATGTAAGTAATGAGGTCACTGCCCCACACACTCAACAGTTTCTTCCAATCCTCCCCATCTACCTCCAGCTCAGTTTTCTTGGGTCATTCCAAGGCAAACTACCCCACCAAAAACCTCTTTATTTTCTGTTGGATCAGGGGAACTCATTCAGCCTGAAGTTGCATAATTCTTTGATGTGATGCAAAGAAGAGAACAGGGACACACGTGGGAGTGGGGACAAGAAGACAGAGTCTGCCATCTCCGGTGGCAGCCCACAGTTGTACTCAATTAAGTGCAGCATGCACTACTCTTGGAGAGGAATGTGTTGACCACAATTTCTCTACTCAGGGAAAATACAATATTGTAAGGTAACATTAGCTACTTCCCACTCTCTTTGGGTTATTTAGTTTGCCTTTCATTTCTCAGCTGGAGACAGAGTTTATGCACTTCTGAAATGAGATTCATGTGAAAATTCCTTCAAATTAAATGATTTGTTTTCTGTTGTTTTTTTTCTTAAACTATCACAAACACATTTCTGGATGAAACCTTGGCGGACTTTTCCTGTACTCATTCTCTTGCTAAGTTATTTATACTTCAGGCCCTTGCCTTTTAGCACTAGATAGGCTCTAAAGTACTTTTTTCATGCAGTGAATAAATTTTTTTCCCCCTTTATTACAGGAAAAACATACCAGAGATCATTATAAAACAATCAAGATTATTAATCCTACTCTTCTCCTGAGGAAGCTGCCTTATGTTTCTTCTATTGTTCCAGGGCATTCATCTCTCAGAACTGCATATTCAGCACTTCTCCTCCTGTATTTCTTGTTGTCACGGGTAATATCAGGCATGGAGTAGAACACTGGGGTGAAATTGCAGTATCTTTAAATCTCTCTCACTCTCTCCTAGGAGTTTAGGAGTAACAGCAATATGACTTAGGAGGGAGCATTTCAGCTGATCCTTGTGTGGGCGATTATTATATCTGCATTGTTAGGTGCATTTGCTTAGCGTCTGGAAAAGGCCTGATAGATTCAAAACTGAGTTAACATTTGGAAAAGAAAATGTATTCTACCATGAAATTAAAAGGAACTGGCAGTTCTGTAAGGAGCTCTGTAGCTCTGTGGGAACTAAACTGTACAGTCCTTACTTTTAAGTTAATAAGGCCTAGACCTAAAATTAAAACTACTAGGTAACTAAACTATGTTCTGAGTGGAATTAAACACATAACTAAAAGAAGTAATTCACATGAAAACATCTTGGGCACAAAAGTGCCTCAGTATGCATAGTTTTCACCCCAAAACAGTCACCTAATTTCTGGTATCACATAAGTCAAATATAAATGATCATTGAAAACTGGAAAAGAATGGGCAGCTAGGCTGGTTCTATGTCCACCCCTTGCCAAAACATTTTTTGATCATAAAAAACAGCTCTTGTTTTGTGTGAAATATTGTGAATATGTCTGCTGTTACTTAAAAAATTGTATCTATTCCTGTTCAGGTGGGAAAGGTTTTGGGAGAGGGAGCAAACAAAAACTAAATGGGATGGGACACAGTCTTGATAAAACTGATAAAACTACTAAGGTGGGATGGGTCAGAGAGGGGAACATTTCAGCTGTGGAAAGGTCAGGATAAGAGATAACTGAGAAAACTTGTCAGCCTTGCTGGAAAACCTTGCTGCTTGGCAGTGTGCCCAGAAGAGTTACCATGAAAAGGAGGCAATGCACCTGCAAAGAGGGTTGTCCCTCTCACTCTGTGCCTGTTAGCCTGGGACCTTCTCAAGGGTACTTACCTATTTACTTACTGTCCTCTCCATAGCTGTACTCCCAATACTCTGGTCAGTGTAGATGGATGGCCACCTCCAGAGAAGGGGAAGTGGCTCCCACAGAAGGGAGGCTTGGGGCTGGACTACCATATCCCTGCTGTACTTGGGAACTGCATCCCTGCTCCCAGACACATCCCTGTATCCCCGACCACAGCCAAATTCATTCTGTTACAAACAAGATATCCTCTGGCACTGGACTATATATTAGTATTCTTAGACTCTTTACAGGCCATCTTCAAAGCCTTGATTAGGTGCTCCACTACTGCAAGTCCTTTTGACGCTTCTCCTTAAACCATGCACAAGGCACTGGCATGGTACTCTATCCCTGGCCATTTTGCCAGTGAAGGACAGCTGCACGGCAGCTCCTCTTCAGAGCCTCAGCAGGTCTCTTCCTAGATCCACTTCAAATTACAGCTGTTAAGACTGAAAAGAAATGACACTTCTATGTCACTCACTTTCGTGGGCTCTACATAGTGCCACTGCTGTTTACTATGGCAGTGAAGATCTGTGGTGCAAGGCAGCATCCAAGGTAAAGGCCATAGGGATCTGTCTGCAGTACCTGCAGGAAAAGGAAGGGCAGGGTTGAGAAAGGGTGCTTTGAGAAATCAGTTTTGCTCTTGGCCAAAACAGCTGTAAGTGGACAAAGAACTGACCAAGAAAAGGAGAGGAGAAACATGACAGGTTTAGTGAAATCCTGGTGAGAAAAGAAAATATGTGATCCGTCCTGAGACCCATTAACAAGCACTTAACCCTTTTTGGGAACGCTTCACCTTTTGCAGTGACTTTAAAGCTTATCAGTTTTATATAGTATGTGGCTGCAATATTTTGGTGGGGTGAAAGGCACTCAAAAGCCAGGCCTGGTGCTTTGCCAGGCCGTGACCCACAGCCCTTGAGCCCCCACACCATCACATCTGCCAGTGCAGTGCAGGAGCCAGGGATGGGAGGTGGGGAGCAGACCCACAGCTCTGCCTCCCCTGCTCTGTAACCCACTGCTCGATTTTATTTCCTGTATCTTCTACAATAAGCTGTAAAGCACTGTTGTGAAAGGGGGCTATTAAATAAATAAAAGCTGGTGATGAACAGCCTGCTTTTAAGCAGGAAACTGTGTGTCATCGAGCTTCTCGCTTGTGTTAGGGAAGAGAGGAGTGAAGGAGAGGTGATAATGACAAGGCCTGCCTCCAGGGAGGGAATTGGAGACAGCACTGAGAGGGGTGGAGAGCTCAAACTGAGGCAGATAGAAAAGGAATACAGTACAGCAAAATTAACACAATGGACTAAATAAAGGACAAGCAAAAGAATTTATTAGAAGTGAAACAAAGCAGAACCCCTGGAACGTTCAGAGCTATAAAAATGAGGAAATGAGAAAAGTACAGAAACATTCTCTTCAAAATTTCTAAAATAGTTACAAGTTAGCACACTCAGAGAGGGAAAAAAAAATCAGGGAGGCTTCGATCTTGTCTGTCTCTTTCTCTAATCTAGCCAGCAGTGTGCCCACGTTCTCATGCAACGTGACTATAATTATATGCTGTGATCTATCAAAGCAGAACCTGGAAATTTTCATCTTACTGCTCTGCAAACACACGTGGAAGGCTGTAAAACTGTTAAGCATTGACTCTTCTCATCTAACCACATTGTTATTTAGCACCATGATTCTGTACTTAATGAGAGTGTCAGGCTTTTCAGTGAGTATAGCTTGAGAGTATCACACAATTAGATAAGAAATGTAATGAACACTTTCAACACCTCATCCAGCTTTACTGTCTCTTGGTATCTAATGGAAATTGCTTGCAGTTGCCTCTTCTTTAAAAGATGTTCCCACATTAGGCTCTCTTTCCAAATAATGCAAAGTCTTGAAATGTAAGAACATACTTAAAGAACCCTTTCCCCCCTAGTTTTGTCACTTGTGCTCAAGAGTCTGTTTCTCATTCTTTCTTTCTCCTACATGCTGATAAACTCCATGTTGACAAACTGAAGGCGTTGAACACAAACAAGCCCTGAAAGTATGGATTTCAGCTTTGCCATTTACTACACTGGCAATGGATGTCTCCCCTGACCACTTCACCAGAGCACCAGCATCCTACTCTAAAGGCATATAAACCCAGGCAACCATAGGAGTGCCCTCAACCTAAAACACTGAAGTATTTTATAAATGTGGTATTTGATCTTGTTAGTGATGGCAGTTTATTGATATTTAGAGGGACATCACAGCTAGAGGCATAATGGAACTTATTGGGGGTTGTGGGAAATCCAGTCTATATCCACAGGCTTCAACATAGCCTTGAAAGACAGAGGACAATTATTAGCTTTGAAGACCTTATAACTTGCCTCCAAGGAAAAGAGAGTCTTTTTTTGCTATACAGGAACTTTGAAAATTAAAAAAAAACCCAAACACCCTCCAAAAACACAATCCCCGAAGCAAACAGCCCCCTTCCCCAAACCAAAGCAACACATCCCACTGAGTTTTAAAGGCTCTCTTTCTGAAATGTTAATGTGCTCATGAATCAGACATTAATAGACCTACCCTTCCCTGGGAAAGATATAGAGTCTACTGAAAATTTAGATCAAACAGGAAAAAATGTACGAAAAAGAAAAAGGTGCATGAAACCAGATTTAGGGGTTTCAGTCTCATTTTTACCAAGAAAACCCTTATTAAAATATTCTTTTGAAGTTACCAATCATCTTGCCATTGTGCCCATAGGAGAAAGACATAAGTCTTGAGCACAGATCAGTTCAGCTGGTGCAATAAGCAGAGGGCGGCAGCAGTCCATGCCAGCTTAGAAGAACCATGGAGGGAAGCAAGGACTGAGCAGAAGGTGCTTGCAGAGGTCATTGGAGGTAACTGATTAGCTCAGGAGCAACCAGGAAAGGGAGAGCTATTCTTATGCCCATTCAATATTCAGCAGTATCAGATGAAAAGCCAAGACAGTTGGTGTTCTATGTGATGCTCATTATTCACAAGTTTTCACAAGCATATTTTCCATTCCACCATCCAAGGTTTAAAAAGAGTATAAAACAGTATCTCATTCATGATAGATCTCTGTAGAACCCCACTCAGTTCTCGTCTCATCACTTTGTCTGTGAACTGCTGGGAGCAGTGTTCCCACAAAATTTTCACTTGGGTAACATGAGTAGCATTTATACCATGTTGTTACTATGCCACAATAACACAAATCTTAATGAAGTCAAGATAAATGAAATCTACCACCTCTCTCTTAGACTTAAAATCTACATTCTTGCACAGAAAGACATCAGATTGATTAGAGTGTATGTTGATTCTTTTACGTCTCACCTCTTTGCTTGATAATTTGTTTCAGGATCTTTATTTTTCAACCACAGGTCTGAAATTCCTCAGCTCCCACTTTTTAAAATTGGAATCTGAGTGTACACTTGTAAATGCAAATTCTCAAAGACAACTCCTAAAAGCGCCTAGGGTCTCTGTGTATTCTGGAAGGTTCAACCTCTTTAACAACCTCTAACCAACCAAAGCCTTCCCTGCCCCTTTCTTCCCCAGCTGCAGCTTGCACTCTGACAGATTGTTGCTAGCATTACAGTCGACTTCCTTAGTGAGGGCTAATTTCACCACGGATGAAACACCTCTGCCTTTCCAGCTGCTGCACTGAAGATTCCTCCTTGTGAAGGGTGGATCAGCTTGCTCCCTGGTTTTACCCTTCTTATGAACATAACCTTTGGTTTTTTTGATATTTGTATAACACACATCACTATTTCTCATTTGATTGGCTGATTTAATGGTTTACTTAAGATCTTGTCTCCTATTTTATTCCACCTTGAAGGAGTTTGCAACAGTGCCTTTAACACAGGTTTTTAAAGCAATTTACTTTTTTTTGCTTTTGACTACTTCCCATGTGCTCCAAGTTCTCATCTCTCACTGCTTCAGTTCTGCTGTGACTCTGTTTGAAAATTAATGGGATTAATGATACTTTTACTAAGTGAAACTTGAGCCACTGTCTCTGGATGGGTTGGGAAACCAGTAAGAGTGAATGATCAGTCATGTGGCATTTCATATTGGCAAGGTGGCTTCTTTACTTCGTATGACTTTTCTGTTTCTTAACAAACTATTCGTGCTGTGTGAATGACAGAAGCCTACTACAGCTCCTCTGAGACTCTTCGTTCCCTCCTATGACTGAAATTTGAGTTGAAATGCAGTTTCCTTAAACCAGTATTCAGCTGAAGCCATGCTAGCATGAAATATGAACATTTGGAAACAGCCTGATTATGGATCTATAGAAATATAAATGAAAATATGGAATAACCATCTGCTGGTTGGCTTGTTCTTATAAAAAGTGACAATCGGCTTATTTTTATTTCTAAGTTAATTGCAGTACAATAAAAGAACTGCATAATCTTAAGACAGTATCTTTGAAATAATGCACAAATATTACAGAGATTTCCCACCACCCTGTTTTCTGTTTTAGAAATGAAGATAGGATTCTAAAGTGAGTACTGCCTGCCAAACATCAGCAGACTTCCACAGTGAACTCTGAAGCCCTTAAAAAGGAGGGGGGGAAAAGAAAAAATATAATGGAACAGCTAATAAGCCTTTTAAGGTATCAACATAAAAAATACTGCCTTTCGTAATACTGTGGCACAAAATACATCTTTTAAAAGCAGTTATCAATGAATAATGCACTTATCACTCAGACTGGAGGCACATATGAAACTCATACTTGAGTATTCTCCAAAGGAATATATCTAGACATTTGAAAATTAGTTTGTTGGCCTTTCTCATCAGCTGAAACCTAAGTATTATGTATCTGTCAGCAAACATTAGCCTGTGTGCTTCATTGCTGGTTCTGCTATAATTCATTTAATGATGACCATATATATTTTAATAATCTCAGCAAATTAATTTTAAATCATTTATATTATGTGAGGGAACTGTAACAAATACATGTCAAGAAGAGAGAGAAACTGGGATGGCAGAGGAGTTTCCAGTCAGCAAATTTTGAAATTAATGTCTTGTGCCTTGTTCATTATTAATACAAGAAATTTTACAACAAAACATAAGACAAACTTATTATTAATTGCTCACTTCAGCTCACTAGGGTTGTTTTTCTTTTTCTTTTTCTTTTTTTTTTTGTTAATTAAAAATAGATGGGCTAAGTAAGATAGAAAATAACTGAATCACTCACATTATTAACATATTACTAAAGGAAAAAGAACCTGAATGAGTAAAGTTTTCTTCAGTTGAAAACCTAAGCCTTTATTTAAATATTAAATTTAGTCAATGATAATAAAAGTGGAAAATTCATTGGGCAGAATATCTAAATGAATGGCATAGCTGTAAAGCAATGTTGTTGTTTTTTTATTAAAAAAAAAAAAAAACAACAAACCCAAACAACAACAAAAAAACCCATCTTGCAGGTAAAGTATAGTTACAATGAGACATCCCAAAGCTGGTCTGTAGACTGGATATCAACACATAGAACACCACAGAACAGAAATCTCTCCATCTCAGAGTCAGGAATCTAGGGAGCAAATCTTCATCATAAGCAGAAAAACAAAAAGCATGGTATGCATAAGGAAAAAACCTTGCAGCATAATTCCTATTAATAGTGAAATGAATAGAGACGGAAGGACTTTGTTGTCCAGACAGTTGGAAAAATTGGAGAAAGTTCTGAACAAGGACAATCCCATGGGGGAAGGAGGGACAGGAGAGCAGGGAAGTGAGTTTAAGAGACACTAGAAGCATCATTGGCTCTCACAAGCTACTTATTGGCTAAAGCACTCTTGAGTGATAACTGGTGACACAAAGCATAGAACAGGAAGCCATTTCTGTCTTTCTTTTTCAAAAGAAAAGCTGAGTCACATCCACCTTTGCCATATTACTGTGAAGTCTAGCATCTGAGAAAAACAGATAACTGAGTTTAATGTGAAAACTAAACCTTCACTGCAATATGCAAAATCACTCACTTCCTATAACAGCTTTCTTTAAATAGAGGGGAATTAATGCTACAGGTGACTCTGTGTGTTGATTTTTAGTAAACCTATTTTGGTCCCTTATTCTGATGTTGAACTCTACAGTAACAATATTCTCAATCTCACCTGCTATCTGCCTTATTTGTTTCCTTCTCGCTTCTGAAGTTCTCCTTTCTTTCCTACCAAGAATACATCCTGTTAATTGCCAAAAAGCTACTGTGCTCTCTGCATTCAAGCCTCTCATGTCCAAATCTATTTAAATATAGCATCTATGTAAACAACAGTCTACAATAAGTTCTAACAGACAGGTGTCATTGTGCCCCAGGAGAAGCCAGTTAAAGCATAAAGATAACTAAACATGAAAATGTTATTTGCATTAATACAGTCCATTTTATACTTCTACATGACGGAAATAAAGACTTTGCAGTTAGACCTATTACACCTATGTACTCCAGACAGCCATGTAATTTTAACCTACAGAAACTCTGATCTAAAGTACAGTTAGAGGAGAATCTGTAGGCAAAAAACCTGAAAATGTTTATCATAACTGATATATACTTATTCTGGATGGACACTTGGCTTACTCATTCTTTGACCTGCCTGCCTCCTTCCCTCCTCCTCTGGCTCCCAGCCCCTGGAAGTAGTAAAATTGCATCCAGAGAATGCTGTTATAATAATTACTCCTTGTTCTTCTTCAAAGGAGCAGAGTAATCTGTATAGACTGCCCCTACCACATTAGGATCAAGAGAGCTGAGTAATTTTCTGTCAACCAGTTTGCCATTTCAAAGGTGTGCAATACTGTACAAAATCCACCATCCTAGCACAAATAATAGAAGAGGAGAAAAAAGGGTGAAAGTTTTGCAAGGGCTACTTTGTCCTGAATTCAGGTACTTTGTCATGGGCTTGACCTAAATTGTGTAGCAAATGGAGAGAGAATTCTGGACATTCTCCAGCAGCTTCAGCTAAATTAAATATGAACATGAATAAGGCCCTGGGGCCCTGCATTCTCTAGGATTCCACAGGCATGGGACTTGCAGAGAATCCACCCTTGCTGCAGAACTGTGTTCCAGATTTTAATTAACCGAGTTTCCTCTGTTAAGCTTTTCCTATGAAAGCCTCCCACGGTAAAAACACTCCTTAAAAATGTTATGCTGCAGCAGATGAAAATAAATCTATCTGATGGATTTTCAAAAACTTTCCTTGAAAGAACATCATTTCAAGGACTACAATCACTCATTCCAAATACATGGTTCATGAACTCAAAACCATCACATCCAAGTACCACATGTTCTCATCTTTCCTAACTGCCATATGCTGCTCAGTCATTTCATTTTATATGCACCCTCCCGGCTCCAGGCTTCATGGGCAGATGGCTCTTTGCCACCTAATCAAATTCATACATCAAAGACATCCCAAGTGAGGTTCTTTGTAGAATTGTATTCTCTTTTAGTTCCTCTCTCTTTCTTGAGCATTTGAACATCAGTACAAACTCGTACTACCAAAGGTTCATAATTTTCAGATATAAGACACTCATTCTTCAATTAAGCAAACACAGTACAATCAATTCTACCCCACTCTAAAAATACAATTCAGTGCCTTGGAATTTCACAGCATACCCACAGAGTCCTTAATATCCCTTTTGGTTCTATTTTGAGTCTCTCCTTCTTGCATAGCCACATCTGTTCTTTGAGCAGAACACATCTATGTGCTCTGCTTCCACATACGCAGTTAAAATAATGAGTCTTTACTCCCGCAACCAAGCGACAGTTTTTGCTGTACTGCACTGAGCTTGTTGCAGTATCTAAATTTGGATGCCTTCTCTTTAACTTCATATTGATAAAACTGAATTTTCATGGATGAGCTCATCTTGATGTAGGCTTGTGGCTGTTGCAGTTGATGAACTTAAAACCTCAGTCGCTTTTCATTCTCTGGAGCATCCCATTCATCAGACAGGAAACTTCTCATATTAGTAAGTGTGGTATTTCTTCAAGCCACTGTGACCTACATTGCCTCACTGGGTTGGTTAAATGTTCACATGCTTTTATGACATTCTACTGCCACAGTTTCTCTAACTCTTGGCTTGCTGCATTACTTAGCACATCCATTAAATACATGCATAAGCATACATCTTGTCTGTCTGAATGCACAGCAGGGTCAGGGTCAGAATGTTGTTTCTCAAACCTGTACAATTCTTCAATTTAAAAAATATTGCTTTCTTTTACACAGAGA
The DNA here is from genome assembly GCA_035221455.1 of Xenops minutus. Lineage (NCBI taxonomy): Eukaryota > Metazoa > Chordata > Aves > Passeriformes > Furnariidae > Xenops > Xenops minutus. Next base: position 28,435,614 of record JAWWEE010000040.1, read on the forward strand.
ATCTCCTCAGCTTATTCCTTGTAGGATATGTTTTACAGATACTAAGACAAAAAACAAGGTCATGTACATTAAAAGTGACTAAACCCTCTACACCTTTTTCTCTAAGGAAGGAACAGTGTACTAATTTTTAATATTGCCTTCAACAGCTACAGAAAAAAAACCCCTCACCTTGTTAAGACCGGTAAGATAAACAAAGCTGCTGAGTATGAACGCTTTAAGGACACCTAAAAATGGTTTTGTAATCTATACTAAAAAGAAGCAATATCTAATACCAGTTATTTTAAGATAGCTCATTTGGAAGAATATTATTTGAAATAATTTTATAGAAGAGCAATGGTGGAATAGCGATGGAATATATTATCATATTGACACTGCAGATGCGAAATAGAAACACTCATAGTACCACTTAAATGCCATTTTAAAATATCATGTTTTACATCCAGCTTTTCTAAGCAATTTAACAGTTTTTGCCTCAGAAGACTACAGCTAGACAGCCTGCACAACTCACCTTCCTATGCTAGAGTAAGTCATCTCTGCAGATTAAAGAAGGGCTATCCCAGAGAATGCAGTGACCCAGAAACCAAAGATAAAGTGTTTACAATTTGGTCAAGACATCACCTATTGAGATACACATAGTTCTCTCTATTTACAGTCCCTTCTATTGCTCTGCTGAGAGTAGTAACCTGAATATGCCAAGAACATAGCAGGAGCCTGCTAAGCATGGGATAAAATTACTCCTGTGTCTCATAGCTGCAGTGGTTTTAACAAGTTGCACAGGCACAGTGTGAGTAATACCATTTATAATCAGCTAAGCTAATTATCCTTATCCCACTCGCATAGCTGCTTCTTCCCCAAGGGCAGACAAAAGGCATCTCCTAGTGGCTTTTGAGACACTACTCTGTTAGCCATTTCAACAGACACGAGGTCCTATAACCCAGAATACATTTTGACAATTTTCAAGCTGTTTTGAAAATACGGACAAAATCTACTAAGTGGATGTTTGCAGAAAGATCCAAGTTTGTGACATTATCTAAAAAGTCTGCTACTGATCAGAGCCATATTATCTATAAAACTAGCATTCAGCTTGCTAGCCTAAGGTAAGTCCTCAAAGTACTAAAAATAACACCAAAACACCTCCTGCACATGGTCTCTTCAGAAGAAAATCTTGTGCTTTTTCTAATGGAAAGGTGTTCTACAAGGTGTTTTTATTTTTCTCTTTTGATAACAAGGCTACACAGTCTCACCTTTTCTGGCCCAGAGCCATACAGCCACCAAGACTGTTTTCTGTTTCTGGAGTCGGTATGTTTTGATACCAAACTGACAAAAGCAGCACTGCCACAAACTAATTGCGCCCTATTGGACTAATGTAAATTAGGAACCTAGTTAACACTCCCCCTTGCTCCTCAGCACTGATGAGATCCAGATGGAGAACTGAAACCATGCTGCTTAGAGTAGGTGAAGGTGGACATGAAGAGGAACAAATCCCTCCGTATTCTGAGATCAGAAAGAGACTATTGGCAAGTTCTGGCTTTTTTTTTTTTTCAGGATGACGCAGCTGAGTGAGAGGGTGCTGTAGAAAACAACTCTGGATTTAAGCAAGCAGGACATGTACTCACACTATCTAACTTCATGGTTATCTAATGCCAGTGCTCTGAATTTCTCACCTAGAAATGCTTCTTTATCTTGCCAACAATAAAAATTTAAATTGATTCAGAGGGTCAAGTGCAAAAATCCTACTCCTCCTAAGTCCGTCTAGATGTTTTAGGCATTAGCTGCATTCTTCTTTACCCTGATTCTAAGTCAAAAACTTATACGCACTGCTAAACAATAGAAGCTCAGAGTTAAGTAAACTCTTAATGGAAGATGGTTTAAGGTAAAGAATTCTAGAAGCCAATTCTGCACAGCGCAGGCTCATTTTTATGTTTCTTTTCCAATGTCACCTACCTCAAGTGATTTTATACTTGGAACAAAAGAGCATGGAAGAACAACACTGGGTCAGTTGTAATAGTCTGGACTGGGCTACTGCTTCATGCTGACAATAGCAAATCCTATGGGGAAAGCAGTGAGGCAGAAGCAGCAGACTAGAAAGATATATCAACGTGCTTCAGCTACTGGAAGTCTTGAAAAAGTACTTTATTAGGTCAGAACAAGGTTCAGTTTTGGTTTATATGCTTTCTGACAAGATACCAGTAGCAAATATGAAACAGTAAAGTGTAAAAATAAAACATTCCTAGACTGTTAGTATCTCCGTGTATTTTAAAGTTAGGGGTAGCCAGCAATTGAGGATATTTGAGTGGAGACTTTATATAAACATTTTGAACTATGTTTCACATACAAGTCTAATCCTTTTGACTCCATGACTATGAAAAAAGTCTCATAGCAGTGAGTTCCACTACCATATTACACAGTGTAATGAAATATAAGTCTGAAACTTGCTGTTTAATCACTTCATTGAAATCTTAATTCTTACAAGCTATCAAATGTTCCCAAACCAAAGTCATGGATGATGTCAAACTGGTCCACTGTCACATTTCAGTTTTCTATCTTTTTTCATTAAAAGCATTGAATAAGGTATTTGAGAAGACAACCCCCAATTGTAAGTAGTGGCATAATATTTTTGTTCCTTTTGCCTTTTTTTTTTTTTTTTATTTTTTGACTGACACTGAACCCTAACCTAGCATTTGCTGAGAAGCATGCTGGCAGCAAGACTTTCTTCCTCAGAAGAGTTTAGAACTCCTCAGGCTTAACTATTACATACATGATGTACACTGATTTGCATTTATTATTGCTAAGTTATGCCTGGCACTTTAGCATTCTGCTATTCAGTATCAAGAGATCCTCCCAGATTTCAGTAAAGGAAGCTTTAGATTCAATATACAGTAATTTCAGCAAAAAACAGTCAGTCTTAAAAACATTCCTTTGAATACTGAGTCTAAGACCTTCCTACATTTAGAACCCAATATTCCTCCCTATTCTGATGGTTGGAGTAGCTTGCACAGATTAATCTCTTATTACCTTATTCTTTTTTCTGAATTCTTGTGTTTAAAGAGCAAAAGATGGCCACAGAGTGACCTTCTGAATGAGACTACATTAGTTTAGAAGGGGTGTGTGTTTCTTTGCTTTGCACCCGGTTATAGATTTGAGTGCAAATTGGTATTAAGAATAGATAATGGTATATTTGGAAGAAAATCAAGTCCTGATGGTTAAACAGAAAGAACTGAAAATAGAAAACAAAGCCAGCTCATCTCTTCTTCCAAGTATGAAAGCATGAATGTATTTAATATTGTGCTTCCCAAAAGTGAAAAGTTTAGACTATCCACAGTGACTGATATGAAATGGTTACCACCATCACTGATGTATCTGTGGTTTTGGGAATGATGACTGCTACAGGAGAACATGTGTAGAACCTTATAGGGGTCTAAGGATGGAGACCCTATTTAAAAGGTCTTAACAGCTTTAAGTGCAAAATAGGTGCCAACACACTTTGCTTAGAGACCATGATGGTTCCAAGTATACACTAAAACCAGTTTTTAAGCGTGTAGGAAACCGTGCCTTTTGGATTTTGCCAACAGGTTCAGATGGCTGTGAACATAGAACTGTGATCCAGATCAGATACAAGTATATTTAAAATCTGATGATTAGCCATAATTACCATGTTAGGCACCCAAACTGAAGTCAGGAGAAACAGAGCTGATGTGAGAGTAATTTGTCATCTACTGCATGAAGAGTTAAGACTAGTACAATGTTTCAAACTGAAATTCAACCCTACGAAGAGGAAGTAGTGCAAGGTTGATATTCTACTGAAGTACTACTAAAGCTTCCTGTTTCCAAACAGGCAATAAACAGACCAATACATAAAGCATCAGTGGTGCAACACAGTCATCCTAAGAAGAATCCTCTTAAGAAAAAGAGTCTTGAGAAATTCTCTTATAAAAGATTTTATTTCTAGGGTTTGGGTCTAGATACTAACTGCAAGAAGCATTCCCACAGACACTTTTCTGGATTAAAGAGTAGAAACACATAATTTTCTTAAGAAGCTACCTTGAAAAGTGAAGTTTTGAAACACGAATATAAAAAGATGGGAGGGTGGGAGGACAGAATAAAAATACAACATAATTTTCAGTGTCTTCAACAACAAAACAAACCTGTATTACAGATCACTTTGTAGCACTTTACAAAATGTACACTACATATATTATATATGCATATAGAACAGTATTATTTCAATCGCTAAGTTCTTCCTCATCACTGAAATAAGCACTTTTCTTAATCCGTGGACGTTTTGAATCATCTGAAATTGAAGATTCCCCTGCAGTCTGTGTCCATCGTTGTTGTTCTTCCTCAATTTTGGCTTGCTACAATGAGAGAAGAAAAAATATTAGCTAGGAATAAGAAAAATTAAGATGCATTACAAATAATAATGCTAATTATTAATACGCATTGAATTATTAAATAACTTAAAGAATTATAAGGATTTATTTCCATTTCCAGGTAAACTGTGTGATCAATGCACTAGGAAACATTTCTGAAAGTAGTTCTCACATGCAAGCAGTCTTCCATACCAATGCAGGCCACATGGAGTATCCTGTATTTTCAAAGGGGAATTTTGCCCATAGCAAAATTCCAAAACTATAGAGCAGCTGAGATCTGAAGCAAAGAATGGCTCATGTTTTAAACTGACATTACTGAATCAGCTCTGTTCCACTAACAAGTCTTCTAACAGTTGTCTTTTGCAGTCATTCATTCACATAATTAATGTCTTTGGGGATTATTATTGAAGGTTATCCAACTAAAGGTTTAAATAGAAGCTTCCTATTTTTACCAGCTAAAATTTTTGGATGGTGAGAGATATGGGAATGTTTCTTGGCTTTATAGGTTTTATTTCCAATCACAAAGTTTTTAGGGAAAGGGGGATAATTGCACATATTTGAATCATTCTTCTGGACTACATAATGTAAAAATTCAGCACTCATTACAGTTGGATTCAGAACAAAGTTGTGCTAATAACTCTTGAAGGTTTTTTGGGGACAGGCCCACAGGGGACAGCTGTTGATCAGGGAGCCAAGTAATTTGAATATCAGGTCAGGCTTCCTTTGCGTAATGAAGGAGAAGTGTGTAAAGAAGTAATAAATACAGTAATACAGATGTCAGACAATCTATCTATATAACAAAACATGCATTCAATGTGTTTTGAGAGGTGAGTCTATTAGAGACTGCGATGGACAGTATTAGGCAAAGGAGGTGCCCCAGAAATAGATGTTATTCAAGGATAGTCTAGTGAGGGCAGAGGATGTGTCCAGTCATTTATACATGACTAGGTTTTCCCAACTGCTCAGTTAACAAAGTAAAGAGAGATCTGGGGACAAAAACCTAGCAGGACACCACAGCAGAGATGACAGAAAACTAAGCAGCAAAGGAGCTTGAAGGAAACAAAAAGCTGCAATGCACATACACATCAATAGTGAAAGTGCAAAAAACCCAGATAAAATTCCACTGAACATCCTGCAGTGTGAAGAAGCTGACTAGTTACCAACTGCTGCTGCCAAACAAGAGGTCCCTTGAGCGCTATAGAGCAGACAGACTTATGCATGTATCTCAGGGCTTTAGAAAAGCAGCTACAAAAGGAAGTGGAGTTGCCTTTAAAAAATAATTATACATACACAATGCTTTAATTTTATACCTGAAAAGCTATAGCTTGGCTGAGGCTATCCAGAGCAGGGTCTTCTCCTTCCTCTTCGCTTTCTTCTTCCTCCTCACTTCATTGTGCAGAGAGAAAAAAAATACATAGTTCTTTAATTTAAATTTTTAGTATGAAAAAGCTTCCTAAAAGTAGTTACATGTAACTAAATATACATACATTTCTTCTGGCTCAACTATTTTCTTTCTCTTCTTCTTTTCTTTTTTTTTTGGTGGTTCCCGCTCTCCTAGCATATTCTTAGGACAAGCATAACTTAAGTGTCCTGCTTCCTTGGAGAAAAAGAAATATTGCTTAACAGAAATCATTACAAACAACTACATTGTAAAACATGTCATGAGGAAAGTTACTGTAAGACAGTTCATGGGGAAAAAATGGAAGCAATTAGTAAGATAAATGGAGTGCTAAATTAGTACACAGAAGACAAACTGTTTTCTGTAAGCTTGACATGGAAACGAAGAGATTGGTGGTGATATGCACGTATTACTGCAAACTGAGAACAAGCTAAGAACATAGAAGATTTCTTTGGCTGCTACAATAGCTGAATATACTACACATGGTTTATATTCAAGATAGAAACGTCAGAGTTAACAACTTAAGATACAGAAGTGAGACAACATTTTTGCTGTAAACAGAGTTATTAATATAAATCAAGTTTGTATTGGACATTAAATACTATCCAAATCTCAATGTTTTATGTTCAAGAAAAGTCAGGAATTGCCTAAACCTGAAAACTCACTTCTATATAAAACAGTTGTTTCCAACATTTATTTTACTGACAACTATATTGTGAACTTCCAAAGATATAGCAAAAGCAGGCATTTTGAAGCAAAGATTAGGAGATTTTCTTTCTCAAATAGCATTATACTGATACTCAGACATCTGCTCATCAGCATGTTAAGCAGCTGTTACATGTAAATATTTTTCCCCCACCCCCAAAATCTCTAATAAAAAACAGAAGTACTATCATTCCTGAAAATGATACAACTTGCTATGCAAGCTGATAATATCAGCAATTAAAAAATTAATTTAACTGCACAGGCAGGATTAGCAATGATCAAACTGAAGCACCAGCTAAGATTCTGTGCTCATTTTGACTGGGATAGTTAATGTTCTACAACGTAGCTGGCATGGGGCTAGCTACAGTTTTGGATTTGTGCTGGAGACAGTACTGATAACACAGGAATGTTTTAGCTATTGTTGAGCAGAGCTTACACAGAGTAAAGGCCTTTTTTTGTCTCTCATTCCACCTCACGACTGAGTGGGCTGGAGGTGCACACAGCCAGGTCAACTGACCCAAACTGACTAAAGGCATATTCCACACCATATGATGCCATGTTCAGCCATAAAAATAGTGGAAAGTTTGGCAGGGGGGCTGTTGCTCAGGGATTGGCTACGCATTGTTTGGTTGGTTTCATTTGCAGTTGTTTTCATTTGCATCACTTGCCTTTCTTGGGGTTTATTTCTCTTAGTTATTTTCACTTTCATTATCATTTACTATTATTACTACTATTTTATATTATTTCAATTATTAAGCTGTTTTTATCTTAATCCACAAGTTTTCTCCATTTCTCTACATTTTTGGTTTTACTCACCCCACATTCGTAACACTTGGACTTATCAAAGTAGTTACGCCTGCGAATGAATTCTGCTGCTCTTCCATTATCAATGGCAATGCTTGCTTTTATTACTCTTCCAAACAACTGCAGAAAATTGGTAAGAAAAGGTAAATGTTTTGGGACTGCAAACCCAACCCTCCTGCAGTAACAACTTCCCACAATTTACCTGTTTGTTATTAAGTGCCCGAGAACAGTTTTGTGCAGATTCTTTATCCAAAAACAAAATAAAGGCAACTCCTTTGCTCTTCCTGGTGTCTTTGTCTTTCATAATAGTAACTCTGGAAACATATAACTGCATTATTGATACACTAAAATTAATTCAGAAACATTTTTTCCTTAAAGACCTCAGTGGGATATTAGCTTTGTTATATAGCAAAAAACCTATATTTAACAGTAAAAATGCTCAATAAACAGAAATTCAAAGGAACAGGTAACTTGGACATGTGCTTACAGGTAGAGTGGAGATGATTTTAAAAAAAGCTGTGGGTTTTTTCTGGGGCCAGTGTCACTCTTAATTCTCTTGGATGACTTGAAGAACAGAGAACATACTCTCTAGATTTGCAGGCAACCTAACTGGAGGGAACTACACATAGTGGAAGTGAAAAGAAAATTCAGGAATAATCTTATCACTGTTGTTACTGCTGAAAAACACAGTGTATTGAACTGCATCCAAACTGAGAAATCTATGTTTATGTAGGACTAATCGGCTAAACAGGTTCACAATAGGAAATGCTAAGTATATGCAGTATTATTCCACAAATTGCTCCAACTGAAAACCAAGGATCAAGGATGCATGCATTACTTCACATGACATACAAAGTTAAATCTTCAGTCTAACATTGAAATCAACAGCTCCAATAGTCCACTAGCACAATGAAAAATTCAAGAAGGATCTAGACACAGTAAAAAGGCAGAATAACCGAAACAAACCAAACAAAGAAAAAAATTACAGGACAGGGCTGGGGGATGGGAACCCATGCAACCTCAGTTTTTATTGATTTCAAATGCAGCCTTACAACTAATTTTAGGCAAAATACTAAGCAATCACAGTAACAAGTCCCTCTAGAATCACATGTAGAGACCTGTACATTGCAATTGTGGGAACTGCGACATCAGATTCACATAAGTAGAAGTTCCCACTTTTACACATCCATTGTGCCCCACACATACTCAAGGGAAGGGAAACAATACTTACTAGAACAACTATTCAACTATTTCAGAGAAACCACTGACGGTATGTAACAATATTCTAATTGCTCTTAAATGGTGAGCAAAACCTGTCCCCAGCACAAATATTCTTGTATTATGTATGTAACTGTAAGAACTTCCAGTTGTTAAATTATACTTTACTAAAATGAATAGAACTTCAACACAGTTCCACATTCTTGCTTAAACTGTAAAAAGCTCAGAACTTTCAAGTGAAGGAAAGACATGAAATATTTAAAACGAGAGGTACAAAAATAGAAGGTCATATCAGGCCACTTACTTGACAACTTTCCCATACTTTGAAAATATCTGAAATATAAAACAAAATGTAAAGATTTAGCAACAGACAATTGCATTTCATTAGTGATAAATTTATCACAACAAACTGATATATGTCAGTATTGATTTGACACTCAAAATTGTTGTCAACAAGTTAAACCTAAACAATGCAGTTCTTACAACTTACCCTGTACAGATCGTTGTTTGTCAAAGCAAAAGGTAAATTGGACACATACACTGTGCTTTTGCTTGGTGCCAACCCACCACTCATTTTTCTAATGAAAGGAGAAAGAGAGAAGAGTTAAACTGTATTCAACAGAGAAATCAATTAAAAAAAACAGTTGCAAGACTTTCAGTTGTATTTCAAACCTAACCCAGACAGCCATGATAAAGCTGCAGGAAAACACAGCTTTCATTTTCCTTTCACCTCCCTTGCATAATTTTACATGAAAATTAGTGTTTGCCTTCATGTGCTACAGAAGACACACATTCCTTCCTCCTCTCCTGGATCCAAACATATTTTTGTTGTGTGTGAGTCAATTTGTAGTCATGAAAAAACAGACAAGTTAGTCTGCTTACAATAATTCTCTGCTGATCTGTGCAATAAGAAAGGTTTAGGTCCAAAAGAAACTAGTCATGTCCATTTAATAAACATTATGGCAAATATGTGAAATTATTGACCTTTGTTCAAGTACCTGCATGATCTGATTCTTTATACAAGTACCACTTCAGCTGTAATTAACATAAAACACAATCAGTTAAACGGAAAAAAGCTTCCGTGAAGCAGAGCCCTAATTATCGTGGGGAGGGAGAGAGATACTTTTTAAAGTCAAGTTAGTAAGATGTTAAAGCATCATGCATTCACTTTTGTAGCTATTGCTCAGGTCTCTACACTCCTGCAGAACCGCAAGTGTCCAGAGCTGACCATAAGACAGCGCCTCCCCTAGAAGCAAGCACTCCCCTTCCTCCTCCTGATGAAGCAGCTCTATCCTGGCAGGAAACAGGAAAATTTCAAAGTCATTTTAATTTCCAATCTTTTCTAGGCCTCTTGAAACTGAGTATGTCTAGAAACAATGAATCAATTAAAACATACTCTTACAACCACATACACATCATCTAATGAAGAGTAACTGAACTAACCTGAGAATGAACAGCCAATGCTTTAAGTCACATTTGGACATTTCCCAAAATTTTAAGTGGTGTAAAGTCTGTGTAAAACACTCTCTTTGATCCATTCTGTAGCCATGGTTCAGACCAAGAGCTAAGTGAGTAAAATTTAAAAATCAAAACACAGCCTTTATGAAAGGGCACACCAAATATTGCACAGCAAATCCATTCCCTACCCAGTTCAATTACTACATCCTTGTCCAATTTCCTACAGCCTTATTACTGCTTTTTGACACCTCTAGTCAATTTGTAACTGAGGATCAACCCATTTCTTCAGCAAGACCAACTCCTTTTAAAAATTGCAGACAAAAGTTGATGAAGGGATAAAAAAAATGAACTATTAAAATCAACATCTGCCAGAGCACTCAGTTTCTTATGGGACTTTCTGGGTAGCCAGTCTGAACAGATTGCTTGGGCAAGTGCCAACAAAGTAATATCACACTCTAATCTGGCTGATATTTTCTGGCGTTTCATGATCTAGCCATCTGAAGACCTGATATTCCCAAGAGGCACTGATTATCCAACTATTTTGCTTCTCTTTCCTGACATGCTTACTGTATCACAATTTGTTTGAGTGACAGTTTCCAAGTGATTGAATTTTGAGGTTCTCCATGTTCAGAGACTGGTTTTTTTTGTCACAAGCAAAAATGGAAACATAAAGGCTAAACAAAGGAAAATAGAATAAATTTATAATAAAAGCCATTCATTGCATCTGGTTATAAGCAGTCTGGATTCATTATCCCAAATTCCTCCCTACTTGGCATCAGTATCCTTGACAAGCCTAACCAGACTGACTTGGCAACATGCCACATGAATAGATGACCTGGAGTTATCCAGATGTACAGTGGACAGGACTTGGTAAGATCGACCTTAACACTGCACTATAGTGTATTGGCAGTGACAATTTATTGGAACGGTGGAGGAGAATTCAGCAGAGCTCAACCTCAAGTGTCTGAAGACACCAATTTGTCTCTGCCTAAAAGAGAGAACAGCGTGGCTGGAGAGCACTCAGCTTGCATATTCCTCAACACCACGGTGCAAATCTCCAAAGAGAAGGTGATAAATCACGTGGAGATTACTACAGGCCTAATAGCTCAGTTATTAGGAAACTACTAATGCATGCAGCCTACAGAACCACCATTTTCAGCTGCACGCTAGTTTTTCCAGAAGCAAACTGAAAGAGTTGCACCCAGGAGTGCTGGCTGCCAGACAGCTGAGGTTAAACTTTATTTCCAGTCCCCTGAACAAATTTAAGTGTAACAGTTTTGCTGCTCCAACTGTCCAAATATTCTTAGCAATTTGTATTGTTTAGAACTGTTGTGCAAGAATTTCTCATTTTTAACACCTCACGCACTGGACAGGTACAACTTTAATAGAAGAGGGAGTACTGTAAGGCTATCACCATTTACTATCTGATGTTTTCTAGTGGGATGAGTGAAAAATGCCAGTTCCAGCTTTAAGCTAAGTCTCTAGATGAGACACATAATCTGTAGGCTTGTCATAAAAAGGTTGAGAGTCCTTCTGCTTCAAGAATTTTCTAACTTTGTCCAATAACAGTTTAACATTTTCATCATGTTCTCTCTCTGCTTGACTGAAAAGAAAAAAAGTAAATTTCCCCTTCCCTCAAGAAAAAAACCCCGAACAAATCAATCAAAAAATAACAGCTTTGCATTCTATTTCCTGCAGGAGACTCACTTTAAGAGTCATGTACAGCCTGATTTTTATATCCTGCTAGAATTCTCCAACAAATGAAAACATTTCTATTTTATCCTGGATGCTTTTATGGGGTTTCCCTGATCTTCAAGGTATTACTTGGTTATTTAATTTAAAAGCATCAGCTGAAAGCCTGCACATTATTTCCATGGGACTGAGCACAATTCCCATTAATGTAATAGCATCTCTATAATATTAATGCCTTCCTCATAATTTTTACATATTAACTTTGAGGATAGAGTTCTCTCTCATTACAATGACTTCTTCTTTGTCTTTTCTAACAACTTGAACTAAAAGAAGCTATTCTTTGACAAGAGCCATCTGTCAGCAATGATTAAGTCTCCTGAAAAATAGATCAGGTATACGAGTATGTTTTGCTAGAATCCAATATGCTTAATTCAGCATCTGTCACTAGTGCTGGGGACATCACAAGAAAAGGCAATGATTAATTTCAGTAACTGGCTTTTCTACTCTGTCCCAGAACACATAAGAACACCAGCAAAATTATTCAGATGCCTCTGAAACATCAAGTGGAGTTTAAATTTACTGATACTTTCATGACTTAACATCAGTGTTTCAACTTAAGCACAAACTTGTGTGTTTAAGTGCAGAGCAGCAAGGTCAGATTTATGATTTAATCAATTAAAGTATGCATAAACGATTTGTGAACGAGTTTTTCAAGACATGCTCACTCAGGCCAAGTAATTTGAGTTCTTCTATCTTGATCCTTAAAACACAGTATGTTATTCCTGATTTAATAGTGTCAACAGAGTTTAGACCCAAATCAACAAACCATTAGTTGTGCAGGACCTTGGCTCAGGCTTATAATCAAATGTCTGTGCTAAGTGAGGAAACCAAACTCATGTTCTCCTCGGTCCCTGACAAGGGTATTAACCCCTTGCTACAATTCTGTCCTACAGACGGAGCATGGAATAAACTGTCAGAGCATAATCTGTTTAATCATGTAGTCACTTAAACAGTGCAAAGCGAATATTAAAGAGAATCAGAATTTGGTAAATAAAGTTAATGCTATCAGCAGAGAAAGAATACAGTTTGCCCCAGCCAAAGAAGAACATAAAAAGGATCTGTGGTTTGAATCGAACCACTCTTACGCACTAATGTAACTACAAAAACTCAGGGACAGTAAAACTGGGCACCAGAGCACCAGCAGGGACTACATCAAACGCTTTCTCATCAGTATCTTTCTAAAGCGATTTCCAGCATAGCCAACATGGGAGAAGAGCTGCTTGGTTCACTCGCACCTGGCCTCGCCCAGCACTTCCCCGAGGAGGGGCCGATCTGGGTAGTTCAGCTGGTGGCAGGAGGCCCGTTCCGAGCCGAGCCACCTGGCTGCACTGCAGCGCTCGGTCCGTGCGAGCCCGCGGTGAGACAGCCGACCCACGGACTGCTCACAGCTCGCACGCCGTGGCAGGGCTTTCGGCCTCCGCACCACGGCCCTGCGGCCCGGGCCGCCGCCTTTCATCGCCCCCGCCCACTCCCGAGAGCCCGGACCGAGCGAGCGGCGACCGTCGAGCTGTGACCACCGAGCCGTGACCGAGTAAGCCGTGACCGCGCGCCCCGCGGTGCCTCCGCCCCGCGTACCCGTCTCGGCGGGCTCAGCCCGCGCGGGAGCCCATCCTGCGCCGCGGCCCCGGCGGATGCGCTGGTCCCGGCGGGACAGCGCGGGGCACACACACGGACGGACGGACGGACGGACGGACGGACGGACGGACGGACGGACGGACGGACGGCTGGCTGGCTGGCTGGCTGGCTGGCTGGCTGGCTGGCTGGCTGGCTGGCTGGCTGGCTGGCTGGCAGGGTGGCTCGCTGGCAGGGTGGCTCGCTCTCCCTCTCGCTCCCGGGCCGACTCCCCCGCCGCTCCTGTCGCGCTTCCGTCGACGCGCGCCGGGCGCGGCCAATGGGCGGGCGGACGGACCGGCGGGCGCTTCCGCTGACGCGGCCGCGGCGCCGGAAGCGGCGCGAGAGGTGCGGGCGGGGCGGGGGACGCCGGGCGCGGGTGAGCGGCGGGGCGTGGGGCAGAGCGGAGCGGGGCTGGCTGCCCGGGTGTCGCTCTGTCCGGCCGTCCCGCTGTCCCACTGTCCGGCCCCCTCCTCCCCCTGCGCGCTGCCGCAGCCCGTGGCGCGGCTCTGGCGGGGCGCGCTCTGTCCTTGCGGGGCCCCCCGCGGCCGCCTGCCTGTTGTCGAGGGGAGCTTGTACCTTCTGTAGCCGGGGCGCCTGGGACTTCAGGGGACAAGGGCTGTCAGAAACGCAGGGAAAGGCGCGGGAACCCACGCGGCCGGTGCAGGCAGTGAGGAAGGCTTGGTGCGGTGATTTTTGCGGTGGGTGAAACGCTCAGAGCTGGTCGGTGCTTTCGGCAGTGGTTGTTGTCCGCGGTGCGGCTCTGACCTGCGGGGAGAGCGCCGCGCAGAGCTGGCGTGCCCTGTCGCCGGGGCGTGCGGAAGCCCAGGCCGCGGGGTGGAGGGAGCTCTGTGCGTGGTGCTGGCACTGCGCAAGGACAGGGTGGTGGCTGGAGGCGGTCAGCAAAGGGGAGCGCTAACACACCAGCCGTGTTAGCCCCAGCGCCTTGCCTCCGTGTGTCTTGGTCCCAGGGATGTACTGGAACGATGCGGTAACAAAGCGGAGCCCATGGGGTTGTGAAGCCCCACTGGAATGCTCCTGCTGTTTGTAATTGTATGCAGCTCACGCATGTCTGGGTTATTTTTCCTTTTGAGGTGCGAGTTACTTTGACTTTTGTGGTCAGTGATTTTTTTAAAGTATTTTTTAATCTCTTTTTTTCTTTTTTCTAAGGCAAAATGATTGTGGACAAGTTGGGAAAGATTGGAAGAAAGCCTCTTCTCTCCAGTTATTTGGTGTCTAGGTGAACATGCCTAGACTTGTTGCAGTCTCACTTCTAATTGCTTTTGAAAATCTTACGGCCTAATATTTGTTATTAGGGAGAGATGGATTGTCTTTGAATCTCTGTTTTTTCTTAATGCCTCCCTCACATTATTTTATTTCCAGATGTGTTGGATTTTTCCCTCTGCTCTTACACTTCTGCTTTTTCATCTTACCAGTAGGACTGTATCTGTTCAGTGTTTTCTGCCTGTCCCAGGTATGAGGGGAGTTTGAGAAAGATAGGGTTTTTTTCTCCCCCCCTTCCCAAACTCAGTTTTATTCATCTTATTTCCTGTCTAGGTAAGAGATACTGGTATATCTTTGAAGCACTATCAAATACGGAGTCTAATTGTTGGAAGAAAAGGCAGTATTTTCTGTCTGTCTTTATGTCCTCACAGCAGGAATCATTGCAGAGTTTATAGTGATATTTCTAGTAAGTTATGTTTCTCCTAGATCTTGCTTGTACAAAAGCATCTGAACTTTTTTTGAGAGCTTTCCAAAGCAGAGGAGGGACAGAACTGGCCCACATTTGTCAATCTGCTCTTTGTCAAAGTAATATTATAAACCCAGGTATATCCTGGTGGCGTGAGAGACACTGTAGCTGTCCGTCTCTGCCTTTACAACACAGCATTGTTTTTGTGTTTTGTTCAAATATGGCAAGATGTAACGATCTGGATTGGAAAAAAAATGTAGATTCTGCAGAAGGATGATAGCACACGCTAGAAAATTGTGAATCCTGGAGAAGTAGATATTTCTAGCTTTGATGAAAATTAATGACTCAAGTAAGTGTAAACAGACAAGAATTGTATACAAAATATTTCAGAATACTGGAGTGCTTTTGCAAATTCATCAAGGATTCTAACACATCCTATTCAGAAAGCAAAAAAGAATAAAAAAATAATGATTCATTGGTAAAGAAATCCCACTTGTGCAAAACATCTGTAGTGGCCTATGTAATCTGCTTGATGAAGAAACCTTTGTTATATTACAGTATATTGTATGTACATACAAAGTGCTGTGGTGATTGGAGCAAAGCCATTCTTGGCAGCTGGCCACAGAAGAGCAGCTTGTGTTGCATTAATAGAATGGCTTCTGCATTCACAGAATGTATTTATTTAAGAAAATAAAGGCCTTGTTTTAGGTGAAACAGTCTCCTCTGATCAAAATTAGGAAGATATTTTTTAAATTAATATAGCAAGTGGTTCTATCTAATTATGTTAAAGAACTATCAACTGCTTTTGCTTTTCATGCTAATAGAAAATAGTCAATCAATATGACTGACAATGTTGTTAGGTATGAAACAGATTTTTTTTTTTAATCTTTATTTTGCAACAACTTACTCTGAGAACAGATGAATCTGAATACAACATCATAAACTTGAGGTTTGATCTCTTGAATCTTTGTTAATGGAATATTCTCATATTGATCCTAAGAATTTAGAGTCTTCATGGTTGCTGTTAAAGCTGTGTTAGGTCATGTTATTTAAGAAATGGAGTTTTTTTCTTTTTCTATAGAAACAGATGAAATGTGCTCAAGATGCTGGGAAATGCATTTTTCCTCCCTTTAAACATTTTTTTTTTTCATTCTGCTATTTTCAAATGCATCTTAACTTTATCTCATTGGTCCCAGCTAAAATTTTTTTGTTTAGTCTTTTATATTAAAATTGGTCTTCTACTTGTTTACCAGCATTTTGAGCAACATACTTGATCGTTTATTGGGTGTGATTAACTTCCTTCATTTAATTCATCTAAATGTGAATGTTTCTTGCACCTCCGTAGTTACTTGTTTTCTGGGGTATATCTTTTTTATGCCCACCTGTTGACTTTCGTGATAGTGTATCTCTACCTTCTTTCCAGCTTGCATTTTTGCTTTGTCAAAGTACTGGTGATAATTCTTGCTAGTTTCAGTGAGGTCCAACAGTGATAAAAAAGGGAGTGTTTTTATCAGCCTTGCTGCCTGATAATCTAACAGAGTGTGTACGTGAGTGTTGGTGCCTGCTGCTAGTGATGTGTGTTGGGATGTTGGAGGTGGTTTGACTGATGGAGCAGCATGATATGTAAGTTTGCACTCAGCATCAGCGGCACTTACCTGAAACATGTTGCTTTTTGAATGCTGTGTTCGGTTAACAGTTTCATTAAGTGTGGCAGGCAGCAGGGCAGGGACACTAGCGTATTTGTCAAAATTAAAAAAAAAAAGCCCAGTTGAAAACCTTATTTGAATCCAGCTTCTGGTATTTGTTGTTGGTCTAAAAAATAGGCTTGCTGTCAACTACCTAAATCTCTGCAGCTGTGAGAGGTGGGTGACCTGTGGACAGGCAGCAGTGGGAGTGGGCACTGTGGGTGGTTCAGGTGCTCCCCAATTGTTGGCAGGTGTGGACAGAAGGAATGGTCCACCCTGGGACAAGGGCTGGGCATGAGAGACCAGCAGTGAAGCATATGGAGAAAGAGCATGTGATGCCTTTCCAGTAGAATGATTTTGTCTTGCTTCATCTAATTCTTTCCCTCCCAGTACATAAAAACACAGGGGCATTCAGGCACTGTTCTAGGTATAAAGAAAAGAGGTCTGTGGGGACAGCAGATAGAGCACCCTCCCAGTAACGTGGGAAGGAGAGGAGGGAGTTGGCCTACAGACTGTTCATGCACGTGTAGCCCCTGATGTGAATTTTTAAGGCTCTGGCAAAAGTCCCTGGAGTACAGAATAAGAAAAGGTTGAGGCAGTTACTGTGAAAGTGCCAGGAAGTTTCTTCTGATGGTACACCTGACCATCCAATGCAGCAGTATGAAAAATGGTTTCATAATTACTAACATCTGTGGAGCATGCTGGAGAGGGCACAGCAGCAGATCCTCTAGCTTTTGCCCTTACCAAAGCCAAGACCGGCTGGTTGATTTGATCAGCTTTTGGCTGCATCAGACTAGTCTTGTGTCTTGGTTATGGAACAAACTTGAGGTCAAGTGTGTTATAAAATGGAGCAATATTTTACTAAGATATTCTGGTTTGTTTGAACCAATGGTAAAATCAAAATCTCTGTACATAAATGCTTCTTACTGTTGAGGAAAGAGCTGCTTCGTCAGGATATACTGTGTATTACCAAAGGAAAAGCCTCTGTTAAATTGTAATCTCTCATCATATGCAACGGAGTTTTATTTTTCTTTACTTAATGATATTGAAAGACAGTTAAGTAAATATACAGTAAGTGAATATAATAAATATTTTCCTGAGTGCTCTGAAGAAAGCAGTTAGTTTCCAGAAGTTTTTGCTAATGAATGAAAAAAAACTGGAATATGAGATAGTGAGCAAAAGATGACAAAAGGGAAAGAAAATTCTGTAATTTATTAGAAAGGTATTTTATCTGTAATAATTTGTCACAGGAAGTGTTTTGATATTATAAATTACTCAGATGAATTCACATTCGTTCTTAATTGAGTGTAGTGAGTAACTATACTAAATCAGACAGATCACAGGGGACATCTCGTTAAAACATTTGGGTTTTACCTGTCTGGTTTACTTAAAAGAAAAAAATGTACTTATGATGAATATATATGCATTTTTTTGCTAATTCCAGTTTCTTTTTTTTGTAGGAAAGTGAATGGATCTTCAGAAGCAGAGTTGCTAAAACTGACAGAAAAGTAAGTATGTGTTTGTTGTTTTTTGCAAAAGTATATGTTTTATTTAGTGCTATCTCTGTTTATTATTATTAATCCCTTTTGTCATGCTGATTCTTAACATTTGTATTAATCCGTATTTTTATATAGCCTTATAAGTCTATTTCCAGTAAAGTGTTTTTACTTTGTGCAAGTAAGTGATGTTATATATTTTTTCTGAATATGACTTGCTGTTACTTCTCCTTATTGATTATTTTTAATAGCAGAGCTACCATTGTGAAGGGGAGCTTTGAAAAATATAATTCTAGCAATTGTTTATTTACTTTCAGTGATGTATAGTTGATAATTTGTCATCCTTATAATCATTAGAAAGGGCTGAGCTCCTCAAGTCTGTGTTGTCTAACACAATGTAACACTCCAGCCCTGGAAGCTGCAGGCTCGCAGCCTAACCAGGGGTTTAACTTTAAAAGGTATATTTAGGGTTCTTTAATACCTCAAGATAGTATCAAGAAAATAAGCCATGGACTTGTTCCCAAGGGGTTTCTTTATTAATTTAGGGGACAAAATAAGAGAACATGGCAATGGTTCAAAAAAGGCAAAACACAAGCTAGGCAAAATGTTCCACCATAATATCAACTCAGCACATATTAATCCAAAACCACTTCAGTCAAAATCTAATCAGTCCACAACACTTAAGTCAGAATCCAATCCCTCCAGCTCCAAGCCACCCAAAGCATCAAGAAAGGAGCAAAAAGAAGCATAGGGAGTAAGAGGAAAGAAGGAGAAAGAGAGAGACAGAGAGAGAGATAAGTACCACTGAGACTCTGTGGCAGACCAGCTCTCACACGTGCAGATGGCAGGGCCATGACACGTGGCAGCCCTATGCCTCTGGTTTTATTTGGTCTGGTCTTCATGACCAAACCCCTCAGGCAGGGCCTCTGACCCAGTGGCCACTCTGGGGTCCCAGGCCAGGGTGAGGGGCAGTGTCCTCACTGTCCCTGCTGATCCAAGCTGGGTCAGGGGCTCCAGGAGCTGTGGGTGTTACAGTTTTTCTGGGCTGTTTGTGAATGGCAGCTGTTCCAAGGATTACCCATGTAGGCTTCAGGGGCTGCCATGAGGGATATGATACCACCCCATCTCCATGAGGTTCAACCCATCCCTTCCTCTTCCTCTCCTCTGTGGTGTGTAACACACAGCATGACTAGAATCTCTTAGGGTGATGGTTTATTGCTACCTGTCTTTAATTACTGATTCTGACTTTGAATTTTGCCTTCCTTTAGAAAAATGAATTTTTGTGTTCTGCTGGCTTTCAATTAAAAATGGGAAGTGTTTGTATGCGAAGAATGTGTTTTATTCATATAATCAAAGTGCAGAGCTTTGTAGTAACTGAATAATGTGCTGCATTTTAACTGCTTTTCAGGTAGTTGAGTTGATGAAATAATTCAATCAAAGATATTCTATTAAAAAATTAGAAAATATTTAATAAATAGGAGTTGACCTATTTTTATGAAGTCCAGTATTTTTAGCAGAGCAGTATCAAAATTGCTGTATTTGTATCTACTTATATATACAGCTAGTATTTGCAATATGCATATATTTCAATGGAGCTGTTTATAGTATCTATAAGTCCTGTAATTTTACTGATTATACTGCACTAGTTTCCAGTAGTTCAGTTGTTCTTGCACATACTGTGAGCTATTTTTGCTTAAAATACATTAATTACGTTCCATAACTAGAAAGACTTATTTTAAAGGACTGATAATAGAAAGTGTACATGCAGGGCTTGTGCATAATACATTATTTTGGGAGAAGTCCATGAACCTTTATTTCTGTACTCACTATCCTTTTGTCTATTCATAACAGATTGTTTTCACTAATTGTATTTTTATTGTCTTTAGTGGCATATCGAAGAGATGAAATGTGGTCTGAAGGGCGGTATGACTATGAAAGAGTTCCAAGAGAACGTCTCCCTCCAAGGATTCATGGTGATGTAAGTATATAATAAGTTTCAGTAACATTATGGTGTTATACTATGCCTTTACATGATGGTTTGTACCATAAGGGCTGGATTTATGGACCTATATAAGTTCCTAGTCTACCTCAAGTTTTGTTCTTTTCTCATTCTTTGAAGCCAACAATTAGCAAATGTGTCTGCACAGAAATAATAGGATGCCTACAAAATTAAGTTCTGGGTATTTTTTTCTTATTTTCAAATCTATTTGAACTGTTTCAGAATATTTATATTTTGATAAATTGATTTTTGCTGTAATTCTTTGTGTTATTAAAGACAGGATTTTTATTAACTTCTGGAGAACTAAAGACCATACTATGTTACGTTTTTCTGCAGCCTTTTCTTTTAATGTTGATACTGGATGGTATTCTTGGGCACATGTTGTGACTCTTGGTGATGGTCCTGTGCAGAACTAAGGATTGGACTCGATGATCCTTTTGAGTCCCTTCCAACTCAGCGTATTCCGTGATCTGTGATTCTTTGAAGTAATTTGAGGTGATAAAGTAACTACTTTCAAAATTGTTCTTGTCACCAATACAGTTTTTTATTATGATGCTTATAGGAGGAAATGTTAATTGCAAATATTGACTTTCCTTTTAATTATCCTAAATGTTGAAATAATAGCATATCTGATTTAGCATACCTTTTGGGTTCCCTCTGTTACCTTTTCAGCTGATTATTTTGGGAGCATACCAATACTGGTAATTTGGTAATCAGTTCCATAGGATTCTCTATTGAGTAGTGAGTGTGTTAGTGTTTGGCTGCTCTATGACATTTTTAACTCTCTCTACAGGCACCAAGAGTATTTCTGTATTTTCAGCAAGCTGAAAATCAGATTCATTTGAACAGGTTATTTAGCTACCTCCTTCTTCAAAATACTTATCAACAGTAGGGCATGAGGAAAGGCGGAATGTGTTTTCAGATTTTTAATTTTTAGTAGTTTGACTTGACTAACACATTGTTAATTTAATTTTGCCATTGCATCAATGATGTTTCCAAATCCTTGTAGTCTTTCAGGCTGTCCAGTGCATGACGTATGCATTATGAAAATTTACTTTACAATTTAAAAGATGTGATGCATTCATTTTGAGGCAAGAATTAACTAGATAGTTCAAAGCTAGCTTTAGATGACATGTGTTTGGAACTGGGGATGAAGGGACAAGCAGAATACACTAATCACAATTAATACTGTCCATTCTAGGACAGTTAGCTAGGCCAACCAAGATGTGGTGTCCTTCTGCCATACTGAAAGATGGATGTGTAGTTTCTTCTCATACAGGTTTGCAGATTCAAGATAGTTGGAAGGCAGTTTCTGTCCTTGTAAGCCTGTGTCTTTGTATCTGTGTCCACATGTAGAAGTCTGACTTAATTTCATTTCACTTGTCTAGTCAAAATTAATTTATTCAGTCTACGAATGCACTTAACTCTTGCTGATAGGTTAGTGCATGGGAACTGAGATGTGCCAGTGATAAAGTATCTTTTGTTTGAGAGAGCAAGAGATGTGTCCTAATCTAAACTGTGTGCTAATTATATATCAAGTATAGATTGTAGTAGAAACACATGCTTTCAGATCCCGGTAAAGAATGTAAAGTTTCACGCACTTGGCGCAGTGACTAGAATCCATAACTAGATACACCTTGAGCTTTCATATAACTGTTCTTCTGTGTGTCAGTATAGTGATATGATAGAGTGTTCTGGGTGAGCTTAAAGCATGGAGCAGTTTTATTTTAGCTGCAGAGCACATCTTTAAGACACCAAACTAAAAAAAAAAGAATTACATATGGAGTATGCTTAATGAGGTAAGGGTAGATCAAGCATTGTGGCTGTGTATGACTGCATGCAGTCTCCAGTTTGCATCAGTGTGGCTGTAGGCTGGCTTTGGACTGCCCTCCAGCTGGTTTGTTGGGCGATCTCTGAAATCAAAACCAACTTTTTTTGCGTCACCGTATTTAGCAGTTTGTGACTGCAATTATTTTTCTACAGACCCTATTGGTGCATTAGATTGTGATTTCTGCTTACTATTAAAAAAATAGTTTGAGTATCTTTCTCTCCCTCCAAATTGCATGTGCTAGCTCAACTTTGCATTTTTAGCTTTTGGTTTAAGGCCCATAAAAAAATACTTCACTAAAGGGAGAAGACTTTAAATACAAAATCTTTCATTCATGTTTTCATTTGCTTTTTATATGCAGTTGACTTATATAAAACCTTGTTCTAGAAAATTGAATCTGTGACTTTTACAGCTGTGCAATTTTTGTAGTAAACAAAGGATTTCTTTAACTGGCAAATGGTGCATGACATGTTTATTTGAAGGAAATACAGTAAATTAATTTTGTGTTCTAGCCAAAAGCTGTCTGCAACTTGCATTAAAAGAAAAACCAAGAGTGTTGAAACTCTTGTCACTTGAATCCTCAGATCACCTAGTGCGTTGTATTGAATAGGTGCTTATCCAGATTATGAAGCAAGGACTATCTTAAGTATAATCACTGCAGTGTGGGCGGTGTTGCGGACATGAAGAAAATTAATATTTTCAAATGGGCTCTGTGTTTCACAGGCATAACAGGTGTAACTTTTTGTTTCCAAAGTGAAAATAAAAGTATCTGACTTTTATTAATATTTATTAATATTAATACTTTTTAATATGTAGCTAACACTTTAAAAAAACAAGTAACTGATGGTTAGAAAGTAGCTAATGCTACAGCTTTAAACTTTCAGAAGCAAATTAAACCATGTTCAAAATTTGCTCTCTGTAATTAAACTTCTAATACCTAAGAATTGAATCTGAGTAGTGTCCAATTAGATTTAAGCAGTTATTCCACTGCATGATTTTTAATGTTTGTCGTTTTCCTGTGCAATTTTGTCTTTTAAGATTATGTCCCATATTTAGAAATAATTTGAATTTAGCTTTGTTTACTCACTACAGGTTTTCAGCTATTGTTAAAATCATATTGATTTTGTTTGTTTTGTGGTTTAGGGTGATTACCATAGAATAGTAAACATCGTGCCCAAGAAACCACCACTGCTTGAGAGACCCGGGGATGGGAATTACAGTCGGTATGATGGTTACAGTCATGCTGAGTACAGAGACTATGAAGATGGTCGTAGTTTTGCACATGACCGAAGAAGTGGCCCTCCACACCGAGGTGTACGTAAGGTGATTCTTCTCACATGTTTATGATGTTTATTTCCTCATTAATGCTTGAATACTAAACAATTAAATTTTTTTTTCAGACAAAGCATTGATGTTACTACTGTTCTCACAAACTGAAATAGATTGAATAGAAAAAACCATCCAGATTTTGGATGTAAAAGCTCACAATCTGAACTGGGAAAGCAAAAATTGCCAGAAGCCCTCTCTCTAATGCAGTGCAAAGTTACCTGAATGAACAGAAGAATGATTGCAGAACCTCTCTATTTAACAAGTCCTTTCACAAGCAAGTTGTTGAGTGTTATCTAGGTATCCCTCTAGTTCTCACAGTTGTTCACTTAGTTAAATTCTGTCGTGATGTTGAATGCATTTTTTCCCAGTAGCAGCTGCACTGAAGTACAAAATGTATGGTGTAAAGGTTATTACTGTTGCCTCCTGCAATCCAGCAGTTTGAAATTCTGTAATTTCAAGCTGTTAATGACAATTTATTTTTCAAAGAGAAAATTTTTCTTTATGGCAGAGCATATGTATATATATTTTAGAAACCTCTGTAGTTTTTGTGTATTGTAGAGCATTACAAAGTTGATCTCTTCAGTATTGACAGAGGAAGAAAATAAGAGGAATGGGGTACAGTAAATAAACAGAGAATATTTGGTGTGAGTGATTAATACCTATTTTTTTAGCTCATTAAATGCTTCAATTTTGCATTAAGTAATACTTAAGTTACTTAGTTAATACTTAGTTAAGCATTAACTAACTGCACCTGACATCTGATGTTGAGATACACGTCACACAATTGTTTTGCATGGATGTTTTGCAGGATGAATCAGGATACAGATGGACAAGGGATGATCATCCTACAAGTCGGCACCCTGGATACAGGTATTTTATAAAACTGTCGTAGTGCTATGCATAAGCTGGGAATATTTATGGTATTTTACTTAGTTATCAAAACAGTTGGTAGAGCAGTGAAATGACAGGGAAGGGACATCTGTTGAAGTAGAAGATGGTAGTGAACAGTGGTTTTTAGTTGTATCATTTCAAACAGAAATAAAATAAATGGTGTTATGTGAAAGTCTTTATTTTAGTATTCATTTAGTAAGGATAGGAGGCATAATGATAACATGTTTAGGACGCTAACCTGGGACTGTAAGTAATTTAGTGCATCTCTCTGATCAGTCACACTTTTTAGATGACTTCAGAGAATTCTTTGGTCCAGTATTTGATTCTGTGACTGCAGGATCTTGGGGCCACAATACAGTGGAATGATGCTTGTGCCATTTCATAGGTTGAGTGCATAATGGGATTCTGAAGTTCTCCACAGTCATGTTCAGATCTCCTTTTTTCTCAGCTGAACAGATGAGTATATATGCCCATAATACGTGATACTAATTTCTGTGAGCCCTTCTTAATCTCTCAGGTTCCCATTTATGAACTGTAAGGACTAGTATTAAACTGTAGGGCTGTGATATATACATGCCTGTAAATATGTTTGATATGGGATTAGTTGAGTTAGCAAATAAGGTGTACAGGATGGTGTTGCACTCAAAATTTATGGAACAGGTTGAAATCCACCTTAAATATTCAGACAAGAATTGATTGCTAGTATATCTGAAATATTACCAGTCTAATCCAAGAATGTCATCTTATGGCTATGCTCTTATATGCCATATTTTGCATTTTTGCTTCTCAAGATATCTATTATACCAGGCTTGTATTTGTATATACTGCATCATGGTGTTAGTCATAAGCTCCTTGTTACTTCAACAAAAGTAAACAAAGTTAGCTGTAGCCACCTGGCCAGTTAGAGAAATTGCTGTTAAAGCTGCAGCAAGTTACAAAAACTGCTTCAGGCAGGTCAGGAAAAGCTCAGACAGAGCAAGCCTGATGAGCTTGCTCAAGGCCTTAGTCTTGTGGTGTTGCACACTGAATATGAAGCTGTTAGCAGCAATGTCAATACAGAGCTACACAGTTGCAGTAGATAGATCTATTCCTTTGTGGTTATTTAGGCAGAGCATAACTGGGTTATTCTGTAACTTCACTGTGAAAGAAGTCCATAATACTGTAAGGGTCTGTGTGTACTATACTTCTTTCAAAATTACAGTCTTGGGACTAAAAGCAATAGTAAAGGTTTTTGAAAAGTAGTGTTTAGTAGAAGCTTATGTAAGAATTCTTGCATCTTTTCCTCCCACTTTAGGAGAATCAGAGTTGTTTAAAGCTGAGGAAAAAAAGAGGCTGAGAAGACTGACTGTCAGGCAGTTTGTTGTACACAGAACAAGAGTGGCACCCAGTGGTCAAAAAGATTGTCTTAAATGCATCCTGATTTTTTCTGTTTAAAATGTGAGGGTAAAATGTCAGCTCATTTTGTTGAAGGCTTTAAAAGCATGTCGTGTGGTAGGTGATAGTCCCATCTGAGTCTTTATTTTACGCTTTAGGCTATGTAACTGTTACACAACTGCAGTAATGCTATGGAAGAACTTCATAAAGATCCATGGTTCAGTTGAGGATATGAGAACTTATTTGCAATCGAATGAAACCCTACTGATTTATTATATAAATATGGTATGTGATCAGACTGCTCAACACTTGCAGTGCTACATGTTTGTAATAAACTTAATTATGATTTTTTGCATATGGCTCACTATTGAGATATGTAGTGGATCTCAATAGAGGAAATCAAAGTATGGTACTTGGTATTTGTTGTCTCCTGTGGTGAAAGCACTAATTGCTTTCTATTTCAAGACATTTGCTCTATGAAACATGATATTCAAAAGTTATTATATGCAAAAATGCTTTCTCTTTGGATATGCTGAAAGTTATTTTAGGTAAGTACTTCAGGAATACATATAATTTTCCTTTTTCTTTGAGGCAGTAGAAGCAGATTTAAGATAATTTCAAAAAGGATTTTTTTCTTAAATTGCGTGTAACATGGTTAAAACCTAGTACAAAGTTAAAAGCTAAAGATGCTTAGGAGGCTTGTATAGTTAATGGATTTTCATAGGAAGTTCAATGACTATAAATTCTAAAAATAATAGCACTTTTATTGACAGAAATAACTGATTTTGAGTATTTTAAAAAACTCAGTAGCTAAAAATGTTCTGTAAGAGGTTTTTGTCGCTATTATGTTAGAATTTCTTTTTAAGCATTCATCATTGACATTTTCCTTCTTTGGTTTTTGGCAACATAACTGTCAAAGAGTACTTTCTGATCTTTTACTATTTCCATTTTTATTCCCCCATCTTGATTCAGAGTGCTAAAAAGCATTTCTAGAGATTCTCCCAAAGTAAAATGTTGCTTATTTGCAAATGATGCAGAATTTTGGGGGATGAAAAATTCACCTTGGGATGGGGCAACCCTGGATATATGTACAGACTGGGAAATGAGACACTGGAAAGCAGTGCCATGGAAATGGTTCATGGCAAGTTGAATAGGAGTCAGCAGTGCCCT
Organism: Xenops minutus; assembly: GCA_035221455.1. Lineage (NCBI taxonomy): Eukaryota > Metazoa > Chordata > Aves > Passeriformes > Furnariidae > Xenops > Xenops minutus. The sequence goes on from JAWWEE010000040.1 coordinate 28,462,393, forward strand.
GGCAGCCAGGAGGGCCAACCATGACCAGGGGGGCATCAGGCAATGCATCACCAGCCAGTCGAGGGAGGGGATTGTCCTGTTCTGCTCTGCACTGGGGTGGCCTCACCTGGAATATTGTGTGCAGTTTTGGGCACTGCAATGTAAGAAAAATATTAAGCCATTAGAGAGTGCCCAAAGGAGGGCAATGAAGATGGGCCTTGAGGGGAAGCTGCATGAAGAGTGGCTGAGGGTACTTGGTCTGTTCATCCTGGAGAAAAGGAGACTGAGGGGAGACCTCACTGCAGTTGCAACTTCCTCGTAAGGGGAAGGAAGAGGGGCAGAGACTTACCTCTTCCCTGTGCTGACCAGTGACAGAATCTGAGGGAATTGCATGAAGTTGTCAGGGAAAGTTTAAGTTGGATATTAGGAGAAGGTTCTTCACCCAGTGGGTGGTTGAGCAGTGGAACAGGCTCCACAGGAAAGTGGTCACAGGACCAAACCTGACAGAGTTCAAGAAGCATTTGAACAATGATCTTAGGCATGTGATGTTGTTCTTGGGACTGTCCTGTGCAGGGTCAGGAGTTAGACTTCAATGATGCTTGTGGATCCCTTCCAACTCAGGAGATTCTATATTTTGTGATTCTCTAAAACTTTGCTATGTTGAAGAAACCAGCTCTTAGGTTTTTTGTAGTGTTTTGGGTTTTGGTTTTTTTTTTCTTTTTAAAGCTTCTTGCCTTTTTCTTAAAAATAGGAAGTGCTTGCTTACTTTGTGGTTGCAGGGCTGTGGCTTCAGCTGTGCTGTATCTACTGACCAGCAGCATTTCTCCGTGGGTGACAAGAGGATTGCTGAGGTTCTACCACTTCACTTAGTTGTCTTTTTTTCTCGCCTTACTGCTTCTTGTGGTAGGTCAATCAATGCTCCAGTTTCCAAGCAGCTGTCATTTAATGGTAGACATTATCATGTCTACCACTGAGTGGAGCACTGCTATTCCTTCTGCTGTTCTCTGGACCACATGGTTCTTGAGACTTGTGAGCCCTGTTTTATGCTATGCTTAGTGAACAGCTGTCATCCTGACCATGACTTCTTAATGGCAATATCATATTTTATATGTAAAGAATAACATAATTTGAAGGATGTGTGGGGCATAGATTTCAAAATTATTTCCTAGCTCTTTTTCTCCTGTTGTCACTTAAGGAATTCTTGCTGGATTTCTGAACTCTAGGAACTGATGTGAATATTTTAACTTTACAGTTTTAACTTCATTTGAAGTGCCTCTTGGTTCAAGGGCAGTTGGCATGTATAAAGAATTCTACATCAAAGCACAATCTCTTAGTTTGGAGAAAATGTTCTGCACACATTATGCCAGTTTTACTGCCTTAATCACTGATGCTATGACAATGGTGAAATTTAACAATTGAGAAGAATAGAGATCAATTAAGACCTGACATCTTTGTATATTTATCTTTTACTGATGTTGACCAGTTCTGGAGCTGTGTTACATTAAGCTTGTTTATTCAAAGCACTCCTGCATGCCAGATTTTTTAAAAGGTTGCAGGGAACTATGCTGTTATATGTTGAAGGACGCTAGTTTTGCAGTACTTCTCTATGGGCCTCATAGCAATGGATTTTGCATATAACTCCTTTTTTGTAAGGTCAGATGAACTTTTCAGTGTGAAATGCTTTGGAAGATTGCTAGCTTCTGTTCACTTTAGTCGTGCCAAATTATAATCCTTTTGAGTGCACAGAGCATTACTTCATTCTTTTTTTTCCAACCAAACTGAGTTCATAAGATGTGAAATATATGAAACTTGGCAACTTAAAATGGGTAAGACTCATCTTCAAAGAGAAATTACAAAATGACGCACTAGTAAATCCCAGCTACAGATGCATTAAATTTGATCCTTAGAATTATCCGAGGTCTGGATTTTTGTAAAATAAGGATTGCTGTATTTGCAGACTAAGTATTTTGCATCAGTAGTAATATTGATTTATATAAAATTGACTCCAGAGAAGTGGCCTGCACAGGATATTTTTAATATCTCTCCAGTTGTTATGAATAGCTTTTGCTTTGTTAATGAAGGAACCTTGCTGCTACTATGTGTATTGTTTTGTTTATTGGTTGTTGGTTGTGTTTTTCTCCTATATTCTGTGTGAAATTAGGAAGTAGTTTAGTCTTTAATACTAATGCATTTGTCTATATAAACCAGATTTGCTTACCTGTGTAGTGCGTGGGAAATATATTGTAAGAAATAGTAATGTAATTTTGGTGCTAGAAATAGGAGAAAACTGTCAAAATATTGAAACTTAATTTTAAACAATTCATGATCTGTGAACAACTGAGATTCATCAGTCCTATATTTTGTTTTAGCAACCTTTTAAATCAATGGCATGCTGCCTTTTCTCTGACAATTTTACATGGTTTTTTGAATGTTAAACTTGCCATTACCACTTCAGAGTGGTAAAGCTTAATAGATCTTGTTTTTTGTAGATGCATACACCTTCACAGTGAAACTGTATTTACTGAAAAGCCTAGAAAAAATTGATTGCAAGTTGAGGGACAGAAGCCCAGCAATCCTGGCTTTTTGATCTTTGTTTGAATTACCCTTCCATTTAGTGCTTAGCTCCTTGCAGGTGCACTGTGTGATGACAGGATGTTGTAGAGGAGTGGTCTGAAGAATTGTACATTGAGAAGAAAATTATTCTTTGGCAAGAATAGTTATTTTAAACCAAAACCATTGATGAGAGAGTCTCCAGATGGATGTTAAGGGTCACTGACTCTTCTCTCATTAAAGCAGCATTGAATATTGAAGGTTCAGATGTATCATAGGCCAAGGCAGTTATCTTTACATTATCACAGTGCAATCGTCTTTGAATTATAGGGGGTAGATTGGTTCTTGGTTTGTTTTTTTTTCCTTCTCCCTTGTATGTATTTTTTAATTAATGAAAAAGTAAACCTGTGTAAATATTATACTCATTTAAGGCAGTGTATTATATTGTGGGAGGCCGTTAGGCTTTGGATTTAAACTTTCTTGTAATATAAACTGATCTTTGTCTTGCTTATACAAGATAAACTTCTCCAAAGGAATTTATGAGATGGTGCTATAAATGTACATAAGTCTGCTATTTTGTTGCAGTATTTGACAGGTCTTAAGGGACACCTTACAAGAACTTCATTCTTTATTAAAAACCATATGTGGAGGGAAATAAATATGGCAGTCACCCAAAGAAAATGGTTTTGCTTTTGACAGAGATTGATAAGTAGAGTTGTAATCATATTCATTAGCACATGCCTTTTAATAAATAAATAAAATCTCTGCCAGTACATTGAACCTCTCAGGTGTTCACACGGCTGACTAAGAGTAGATGTTTATTCACATACAAAATTACAGTTTCCTTATAATAGATCATTGTGGTAGATTCGTTATACCTGTCTACAACTCCAGGCAGGGACTTGTCTGTTGAAATCTTTAGTTCAGAAAACCCATTGTGTTAAACTACTAGCTAAATTGGCTTATCTTGGCTTATGATATTTTGAAGGGTGGAGGGGGGAAGTTAGAACTTTTTGGAACAAGATAATAGGTAATATATAATTTAAAAGTTGATTCTGGTTTACACTACATATTTAATGACTTCACATTACAGTTCATGTCTTATACAGCGGTCTTATTGATTTAGTAGTTGCTGCATTTTCTTTAAGAGCTGTTTCCTGCTACACTGCCTCTTTAGCTCTTCTGTGCTTGGGACAACCAATTTGTTTGCAGACTGAGATTTATGTTTCAAAACTTGACTTTTGTTACTTGGTAAAAAATGTATGTGTCAAATTATATGCCAGCTCTTTTGGTTCCATAGGACCATGGGTTTTATTTTGAATGGGTTTTAGGAACTCAAGTCTTCTCATGCAGATACCACCCGGTACTGAAGACTGTGTATAAGTTCAGAACTGTTCCACTGCTGCAGGTCAACTGAAACTAGAAAGGTTTCTTTTCAGACAAGTTTGGTTTTGCTGATGTGGTGAATCTCTTTCCTCTGTTTAACCTGGAACTCAGAGACTATCTATGTGAACACTGCCTGGTTTCTTACTAAGACCTTCGTGTCAAACTGAGTTTCTCTTCTTGTTTATTTTGTTGGAAGCAATGATTTGTGTACATCTAGAATTATTCCAGAAAACCCATTCAAAGCAAGACTGCTGTCATTCCACTTCTGAAATGTTTGTCACTGGGGAGAATGGGGAGAAAAGGTGAGACTAGTAGACAGGGTTTCAGCTGTAGAATTTTTTTTGCCCCCACCCTATAATGTAAAAATATGTGGAGGAGGTAAAAATTCCTCTTATTTTCAGTTAGGTTTTAGTTGATTGTGTGGTTATTTTTAAGGTAAATTGTTGCTTTTAGTGGTAGCTAGTTTTACTTGCTGAGTGAATGCTTTAAATTTTAAAATATTCTATGTGTAGCAATTGACTGCAATGTCTATTGAAGGCCTGTTTTATCTTTGCAGAATTTATCCATCCAATTTTAAAAACACGTTTGCTTTCAAAGATTGCTTACTGATAATTTTGTTCCTTTTAGAGGATCTTGCAGAATTCTAATTGGTTATGCAATTTCCATCTCAGGTTGAGAGAAAGGAGTTTAAACTTTGAAGTCATAATATAAGCTGTATTGATAATTTAATTACTTTTTCTTCTAATAATTTCTTGTGATAGGCTTATAAGGTCAGCGTCAGTATTCCTACTATTCAGTCAGAACCCTAGAACTTCCCACACAAATCTGAGCTGCGATTCTGCCCACACCCACCTCCCTCTCCCCCTCCCAGCTGGTGGGAGACTCCTTTGGCTGATGTTGATTAATGAGAGTTCTCGCTGTTCTATTTAATTTCTGAATTACATCAGGGAAGCTTTATTTTTCTACTCAAAATATTTTGAAGTTTCTCATGCAATAAAGCTTACCTGTTACATGAGATGTGGAACAGTTCTAAATCCTGGGTTTGACTTCTCTAAAAGCCATAAAAGAAAACTGGGTAAGCTTTTTTTTTTTTGAAAAACATAATTACAGAAGGTATTTTCAGTCTGATTCTATGTGTATGGCATTTCTATTACTTTTCTCCTTTGAAATGTTTCAGTTACATTTAAATATGGTCTTTATGTTGTAACTTTAAAGGATTGAGAAAGGATGAAAAAGATAGTTATAAAATTCTCAAAGAATATTTTTATCCTCTTTAAAATTGTTTTAAAATAAGGAATGGCTAGGTAGTAAATTGACTTACATTTGATAACAACTGCAGTAAATATACCAAATTTGATAACCACCTCACCCTGGAAATTCTCCTCATGTCAATTCTCAAGTGCCATCTTGTTTATTTGACTTGCTTTTGCAACTGTTTCCCACCACAGTTTTTCTGAGGCTTTAAATTGTCATATGGAATTGGTGTCATCTTATTTTTTAACAGTGGTTATTGCATGAGAACTTTTACTACAGGTAATGATATCATGTTATGATAAACATGTAAGGAAAAATTCAGTAGTCTGTGCAAACTGGGTTAAATTTTGTAACAACATTGATTTGTTTTTTAAAACTAAGTCATGTCTTGGGAAAATTATTATTTTCTTCTTATCAATGCTATTTACATAATGCTAATAAACTGTAAGGAGATCCTCTTTTTGCAATGTATGATAGGGTAATGTGCCTAAAGATAAGATTATGTGCCTTTACACTGTAAGATCTTGGCTAACACCTGACTTAAAGGAAGTTTTTAAAAAGCAAGCTTGTCTGGTCCAGTCTTACAGCTACCAGTGTAGATGGTATCAAACTAGGAAGTTAATGATGTGTTGGGAAATAATGAGGCAAACTCCCATGGGTAGCCCTTGACTATTCTGGGAAGATTTCCTAAAAACTTTGTTGAAAAACAGCTAGGTACTGAGAGACAGTGGTTGGGGAAAGAGAAGGGAGTCTCCCTTCGAGTCCAGGCAGTTTCTGTTCAGATGGCATCTAACTAAATCATCTCAATGATAGCCAGTGAATTGGATTGATGAATCTAGTCGTGGACTTCTCAGGTTGAGGAGTATTGCTACAAAGGGCTTTACCTTCCTAAGGGAAATTGTGTCAGACTTTGCATTTGTTAGATTCCGAGGACTAATTTGTTGTATTTTGAGTATACTAAAAATATCAGGGAATTCAATTGCCACTGAGAGATGGTGAGAATATTAGGATACAGGAGAGCAGAGCAAAAAGTTTAGTGTCACTCACAGTTACAGACATCCTTTTACTAAGCATTTTGCTGCAAAAAGATTTTTGTTTTTTTGACTTTTGACTGCTGCGTTTGAGGGTGTTAGGATCTACATCTGAGGAAAAGCTCATCACTAAAAGGATTCCATGATCTCATACCATTAGCATTATTTTTGAAAGTTGATGCTATTCTTGCATTGTAACAAATTATTCTCAATGTTAGTCTTGACATTAGTTAATGATACATATTTGCGTAACCTTAAAGGTTATTTCCTATATACATGGAAGTTTGTAGTACTTGTTTGTGAGTTGAAAATAAATGCCTTTGTGAAAGTGAAGCTGAATATTGATGCCATTACCCACAACAATGTTGTGTCAGCCAGCTGTGGGAATGTCTTTTTCTTCTAAAAGTTGCATATGTTAAATTAAGTCCTACCTTACCTAGCTTAGTATCCATAATTATTCTTGGAAATTATGTTTAAGAGCATGATTATGAAATCTGGAAGTAAAATGAAAAAGCCATTTTGATGTGTTGACTTACAGTGTCATAGAATGGATTGACTTGGAAGGTACCTTTAAAGGTCATCTAGCCCAACCCCCCTGCAATAAGTAGGAACATCTTCAGCTAGACGAAGTTGCTCAGAGCCCCATTCAACCTGGCCTTGAATGTTTCCAGGGATGGGTCATTTACCACCTCTCTGGGCAACCTGAGCCAGTGTTTCAATACTCTCATAATAAATTTTTATTTCCTCATATCTAGTCTGAATCTACCCTCTTTTCTTTTAAAACCATTACCCCTTGGCCTTTCACAACAGACCTTATCAAAGAGTGTTCACATCTTTCTTGTAAGCCCTTGTGAAGTACTGAAAGACTGCAACAAGGTCTTCCTGGAGCCTTTTCTTCTCCAGGCTGAACAGCCCCAACTCTCTCAGCCTTTCCTCACAGGAGATATGCTCCATCTTGATGATTTTTGTTGCCCTCCTTTGGATGTGCTCCAACTGTCCGTCCATGTCTTTCCAGGACTCCAGAGCTAGGTGCAGTGCACCAAGCAGCATCTGAGTAGACAGGCAAACATTCAGGTTTGATGAGGTAGTAGACTAAGTATGTGTTCTACAATTTTTATGATGTATTTTTTGGAAGAATTCTGTACAAGGATTATCTAAGTAAGTTAAAAGATTATGTTGACAGCGGAAATTGAATTGCAAAGCAGTGGATTACCTTCTTTTAAAACTCTTTTCATCTACTGCTAGTTTTATCCCTTACTAAAACTTGTCTTTGTTAAGCAGTATTCTCTTTAAAAATTTATCTTTCAATCTACATTTATTACTTACAGTTTAGTGTTGCTTAGATATGTATGTCTATTATTTTTAGGGAGGGAAAAAAAGTATTACTTCTTAAAGTCTTATTGATTCTAACTTTAACTTCTCTAAAATTCTGCCAAGGACCCAATTTTACTTATAATTAAATAAAAGTCATGAATGCAGTAAGGAGACTGATTTTCTATTTTCACAGCACTTTAAGCCTATCTAAGCAGGTGCCATTGCAGTCCTTCCCCTCTCCCTGGTTCTGTTTCAGGTCTTTGTACATTTGCATGAGTTGGTCATGAGTGCTAAACCACCACAACAAATTAAAAGAGTATCTACCAGTTTGGTTTCTTGAAAAAAAATATCAGTCCAGGTTAGGCATGAAGTGGGAATATGGATCCTAGGAAAGTCGCAAAATTCAGGATTGTAGCAGCACCAGTTTCAAGCAGTATGACTTGTCATGGAGCTTTGCTCTGAAATTAACTGTTATTAAATCACTGAAATAACTGAAGGGATACAGAAGCTGCAAAAGGACTTCTAACAAGGAATTTACCCAAGCAGTGTGGCTTGCCTCTGCGTTAAATATGTTCAAGTAACTACTATTTGTAATATATAGGAAAATGGCCTACAAAAAGAGGCAAGAGATGTTAATGTTTATTATAGAGATTGTAAATTGTAATCAAAGTCAAGGGAAAAAGCAAACTGGAAAACAAAAAAGATAAAGCTACATAGCTGAATAATTTATAAGAAGAAATGTCTGTCAACTTCAGGCTTTCTGTTTTTGAACAAACTTGACAAAGGAATGAGATCACATAAAGAAAACCCCATTATGTACAATGAATTTTTTCTTCATATATGTATAATGTCTTTGGTATTGAGAATTTCAAAAGCAGCAGTAGTTTGCTAACTTTTATTTAAATTTGCTGTGCAGAAGCCCATACCACTATTACAACACTGTGGTGCATAAGCAAGTTAAACCTATTTGACCTAATTGCTTCAAATCTCATTTAAATTTAAGAATAAAAACATAGAGTTCTGTGAAGCACTTTTCTGTTATAGAGAAAACTGGAGTGTTTTTCTGATTTATAGATCTCATTAAGAGATTTGGAAATAAAAGTAAATATAATAAGGGTATTGTGTGTCAATATTACTAATATAAGGTATTACTTCTTACAAACCTGTTCCACAACTTGCTCTTTCCTTTTGCAGCCTTTTATTGATAGTCTTAGAAAGTCAACCCCACGGGTTGATCAAATCAGTATATACTGCTACAGTGCACTACTTGTTGCCTTCTTTTAAGTGTCAATGAACTATTGGCATTCTGCGGCACATTGATGAAAAGCTTAAGAGCTCCTCCAACAGCTATTTCATGGTTTCTGACTTCTTCTATTTAAGGATTGTAAGAATAGCTTTTGGGTCAAAGAATAATAGCTTGCTGAAGATAAAATTCACTTATATCCCTAAAATGAAGTCCAAAGATATTTCTTTCTTTTTGGTGATTAGTTTGTATATTATACAAATGCTTGCCTATGTTGAATTGCTTGTATGTACTGACTGTGAAGTAAAAAACAAACTCAAAACCCCAATGAAAATCTCCTTTTGAGGAATACCAATGTTCTTTGGTACCAAAGGGAAACATTTTAGATTTCTTTTCCGTGTGCTGGATTCTGCCTGAGGCAGTATGACAGCAAATGTGCAAGTACCTACTTAGACAGGTCTGTCCCATTAGAACTTTCTCTGGAAACAGTAATGGCGACCAGCTTTTCTGGTTTGTTAGACCGTAAGGGTAAAAAATGTATGTGAAGGTACCGTGTCGTGCTGCCTGTCTTCTTTCCAATTTTAAGCTTATATTGAGATAGGAGTTTAGGAATTGATTCAGCTGCTATTGCATAGAGTCGTAAAATGGGAGAGGTTTATTCCTTGAGCTAGGTATCTGAACTGCTTGTTTCTTCTGAGAAGATACACTGCTCAAAGTAGAGTTGTAAATGTGGTAGCTGTTTATAGGAATGGTAACTTGGTCTATCACTTAAAGCACATATTCCCTATGGAACTTTAGACTCTGATTTATTTTCTATTGTAGAGGAATTGCAGGGACTTACTAAGTCCTTGTTTTTGAAAAGAAGAGAAAGTGAGATCACATGCAGTTGAATGCAATTATTTTGTCTAATTGGATCTTGATTTGTCTAATTAACATATTTTGTCCTTATTCTGCAAACAGTTGTATTTAACTGTTTGGTCTTAATTCTTTGGTGCTTAAATATGTGTTTTTCTCTGGACTCTGTTACTTGTTTCTCTGTCCTTGTCTGTATGCTTGACCATATTTTCTCTCTGTCACATAATAGAAAGAGAGTTTTAGGTTAAATATATTTTTATTGTGTGGATTTATCTTCCAGCAATTCTAATAATACATTATCAATGACAGTAGAAAGGAAGTATTCTTTACTAAGGATAAAGAGGAATGTAGTGGAATTTCCAGTGCAGGTGAAGTGCACAGCTTTATGATTCAATTAAAGGACACAGACATTTCTGTCTAATGTTGCTATAATATTCAAGTTGTCTTAGTTTTTATTCTCTGATCTGTCATGACGTCTGGAGGTGGTGGTGGTGGTCATGGGAGATGAACAGAGAAGCTTTCATATTGAGTGAGGTGGACAAGTGGCATAAGTGTGGAGTTTTTGCATTTGTATATGATAACTTCAGTAGTACTGCATGCATCATAAAAATTGTGAAACACTTATATATTTTTGTCTTATACATTTGATATGTCTTGTTACCCTTTTCTGCACAAGACTTACCACTGGTTTGCAATGCCTATTTCCTTTTGCCTTCATGCAAAAAGCTGTTAATAAGATTACATTGACTAGTCCTAATTATGTTAATTTCATTTAAAGTGAATGCAAATATCACTTACAAGCCCTGCAGTTTCTCACTTAGTCATGAAATGTTGAAAACCAGTTGCCATAAGAAATCTTGTCATCATTTCACATGTTCAAATGAAAGCCATTGGAACCAGGTGCAATTACTTATATCTACGATGGTGTAATTCGTGGTATTAATTTAGCTTATGATAAATCTGCATAAGGATCTTTGGACAATAACAAGAGATTATAATAAGACTCCAAAGCAGAACCTAAGTAGGTTGTTGGTTTGTTGCACAACCATGTACTGCGTACTTCAGAAAGAAATGAAATGGCTTCTGGGAGAGAGGATGGTGGCTGGAATCTTCCACCACCTATATTTACTTTGAAGGTATTAAAAGTAGAGGTGTTCTTGACTCTTCTTTTAAGCATCAGTGGTGTAGTATATTTTATTGTTTTCTTTATCATCTGTATCATACTGGTAGCTTTGTTAGCCCTTACAGTGTCCTGACAAGGAAGGCAAGAGGATTTCTTATTTTAGTTTGACTTTTTCTCCCCCTCCCTCTTGCCTGTGTATTATTAGACAGAGAAAGTATGTTCAGTTAAGAATTCAGTTCAAATCTTTTCTGTTTTATCTCTTTGCACTGAGGTCTGGTGTTGTATTTAAAAAATTGCATGGGTTACTTTTAGGCAAGGTTAGTAATAATTAAGCCCAAGCTTATAAATGGAATATTTAACCTGTTTGACAAAAGCAATAATTTTTCTCAGATGGAAGGGATCACATAAACTTCTCTGTTGATGTTTTTTATCTAGGTCATAAGACGGCACTCACTGTATTGGAAGAACCTCCAGTTTCTATTCCACAGCAATGTGCTGTTTTGTTGCCAGTCTCTTCATTTCAGTGTCAAAAGTGAGAGTTATGTCCTGTATGGTTGGACCATGTTGCAGATTAATGTTTTAGTTGAAAAGATGAATGTCTGTATTTGGATGTAGAAGTCTCAGAGAACAGTAAGCATGAGGTATTGCACAGTTACCCAGTAGCATCAATTCAGTGAGAGTGCACTAAGATTTTTCTTACCACAAAGATTTTTCCTGTAGTGCATATGGTGTACTGTCATGCACCCAAGTACACCTCCATTTCTAGGCACTTCACCACTAGCAAGTGATTTAATTTTACTTTTATGTACTCTTAAAATAGAAGATTGACACACTGGTTTGTGTTAGTCTATGTTTCACATAGCTTAAGCTGTATCACTCCCTTTTGTAAACTATGGGACTTCCTGTAGCCCTCAGTTTTCCACAGCATTGCTGCTTAATGATTTGCAGGGAGGGATGAGGCCAGAAGTACTCAGTGTGGTAGTGATAGCTTCCAGAAGGTAGTGTTTCTGTTCTTTTGCCAACTGAAAATCTCCCATTTTGTATTCTCTTGGTCTTCTGCTATGCAGAATGCTTTACCTTTGTCTATTCTGTAATTGTGCTTTATCCTTGAGGAAACTGGAGCTGATAGTTAACTGAAATAGCTCTCAGGCTTGTTCTCTTCCTTCAGCTGCCCTTGGTGAATGATATATCAGGGCATGGCTATTTTTACTTTTAATATTTCAGGAGCTCATCCAAGACTGTCAGCCTTAGTGAGAATTTCAGGGTCAGGTTTCATCGAGGTTAACAATTATGCTACTTCCTGTTGCACTGCTGCTGAGAGAACAAAATTGTGCTTTCAGGACTAAGTTTGAAATATGAATACAAAATGTATATATTTGGGGGATGCTATGTAAAAGGGATTAATCCTGTGTTTGTTGTTAAGGGCAGTAGTTCTGTTTTAAAGTTACAGCCAAGCACAAAATTTTGCATCTCTATTAAATATTGTCCCTGCTGAATAAACCTTTTGAGTATGTGTTGGAATCTGAAGCATGTGCTTAACTGTTTTGCTGAATTGGGGCCTTCATTAACAAATGGCAGGTGTATGTTAGCTTAAGTATTTAAGGAAAAAATAAAAACAATACTTATTTTGTTCTGTTCAGTGTAGTTTGTTACATTAATGGAAAACAAGAGAAATACTGTGCTGTTGCTATGCTGTCCAAAACAGATTTAATATTGCTAATGGTTTGAATGTTCTGTATGAGATACAGTCCAGTTAGAATTTACATGGAGTGATGAAATGAAAATTCAGAAATTGAAAGTGAGATATTATTTTATGGTGCAGAATATTATTGTAGAACGAATGTTCTTTCAAATGTTTTCCTGTTTAAAAGTATATTTCAGTGATATTTTAAAAATTCTTGTGTGGATATTAGAGCACTTATTATATGTGTGCAATAGCTGGGGCTCTGTAAACATTTCCATAATAAACTCTGTATATGAGGGCTTAATAGCTTGGTCATAAAAATGTGTTTTGCACATAAAAGTGGTGTACTGCTCTGCCAAAAAGCTTGTGCTCTAAAATAAGTGACATTATTTAAAGAGAGATTCAGAAGGAAATGGAAATAAAAATGGGCTCTACCTGACTCATTCTTGATAATATTTGATTAATATGCTCTTTCATGAATAAATAAACCCTACTTATCTAGAAAAAGTAGTTCAGTGCTGAGCTAATACAATATTCTTCAAATGTGAACTTCTGCTTCAAGTCTGTTGCTATATAAAATGTTCATATATATAATGTAGATAAAGCATTAGTTCCCTGTTTTCAGAGTCATCTCATAGGTTTGAGAACTTATCTGGCTTATTTAAATTTCTTTTTGCTTAATTTAAGTGGTCAAAGGCTTTTGAATGTTTCTTCATTAAATTTGTTTTCCCAGTCTCTGATAATTTCAGTTACTTCCTTTCAGAAAGTCTGTTAATCTGTACATTTTCTAAAGAGTGGTATCCAGAGGCAGGCACATTGCTCTTAGGCCTTTGAAGAAAGCAGGAGGATTGTCCTTTTGTATATTCTGGGGTGATTCATTTTTTGATGTAAATATCTATACAATGGTTACCGAATAGAGGATATTAAATAGGGTGCTAGTTAACAACTCCTTGCAAGTTTGCTCACTTAGCTTGCTTAGGAAGAAGAAAGTGTTGCAACAAATAGAAGAAAATATGTTTAGAAAGGAAATTAATAGGTTTTTTTTAATAGCACAATTTTGGTATTCAGACCTGTAAAATGCATTTCTGTATTATACAATACCTATAAAAGGCTCGTGGTCTGTTGACAGTGAAATAATTACTAAAACCTAGCTCTGCTTCACAGGCATTTTACTGAAAACCAGGGTGGTTGAGGGCTATTGATTCATCCTTCAACTTTGTATGAAAATTTTCAAAATAGAGACTTTATTTTCTTGGTGTTTTATTCCATCTGGAACTGGAGAAATGAGCTGAAGGATTATTGGTGTCTTAGTGGCTGTGATCCATCCCAGTGACTTTTCTGCTGCAGAATACCCTGGTATTGCTTGTGGGATGTTTGCATTCTGAAGCAGAACCACTTGTGCAGATATGCTTTCCATGCAAAAGGTAAATCACACACATCATTGTCATAGGGTTTGTGTCTTATGGTGTTACCTCTGTAGTTTCAGTAGTCCAAAACACCTTTGGCACACTGAAAAACTTAATCTGTCACAAATGTGGGTCTGTAACATGCTATAAGAACAAAATACTAGCGGGCTTTTTTTCCTGTTCTCCACCAACATAAAATTAGCTATAGCTACATTGTGTGGAACGAGACCATCAGATTTTTGGTTGTCTTTGTGAGGTATTCCCTTGTTTAAAATACTGGACTATGATGAGACATAGAAGAAAACATAAGATACATAAAATAAGATATATTCTGATTTACTAGAAATGCTATGATGTCTTTATTTCCACTTGTAGCAATGCTGTGAAGAAGCTGAGAAGTACTTCCTTCTCTTTGCAACGCATCTTCTGACCAAGGCAAATGTGACAAGTCTAGATTAAGTTGGCTTGTGTGTTTCTTGACTCTTGAGATTCTTTAGGACAAGTTCAAAATGACACTGGCTTGTCTTTTTTAGTTACTATTACAAGTACATATATATTAATATAATTTACAGGTAACCAACGTGCTTGCAGTATGCTGTGGAGTAACAATATCAACATTTAGTAGAAAGTTTTGGTATGTACTAGATTGTGGTTTAAAATCAGTTGGATCTGGGACATTTTACAGTAAAGTACAGAATTATATTGTGTGCTGTGAAAAACACTTTTAGGAGGTATAAGTCTTCATATTTTCATTCAAGGTTTGACCTTGCATGGATACATAGGCATGAGAACGGGTGTTCTGCAGATTTCTTTTTGTCTTTGCTGCATATAAGCTGAAATCACTCAGTGATATTTCCCACAGCAATATCTGTGAAAACAAATAAGGGATATAGTCCCTTGGAAACAAGAGAAAAACAGAGCTGAAAAGTGCCAACTAGTGTGAGCAATATTTGCATATGCATTTTTAGCTATCGTAAATTGAGGCTTAATTTCAAGGAGAAATGGACTGAATCTGAAAAAACAACTATGAGAGCTCCCGTTCCTTGAATGTCTTTTTCTTATATTTTAGCAGTATTATCAAGAAATAGAAAGGAATTAGCTTTTAGCAATGAAGTAATTCAATGAAATATGAAAAAATTGTGTTTGGGGTTTTTTTTAGCTTTTCTACTTGTTTTTCACTCGTTGCCTAGTACTCTTAGCAATATGTAATGGTTTAACTTCAGGCCTTCCTTGGAGACCAGGTCCCATGATTTATATGAACTGGGGAAGTATTCCCACACAACGCTTAGGATTTTGGACATTTGCTGCAGATGACTGCTAACCTATTTGTATCTACCAGGCAAAAAATGTTACCATTGTATTGTGTAGTCCTGTTCTAGAAACATTGAAAGGATAACCAAGTAACTTTTATTTTTGCGTTGTCTTCCAAGGGACGTCAGAGATGGCTTCAGAAGAAAAAGCTTCTATCCTTCTCATTACGTGAGAGATCGATCCCCCCATAAGAGGGACTCTCCTTTCTTCAGGGAATCGCCTGGGAGCCGAAGGGATTCTCCACACAGCCGATCTGGCTCTAGTGTCAGCAGCAGGAGCTACTCTCCTGAAAGAAACAAAGCCTATCCTTTCCACCAGCATAGCAGAAGTATGTCATCTTTACATAAAAGAAATATTTCTTCTCAGCAAGGTAATGCTGGATTATTGATGAGAACTGGTTAGTGAGGTGAAACTGCAATTCACTCTATAAGCCTGTTTTCTTTACATGCTCTCTTTTACAATGAAAAACTAGCCATTTTGTACCATCTATGTGTTGTCTTCTCTGGCTGTTTCATTGTACTTTCTGTTCCCTTATGTATTTTGTGTGGGAGACTAGGTGTTATTTCAGTAGCAGCTCTAGACTGACTGTAGGAGTTTCAGCTCTAGCTTTTTCTAGTATTCTATGTTCCTTATAGCATCAGCTCCTTCTGTTACTTCTTTATGTGCTTTATTGGATTCCCTTACAAGAAACTTTGCTGTCATTTATAGCAGATCAAGACATTTCTTCCTGCAACCAGGGAAAAAGAGGGATTAAAATATTAGCAAAATTGAAGTAAATGCTTGTTGAGTTTTTTCCAAATGTTTGTATAACAGTATTATTAGGCTTTTGAAGCTGATTTGTTTTTAACCAATTTCATCTCATTGTCAGATCCTTTCAAATCTTGCTTTCCTCAAAGAAATATGAAATATATCTCAGTTTAGTTTATATTGTGTGTGTTCTGCCTTTTAAAAGCTTGGCTGTTAATGTTTTTCAGAAGTCTAATGAATTATTTGTTTAGAAAATATTTCAGGTTTTCCTATTCAAATGATTTGGGAAAAAAAAAAAGTTAAAATTGCTTTTTTTAGTATACTACAGTCTTAGTTACTGCTGTTTGTACTGCTTATGTAAATTAATCTGATTTGATTTCCCTTTCTGCAAATGCTTTCTAGTGGACTATGCAAACCTACTGTTTTGGCAGCTTTTTAAATATTATTAGTTTGGGTTTTTTAATGCACTGATAGTCACATTGTATTTCCAGAGAACCATTATGTAGCATTTCTTGCCAAAAAAGGTCTTTATAGTTTAGTTAACATTGTTTAAATATTGAGAAATTATTTCAATTTTCATTCCTTGTAGAACACAGAGGACCTTTCTATTTGGTCCTTGCAATTCATTTAACGTTTTGTAGGAGTACTCAGTGAACGTAAATTTCTCTAAGTGTAGGAGAAAAAGAGGAAAATATATTTTGCTGATTTGTAGAAGTGTTGTAGATGTGCAGCTCATAATTGCTAGCAACAGGAAAACAATGTTGTGAGAAAGCCATATAAAATTTTGAGCTGACTTGGATGACATAAGTGTAGATATGTAGTATATTGTCAGAATTACTCAGACAGTAGTGGAGGTAGTGAAGTAGAAGCAGACATTTTCACAAACCAGAAAAGATACTGATCAAGAGAGGAGCTTACATCTAGGTGTATAGGTTTTGCTATTTTTTCCCTACTGCATGGTTCAACATTTCTCCCAATCACTTTCAAATCAGTTTTAAGAGACCAGATGACTTCTACAGAGGACTGTTTCTTTATAACTGCCTGTCCCTGGAGAACAGTACTACTAAATTGTTCCTCTAGATGACTGAACTAAAAGGGCCTATTCACAAAGTATAAATGACTTAAATAATACTTAGAGAATAATTTTTGAATGTGATTTGCCTTAGGTAAGCTCATATATTACATATTCAAAAGGAACATAAAGTGGGACATACCTCATATGTGTCAGCAGTACATTTTAGTCAGTACTTAAATGGATTTACAACATGCAAAGTATATACTATTTCTTGTGGAGCTTGCAGTATGGCATCTTTTAAAAAGAACATAATACTCTTTAAAATCATGCTGTCTGAATTGGTTTCACCTCATGACTTCCACTGAAGAAGGAATGTCCCATGCTCTACAGCGTTTCATACATTAGGATAAATACCAGATTTAAAAAAGAAAACTGGGGGAACATGAATAAGCTTGGTAAAGGGAGGGAAAGGGCTAATGGAAAGGACAGGCATTCATCTGTGATGGGAGAGCACGGAGAGAAGCACAGTGGTATTCCTTCACTGGGCCAGGAAGTAAGAAGTCTGTAGGGTGGTGTGCAGAAGAGATGCAAGAGGGCAAATAGAGGTGCTTGGAAAGTGTCATGTTTAACTTTACAGGACTTTTGGGTTCAAAATAGCCACATAAATTCAGAAAAAATGGCCTAATAATGTCTCCCAAGTTAAATTATGTTTTTTGTCTCTACTTGACTTTGAATCTGCCACTTGTATCAGCTCGTTTCATCTGTTCAATTGCAAACATATAGACCAGTCAACTGAGATAATCTTTAAAGAATCCAGTCTGATAAAGGAGGCATATGGGAGGCTGAATTAGTCTGTAAATTTAAAAGGAGGCAGCTCATCCACGAGGCTGAAAAGCAGGTATCATAGGAGCAAAATATCAGGGTTACTTGGTGGTAACAGCAGAGATGTTCTGTGCTTTGAGGAGTGTGACAAATTAAAGACATGATTATTTCTACCTTCTTGGTTTTGGTTTTGACATATACTTTGTATTTAGGGGAGCTTTCTATTTTTCATAGTCTTTCTATTTACTATTTCCTGTTAAAAAGCTTTTTTCTCTTAAAGATCAATTTATTTTATGTCTACTAGAAATTCTCAGATAAGGCTGATCGCTGTGTTTTTAATTATGCTCTCCATTCAGCAGCCTCTTCAAATTGAAGTTTAAAGTGCAATTTAGAACAGTTGCTTTTGCCAGAGTAACTTTCCCATCTATTTTCATTAGCATTTTTGAAAGACCCATCAGTAGTGTGAAGAGTTTTGCATGGATTAGTAGGCCTTCAACGTTATAGCAGTAATTCACTTGCCTGCAACAGTGTGCATGGTTTTGATCTTTGCTTAGTATTAAGTCTACACTGTAGGGAAAATATGAAAATGCGACAAAAGAGTGGAAGACCAACTTTTCAAATATCTCTTAAACATTTCCTATTGTTAAAGGTATGCATTTTGCATAAACTTTTCCTTATATTTCTGTGTAGGTATTTTAAAATACACAACACGATTCACTATTATTTTATGGTATTGAGTAAAAAAAAGGAAAACAGCTCAGCTCTTAGGAGGGAGATGCCATGTCTGCTCTTTAT
The DNA here is from genome assembly GCA_035221455.1 of Xenops minutus. Classification (NCBI taxonomy): domain Eukaryota; kingdom Metazoa; phylum Chordata; class Aves; order Passeriformes; family Furnariidae; genus Xenops; species Xenops minutus. Next base: position 28,480,908 of record JAWWEE010000040.1, read on the forward strand.
TGCTTTAACTCGTTGAATTAATATAGTACTACTAAAATAATTTGTATCCCAATTTTTCTAAGTGTTTGATAGGCATTTTAATTCATCTCTTTATTAATTTTATTGATAAAAATTTAATGGAAGCCAAAGTAAATTTATATTGTATTTTATTTGTGAACAGTCAAACATTTTCCAGTGTGAATAGTCTAGTTAATTTAGGCCTACTGACAACATGTTTGCTTTTTGTATTTACCTTTTGCAGATCCCTTAGATGTAATCTGTGGACCACAGCTTGGAAACTAGTTGTTTACACTGCAGCCATTTCGGCTGCTGTGGGCTGCCTGAAACTGGTCTGTGGCAAGACCATGCACAGACTGTGATTAGCATAGTGAATTTGATTTGACATTTTGCCAATTGTAACTCTTACAAGAAAAACACTGATCATGCAAAGAGCATCTAGCCTGTGGCTGATAAAATACAGGACTGTTTCCCATGACAGGGCTTTTCAACATAGGGTGGCCTACTAAACCAGTTCCTACACTGCCCAGTTTTGTGGAATGATTGACTGGTGTTTTAATATTTCACCTGTTTATAATGTTACATAAATATTAAAAAGTGAAATCACATCATCTTGCTGAATCATATTGATACACCCTTTCTGTTAATGATGAAAAAAAAGATAGTGGGTTTTCCTAAATGTGTGAAATGACACAACTGTGTCTTTTCTCTCCTTGTGAAGAGAACAAAGCGTTACCAATATTTATCAGATGGTGGGGAGCATAGATTTCATAGAATCATTGAATCATTAAGCTTGGAAAAGACCTCCTAGATCATGGAGTCCGACCTTTGACCAAACACCACCTTGTCAATTAAACCATAGAACTAAGTGCTGTGTCCAGTCATTTCTTGAACACTTCCAGGGCATTGAGTCCACCATCTCTCGGGGCAGTCTGTTCAAATGCTTAACCACCCTTTCAGTGGAGAAATTCTTCTTTATCTCCAACCTGAACCTCCCCTGGTGCAAGTTGAGGCCATTTCCTCTTGTCCTGTTGCTATTTGCCTGGGAGAAGAGACCAATTCCCATCTTGCTACAACCTCCTGTCATCAGGTAGTTGTAGAGAGCAAGAAGATTCATGTCTGACTTGAGCAAATTTCACTGCAATTTTTTTAAGCCAGTAAGCATATTTCCAATGTATATCTTTAATTTCACAGTCTTTTTTTCACCCTTAATTGTAGGTAAAGAGAGGACACTGAGAACATCAAGAGATGCATCACCTTCAGGGTCCACAGCAGTACCCTCATCAAAGGTGAATTTTCTTGCCATGATTTCAGGTTGCTCATTGTTGGATATTTTCCCCTCAGTTAGAAGGAGGTACTGTATGCAGCTGTTAAGGAAGGGAGCATCTTGGGTTGCTCTGCAATCCACCAGAGGATAGCTTCCCCTTTTCTGAGAGGAAGGTGCAGGTAATGCTGTATATCTAATGATGGCAGTAACAGACCTTGTTATTCGGTATTCACTGCCTCATTTTAGGAAAAAGGAAGTTTTGTATGTATTTACAATTGCTGTTTTTTAAAGTTGAGGTTGTGCTAGAATAGGAATGGCAAGGAGAAAAAATGGTCAAGTGGTTTTTAGGAGCAACAGATCATTTGGACAAGCCTGTGTTTGCACTGAACTTCATCCTTCAGTGATTCCTAAGATGTGACTGGATTTGGAAACAGTGTGCAAAGTGTCTGACTGGGAAGATAGTGTAAATAGGAGAGAGGCAAGGCTGCTGGAGGATATGGTAAGAATGATGGCATTTAATTGGGAAGGGAGCTGCATTGCAAGGTAGTTTGGTAAATGGCACTTTATGTTTTTACTGATGCTGTTTTATTTCTCATCAAATCTTGTGGGCTGAACACCAACTATGTAATCTTGCTAATTAAAATGAACAGGCCAATAAGCAGTAATAAACAATGAGCATTCAATACTGTTTTGGCTGTCCTTTGGCAGTAAAATAATTTTCACGTTGCAGACCGCTTCTCTGCAAATTATATCTGAAGTTAAAAATTAACACTTCCACAGGAGTATTTTCTGTAAATTGTTGAGAAATACTTTAATGAGGAGTAAAGAAACAATGCATGATATTGTTTAAAATTAAATAGGTCCAATTAAAATAGCACTTGCCCTAAGTAACATGGTGCACTCCCTCAGTTCTTGAGGGTTTTTTAATAAAAACAGTGGAATGCTTATACAAAAAAAAAAAAAAAGGCTACTTTTGGTTGTGAGAAGGAGACACTGAAGAAAATAGTGAAGTGGGGGAAAAAATCATGCTTTGGTTGTGTTATTTCATTCTAAGTACTTATCCTTTATGCAACTCTTTCAGAACTGCTGTGCTAGCTAATTGCCATTGTCTTTAAGGGGGGAGGCAAGTGATACATTTTCAGTGATGTAAGTAGGGAAAGTAAGATAAAAGCTATTACATGCAAGTTAACACTGATTTAGATCATAAAATAAACTTTATAATTAATTCACCTATTTTGCTTACAGGCAACATACTTCAGCTTAATATCAAATTCTTGCTTAATACAAACCAGGAGGCATTGCAAAATCTCTTACTCTTGTGTTAGTATGTAGTGTGAGCTTGAACTATAAAGCATTCTGTAAATGTTCTGCTTTTTTCAGTCAGGTTTGATCTATACTGCATTGTTGTTTTTTTACCAGTAGTTTGCATATATATGCATATCTGATATAGGCTATACGAAATGAAACTTTCTGTTTGATGGAAGTAATTTCACAGACAACACAAATATTTATTGGGTATGCATCAGCTGCGGAAGTGGAAATACTTCTGTGACCATTTATTGCTTTTCTCTTGAAGTCCCCAGATCTGCTTCTAAGGTACTGTCTTGTGTCAGTGGAGCCTGTAGGAATCAGCTATAAGCATTTCAATGCTCTAAGTTTTAATTTAGTCTTGAAATACTTACAAAGGTATATGTTTTCACAGCAATACCTTTTTTTACTGTAGTATCTATTTGCAAATCTGAAAAGGTATTCTTATCTATCTTATAATTAATTTTTCACATTTTCATACATGTGACTTAAGGCATGTTGATGTTATCTGATATTAGCCACCTGTTTAATTGACTATGGCATGAAATCTTTTGTGTTTTTCTTTAATAGCAGTCTGGACCATAAGCCTTGCAGGCTGTATCCAACATATTTAGAGGAAAAGGCAGATGTGTGAGACAGGGAAAGCTTCCCAGCAAAGTGACAGGTTTTTGCTGTTCTATGTTATCCATGAGGTAAAAAAAGAAAAAAAAAAAAAACAAACAATCATAACACAACCAAAAAAGAGACTTTTGTTTTGAGGCAGGCAGTATTTTGAGTATGGGGAGGGAGGCAGTTTGGGTTTTTTTACAAGGTATACTAGGTTGGTCGTTTCTTGCAAGTTTGCAGCCTAAGTAGCTGCAGACATTTTCAGATGAGAAGTATGTCCTGTTCTTTCTATTTGGTTGTAGTGTACATGTGGAAATACCATTACTTTATTACACAAAATTCACCCAGGATTTCATACATATTTATTGACGGTCAACCTAGAGAATTAAAATTAGTGAGATTAAATTAAACAGGTTTTTTTCTGTATTCCACTGGAAACTAGAGTGGGTAGGTTCTTTTTATGGTTTGTGGAAATATAGTAGGTCATATGAGATTTTATTTATCTTCATTTCTTGCAAAGCTGACTGTTATTTATGAAGATACTGGTATTTTCTTTTTGTTAGTACTGGACAGAGCTACACTTTAGAAAAGGGAGAGATTCATAGTAGAACCACAGTACAAGATTTTTTGGCAGCTAGGGAAAAGTCAGGGTAAAGATAGAAGTCGGGCATATTATGGGAAATAGGAACATTGGGGGAAAAAGACTTGGCAGCAGTTAGGTTTTAGTGAGACTAGTGTAAGAATAATTGTATAGTTTGGTAAGGTGGGCTGGGCTAGCTATTTTATGAATGATATTATTCCTTGCTATTATATTATTCCCCTGCATATTGAACTTTCTGACTTCACTGGCTGTAATTCTGTAATTTGCAGGTATAGAAAACAGGGATTCCTGTTGGAACATTGTGTTGAACTTCTCTTCTAGATTCAGATAAAGATGGTGTCTTAATGACACAGAATCCCATAAGGGTTCAGTGAATTAGGTACTTATGCCATACTACAACACAAATTGATGTTTAGATAATACTTTCCTTGAGATAAACAAAAAATGTCTGAAGACTGAGCAGTCTTGATACAGGTCCTAATATTTGCTTTCACTTGCCATTTTTGTAACTTAGAATGAACTAATGATAAGAAGGGGAATGTTTTGGGGTTTTTTTTATTAGGGTTTTTGTTTGTTTGCTGGTTTTTCTCTACCTGTTTCCTAAGATGAAACGGGCATTGAATAGAAATTTTTACAGTCTTTTCAGTCAGTAGGAGTTTTGTATCTTTTTTTTTAGCTATCCATCTTAGTGTTGCAATTTTTAATGCTAGAGTCGTATAGATTCTTGGGTGGATGTTTCTATACATACAGGTGATTCAAATTAAAAACTCACATAGTGATGACAAGATTTATAAATCTAGCTGTTCCTAAACTGGTATTTGTCATTGTCTGTTTGCTGCTCTGATAGTAAAAACCAAATAGTATTCTTAGAGAACAATCAATTTTTAAATAATATTTATATGAGAATTTCCATATGAAAAGGTAGACTGAAGGGCCAAAAAGCCATGAGAGACTCAATTATAAATGATCGGTATTCCCCCTGCCCAATAAAAAATAATGACTTCTAATGGAATGAGCTCTGATCACTTAAAGTATGTATAAAATACTTTTTGTCCCTAATTAGTTTAGATTGTATACTCTACCTAGTATTTAATAGTTTAGTTTAAATTTGTTACAGCCTTTTATGCCTGAAAATTACATTAATTATTGGATCTCCGCAGTTGTATCTGGCTTCCTTTAGCACCAACTACTCTCAAATAATTTTTTTCTTATGTCTGACCTGAGAATTTAGTAAAACTGATTCTGAAAGTACGGGGGGTTTTTTTGTAGTCTACTAAACTTCATTGTTGGTTTGTTGTTTGTTTTTTTTCTCTTCTCCCTTTATTGCTTTACTATCTGCTCTCTCCTCCACCTACTTTTCTTTTTAAAGAAATTAGTCAGCAAATTAAACAATTTCAACTTTCTTATTTCCTATGTTAAATTGTTTTAGGGATCTGAATAACTGTTTATTTTGATTTCGAAGATGTTTTGCTGTGTGTAAGCATATTTCATGTTAAATCTTGACTACAATGTTTTTGTACAGGCTTTGGAGAAGAGCAACAGACTATCAGAAAAGGAACTTGCAGAAGCTGCAAGCAAGTGGGCAGCTGAAAAGGCAGAGAAGGCTGAGGAAAGCAATTTACCTGAAATAACAGAGTATGATGTAAGATATGATTATTAATCAACTTATTCTAAAATGTTACAACAATAGACTCTTGTTTTTCTGTACTCTTCTGAAAGGCACATTTTATTACTTATCCCTGAATTTTTCTGCTTATGCTATTAAATATTTTTTGAAAGGGAGTGAGAGGGAGACTAAAGCCTTGAGATTTATTTATTTTGAAAAAATGCACAAAGCCAGAGTACATTTTGTTAGTATAATTTGAATTCTTGTTGAGCTACAATTGACACAGCGAGGCTTCAGCTCTCCCAGGAATTCTCCAAGGAACTCTCATAGCAGTCTGGGTCTGCATGCCTACGGAACTTCTTAAAATTACCAAGGGGCTTCTGAGTCAAAACATGAGTGTATGTGTAAAACATAAAGACTTAGAAGAGAAGCTCTGGTTTATTGAGTTCAGTTTCATGCCATGTCAGCCTACCATGTCTTGTATTCTTTTTCAGAAAGCAGTCCTCTGTATTAAAAATTAGGCTTTTACCTTGATATTGCAGTGGGTAGATACTATTTGTTTTATCTGGAACCTTATTTCACTAATAATCAACCTTAATTATTTGCTAGTTTATTCCCATCTGTTCTCCTTGTCTTCTACCCCTGGTTGTATTGAAGTGTCATTATAGCCCTTCTCAGTCATTGTTTTGTTATGCTACTCTTGGATAGGATGTCTTTTTTGGATTCTGTTATGTTAGTGGAATATGTATTTGTCATTTAAAACAAGCCATAAGTCACGTAATATAAAATTTATGTTTTAATTCTGTAATAATTTGCTCTTTGACTTTCATTTGGCTTCAACTTGAGAGACACTCTTAGAAAAACAAAGCAGGACCTGCTTTACAAGGTTGTGTGTCTTAAACTTTACAATTAATGGGTTTTTTGGTTTGTAAATAATTTGAGGGGAAAATGATAGCATCTTGGGAAGCATCACATTTCCCCCTCTGTTTCATGCTTGTGGAATATAAGGGCTAGGTTAGAGAAATAAACTCACCAGATCCATTTTTATCTGAACTTTTAAGTTCTGCCCATTGATGTAATGGGTGAATGCAGGAATAACTCCTCGATACTGCTCAGGAAAATTTAGTTGGATAAAAAAACTGGGAAAAGCAATTGGAATAAAAAAAGAAAAAAAGGGGAGGTAGTGTTAAGTAAAGAAAAAGCTACAACTGATCCAGACATGAGTGCTGTATGGAGGAGAACATATGGATGGACATTTTTTGAGAGGTTCAGGAAAGTTGCAGTGAAGAGAAATATCACTCCTGTTCTTGATGAGGGGAGGGTAATGCAAGGGAGGAAAGAAGAGTGGGCCATATGGAGAAAAGTTGTTTAAAGCTTCCTGTGTGCCTTGGAAAAAATTGCAGTGGCAAAAACATTAAAAATAAAGAATGAAAATGAAGCAATTGCAGTTTATTAGGGCACAGTCTAAGATGATTTATTGATTATGAAAGTGAGCTATAGAAATGCTAATGAACTTCTCACCTTGATTAGTAGGTAGTCATGTTTGAATTGCAAGAGTTTTTAACTTTGTCCAGTTTTTCTTATGTAGTTCTTAATAGTTGAGCTTTGTGTTGCACTGAACTTTTATAGTAGCCTTTACTCATTCTCAGGCGTTTCATTATTTACTGTGGTGGCAAGATTTGGGATGCAATCTTAATGGTTTGTGTTGCTGCTAAGATTTGCTCAGATGCGCACAGGATCACTTAAATTTTTTTCTTTCTTTTTCTGTCTAATGCTTTTCTCTTTCACATTGGTTAAGTCTTAAGATTCTTCACCTATATTGTTGAATAATAGAAAGTAGTTTTATTGATCTTCTTCAATTCTCAAATCCAATTTTTTTATAAAATATTTTACTGCTCCACAAATCTGTTCCGTAATACTGGATTTAAATGATGCCTAAAAGTAAATTACTACATCTTCTATACAGACTCCTTGGAGTTGGAATCTGTTTCCTTTCGCGTAGGAAAACTGTCTTAATTTCTGTGTTAGAGGGAAGTTTATACAATTACAGTACTTCAGTGTAATTTTTCATGTTATAAGAAATCCTCTAATCACATGTTTGCTTTTGCTATACAGTAATTATCACTATTCCTTTAATATTAGACCTGTGGTCCTGAATGCTTCAAGAGTTCTTTCTGACAGCATTTTTATTTTGTTGATGCCTATTTACCTTCGTTCTTGTTACTTTTCTTTGCCCACAAAACTAATCAGACTTTCATTGTAAATTTTTCTTGCTATCAGGTGTTACAAATATCACATAGACAAATTTCTTCTCAGTTGGATGGGCAGGTAAAGGTTATCTTACATCATTGCCTTTATGCAGTTAAGACTGAGTAACAGTCTTATGATGTCATGTTTTCTACTTGTTTAGCATTCCTATTTCTGTACCTATTTCTCTTAGGATTGTAGCAATAATACTTTGCTCATAGCTTTGATGAGCAAACTGATATCTAACTGATGACTCTATTTGGAGTTTTATTTTTTTCCTCACACAGGTTTTTATTTTGCTCTCAAAATTGAGTTTATTGTTTGGTGTTGTTTTAAGGCTGGATCTTCAGCTCCATTATACATCGAACAAACAGAGGAAGCAGAAGCAAATATAACGGATAGTACGGAATTATACGAGGATGGCCAGCTTCTTGGTCGCTCAAAAGCAATTGCAACTAAGACAAAGGAGATTGAACAGGTGAGTCCTCTTGGCATTTTGTCATAATACAGTAATGGTTTACTCTGCTAGAATTATCTTGATTTATTTTTTCCTCCTTCTTGGAGTATAATATGAATGTAATTTGATTTCTTGAGATGATGTGATGATAACATCTCTGGCTATTTGATTCTGAAGAGCCATGGCATTTATCTGCACGTGGAAATTAGTGGTAGCTTTCTGTGACTTACATACAGGTGCTGATTTTCAAGCTAAGACAATGACTGCTTCTTTTAATAATTGTTTTAAACCCAAAGATAATACAAATAATTTCAAATGTAATTAAAAATTATGGCTTTATGTAAGATCAAATTAACAAAAGTCAATTTTACAATGTAATTTCCTTCACTTAAACATACGCAGTTTGAGATTGAACACCAGAAGCTGCCTGTTGTTTTGTGTGTTTGTATTTGTTTGGCTGGGTTTATTTTTGTAGTTGTGATTTCTGTGGGCATTTTTGGGGTTTAGTGTTTGTTCTGGGTATTTTTTTAAAATCAGTTTTGAATCTCAGTGTCTTTGGCGCTGTCCGAATATTAAGAGCCATCAAATTTTGCTCTGACAACAGTGTTTTGTATAGAGATATAGATAGATGAGAGGGAGTTATTGTATTCAAAATCCATATTTTTTTCTCTTTTGTGTTCAGTACTGGGGATTGTTTTAATACAAAACAAGATTTCTGTCACTCTTGGAACACTGAGGTTTTGAGGTGGTTCAGTGGAAGTTTTTCATGTACTAGTCTTTATCATGTTACCTCACAGTAAGGAAATTATCTACAATGACCTTCAATTTAATTTGTTGTAAACAACTGAAAGTGCTTTGTTTCTAATTTTTATTACTTTAAATGGAGAGTTTGGAGATTTTCCTGACTAGATCTTTCTGATGTAAACGGAACTGTGTCCAACTCTATAAGTTGCATTTAAAGTTTATAATTTGGGTAGGAGAAAGAGATTACTTTTTTCAAACTGTGATTTACAGTGGTTTTAGTGTATGCCTGGGATGGGTGAAAGAGAAATACAGATCACTTTTCCCCCTCATATTTATCTCATAATAACAATCTTCAAGTGAAAAGGTTTCTTGTCTTGTTTGAGATAAGCTTATTCTTGGTCTTCATTTTCCATCTTAATTCCAGTGGCCTTTGATCTATTGCCTGCGAGCCTATTTCCTGTGCTGTAACACTGTTCCTTTTTATTGACACTTGAAAAACAGCTTTCTCCTCAATTGTTTTTATTATTTGGGGTTTTTTTCTTCTTTTAATATTGGCTTTGCATAATCATGTTCCTGGTGAGCATGGCCTTCCATTTGTGCTGGGTCTGGCTGGGATGGAGTTAACCAGGGCATGCCGCAAATGCAGTTGGTTTATCCCTGTGTGTCTGATCACAGACTTGTACGTGGCCTAAATCAGCCACTACCAAATGCATAAACTTATGACTATTTAAAAATGACAAACTGAAAAACATATAAAGAGTAGGAGCAGATTTTTAAAAAATAGCAGTTGTGTTTATTTTATTTAGCCTGATGCTGATGAATCTAGGGATTGTGTTAATTTCCCTAGGTCCTAAAGACAGGGTTGTAGTGAAAAGAGATGAAAATTTGGACATAAAACCCAAATGTTGTTTTCAATACAATCCAATGCTATTGCACTTGGTAGAATTTGCACTTAATTCTAAGGAAATCTAGATTATGTTCCATAAAGTGGAATACTTCTAGGAACTTTGGTCAAAGAAGCCTGAGGAATAACTTAAAGATTTGGATTTTGCTAGTTTCTCCTGTTGTTGATTTGAATATTGAAGCTGTCAGCTTCCACAGAATTTTAATAATATCTTGGAATGATGCTAAAAATACCTTCAATAAATTTTATTTAACAGAACAAGATGCTTATATTCTTATATAATCAAGTACTGTGAATTTGTTAAGAGTTAGACAAGAGATATATGTTGTCTATCATTGAAACTTGACGGAAAAAATATCTATATATTTTTGAAGTAAATTTTTAGAAGTAACTTCTTCAGCAATTAACTTTTCTGGATTTTTTTTTTTTTAATCATTGTAAAAGACCTGATGATTTTCATAATCATGAATATCATAATGAATCATCATAATGGAATACTGTGAATCTTGCTGCTGTATATGGAAGCAGTCTCTCTGTAGAAATCTATATGCTATTCTGTAATTTTAATAAATTTAGTTTAATTCTGTGTGGATTGAGTTCTCTGCCTTTGACAAGTAATGAGAGAACAAAGAGTGGAATGCAAACTAAATATGCAGGGCTGTCATGGATTGCTTACTAAAGGTTTTTTGAATTAATTTCTCAATATAGTTTATATTGATTTTACTACTTTTTAACTGAAAGTGTGTTCCTGTTTTTCACATAGTAAAATTAGTCCTTAACATACAAATCTAATGCTATCGCTAGTCATGCTGTATTCTTTATACAGATGTAACATTTAAATCTTTAAAGTGAACCGTAAGCTATAATACACTTTAGGAAGTGTGACTTGGTAATAAAATATGTAATATATTTATAAGAAAGCTTTTTTATTATTTATTTCTGATTATTTGTCTTGAAGACTCAAGTAATAACAGAAAACATTTTTTGTTCCATGGACTTCTTTTCAGTTACATTTCATTGTTTTAATGTATTATTTCTGGAATGTAATTTTGTGGAAGGATTACCTAAAAAAAGTACTTATTGCAACAACATATGCAGCACAAATGGTGAAGCTGTAATCCTTCTGCAAAGCAAGATTTTCAAAAAGTTGTTTTTCAGTATACACTGGACAGCTATTAAGGTACTTAAGTAATGAAATCAGACAGGCCTTGTGCCATTGGGTATGTGTCAAAGAATTGGTGAGGGTCCAGCTAGTGTTTGAGGAAGCGAGGCTTGATGAAAAGGCTTGACCCATTGGACCTCTTCGACTTCTGTCTCCCATGTTTTTCTGCTTTGTCTTGGAGCACCAGGTCTAGCGATGTTTGCTTTTCCATTCATACTCATTCTCAGCCTGATTGCCAGGTATTCATGATGTTCCAAACTCCTGATAAAGCCCTCTTAGCTTTATTTTCTCCACAGCATCTGTTTCCAAGGCTCCAACCAGGAAAAAGAGCAACATTTTTCAAATATGTACTTTTACTTCATGGTATGGTACTATTTCAGGCACACTCAGAGGCATAAAACTGTGCTGACACAACATGCACAGTGTTGCAATGAACAAATTTGTTGCTGTGTGGCAGGGGAACAGGCAGCGTGATGTTGGGATGACAACTGGTGATATAGTCTGTTATTTCTCTTAATAAAATCAAACAAAAGAATCACTTGAGCAATTGAACGAAATATTCATATAGGTGTTCTGTTTAAATAAGGCCATCTCTGTATCTTGTGTATCACTTATATCACTCTTTTGCAAAGTTCCCTCTGCCTTTCTTCTAAGCTACAGTAACACAATCCCCGAATTCAGAATTTTAAATGAATTGTCATTTTAAATGATCACTATGACTCATCAAGAAAATATTTGTATATGATTTGTTTGACAGGGGACTTACTGCAAGCATTCATGTACAATCGTGCCATTTGAAGAAAAATGAAGTTTTTTGTGCTGATAATGACAGGGCAAAAAGTGTCAAACCAAGGGCCCATTGCTGTTTCCTATGTAGTGACTAGCTTTTAAGAGTCTGCACTTGCTATGCAAATATAAACTGAAGCTGACATAAAGAGAGAAGACTAAAAGTTCTACTCTCAGATAAGTGCTTGGAAAAATCCAGACACTGTTTAAACAGAGCCAAGAATTACCTGTGTCACTCCCAAACTAGAAAAACTGCAAAGCTGGTATTTAAATTGAAGTGTGCCAGTATTACTTGGAAAGGTAAACCATGGTTGAAGATGCATGGGTGCTTGAAAACGTTTCTGAGCGGGGACCACAGATCCTGGACATTTCTGGTCTCATCTTTGAAAGAACAGGCATAGTGACAGTATCGTGGAAACATCCAGGTTGGATGGGACCTCACCTGATGCAATCTCCTCTTGAAAAAGGGCTTTAGATCAAGTTGTTCAGGGCTCTGTCAATTAAATTGAGTACTGCATATTTGCAATGAAGGAGACTCCACTGTATCTCTGGGCAGCCTATTTCAGTGTTTCACTGCTCTGTCTTCTGAGCTCAGATGCCATCACAGTCCAGAACATGCTTACTTTCCACCAAGGACATAGTTTCTGCTTACTGCTTCTCTTGACAGCTTCCTGTCCCCGCTCTTGAACTGCAGAATCCCAGTTCTTTGCTGTGGTCCCCAGCTTTTGGGACCTGCTTTCCTGGGAGTGGGCTCAGGTGTTCTCAGGGAAGGGCTGATGTGCCATAACACTGTGGCTCTGTCATATCCTGGTTGGAAGATTTTTCCTATAATTTTTGCATGGCAGGTACTGGGAAAACTGTTCCATCCATCCAGGTGTATAGTCTTTTCAGTCATTCCACTGAATGAAAATTCTGCAGCGGTAACGTGTTTCATATTTTAATATATTCTGTTACGTTGGGTCTTGATCCATGGGTTTTTGGTTTTTGTTTTTTTTTTAATGTTCTGTTTGTAATAAGAAGCTTTGGAGAGTACTTAAAAAATAGGCAATTAGCTTTCTGGGTTGGTGTGTTTTTTGATTGTTTGGGGGTTTTTGAAGCTAGGTGTTTCCTTAGACCTTTGAACATGCCTGTCTCTTTTTTCTCTCCATTTGTAATTTTGAAATAAGTTGTTGTATGTTTTCTGTATATTTGTCTGAGCACAGTGAGGTAGAACCCCATTAAATAGATGCTTAAAAGATTGGTCTGGGCACTTGAAAACAGTGTAGCAGAGAAGTTTGTGTTGGCATGTCATGATCAATGAATCTCTACAGTTTGCTAATGTAACCATTTCATTCATTTTTTAATATTTTTGCATTTAATAGCATGAAATATGCATTAAAGTATTGGTTTGGGGTTGTTTAGTTTCTGTTTTGATGGAGTTAAGGATCAGCTTATGCTTTTAGCGTGTAATGTGCTGAAGTGTGGTATTTTTTTTGGAAGTGATGACAAATAGGTCCCTGGTGTTAAATTCACAATTGGAGCTATTCATCATCATTGTTGCACAGAAGGCTATCTCTTTCTTCTTCCTTCATGAGCACAAGTAGCAGGGATTCTTGAAATGTCTTATCTTGTCTAGACATCAAGTCTGCAACACTGTGTTAATTAGTCCATTATTATGTGTCCAGTTTCTTACATGTTGCATACGCAAGTTGAAATGACATGGGTTACCTCTGCAAATGTGTTCTTTTCTGAAGACGGATTTTACCAAGTACCCTCCTTGATTTTGGCAAAAAATCAAACTTCTGAGTTTCTGAATAAGATTTGATATGCAGACATCAATTTGGTTATTACCACAGAGTTCTGGCATCTGAGAAGGAAGCACAGGAATTAATACGTTAATGAATGCATTTATTTCTTAATGGAATTACTGACTGACTATGCTTTCAGATCACCAATGTTGTTAAATGTTCAGCAGAATGATATTTTTAAATGTTCAAAACATTTGTATTAATTGCTTCTTTACTTGACTTTCTAAATACTGCTTGTTAACAGCCCTCAGTAAACTGTTACCCTAATGGGATAACCTTCGTGCTGGAAGATGCTGAAAATCAGAGATTTTTCTAAAGCTTGTGTTTGAAACTTTACAGCTATGATGAATAGAAAGAAGGAAAAATGGGTCTGTGGCAGGCTCAGCAGGCTGTCCATATCCTTTTTCCAGATCTGCTAACTCCTTTTTTAGATAAATTAGTTAGATTGCTGGCCTGGAAGTTACAGTTAAGTACGAAAAACAGGTTTTAGCAGTTATAGCATGTGTAGTTTCAGAAGAACTGTTTTTTATTCCCTTTCTCTGTCATAGCTCTTCTTCTGGTAAGATCTATATAGCAAGAGCTGAATTGTCTTTGTGTGCATTTAACACTTGTTAATGAGATTCTGTTCTCTGGAGGTGCTGCTCTCAGTGAAGACTGACCTTTGACAAAGTTATACTTTACATTACAAGGACTTCATTAAGAAATTTTTGGTTCTAATATCAGAACATAAAAATATTATACAGGCATTTCTTAATAGTTAAAATTTCTGTAATGTATGGGAGTATACTGTATGCCTTCCTCCCTGCCCCCAACCCCTCCTGTGTCCATTGCTAGTTTTGTTTTGCTTCAAACAAAACTGTTCTACAGTTCTTCAGCAGACTAAAGGTGAAAAAGGATGTAAATAGAAAGCAGCTTCTGCATCTTGGCTGGGGTTAAGCTAATGGTAAATATATTAGAAAAATTTTGTAAGTCTTGGATATGATAGGTTAAACACTTAAGTTTTAGCAGTTGAACTAAAACAAGTACATTAATAATTGGTATAATGGGAATCCAGGAAGAAACGAAAGAGACTGTCAAAGCTGGCCTTGGGTGTACCTTTTCTTTTGACTTCAGCTGAGCCAGGGAAACAGGTTATAGTTTCCTCAGATTAACTTGTTGGTCTGCTTGTGCTCTTGCTCATTTCAGGCAAAATTATCTAGGTTAGAAAAAAATCTCCTAATTAAAATATAAGTTAAGAAGTAGGTGAGTTAAGTGAAGCTGAAGGAACTGGAACAGTGGCTAAAAAACACATTAAAGGATTATTTCTGATTGTGGATGAGATCAGACATGCTTTGTTTCTGACAGGAATAGACCAGACAAGAGTAACAGGCAAAATGAGAGTAAAAAATCGGGAAGCTGTAGATTTTCATTCCCTCCTAGCTTTTCTGTTGTACTTCAAACCTTGTGTGCTTAATACACAGTGACAAGGCCTTAATGATGAACTCATCATCATCAGTCTAATTTGGTTGGTAGCATAGTATGTATCATGCCTCCTCTGAGCTTATGTTTATTTTATTTAAATTTAAGTTGTAATTAAGAGAGTTAATTTATTTTTTTCCTAATCACAAAAGCATTTGTTTCAGCTTTTGGTATTTTGCCTTAGGCTTCTCAGAAAAATTGATGACAATTCCTTTACTTAATTATATCATCTGCTTATGATCTCGTTTCATCCTTTTGTGATTTATTAGTTTCCGTGTATCAGTATCCCTCTCCTTATATAGAAAACACAAGTAATTTATTTTTACACATTGTTAGACACTTTTTCTTCCTTATTAATTCTGGCTTACTGATTTTTCTAGTATCTTTTAGTATTTTTTCTAAACTTCTTTTTTACTCTTGCAAAATCAAATCAGTTATGTTGCTGTGCTTATTTGATCTTTATAGTTCACACTTGCCTTAAGTCCTTTTTTTGTTGGGATCTTTCAATTTTGTAAATATGAGCTGTTTGTTAGAAATTTGTGTTTTCATACTTATGAAACTGGATGAAGAACATAAAAGCTTTTGGTCAGTATCTTCATAGTATCTTTTATTCTCCTTACAAATGTGTTTATTTTTGGCAGGATACTTGTAAAAGGATGTGAAAATTTTAGCTACTTTCCTTTTTTTATGTTTGTGCCACAATGCTTTAGAAGTTGTAGCCCTTCATTTTACATTTGCTCAGCTGTGTTCTAGTCCCTTTCTATGGACATTAATGGGTTATTTGGTATGCACTGCTGTGTTTGTAATGACAAACTGCTGCATATGCAAAATCAGTGCAAGTCATTCATTTTACTTCAGTACCTGAAGGTATGGTTTAATAAGGAAATATATTACCACATTTCAGCTTTTTGCCAGCAGCTTTTTTAATTGGAAAACTCACAGAAACAGAGTATTATTAATATGCAAGGCTCTTAAGGAAATACTTTTAAGAGAACCTAATATCAGAAACTTATGCATTTATCCAGTAACAATAGGGTATTTCTTAGCGAAATTTGAATTAGGTAAAATTCACCCTTAGCTTTCTATCACTAATTATCTATTGAAGATCTTATGCTTATTTTGCCTTATTTTTTTAATGTAAATGGTTTTGGGCCTGTACTGATCATATTATTTTAGAGTTAGTGAAAGCTGGGGATACAACCCACTGAGAGATATAGAGTTTTTGCTGTAGCGGCACTTCATTATGTGATCAAGCAGTACTGCAGATTGCAAGATCTCCAAGAGAACTGTTTGCTTACTGACAGTGTTAAGGGGGATTGTTTACTGGTGTTAGTATTTGGTGGCAGATCTCTGTAAGGCTTTAATGAGAGACGGTTAGTAGATAGGTGCCTGATAAAATCATTGGACTTAGTTGAAACCAAAGAAAATGTGAAAGAAGATTCTTCAAATCCAAAAGACACAATCCACTTGGTCAGAGAAAGTAAAAATCTAAGGAGTAATTAATTAAATGGCATTTTTTTCAATCAGCAGCTGGCAGTGATTGACTGATTTAAAATTTTTGGTTCAGTTATGAGAAACCAGAGGAACGTAAAAACACGATGAAAGAAGACTTGGAAACTATACTGAGTAGGCTGGAAAGAAAAAAGATTAGTTTCAAGAGATGATGAGTGTCAACAGGATTGGAAAAGGTGTTAGGAAGAGAAGAAACTCACTAAAAATGTGTGGGCCTTGATACATAATTAGGAACTAATTATGAGAAATTGCCTACTCGAAAAACTGTCAGAAGTTGAGATGCTTGGAAGGATAAGCTGAACTGACAGCAGCAAACCTGAGAATGCTGAAGGATGAAACCAGAAATAATGAATAGTCTGAGCCCTGATAAAGACTATTTTCTGTAGGAGTGAATGTTACTGTTTTTGTGTTGTGTTGTGGCTTTTTGTTTTTTTGTTAATTTAGGGACTTTTTTGTGGTGGAGGTGGTGTTTTGTTGTTACTTTTAGGAACTGGAATTTAATTCAGAGGGTAGAGAAAGCCTCCTCTTCAACTTTGTCTCCAGCTTATCTTGCTTCAACAGAAGGGAATTGGTGGACTTAAGAGGTAGGTTAGCAGTGGTGGTTGATTTTTCTTTTTGGACTTTTAAGGATTAAAGATCAAATTCTCTCTTAGTTGGCTTAATGCACTGAGGATTTAAAATTTTAAGTATTTTTTGTTCTTATAACCTACTATCTTTTCAGCGTTGTCACTAGGGAAACCTGCTACTCCCTGGGTTGAAACAGAATGAGAATAGGATCAGTCCCGTATTCCTAGTAATTAGATCCAGAAATCTAAAGTCCTTCAGAAGTTTCCCAAGCTCGAAGAGCTACTGTCTAACGTCTGTAATGCACCCCGCTGGTTTCACATTGTCTCTATCAGTATTGCCAGTATAGTCTGAACAGTCTGAAAGACTGAGAGGAAACAGGAGTCCAAGTGGTGCTTAAAACAAGCTGTAAGTAGGGCAAACAGAACAGTGTCATAAAGAAAACGTTTCATAGAATTGTATGTGATTATGGGAATGGGGTAACTGAGTGAACATGCAAAAATCCCTGGTAAGTGGCAAAGGAAATGTAGTGGCAGGAAGGGAGGTAAGAGGAAGGACTTGATGTTTGGCACGAAAGCTGGTTTCCATTTCTCCTGCACTGACAAGGGCTTTCAGGCCTCAGGAGGTTGAAGTAGTCAGTGACAAAGTAGTGTCACTTCATCTGTAGGTAAGAAAAATCTGCTGAAGTGTGAATCTACATTTTATGGATTTTTGTGTCTTTTACAGACTGTGGTGCTCATCTTTGTATGACAAAAACTTGGTTTGTAGAAGACAGTTTTCTTGGTGAATGTAGTTTAATCCTCAGATCCATTTGTATTTCAGATTTATATACAACACTTATTCATGTGTAAATATAGGATCATCTGTGACCACAGACACTTGGGTGGCAGGTTGTATTTATCACCTGGTTCTTAAGTTTATATGCTGTATCTCACTGCCTGATACCTTCTTTCTTTTGGCAGTTGTTTCACTGAGCAGGTTAAACTATAAATGGGTAGGCTACACCTTTTTTTAATTGTGTAACATTAGTGAACATTAGTGGATTATTTAAAATTAGAAATGTACAATTTACAGAAGACTGTTACATAGTTTTTGTTCAAATTATTTTGAGTATGTTTAGCATTTATACAGGTTGTTGTCTTAATGAATACTTTCTATGCTGAGGGTTTTTTTCTGACTTTTAAAATACACTGTAATCTTACAGTTCCAAAAGGTGTCAGAATTAGGAACTTATCTAAATTATATGAGGAAAAAATCTATTGTTGCATAAGTTGTTTATGCAAGTGCTTCTTCTGTAAGATTATGAAAACATTAGATTTTTATCTTGAGGTATAAATGACTAATGCGCATCATCGTTTATCACTGACCCACAAGGATCACTTCCCTGTTTTGTTTGACTCTTGCTTGCATTGATGTTGTGATTTTGAGTCCTTGGTGACTCTCTGGACATACACGTCTGGATATCACAGGGCACGCGCCACAAAATGTGGCAGAAAAACAAGGGTCAAGATTCCCCACAAAGCATTTGGTTTGCCTGTTTTACCTTGGTATTTTGACTTGCAAAGGCTAATAGAGTCAGCCTGGTTTGAAAAAAGCACAGAAGGTGAATACTGACCAGTCGAGTGGGTCATGGTCATGGTTCTTTAGCTTCTTCTCATGTTTCTTGAGAAGGACTACTCATACGTTAACTTTCTGAATTATTGAACTTCAAATACTGCTCTGAATGACACTAGTAACCCTCAGTACATGGATTTGATACTGTTTATCCAATGTATAATTTGTTTGTTAGCAGTCTTTCCCCTTCTGATGACTCCAGATAGCTTAAGTACTTGGTTTCATTACAACATGAAATATACTCATGTGGGTACTGTATATGCTTACTTGACCCTAGTTACACCTCACAAGCAGTTCACCACCTCAGTATAGTAGATAATTCATGTATTAAGCTTTTGGTCATGTGCTACCTAAATTTAAAAATCTCCACATAAGCCTTTTTAAACAAAATCATAAATAGATTAGGATATGCTGACACAAGCTTTTCAGTGATCATCTTCAACTGGAAATTTGTCCATTTTATTATGTTTCTTTTTAATTTGGCTTCCTGGAGAAACTAGCTTATGCAGTTGCAGAGTGTCTGTGCTGTGTATCTTTAGACTCTATTGTCAGATTTCAACTAAATTGAATTTAGGCATAAACGGAGATGATTGTTACAAGCTTTATGAAAATAGGCAGTAACAGAACATGTATGCATTCCAGCAGAGACCATATTATGATTGCATCTCATTAGGCATCAGAAAGTCTCCTTAAGCAAGTGCTGCTGTTTAAAAACAAAAACAACCAACCAATTGCAGACCTCAGCTGCACGTTACAAAGACTTAGGTGGCAGCCATAATTTAAGAAATTATGTCCTTGTACTGTACAGAGTACCCTGTGCTGGTACAGTAGTCTTTGTGGGGCCTGAGCATGAATCAGGTCAAGAAAAACAACAAAAAGTTTGCAATTACTTCTTTAACCAGTTATCTTATTCACAGTGTGGTTCCTTAAATTGCCTGCTACTACAAGGGAGGTACCCATGCTGTGTTCTGTGTCAAGCCAGTACTGTCTCTGAACATTCACTATCTTGAAAGTACTGCTTAGACACATAAAGTTATTTAATCATCAGCAGAAATCTATAGAAAGCTTTCTATAGTCATTGATGATATTTGCACAGTAACTGTTTTTATCATAGAGAAGATAAAAATTAAAAAAAATATTTCTGTTCAATTTCTATATAAAGCTGCCATAACCAGAACTCTCTTCTTCCTTTAAGACACCTTACCATCTTCTAACTTCGATAGCATTGGTTATGCATATTTTTGAGAATCACTAGACACCCTCATAACAACCTCTTTCATGTGGCCTGTTGGGACTAAACTTTGATTTTGTTGTGAACCAAGCTGGTACCTGTCTGCTCCAGCCCCCAAGATCTTGAGGAGATCTTGAGAGGAAAGAATAGTCACAATAACCAATACTTTTGGTAGTGAGATAGCTCAGTTTTGTAAACTAAGTTGTCTCTAATTCAAACTCTAACCACTTGCAGTTCCTTAAAAGTATTTTCACTTTAGCAAAACAAAGATCAAAAGATTTCTGTTTTATTTATTGCATCTCAGCCAATGTGATGGAGAACTGGAAGTATGCAATTACAGAGAAATGTTCGTACACCAAGGCACAAGTTGCTGTGCAGGAAAGCCAAAAGCCCTTTTGCACATGTCTGTTACCTGCCACTGAAAAGGGTAGTTGTGAAAAGGACTCTGTTACAGTTTAAGATAGGGATGTCTCTGTTCATTTGGGCGACCTGTGAGCTGGATACAGTCTCCTTGAAATGTGTAGTTCGATGACTTCTACTGGTGATGCAGTCTCGCCTGTAGCTCTCCAAGCAAAGGGGTTAGAGATTCTACAATCACCAGCTCTTGGCAATGGCACTGATGAACCCCTCCACCCCCAACAAAAATTCATCCTTTTTTATGCAATTGCAAGTAGAGCAACCAGTCTAGGAAGGCAAGTGAGTGTCAAGTTAGGAATCTTCCTGTCAAAATTCTCTATGGCAAGAGATGGACCGTAAATGGAAGAGAGAAGGAGGATTGGATATGTCCTTGGGAAGGCAGGGACAAAAGGATATAAGAGTTTCTGTGGAAGAAGCAGTGTAGAACTATGTCTAGTTGAGGAATAAGATGACTTCTGAACTGGAGGGTGGAGGAAATCTGGAAGAGATGAAAGGATTTGTGGTCACGGGAGAGGTAAAGTTAGTAACTGCGTGTGGGAAGCAATGAACCAGGGTGGGACTGGACTTGCAGTTGAAAATAAAAGATTTGAGCCAAGATCAGGCAGCCAAGAAGGTGGGGGAAAGAATGAGATGGGGAACGTGGGTGGAGATGGGAATTAATTCCACAGAAGCTCTAAAGCCTGTGGGCAAATGCACTGGAGTTTCTCCCTGGCTAGAGGGTGGAGACACTACATCATGCAAGAAAACTTGCTGCTATTTCTGGTGCCAGAAACAAGTGGGGAGTAGTCAGGTGCTTCCAGCTTAGTGTCTTCCCTTCTGGATGCCCTCAAGGCATCTGCAGGAAGCTACAATTGTAAGGCAGGAAATGCAGCATTTCTGCATCGAGTATCTGAAATTGCCTAGTAAAAAATTTGATGAACATGTCAGTCACTGCTGACTGTTCTCTTGTCCTTTTGGTTCAGTTTCCTGTATTTATCATCAATTAGAAGAAATGTTTCTTAATGTAAAAATGAGTTTTTAATGAAATTATTAATCTGCTTACCCAAATGTAGGTCTAGCCATAACTCAAAAATGCGCTGATTAATTTTTTTTTATAGTTTTCATAGTTTTTGTCAAATTTACTCTTAGGCCATAACTACAGCTCACTGTAAAATTTTTCTTATGTTGATATGGAAGGAGGTTTTCTTGCAACTATGTTTTTGCTAAAATCAGAAGCAAAGATAAGCAAGTAATTATATGGTCTCTCATGACCCAGATAGGTTACCAAAAAAACTGTGGCTTAGGAGTGCTGCTTTCTATTTTAAGCAGGATGAACTTTTTGCTGCTGAGAAAAACATGTATCATTATAATGAGTTGGCTCTGGAGTCTTTTAATATATGTATGTGTTACTCATATCACAGTAAGCAGCCAGAGCAGTGATCCCAAAGAAAGGTATCTCATCTACTGTTAAGGGTGTACTAAATATTCTTGAAAAGACATGCCTATTGCTGAAGAGTTATGTTAAGAGGTCTGTTAGGGGTAAAGTGCTGAGCTTGTTTTTGTATGTTGTGGATCAACTGAGATTTTAAAAGAGGCAAGGTCACTTAGCATGTTACCTGAGTGTGGACACTCAATGCCTGGTGTCAGGTAAGGTTTATGCGTATAAGAATGCAAACTTTCATTGGTATGTTTGCTGTTGATTTCTCTATGTATCACTCAGCATGTAGGTGTAATTAGTAAGCAAATAGCTTTTTACTGTATTCCTTAATGCTGCTGTATTATATATTATATTAAAGCTCTGAAAGAGCATGTGTGCATAGGTACATGATATATACAGTGGACAGTGTTTTCATGAATAATGTTTCCACGCAGTTATGGAACATACCTTTTGTTCATGTTTTCCTGTTTGATAGAAATGCCTGAAATGTAAATGCATTTCAATCACAAAGTAATACAAAGATGCTTAGATAATTCAATTGACATGAAATATCTTTCAATGAATTTTTCATTTTTTGGAGTACTAGGTTATATGAGAGCTTGCGTGAAGACTTGGCAAGGGAACTCTGATAACACTGTGGCAGAAGCGAAGGGAGTCAGAAGTAGTAGTGGTTCCTTTGTTAGGTCTTTGGGTTAGGTCTTTTGCAGAGTCTTTGGGGCAGGAAGAGTGATTTGGCTTTGTCCACAGTGTAGTTTGCTGAGCAATGAAGAGCTAAGAAGAACAAAGAGAAGAGGTGAACAAGGGAAAAAGAAATTAATACTAAGTTGAGGTAATATGAAGACAGTCAATGGATTATGTTAGAAGTAAGCAATAGTTTTAAGATCAGGTTTCAGAGCATTGCAGCCAACGAACAGTAAGTGTTTAGTTGTGTTTTTTTCATTAAGAGCATAAGCTACTGACTTACCCTGGAGAAGGCTACTTTTTTTTTAAAACAGTGTTGTTACTCTGCACAGTCCTTGGTGCTCTTAAATAACTATATAAATAAATTAGAGAATCCTTTGTTTAGTGTATATAAGTGAATCCTTTGTATATTCTGATCCTCGAAATAGTACAATCCCTTACCTGCTGATTTGAAAATAGAAAATTTGCAATGTTTATAGCTTTATGAGATTTTAAAGAACAGAAAGCCCACTGAGATTTTTAATTTAAATAAGAAAATGTCATTCATTTTCATTGTGGTTGTTCTAAATAATTTTTCTGTTCTAAATAATTAAATACTTTTTTGTGATTTAATTTTGATTCCAGACAGTGTAGTTCAGCCAGATCTTTATTAGCCTGAACTGTTTTTGATGTTGTGGTTTTGTTTGTTTGTTTGTTTTTCCCAAAAAGTTCTGTAAGGCTGCATGAAGGGAGGAATGCCTTATTTTGTAGGATATGTTTGCACAAATAACCCCTCTCTGTTCTGTACCTTTGAGAGCACATGGTAATCTTGTATGAAGTAAGGTTAAAAGGTAAATGGTATGGTATTGTTTCTTTTGGCTATTGCATAAAAGTGTTTGACCTTTAGCAACCTGTTTTTATCTTAGGCAGTAAACTGTTTAGTTCTGCTTATCAAAAGAGACTTCACTGCTCTCCTTCCATGCTGTTCTTGTCCAAAACACACTGTATCAATCCAGCATCAGTAGACTTTATCAGCAGCTATTATTCTGCTTAGAGATTCAGCATTAAAAGTTTATTTATGTTGTAACAGTACATTTTATTAAATACTTTCATTTATAATTCTGTGCTTTCCGGTTTCATTATTTAGTTTAGATCTTCTTTTGTATTGCCTCCTTATTACCTTACCCTTTCCCTAGAGTTTAGATGTTTGACTTGAAGTTACTTGGTTTGGTGTCTGCTGTAAAGTGAGTTATTTTAGACTATTCAAAGTATATTCTTTGTATCTCTAAAGGTTAGATTAAAATGGAAAAGTAAGTATGCTTGCAGATGTTAACAAATTTTCTAATTATTTGAGGATCTCTTCAAATCAAAGAGTTGGTGGTAATTTGAAATTTTATGAAACATTCGATTAAAAGGGCCAACTCCACCATGCCTTCAGTTATCTGTGTGATTTGCCGACGTGAAGTTTGACACATTGGAGTGTTGGCCAGAGACAGAATGTGCTGTATCTCTGAACTGACCACAGTTAGTAATTCTGCTGGTGATACTCAACAAATCTTTAACCTGCAGGAAGCTGACAGAGTTTCAGGGCAGCTGCTAATTTGTTCTAGCTATATATTTTTCACTGACTTGTTAATTTACATCATGCTTTACTGTTGTTTCTAGTAAACAAATACTGGTACTATAATGAGGCTCCCTGTTTTACAATTAGAGTAAATAAGATGCTTCATGAAGTATATACAAGAGGACTGAGTCTAGACAGCTGGTATCCTTGTATCATCAACAGTGTGGCCAGCAGGACTAGGGAAGTAATTGTCCCCCTGTACTTGGCACTAGTGAGGCCACATCTCGAATCCTGTGTTCAGTTTTGGGCCCCTCACTGCAAGAAAGACATTGAGGTGCTGGAGTGTGTCCGGTGAGGGGCAGTAGAAAGGTGAAGGGTCTGGAGCACAGATTTTACAAGGAGCAGTTGAGGGAGCTAGAGCTGTTTAGGCTGGAGAAAAGGAGGCTCAGGGAGGACCTTACTGCTCTCTACAACCACCTGACAGGAGGTTGTAGCGAGGTAGGGGTCAGTCTCCTCTCCCACATAACAAGTGACAGGACAAGAAGCAGTGGCCCCAAGTTGCACCAGGGGAGGTTTGGATTTGATATTAGGAAAAATTTCTTCACTGAAACAGTTGTCAAACATTGGAACAGGCTGCCCAGGGTAATGGTGGAGTCACTATCCGTGGTGGTATTTGAAAGATATGTAGATGTGACACTTAAGGACATGGTTTAGTGGTGGTCTTGGCAGTTTTACAGTTCCATTTGGACTCAAAGGTATTAAAGGTCAGCCTTAATGATTGTGTGATTCTGGGTTTTGTCACTTGAGTACTAGAAAATATCTCTGTTATTTTTTGACCTAGTGGATTTGGTGCATCATGCTGTTACCATCCTTTATAAGTGTCACTGATCCCGGAAAGCTGCTGTAATCTATCTGAAGAATACAGACCTAAACCTCTCAAAAACTGCCTCAGGAAAAAAACCCTACGTAGAACAGTATTTGTTGATCCCAGTTTTCTTCTCATGGTCATAAAACCTTTTATAAAGACTGTCTGAAACCAGACTCTAAAAGAATAAAGGCTTTTCAGTGGATGCCAGAATCTGAAGACAAGCAAACACTTCAAAAAGTCATGAGTATGTTCACATATCTTGCCAAGTTTGTTCCCAGTATGTCCTATGTCAGTTCACCCCATCAGACAACTTCTGGAAAATGTTCAGTGACACTGGATTGAACAGGGCAGACATTCCTTTAATGAGTTTGATAGGTAACAGTTCTTGTGCTGAAATTTTGCAGCATTGCTTAACTATCTCAATAAGAAAGGCTTATAAACAGAATATAGAAAGCTAGTGTTCTGAGGCAATACTTTTAAATACAAAATAGACTTGTTTTTCACATGGAAAAATTGTTCACAATGAAAAAAAACAGTGATTCCCAAGCTCTTTTGTACCAGTTAATCACTGTGATTCTTCAGTATTACTTACGAACTGTAACCCAAGTTTATCAAATAATTAGTTCCAAGTACTGTGGGATACAGTCAGTGGTATATCCACTCAGTAAATGTAGAACTTGTGCTACATTCCCTTGGAACCACAGTTGGTAATCACTGCCCTAAGACATATGATTTACTAACCATAAAAGACAGTCTCTACTCTTTGTGGCTTTCTCTTTGGGGAGAGACAAGCTTTCTGTTTTTACCAATTTTTGGATCGGATTTCTGCTTCCAAATTGAAGTGGAAATAGCTAGAATTGTGGGAATAGATTCAGAAGGAGATATAATTAGGGTGTTGAATACTAAAAACAGAGAAGGAATGTATATATTTGTAGTATGAAATGAGGCTTCATCATACAGCTTTTCTGACCTGCTTCAACCCCAGCCATTGTGTTAGCTTTATGTTCTGTTTCCATAGGTATTTTGCATGAAGATACATGCTGAGATACGAAGATATATACTAAGATATGCAAACGTCTAAACACTTCATCTGTCTGGGTTGGGTGGAAGTTCTCCAAGTAGTTCCAAATGAGCTGAAGGAGACTGGACAGCTAGTGTAAATCTATAGATAAATGTCCTCTTTACATGTCGTCCACAGATACTTGCCACCTTCTCACCCAGGATAGGCGATTCCTCCCCATAGACCAACTGATGTGCTATCACGTGACCTATCAGACTGGTTTTGCCTAAAAATTCATTTTAGTCCTCTATACTACTGGCTCACACAAACAAGTGAGGTGATGGTTTCTGGTATGGGGGTGCTGACAGCTGGGAGGGGGAAATAGTCTTTTCAGCTGTCACAGCTGCATGTGGAAAAAGATACCCATCCTCAAGCTAAGGAAAGATTATAGAAGTCTTCATAAACATGGTCTTAATTTTTGTTTTCCTTTATTTGATTTTAGATTTGAAATGAGTACTTAAAGTAAATGATGAGTGACTGTTTCAATGGTAGAGACAGGACAATGACTTGGACATAAAAAACAATTTGATCCATTATTGAGGCACTAATAAAACTGATTTGTGAGGCTAATATAATGTGTGAAGTAATTCTAAACTTTCAGAAGCAGTAAGGTTTAATGTAAACTAAGCAATAAAATGTTGGTAATCGAAGTAATTGTTTTTCTTCTTGCAGCTGTTGCTTTTCCTTTCTGAAAAGCTGTCCATTACCTACAGTAGTTTTCCTGTGTAGTATTTTCTTATGGTGCATATGTGATGAAAAAACCTATCCTTAGGCATACAATTTCAAACCTGTTTCAGCATTTTTCTAACCACTGAAAAAGGAAAAGAAATTAAGTTGCTCTTTTTATAGTGATGATGAGGAAGTCTTCTCATATAAGGACTGGTTCTTAAATTCATGGATCTATCAGCTTTGAGTTTCTATTAGCAGTGCTGCTGCCAGATAATTGTGCAACAGATCTACTTGGAGTTACTCTTAATTGGAAAAAGGGGATTTTTGTTTCTTCCTTTTCTTCTTTTGCTGCTTGTTTTCTCTTTGCAATGGGAGGAAATACAGACAATCCATACCTCAGGATAAAATTCTGTCTTGTCCATTAACAATAATAAGCTCTCTTAACACAGAGTGCTGAATCTGAGAATATTTGTAGCTGAGGATATTTGTTGAAATTGAAAGTGTGACAACTTTTGTTGAAGGAAAATGAAATCACCACAAGTCACTTTCTGGTAAAGTCAAGTGAATCATTATTGATCTTGACTGCAGCATAGCCAATCTGTGTGGATTTTGAATTACTGTATATTTCATACAAAATATTTGTGTTTTTATGACAAGAAAGATTAGTTTGTCATTTTCTTGTTGCTGTCAATATGCAGCCCATTCTGATGAAGCTTAGATGAATACCATGTTGCTTTATAGTCAGCGAACATAACTGAAAGCTATTAAAGCATTTTTAACAAGAGAAGTAACATAGAGTCTTTTGTAGATAAACTTCACCCTTCCTGTTTTGAATGGAGCAATAAGTTTACCGTGGAGCAGATTTAGGAAATAGCTTTCCATCAATTCAGTATTTTATAAATAAAAAGTTGCAGGGCGAGGTCCTTCCTTTAGCATAAAGCAAATTATTTCCTGTTTAATCCAGAACTGGTGTATTTCAAGTAATGGGAGTTTTTTAGCATCTGTCAGAAAGGAGAGTATTTAGGAATTTGTTTTCATTCATGTTTCTATGAAAATGCAGTTTCTTGATTTGAAGATCATTATAGAACAAAGAGAAATTATTATATATATAAATGGTTGCTTTTTCAGACAATTTTTGGATTGACTGCACAGTTGTTTGTACCTGGGCATTTTTAAACATATAGCTGAGTATTCTTATACATGAGCTGAGAAGATGTCATTGAGATATCTTCAAGAGATTATCAGTACTCCTAGTGAGCTTTAGAAACTGATGAACTGTAATTGCTATGGATTATTTGAATTCAGATTTATCATCTGCTCGCAGAAGGCACACACTTTATATAAGAAGAATATGTAAGGGACAGAGTTTAAACGTTTACTGCTCTTTTACCTAAGGAACACACAAGTTATTATATGAAGTAACACTACCCTCATCCAACACATCTGTTGTAAAGAAGCTTATGAAATCTAGGCCACACACAAACTGGTCTCCAAGGGCCTGTAGTTGGTGTTAGAATGCTGTTATTATGTGGTCTGATTGGTTTAGCAAAGAATTATCTCCAGTAAAACCATGTAACATAATAGTTCTTGTTTTCCCACATGGGAGCTACTTCTACTTGACTGAGCAAGACATTTCTTGAAGAAGTAATAATACACTTGCTCTTGCCAAAATGTAACATAAAATGAAATGTATCATCATGTACATTTCTGTTGAGTACCAGTTCTTGCTCATTTAAAGAGTTGTGTCAAGTACTCCACCACAGTATTAAGAAAAATAAATATATGAATTTCATAGCAATGTATTTAAAATAAATTTTTGCTTCTCATTGAAATCTTATGTGTAGTAATTTTAAAGCAGTGGGGAACTATTTGCAACATGTAAGTTTTCATAAATGAAAACTATTGCTGAACTGTCCAGATACTAATTTAATTGCCAGGCAGTACAAGTCATAGGAGTTTAACATCAATCTTGAATTGTGTAAAATACTTTGAATGTGATGTTTTCGCTTTTCCCTTCGAGTTTAAAGATGGCTGGGACAGTTCAGTGGTTCATACGAACAGATTTCTAAGTAGTACCAACTTGGTTGTCTTTTGCTGTGGTTGTTCTGAACTGTACAGCCTTGCTTACAGATTTGTCCTTCTGTAACTGGAGCTGTAATCATGTACTTGTTGAGAACTTCCCTTTTTATTGCTTTTTATTTTTATTACGATTATTCTTCATGTCTCCTCAACAGCGTTATACGAAAGGTATATGTTCCATCTTTAGATTCCTTTATAAGCATTGAGCAAATGCTCAAAACCATATAATTTTTTTTTGGATGGTGAAGAGTTGAGGAGGGGTGGCGCTTCTCTGCAGAGATGATTAGAGGTGTGATTGCTCTTGAGGGCAGAGCCCTGCACTGCAGAAGCCATGGGCAGAGGAGGAGGATGTGTGGAAGACAAGGCAGTGTGGCTTTGTTGGGGCACAGCTGCAGACATGGCGCTCCTGAGCCAGTCATACTAGAATTCTGCTTTTAAATGAAGGGGAAGCCTTGTGTCATTGTTTTACACTGCATTTTCTCTATCAAATTAGTTTAGTCAAAAGAATAACTAAAATTGCAGGCAGGAGATGCTGTGACCGAGAAGCAAGATGCTGTAGACCAGGTGAACAGAAACACTGTGGCTCCAGCTCGTGGGGAGTCCTGGGCAGCCTCAGCTGCCTCTCCCACGGGCCTCCTCCCAGGCACTGTGACTCCCAGCATCTGTCCCTGCTGTGCTGTGTTCACCTGTCGTCCCCAAAGGTCTCCAGTCCTGGTCCTGGAGGACAGAGCAGAGTCTGTCTGAATTCATGCTGCTTTTACAGTGAGGGCTGTATTGACATCTACTCCACATGAGAGTTTTCCAGCAGATCTTTCAGTCAGGTATTTAGAGGCCAAAAATGGTGGGTTTAAATTCTGAAAGCTGATTAAATCTATTAAACCAGGCATTTGAAACTTTCAATGGAAACGAAGCAGAAGTGCATTTTTGTGTATCTTCGGTAAGTAGCAAATTAGATGAAATTGTTCATTATTACATAGTAGATTAATTAACTTGTTTCCCCCGATTTGCATTTCAATGAATATCTAGTTGGTCTATAAACACATTGATTAATGGGTGCAGAAAATATTACATCAATTCAGGGCAAAATTGCTAGTGTATTTTTAAGAAAGGAATAAAGTAGACTTGTTGATACTTTATAATTAAAGATTGTATACCACTATTGGAACGAAGCATTAAATTTTTTGTATGTTAATTTAGCTTTTTATAACCATAAAAAATAGTTCATCTTGGTTGAAAACCAATTCTAAATGTCTTGATAGTGAGAATTGTCTGCAAGAGGTTTAATGACAGTTCTGAGCATTTTTTGTACTGTGGAGCCATAAATGTATATATTGTACTCATAAATGTAGCATTACATTGCCACTGCAGTGATGAAAACTTCTCTGTACTCTTACAGTAGAGGATTAGCTTATTGTACTTTAGGTACTTATTGTGCTCAGGTAAGTTAATGAAGTCTAATTTGCATGGTTGAAAAAACTCCCAGATAGCATGTAAATAAATTAAAAAGAGAGGTAGTAATTCTTTTTAAAAGATGTTTTTGGCAAAAAAACCCCTGATATTGGTTGTTCTGAAGTTATTCAGTGTAAGTAGTTTCCCAGTTTGCTAGAGCTTACATCCACAAATAAAATGAAAACTTGACTGCATATGCAATCAACTTGGAGTTAGGTTTGCATTACAAAAATTTTCAGCATTGCTTTTAGTTAAGAGTAGAAGCAAAATTATACCTCATAGAATTTAGTAGTTCCCATGCTGGGAGAACATGGCATAGATGTGGCTGGGTTAACAGAAGAGTGCTTTGCCAGATTTATTTTAGGTCTGCTGAGGAGGGGAAATAAGAAGCTGGTTTATACCACCAGAGGGCTATACCAACCCAGTTATCGGAGTTTAGGTGGGTAAACAAAAGCTGTTACCTGTGTCTGGTGTAGGGGGGCCCTGGGGCATCACTGAAGGAAGGAAAATATCTGGCAGTTTGCTCTTTCATTAGTGAGGTGTCTGGAGGGGACGTGGTACAGCTTTCAAACTTGTGCGTTACTTGTGCTCTACAAGTTCATGCTCTGCCTTTGTGAGAAACCAAGCAGCTACCAGTGAGCATGTTGCTTCTTTCCTCCTTGCATGAGGTATTTGATACTTGTGGGAAATGTGCCCTTGGTAACTGAAAAGCTTCTGTCTTCTGAAAGATAATATATTAAATGAGTACTTGCATGAATCACAGATGCCAGATTGTGATTGCTGGGCATGTTGGGTCTTCTCAAAGGTGAGTTAGTATCTATGGGTTGCAGGCTGTTTAACGTGGTTTCTAGCCACAAACCTAGCTCCTTCCCCTCTGTGAACTGAGCCTTGAGGGTCTTTGGCCTTCTGGATGTGGAGCTAAGAACAGGCATCTCTTAAGATGAGCATTGATTTACAGGCACTGAGGGTGGGCTGTGTACATATGGTGTGGAGCTGCTCAGAGAGCTTAGACTTATGTTGTGTTGCTGTGAAGAAGGAGCTCTGATGGGAGGCAAGAGAGTGTTAGGTGAATCTGTAATTGTATCAAATGATAAGAATACTGAAAAATGCAGAAAGGGTCATGATGAAAAAAACAAAGGGTTGGAAGTTACAGATTAAATCATGGGCATCAGTTTCACTTGCTAAATTGTCACATCCACTTAATAAATGTGGTCCTTGTCATGTCTAGGGTCCTGCTTGTGTTTGTGAGCAGAAGTATCCCCTTCTGACTTGAAGTGAGTTTGCTCATCTCCTGGATATAGCTGCTCAAGCCTTGCATATGCAAGTTCCTTGATGAATCCTGTTCAAGGGGCTTTTACATATGCATAAAGCCAAGAACATTCAAAAAAGGTGCCACAGTGTCATATTGATTTAAAACCATAGCTGGAGAAGAAAGTTAATGTTTTAACACCTGTATATAAATTAAAGCACATCCAGTAGACTAGTTCTCTCACAAATGGGAACTGAAGATTCAGTGGAGTCCTTTCTGAGACAGAAATTTGCATCTCCCATTTGCTACCCAGTTCTACTTTCTATGAGCTGTGGACATGAGATAAACAGGGGCTAGCTTTTGAGTCCTGGTAGGACCAGTTTTCCTGATGGTCATTCCAGTTATCAGGGATCTTCTGTCTTGTTTTCCTCTTCTTCAAATCTCTTTATAACAGGTGCTGTGGTTTTAGCTGTTCTGAGTCACCTTGAGAAGTTAAGAAGCCTTTCTTTGCACAGACTGCAGAGCTAAACTGGGATAACTTGGTGCATGGGTGGAAATAAGGGTTATCCTCATCCCCATTGAATATCATATCTACTATTACTGTTGAAATTAAGCTGGTTTTTGGCCAGGTATGCAAGACCTTGAGATCAAGACTACTCTTGTGACTCTTCTGTAGCCTGTAATCATTTGCAGGGGAGGACATCTTAAATTCTAGTTTTCATTCTCATAGCAGTTTATATTGTCCAACAGCTCTGTGGAACAAAATGCATGTGCAGCTCTGGAGCAGTGTTGGGGAAAAACATGGGGCTCTGCTAGGCAGAGAAAGGAAATTAGGTGGACTTTGTCAGTGAGTAGCAGGCATGTCATCAAGGTATGGCCTAGCGAGGTATAATTTCACCCATGGGCAAAGCCATTCAACATGTTTTTCTTTGGTTTAAGCCAAGATTATTTTTAGATTATCATTGAAGAAGGGATATAGCAGTCAAAGAAATGACAGTCCCCATGTGCTTGCTTCTGCCTCTCTTTGTTCCTGTTCAGAGGTTAATATTCCATAGCTGAGCTGGAAAAAGTGTGTGGTGTCTGTCATTCCTTTTATGTCAGTGTCATACATTGTAATTTAAGACACTGTTGATGGCACTTTGAGGTTAACTGTGAAAATGTACCATAGATGTAGATGAGGGAGTTCTCAGAAGTTTCATTCTATATAGTGAGTTCTAGGGCTTGATCGCCTCTTACCTGGGGTACTAAGATCTTTTCTCTAACTAGATACAGAAATACATGTCTTTTGGCTGCATTTAAACAGTTTTAAGTGCAAATTTTGTTTTAGTTTTCTGAAATAAATAAGGAGTGTTCACTAATGTGTTGCAGGTGCATCACACCTTTAGGTGTGCATCAAGTGCTTATATGGAGACCAGCACAGGAAAGGGTTATCTCAGCCAGAGCTTCTATGTAGTTACCATGTAACAATAAAAAGAACTAAAATTCCATGAGAATAATATAAAAGTATGAATATTTGTGATCCTCTGACCTCACAGATGCCAGATCTGCTGACTTTGGAAAACTCTTCAAAGCGAACTTGAATTCAGCTTAAATACTTCTCATTCATAGGAAAATCAAGACCACATATATATACACACACACTGTGTGTGTATATAAAATAAATATATTTATGTGTTTTGGAATAGAACAGCTGTTTCTGCTTCTCCTTCATCTGCTTACTAAAGTTTTTACACATGCTTTCCATTATGCTGGTCAGAGAATAAATGTATGCTAGGACCTCGGTAAATGATCACCCTATGGCTCTAGCTGCTTTCAGGATTATCCAATTTATATATTGGACAGAATAATCATGTCATTGGTATAATTCCCTTTCTTGTTTTTCATTTTAAAGAAGTTATTCTTTCCGCACGCATGGAATAATTTTCAGCTTTTAGTTCCAGATGTTTATAGATGAGCTTTCTATGACCTGAGATCAAAATCAGTATCAGCTGGAATTATAAAGATATGGTTATTTTTGTACCTTGTTAGGTCACAATTTCTTCCAGTATTTTTCTCCAACGGAAAGCTTTTTTGCTTGTTTGGAGTCTTTTCTGCAGTTTTCTTTCTTCAAACGTCACATTCTTGGCTTATTTTCCAGAAATAACCTCTTTGTATTCTCTATAAAGATGGATTTTAATATGCCACTGTCCTCTTTTTTTTAAGAGCTTTGATGCTTTCACGCATTTTTCAAAGAGTTGATTGTACCATTAAGTTGTAATTAACATTTTCTGTATTGATATTCTTGTACTAGATAATCTCTGTTTTGTAAAGCATAGAAAACTTCTCCCTAAAGGCTGGTAGTTGTGCACTAACTTAACGTACAAACTGGTTTGTGAAGTAGTTTTCACTTTAAGACCATGGCTCACAGTGCTTTCAGTTGTGCTGATGCATCTAGTTTTAGAATTGAATCACATTAATTGGGGGGAAGTAATTTTAAAAGGGATCATCTCACTGATGCAATTTACGTTGCAGCTATACAAATAGGTTTATCAGCACAATTGGGTAGGAGGCAGATTACACCAGGAGGATCGGAATTAGCAGCTGGGGCAGAAAGCTTTTTCAGGGAAAATTGCTCAGTTATTGTTAGAGGAGCTGAGCTGTTTCCTTTGTTTTCTGTTGTTAGAATTGCCTTCCTGCTCCACCTTAGCTCTCTTCCCGTAGTGTAGGTAAATTTTAATTTTTTTTAAAGTCTTTTGTCATAAAGTATTGATAATGTTCATCTCTTGTATGGAGTGTTTAGTTTCCAGATTATTGTGACAGCAAAAAGACTTCTGACTCCAGATTCAGCGACAACACTGGCTCTCTTGATTCTCCAACTCTTCTTCGGTGAAAGTTTGGAAGAAAAATGTGCTTAGATCAAGCTAATATTTATATGCTAAGGGTCATAGAGTTTCATCTGGTCTAGTTCTTTGTGGTGTCTGAGAGAAACAGCAGATAGTACTATTTGCCATTCATTTGAAGACAGATTAAAAGTAGAGCATTTCCTTCAGTTGTAGCTTTTGGTGCCTTCTTGTGCATAAGACAGGGCAATACATCTGTGTTGCCTATTCGTGTTGGGGTCCTCTGAAGACTCAGAATTACCAGGTTTGTTTACCTGTGGAAGATCATTCACACATCCTTGGTCTGGCCATTTTCAAGGTGATAAAATAAGACAAATAGACATGCATTAAGGGAAAAAAAAATCAAACTATTTCCCCCAAAGCATAATGTCTTTGGGAAGAAAGAATATTTCAGAAATCATTCTGTGAAGGTGCTAGCAAGGCTTGAAAGGCCTGAGTTATCCAAAATGAAATCCCATCTGTCTGTCACATGGTTAAGCAGAGACAGTGATCCTTCAGAGTCAGAAAAAAGTAACCCAAATTTACTCTGAAGTTCTTTTTTCAGGTAACATGTTTTATTTGCTGTGGAACATGAGCTCTGGAAGTCTGGATTTTATGCTGGTATTTTACTACCAGGGAAGTAAACATAGAAAGCAGGAAACAAACCCCTCTATGAAAAAATGCCATGTGCACAATGTTTCCACACCTAGATGTTGAGCTCCAGTTTAGTTTGGGCTGCACTCTTCTTTTTGACGTGTTAATCTCCATTGAAGATCAGTTTCTTCCTAAAGGTTTTTTTTTATTTGTGAACCAGTGTTTGAAAAGTGGGTCTTGTTTTAGGCTGGTTTTATAGAATGTGCTTTCAAATGTTTGAGAACTATCTTATTAAAGGTATCATGTTACTCATTGTTTTTCTAAGAATAATTTAGTTTGTGTGCATAATATTGGGGGTTTTTACTCCTTTTGCTTGAGGTGATCTCGAAGTGGTTCTTATGAATAAAACATTGTGGTGTGTTTTGGTTGGGATCTGTGTTGGGTATGTTTTGTTTGTTTTTTCCTTTTGTTTTTAGTAATGGAGAATTGCTTGTATACAGTGATATGGTTGGTGTCCACAATATAGATAAATGTGGGAGGGAAGGGTTGCAAGTTACTGTGAAAAACAAGTTCTAAGAAAAGTGCACAATGTTATAAGATAATCATACTTTGAAGAATATCAGCACTTTAGGTTATTTTTCCCATAAAAAAAGTATGCAGAGAGAGAAAACTTACTACTTACTTATTTTCATTTAAAAAGCCAATGTATTTTCTAAATGGCAATTGGCCAAAGAGGTGAGAAAATGAACTGCATCTGGCAGCTGGAAGACTTTGACAAATCCTTTTTTTGCTGGGTGTTTAGATTAATAAACATAGCTGGAATCTGAAAAACAACAAATTTGAAATGCCTGTGACTTGCTTTGAAAACGGCCTAAGAGAATAGTCAGATGTCTGTTAGAAAAACAGTTGCAGTGATAATGACAAGGTACTTGTGGTGCATAACTGAATTGAAAACTCTTCATTCCCTGAAGGCCAAGGTCAGACAGGTTCAGGTAAACCACTGCCAGGATTTCTCTAATCCTTAGTGATTGAATCACCAGTGCACCCAAAGGAATTAAAGTCATGTTTGTCAAGGACTTCTACAAGAAACAGAGATCCAACAAAAGTTGGTGAAATTATTTAAACACAACTTGTATTTAAAATATTAGGAAATATTACAAACTAAGTTATTGATGCTTTATATGAAAATGGAGATTGCTAGACATGCCACCGTTTAATTTTAAATATATTGAAATGAAATGAAAATCTGGTTTAGCATTTGCACTTTGCTGTACCATTATTTATTAAATAATGCTGCAAAAGGAAGTTAATCTCTAATTTTAAGGCATTTCTTCCAGTAAAAATTATTTCAGTATCCACATAGTTCTGAGCTAGTTAACATTTATATTAGCACAGGCCAGAAGAGAGGAAAATGCCAATAAGCGTTACAGTTGAAATTTGCATTAAATCCAATATTCCTTGTTTGATTTGGATCTAATTCAATAAAGGCTGTTGGTGTGCTAATGTAAAGTCTTACATTT
Source organism: Xenops minutus (assembly GCA_035221455.1). Lineage (NCBI taxonomy): Eukaryota > Metazoa > Chordata > Aves > Passeriformes > Furnariidae > Xenops > Xenops minutus. The sequence goes on from JAWWEE010000040.1 coordinate 28,517,163, forward strand.
AACAATTTTCTAAAATGTGTTGTTTCTAGATCTACAGACAAGACTGTGAAACCTTTGGCATGGTAGTGAAGATGCTAATTGATAAAGATCCATCATTGGAGAAGTCCATTCAGTTTGCCCTGAGGCAGAATTTGCATGAAATAGGTGAGCGATGCATTGAAGAACTCAAACATTTCATTGCTCAGTACGATGCTGCCAATCAAGATCTATCAGAATCCTTCAAAGAGGGCTCATACTAAGGACAGAAATATGCTTTTAGATCCTCTTCATTGTGTATGCCATAGTACATAAATCTGCTTTCTGCGGGGAAAGAGGAGATCTTGAAGATACGAACCCAAGGCCTGCACTCTTAGTAGTAGCTCGGGTGGCTGTTCCTTTGTTCACTGTGGTCTCCGCAATTGTTCCTACCTGTACTTGTTGACATATATTCCTTTTAAAGGATGTTCTTTTCAAAAATGTTGTAAAGCGACAAACTATTTTTTGAAACCTTTACTCAATTAACTTGGAAAAAATTTTTGGCCCAATGTATGCACACTTATGTTTTGATGCTTCTAAATGTAACTTCAAACATTGTATTTTTATTAAAATAACAAGAAGCAGTTCTCATTCCTCAGCTTATGCAGAAATATCTCTGGTTTTCATATATACTGTAGGAAGGGAAGACTTGCAAAATTGGTCACAATTATGATTTAAATTATCTATTTTGGTTTAATTTAAAAATTAACATTAATTCTCTAAAATTACAACTAGGGGTTATCTCTAGTTTCTGACTGCTGGAGCGACTCTATCTACTTGACATAAGAATTGCTGTATTTTTTTAATAATTGCAGGTTCTGCAAAAGCCTTTTTATTTTTGGTGTTTTCCATATCACGACTCAATACTAATAAGCAGTATTATGTAGGATGGATTCTGCTTTTTTTTACTGTTTGTATTTATTGTGGTTTTGACTACACCATACAGAATGTAACTGCAGGCAGCCACTGAGCAGGGAAAGGTCCCTTTCCCTACCCTGTCCCTCTCCCCGCTAACAGCTCTTCACCACTTTTCATGCATCAGTTTTAACAATAAGCAGGCTGTGTGTAATCTTCATTTCTGATTTCAAGAAGGAGCAGGAATTGGGGTGGCAAAGATGGGCAAGGAAACCAAACAGAACTATCTCTTTTGTAACCCCAGGTTGCTTTGGATTAGGTGTAACACCAAGTTGATCCCTAAGGCCCCAAATTCACTATCATTTCAAACCTAGGTGATTCTGGGCAGTGTCTGGCACCACTTTTTACCCAATAGAGCAACTTGTGTTTTGGGGACAGTGACCGGTGAAAGTGAAAAATATTTAGGACTTGTTTGTGGAGTCCTGCCTATTGAATACAGTTATTAAGGTATTCTTTTTTTTATGAACGTTCTAGGAAAGGGATAACATGAGTCATAATCACAAAGAGATAAGTATAAGCATGATTGTTTTGTCTACATTTGCATTTAGGAACATGTGAAACTCTGTAAAAGGATTAATGACCAAACCTACCATTTCCAGATTTCATCAGAATGGGGTGCAGAAACATAAATGAAATAGCAATTATTTTGCATATACAAGACAGTGTATGTCTCACAACATCTTGCACATGCAAATCTCAGTATGGTATATTAAGTATCCATTGCATCAGATTCCTGAGATACCTGGTTAGTTTTCATGTCAGTAGGATGTGGTTTTGCAGTTGGCTTCTAAGAGTTCATATTACTCAAAGGAGATGACCTGCAACTACCCTCGTTGGCACCTGGGATTGTGTGAGCTGCACAGCTCATGGATTGTACAGAATGATAATCTGGTGAGGGAGAGAGGGGAAGAGAGGCAACCTGTTGTGACACAGTAGTGAGACTTGGCCTGCCCCTTCTGGTTTACCAAGATCAGCCTTGAACAACAGGCAAAATCTTCTCTGATGCAGAAGCATAGCTAGAGCACTTCACTAGTCTACAGGACTGAGAGCCTTCAGGGTGTTACACCAGCTTCTGCTTTGGATTGGAAATGCTAATGACAAAAAATACTGAAATTGTGTTTAATATATTTTTGATTAAAAATCTCCATTGTTACTGTACAGTTTGTTAGGAGTTTCCTTTGTTAGATTAAATTAAGTCTGATTAAATTTACTATGATAAAAGTATCTGATTTTTCAAGTACTTTTCTATTAAGTAAGACCTAAGCTAACAGTCATAGAATATTTCAAGTTGGAGAGGAACTGTAAGTATCATTGAGCACAACTCCCTGCTCCTCACAGAACTACCCAAAACTGAGCCACATGACTAGGAGCATCATCCAGGTGCTCCTTGAACTCTGGCACCTTGGGTCTGTGACCACTTTCCTGGGGAGCCTGTTCCAGTGACTGACCACCCTCTCAGTGAAGAACTTTTCCTGATGTCAAATCTGAACTTTCTCCAATGCAGCTTCATTCCATTTCCTTGTATCCTGTCACTGGTCACCAGAGAGACGAGATCAGCACCTCCCCCTCCACTGCTCATCTCAAAGTTTTAACTGCAGTGAGGTCTCCCCTCAGCCTCCTCCAGGCTGAACAAGCCAAGTGACCTCAGATGCTCAGAACTCTTCCCTCAAGGCCTTTCACCATCTTCATTACCCTCCTCTCTCTAATAGCTTAATATCCTTCCTATATTGTGGTGCCCAGAACTGCACACAATATCCAAGGTGAGGCTGCCCCAGTGCAGAGCAGAGCAGAGCGGTACAATCCCCTCCCTTGACTGGCTGGCGATGCTTTGCCTGATGCCCCCCAGGACAGGGTTGGCCCTCTTGGCTGCCAGGGCACTGCTGACTCATATTCTACTTGCCGTGGACCAGGACCCCCAGGTCACTTTCCACAGGGCCGCTCTCCAGCTTCTCATTCTCCAGTTTGTATGCATAACCAGGACTACCCTGTCACAGGTGGAGAATCTGGCACTTGCTCCTGTTGAAAACCATGCAGTTGGTGATGCCCAGTTCGCTAATTTATCCAGATCTCTCTGCCCTTGAGGGAGTCTGGAGCTCCTCTCAATTTAGTATCATTAACAAACTTAGTTAATGTACATTTGACTCCTCTCTGTACCATTTATGAAAACATTAAAGAGCACTGGCCCAATGAAGCCCCACTGGTGATCAGCTGCCAGCCTGAGGTAACCCCATTTACAATAATTGTTTGAGCCTGACCTGTTGGCTGGTATTCTTGGATATTTTATATTAGCCAACAGGTCAGTAAGATCTTTCAAAATTTTGTTACACTGTTTTGTTTAATCTGACTTTTTAAAAATTGAATGAATTTTACTCCTCAACTAAGAAGTCTTTAATTTTTTTTTGAGTGCTGTTTCTGTGAAAGGTTTCATTTGCATTCATAAGGGATTGATGCCTTTTAGTCTTGCTTTCTTTAGAACAAGCATGTAGTTCAGATTTATTTCATATCACTATAAAAAAAAAAAAATCGTGTCTGGTCTAGTGGACAGCCTCAGTGAGGCTCCTGGAAAGTGGTAGAAAGAGCATTGGTGAAAGGAAATGTGTTGTGATGGGGAATTTAGTTTCTGTGTTACCTTAAGAGTTCCTAAAATGGAAGTTACTCCTAGCACTTGTTAATGTGCAGATCGCATAAAAGAGTAAAAGAGAAGGTGGATATTGAAGGAGTGTGGAAACTCAGTGCTATCTTCCAGGCTAGAATTGTTCTGAATGGTTCTGTAACCTCACTTGGGTGAGCTGGCAGTTTTGAGTGACAATGTAAGCAGTAATGGTGAAAATCAGCAACAAAACCACTATGAATACAAAAGGAGGTAATGCGAGGTATCAAAGAAAGACCAATTCCTTGTAGCCCTGTTGTCTGTGCAGGATTTTCGAGGATAATGTTTTACCCTACTATTTCTCTGTCATGAAGGTAGTACTGGGTTTATGTTCTTCACAGTAGCTGGTGCAGTGGTGCTGTGCTTCAGGTTTGTGATGGAAACTGTTGGTAACACAGGGATGTTTTAGCTACTACTGAGCAGAACTTATGCAGAGTCAAGGCCTTTTCTGCCCCTCACATCATCCCATTAACCAGGAGCTGGTTGGGCACAAGAAGTGGAAGGGAACATAGCTGACCCCAGGTGACCACAGGGATATCCCAGACCATACAGGGTTGTGCTCATCATATAAAGCTGAGGGCAGGGGTGAGGAGTTTGCCAGGGCTGGTGCTGTTCAGGGACAGGCTGGGTATTATGTGACTAGTGATGAGCAACTGGGGGTTTTTTGTATCACTGCAGGATGATTTTTGATTTTTTTTTTTAATTGTTTGTTTTTTACCTATTAAATGGTCTTTAACTGAGCCCATGAATTTTCTTTCTTTTGTTCTTTTCTCCCCCATCCCATTGAGGGATAGCGAGTTAGCACCTGTGTGATGTAGGTGCCTACCAGGCATTTGGAATATAGGTCCAGTAACACAAATCATGATTTAGAGCTTTGGTGACTGTATCTGAGTCTTGTGCTGGTCACAGACCCTATATCCCATACCCTTCTCTTTATATTTAAAGTGGAAGAATCAGTTAGAAATATTTCTCATAAGAAGTGGTCAAAAATAATAAAGAAGAAATGTTAAGGTGAAAAAACTTAATAAAGTTGTATAGTCATCGTTAAACTCTTTTTCAAAGAAGAAAGTATTAAGAGGCAGCTGGCAGTCTATGGAGAACTTTTTATCATCTTATATTCCATAAGACACTGCAGTTTGGGAGAGTACATATGCTGCATCTCAGGAGAGGGTGTAAGATCAGAAGAAATACTGGTGGAAACACTTCTCCATGAGACATGGACTGTGTCCAACAAAGGACATAGCAGTATTTTGTTTCTGAGGATCCTGGTTTCCCATTTTTGGAAACACAGGCAAGAAAGGAAGGTCCTTATCATTGCTGGAGCATCCTGGGGAAGGTATTAACAAGTCAACATCTCTCCTCAAGCCCCTGAAGTCCTGGCAGTCTGGTGGCTGTAACATGCTTTAGCACAACAGGCACTTTGCTGCTGGGAAAGCACGTGGTGCCGGAGCCAGGGCAGCAGCCTGCCAGCTGGAAGCCTCACACGAGGCGCCTGCTGGCCCGTGCGGTGGAGCATGGCATTGCCTTGATCAGCTTTCACATACACAAGACTTGTTTGTACTAGAAAAGTGACTTACATGGTGAGTACCACTTTGGGGAGTAGGGGATCTGTTGCTCACTTTACCCTGAAAAATACAAGCAAGTAACTGCTGGTCTGATTTAGCCTTCACAATAGCTTCATTTTCTTTGGTGTAAGTCAGTGCTTACTTCTAGCTGCTCTTATTTCCCAACTTCTGTATCCTCAAGAAGGGCAAGCTTAGTTCAATTTGACAGGCTTTTTTGGTAAGGAGCATCTACTATTTCGTACATTTTCTTCCTTCAGGTAGTAAATGCTAAAGCCATTTGCTTTCTGACTATCTTAATTAGTGGATGTCACTGTTAACAAACTTCTGCCCTTTACTTAAACCAGTGGAAGAAGTTTATTATAACTTAAAGTAGCTCCTGCTCCACATCTTTGAGATTACCTAGTACTTCGTCGTTTTTGCCATCTTGCCTTCTAGAACCACCCCGTATCTCTCTTCCTTTACGTAGGCAACCTTCAGAAATTACTTTTGGGAAAGGAGGGGGAAGAAAATAACAAAAAATCCACATCCACAGGAGTTGCATACTGGTTGTACTGATATATTCCAGGCTTGTGTGGTTTTTACATTTATATAGTTTACATTTTGCTTGACCCATAAATAACACTTGCAAGATTAAGAGGGCCATAGAGACTATTTACATAGCCCCACCATGCATACAGAGCTTTTAATACCTAGTAGACAAAATTAAGCTGTTTTGCACTGAACATTTTTCAATATTTAAACCCCCGACTAAAATACAAGCAATATTTCATCCATAATGCTGCTGTTAAACCCTTAACAAATCTAGTTTGATCTTGTAACAAACTTCTTCAAATTCAGGGATATAAAAATATTCAGATTTTAAAATTTTAACTGTACAATATGTACATTAGTATTTGCACTGTTAAATTATGAATACATTTAAGCCTATGAAATACTACATTATAAATATCAATGTTTTTTGACTTAGAATTGCAACTAATACATTTTAAAACCTGGATAATGCATGTGAAAAGACACAATTCTGGAGCCTAATCCTTTAAGCCCTTATGAAAATATTTGTTACGTAAGTAGATTCATTGACTTAAATGGGGTTACATGCCTGAGCAAAGGACTCCAGCAGTTGAACCTCTCTCACTGCTGAGGGGCGGGGGGCATGACAGAAGAAACATCACCACTTATTGGCAGCTAAATCCAATTCCAGCAGCTGAATTAATATGTTCCTTTAAACAGGCACAAAAAAACCCCAAACCCAAAAGAATCACCTTGCAATTTCTCAAAAAATTGTGGAGGAAAACCCATGAAAATTAAATGTATAAAGCATTTACTGCTGTTTTAGGATACATCAAGGCTTCAAGCATTTCAGCTCCCACATACTGATTTTTGGCTCCTTAAGGGAGTATTTTCCCAAATTGGAAAAAAAAAAAAGAATTAAAAGAACCAGTTTTTGTAGGGAAACTTGAAAGAGGAAGAGCAAGCTTTATCAATGAAGAAAGGACACAGCACAGAGCCTTCTTTTTCTTGGCGACAAGAGGAAAAAGTCAAAGATCACCTATGTGGATATAGCTAGAGCACAGGACTGAATCCTCTCTCAGATAATTCAATGTAGATGGCGAGCATAAAATAAAATGTCTACAAAAAGTCTGTATCAAGAACTGCAGTAACAGTATTTTGACAGCTGAAACACAGTATTTAAATCTAGCAGTATCTGAGCAGATCATTTGGTGTGGTGACATTTCTGAATGTTACTTGTGCAATGTAAACTCTGGCAGGGTTATCATTTACACTGGCAAAGCTTTAAGAACTTTAGCAACTTGCCTAAGTACAATTATTAATATAAAACAATGTGGTTCAAACTGTAGCTAGAGTTGACTGGTCTTCCCAATTAAGAAATATTAAGCATTAATTAAGAAATAATGCAATTTTTTCCTTTGTGTCCCCTCTTCTTCTTTGATTTCGTTGTCCTTTGTCCAAACTGAGAAGTAGATAACGCAGTAGTTGGACCAGAAAGATCATCTGTATAGTATGGATATCTCAGTGACCGTGGCTGTGGAATTGGCTGTCCTAGAAAATATCCTTCCTCTTCAGAATCAGATGATGAGGATGAAGTTGAACACCAGGAGTCATCTTCCTCACCATACAAACCAAAAAATTTATCAACCACCTGATTCCGCAGTGCATAGTCAGACCTAGAATGGGCATATTGTCCATACAGCTCCGCATTTTGAATATAGGCCCGAAGCTCACGTGAGCTCCTATTCGGAACGAATTTTTCATGATCCTGAGGGGAGTAATAACGAAATCTCTCTCTTGGAGAGCACCTTCTTTCTGTGGCCAAGTTAAGTGCATTATCTGAACGAGACTTCCTACTTCTTCTACGATGGTGAGAAGGCCGATTTCCACGCTCTTCAAAATGGTAAACACGCCTTCGAGTCCTTTCACTCATTGGAGGCTGACGTATTTGGAGATTCTCATAACTTCCATTATCAATAACATCATCTGAAAACTTCACTTGCTGTGGTCTAGACTGGGATTTAGATCTTCTCAGTACAGGCATATGAACTGGCTTTTCCTCTGGTAGGACTTTTTCCTGACATAACTCTGAGCTCAGACTCTTCAAGGACTCTGTGCTCCGGTGGAGCATTGAAGAATTTAGAGTTCCCATGTTGCTCATCTTCTCACAGTCCTCCACCTCCAGTTCTTGAAAAGTTTGCAAGGAGTAGAGAGATGGCCGTGGCTTGCCTTCTCCATCCATTGAAGCCCCTGTGGTGGGAATGGAGAAAGGAGGAAAAGGAAAATGAGAGAAGCACCAAAGAGAAAAGTACTACAACAAAATATTAAACATTTCTTGTCAGCAAAGCAAACCTTATTAGTGTTTTACAGAACTATTACCAAAAGGACTAGCTTCACAGAAGATTAAACTTAAAACATTTAAGTATTAGCCCTGATGACCAAAGAATTGAGGACATCAAGAGCAGAAGTTTAATGAGTTTAAAATTTTAAAACATGAATACAGCTAGGCTTTTAAGAAAAAAGGATTATTTAAAATTATTCTGCAGTCTATTATTGTCATTTTTAAGGCTAAAATATTTCATGTTACTGGTATTGCCAAATTCATTTTCCAGCTGTTGCTACGGGAAAGCCAAGCTTACAAAGAAGAATCCTTATGCTCCAAAATTCATCAACAGTAAGCTGGCCTGGTGTACTCCCCATTTGTGTCCACTGGCCCTTCATTCCCACAGTAGTGTCACATGCCCTGTGATGATCCCTGGTGCAAGACCTCTAGTTCATCCTCCTCCTGTGGCCCCTGAACTAAGCTCCCCTCCTCAGTTCCTTCATTACTGCTCGGCAAATGCAGCCAGCCTGTGGTTGGGCCTGAGCTATATGAGTAGCTGCAGTAATTCAAGCTACAGGAGGAAGGGAATGGAGAAGATCATTGGACAACTTTTAAAATGGGTTTCTAACTCCCAGCTTTGAGGTTTTTGTAGGGAAACAGGAAAGGAAGGTTAACATGCACTTTATCCTTTTGGGTAACTTCAATCACATTTGACAAGGAGGTTCACAAAAGTGGATTATCAGTTTCCCTTTAGTTAATGGAGAAAGATAATCTCATAAATCTAATTTCCTAAGGCTAACAAGTTTACCGTCTTTTCAGACTTTCTACATATTTTTACAAGGAAAAATTACCTTAAGTGTTCTGCAGAATATCATATTATTCTAATATATAATGCAATTTCTTCTACTTAAGGTGTGGAAAAAATAAATTGTCATTTTCTTAAAGCGGTGATTTGTATATAACAAATGCACAGTTTAAGACCATTCTTAGTGCACTTGATGTTACGGATTTTTTTGCTTTAAGCAAATGAAAGAGAATTCAAAAAGAAAGGTGAAGAATCTAATAGAATTCACAAGTAGCAGAAACATATCTTGTTAAAGATTTTGTGCTTGATAAAAGCTGTTGCCTATTTACATGCATCTCTTGCTACTAAAGCTTTTTAGAAATCATAGAAATGAAAAATCTTTGTTCAGAATACTCCAACATGCGTGCTTTGGTTGACCTCTTCATCAAAACCATTCCTTTATTTCCCCATTACCTGTTATGTTAGACAAAGCCAAGGAATCCATTGAGTCTCGAACACTTTGTTCTTGCTGTTTCAAGTCAGACAAACATTCGAGTGAACCTCCGTACCATGGTGTCTGGTCATGTTTGTATCCTGATGCTCCATGTTCCATGTCTAGCTCCTGGATTTTCCTGCTGCTGGCAGGGCCTGGGTGGCTGCCATACGCAGAGTCTCCCAAACCATCTTGTGACTGGGCCCAGTACATGTCTGATTGATACTTCTTACTAGCTAGGCTTGGATTATTTTTTTTCAAGTCCAACTTACTCTTGACCATGTTATCAGAAATCCAGTGTTCACTTGATCTAATGTCTACTTCAGTGGGCTGCTGGAAGAGGCTTTTATCACCAAACTTCAGAAGAAGTTGAGTCATGTAATCTTCATGTTCAGCCCATTCTTCAGGGTCTTCAGGCATTTCTTGCTCTACTCTTCCTTTCCAGAAGTCTTCATTAACAAAGCTTGCCTCTTCCCTTGAAAGGCTTAATTCATCCAACTTGCGAGAAAGAGTATCATCAGCATTGTCTGAAAGGCCCGGAAATTTGTAATTGAGGGCTGGCGACAGGAGGAGAGACTGACGGCACTGGTCGGCCGACCGGCTGCTTTTTCCCATGCGGACACTCCTCCTGGAATCTCTGGATCGAGCAGATTGAAACGCAGAATCAGAAGAATCTGAAGCATGAACATCCTCACCCAAGCTGCAGGTTTTTGAACAATAAATCTGCCCCTGCTTTGGAAGGAAAGGGCAGCCAAGCAAGGAGGTCTTGCACTGAGCACAAGAAAAGCAAGCTTCTGTGGCATGCCAGTGCTGTCCATCATAGGTCATCTGAGCATGGTCAACACCTAGAAAGGGAGAAAAAGCAATGCTTTGGGTTTCTCTAAAAAATTACTTCCAGAATTCATACTTCTGGATCATGAAATCATTTCATAAATTTGCTTTCCCTTAATTTGTAAGTTTAATGCCTAAAAAGGACACACTTACCAATATGTTCCCCGCAGGTCTCACAGTATTCCGCATAGAGAGACTCAAAACAGTTACAGCAGAATGGTCGCCCATCCTTCATGATGTATCTCTGTCCACCCAGGATTGTTTCACACTCAAGGCAACAGAAGTGCTTCATGTGCCAGTGGCGACCTTCAGCTTCTGTACACTCATCAGCAAAAATTATCTTTTCAGAGATATAAAATACATTTTTAGTTAAGTGGCCAAAACCTCATCTTGGGTGTTAGAGCATGTCAAATGTCCTAATTTTGCACTTCACACACTAAATTTATTTTTATTTTGCCACCTTTTGAATGCAAAGATAGAAACAACAATCTCCCACAGCAACTGTGGCATTCCAACCTTTTCTGTAAGAACAACAACAAAAAAATATGGAACCTAAGAACTCAACTATTAACGAGGCTTCTCTAAGGATATTTTAGAGTATTTGTACAGATACTCAACCTGCAAGGTTCAACTCTAAACACAAACAGGTTTGTGCCTTCTAAATACCATCGTATTGCTTATAATATTGACAATTTGACAAGAAATTAAATATCCCTCAGTCTTCAAACACATCCACGCAACAGAGTCCTGACTTCTTAAATGAAGTTAGGCATTTCCCAGTTGCAGTTTGATCACTGAACAACAGGAATGTAGATTGGCTTAAAGTGTGAATTGTTTACCTCATCACAGGCTGAACATCGAGGTTTGAGAAGTTCAGCATGGTGTCTGCCACAGTGAATTTTCCCATCTTGGTAGAAGTAGATAAGGTCAACAAGCAGCTCGTTGCATGTGAAGCACACAAAACACGAGGGATGCCAACACACTCCAGGCCCAGCTCTCGAGGCAAAAACTGCAACTTCACCACCATTTACTTTTGTACCGCACTAGGAACAAACCCAGAAAGTGAATACACTTCCCATCCCAAACTACTAGCTTCTTGCATTTAAACTAAGCTAAAACATCAAACCCAGTATGAGACTTTACTCCAGAATTCTGACAAGAGGAAAAAAATACCAATTTTTGGTCTAGACAAACTGTGTCTCAATGAACCTTTTGTGAATATAAGCTTATTTTATACAAAATAACACTTTGAAGCATTTGTCTGTTTTTCATTTCTCAATACTTTAATATGAGTCAGCATCAGGTTTCTTTTGTTTTGTTTTTTTTGAGTAGGAAATATATCAAAGGCTCAGTTCATCCTCAGTATCAAAGGTTGTGTTTTGCTTGAGTAAGCATGATTTTCTTCTTTCTTCCATGCAGCTTCAAAAAATCTTTGTTTGTTTTTGTTGTTGTTTTCAGATATAGAGAGGTAAGCTTAAATTTTAATACTGAGATACTGTAGTTTTAGATTATTCACCAGCCTGTTAGTTGGCTTGTGGCACCAGCAATATTACCTGTTCACAAACTGCATGCATCACTGCTCTTGAGAGGAGTTTAATGGTGCCTCGGCCCAGTGCCTCCTTTTTGCGCTGAGAACTGAACATCTGCAGTTCCTTCTTTTCTTCTTCACTTAAAGATTGGCAGTATCTCACCTTCCAGCGAAAACATAGAAGAACTTATTATGGACACTGAGCCTTGAAGCTAATAGATTAATAAGTAAGCGCATATATGCAATGAGTTCATCAGGCATGCTGCCAGTCATCATTAAACTTTTCCAACTTGCCTGCTCTACCGTCCGAATATTTAGGTAATATGGCGTAACACAAAAGTAATACAGAGAGAGATTTTGCATTACAGGGAAAAACCCCCATGCTAAACTAAAGAGTTGTTTAGGAAAGAAAAGAGATTTTTAAAAGCCAACCCAAAATCTGCTGCTATTGTAAAACAATGGAACGAACTCAAATCACCATCAGATTTGTGGGAAAGTGCCCACAACTAAGTACTGCAGTACACACAAGATCTTAAGTATTGACATCCCCGCCCCTTTCCTTACAAAGAGCTTGTTTGTTATTTCCACATCTACTCCAAATTACACTGCATAACTGAGATGCAAACCTTTTACTATCACAAAGCATCCTTTTTGTGCGCTACAATGCAATTTCAGGAATTTGTAGGTTCCTGGTAATTGGTGGGTGGCTGCAAACACTATAAAACCAACTTGTGTTAAGTTTATTGCAGTGACACCAGCCTCCCTAACAAGCAGAAGCAGTGTCCCTCCAGACAGCTCTTATCTGCATACAGGCCAAGTAGACAGCTGAACAATGGATTCAGTGTACACACCATGCTGCTTTATAGCTCAATGCCACTGCAGGCCATGGTTTAGGCTTGTAATAAACACACAGGCAGGTAATTCTTCATGTAAAAGCCGACAGGGAGACCCCAAGCCCTGATGGTTCATCCTAAGTTCTGTATTTACCTCGTTATCATGGGGTGGCAGTTGATAGAGAAGTTGTTTAATACGATGTTTCTCTCCAGGACTGTTAATGTAAGGGACCTTCTCCTCTGGCAAGCAGGCGAAATACAGCTGGACCTGACCAGGAGAAATGCATAGTTTAGTCCAAGGGACATGCATCACCCAAGCACTGCCCCTTCAGCTACTGTTTTATCTCAGGTCTCATTTATGAAGGAAGAAGGTCACGCTACATTAGATCTGTGACAGGGCTTGTGTTGAAAATACGAGACCCAAACGAACCAGCTCAGCAAACCTGAATTGTCTCTGATAAAACTAGCACCCAGCTGCTGAATTGCTTTTCTGGAATGCAATTTGCAGTGACAATTAGGGGGTATCATAAATTATGCACATTTAATGTTCTCATTATTCCCACCCCCTTTAGGGCTGGTCAACAACTCTGTGGAAATTCCAAGTTTCCCTCTGCAATTTACCACACAAGGCATGAAGTTTTCCAGAAAACAGCCGCTATATAAACAAATTTAATTTGCCCTCTGCATTTTACACATTGTTGAGACAAAAGCTGTTTTGTAGCCTCCTGCTGACCAGGTTCACCCAAAGCATCAGCTTTCATTGCTTCCATGTGGGCTTTGGTAAGAAGGTGGAAACATCCTTCCCTTGGGAGGAGGCTAGATCCAGCCACATTTCAATTGGATGCAAATTAACTGCAAAATTTTCATAGGATGAATGCTTTTGTATCAATCTTCACTTTTTTTTTTTTTTTCAGAAGAATATTATGGCAGGAAAGCTGTAATGAACACTACGACAAAGCCCAGTGGCAAAAAATATTTTTGTGGAACAGCTACAGATTTATTGTTTTTCCTATGCAGCTTCCAGCTTGTCACGAGGCCTGGGGCTGTAAATAAGAGCCGACTATTGGCAAAAATATTACTTGCCATCCAGATTTAAATAATGCTCAGGTCGACAGCTTATTACTGTGCAAGACAGATAAAAAAAGAAGCAGTAATCAGTCACTTAAGTCAGGAAGCAATCAAAATTATTAGAGACAGGTTGTACAAAACATGACTTGGTCTTTATTTAACCAAAATTTAAACAAATGAAGTCTATTGTAAGCCCAATTGCGGTTTTGAGCAGCTCTGGAAAAAGATAACATTCAACAAGAAGTGAAGCTTTAAAGATACTTTATGCCCTTTTCTCAACTTTATTGCACTGTTCTCATAAGAAGTAATTCTTCTTGGGAAAAAATCTCTAGGAGTTTGAGCTAGCTGGGATTATGAGGATATTTTAGGGCATTTAATTGAGCTGGCAGAATGTTAGCTTGCTGTTTGCCTTAAGGTCTGATTCATCAGGATTCTTATAGATGCTTAAGTAAGTGATAAAAAGAGTTGCCCTAAAAATAGCCCATTATTTGCTATTCCTGCTGACTTGTTACTTTACTCATGATTAAGAAAATCTCTGCATTGCAAAAAGGAGACATCTTTTGCACTTTTTTAAACTATGAACTGTATAAGCTTGCCAGGATTGCTCTGCCTCCTTTAGCAGATGTTGCAAAGCCATCCTGGTCATTTAACATGGGAGTCTGAGTTCTGGATATTACTGAGTACACAGCTTCAGCACAGTTGCAGTATCATCAAGTAAATGAATATCATGAAAGGTTGATCTCCCACAGTAACTTGCCCGTCAATAATTTCACTTTTATTTCCATTACCGTGATGTTATACAAAAAAAAGGGAGTGGGGAGAGGGGAAGGAACAGCCCAGCCAACCCATGAGTGTCAACTTCAGACACCATGCAAGAGGAATCCTGCCATGGACAAATGACAGCCATACAGCTATTTAAACAAATGTAAAATACATTATTACTTGTCACAGTGACAACACTTTCATTTACATGCACTGTAGTACCATCCATGTTCTAAATGTCAAATCCCTAATTATTTAAAGAGTCATACAAGTGCAGTGAAGTACTTAGCCAAAGAGCACAAAGCCATGAGGTATGCCATAAGCTTTAGTTTAACCTAGTAGCTTCTGTGCTGTTTTTAGACTTGACATACCTCTGCGGCACATACTTAGTGAAAAACCTTCACTGGGAACTTTTTTTGGAACACAAAACTCCTCAGGGTTGAGGATTTTGAGCTCCCTACACACAGCCTCATTGGAACAGGAAACAAAAAAAAAAAGGCAAAAAGTTCTAAGTGAGTTAAAGTTTTATACATTATAAGAGTTTAATTAGACTTGTAGAGGCAGCACATCACTCCCTTAGACAGCCCTTCCCAGGCTTATTTTTAAAATGCAGAAGCACAGTTGGTACCTGCTCTGGTCTGAGGCCTGGGGGAACCCAGGCGTATTCCTCCAAGGCACAGCCAGAGTCATCGTCGGAGGTTGAGCTCCGCTGGCACCCAAAAACGAGGTTATTGGCTTTGGACTCCATCTCCAATGGCATGAGTGTGAAGCCTTAAATATTTCAGCTGCAGCTCATCAAGCAATTGATCTGGAGAAAGAGATTAATAAAGCTTTAATTATTTTGAACATGCAACAGCTAATTATCAGTATAAATGACCTGAAAACAGTTCAGTGTTCCTTGTGTTGCCCAGAACAATAAATTACTGAAGCTTCATTACAACTTGCTACAAGCAATTCAAAAGTGCCTAAAAGAGTCAGAAAAATAAAACTACTCGGGAAAAAAAAAAACCAACAAACCACCAAACAAAAAGACCCCCC
>JAWWEE010000040.1:28532577-28585817 GCA_035221455.1 Xenops minutus
AAACCACAAAACAAAAACACCCCCAAAACCCACAAAAACAACAACAAAAACCACTCAACCCACTCCCCCCCAAAAAAACCAACAAAACCCCTGCAAAAAAAAAACCAAACCACAACAAACAAACCAACCAACCAAACACTCCCACCCCCAAAACCCTAGACACACACTACCATTTGGTAACCGAATTGTATTTCAATATTAACACTTGACACTTTTTACAGTTCTGCTTGTTTCACGTCACAGGTTATATGTAGGTATATCTAGGAAAGACTCATGGAGTAGATACTAACAAGAGGAATGAGGCAAGCTCTTTCTGAAGTCATTACTATCACTAATCTAGTAAAACAAAAGACATGACAACCACTTGTCACAAACTAAAGAAATTATTGGGGAAAGATGGTTGTGTAAGTAGCATCCTGTTGTTCACAAGGTAGGCACAGAGCAGCAAGCATCTGCTGGATTACTCTGAGAACTTTGTTTTTGCTTTATGGGAGCGGAAGGGCTTTGGTCCTGCTAAATATCTGAAATCCAATTATGCCAGATTAGTCTCTGTAAAATACATCGTGATTGTTCAATTTAAAACCCTACAGGGTGATACTTCTGTTGATTCACGAAGTCTGCAAAGCTTAATGTCAGTGGGATCATTTTGAGTAACAACTGGCAAAGAAGGCTCTCACCAAGATCCATAGCAATCTGCAGTAAAAAGCTTAAGATAAATATATTACATTAATTCTACCAGAAGTTCCTAGGACATTCAGACAAGGAATTTCAATGAAATACAGATAACCAAAACCACAAAGGATGGGTCCTAACATGGCAGACATCCTGACCACTTGGAGTAGGAATAAGCTTGCTCTTACAGTACTGCATCACGAATGAGCTGTGCCTTCCCCATTTTGGGACATTCTTTCACCTATTTATTGAAACATAGTTCCAATTTTATGAGTGCTAGATCTGAGCTGTGGAAAATTCTAATCTCCCTAACAAACAACCTTACTGGTGGGTCTAATGGGAAGAGCAATCTAAAAACTTGTGGTGGGTCCCACATTATTACATTTCCAGTCTCATCACCACCATAAAAGAGAAAGTTGCTTAGAGATCATGGGTGGAAGATTTAAGACTGTACCCAAGTGTTCTGGTGGTTACTCAACAGGAGTTTCTCCTTCAAGTGTGAGGCACTGGTTAGTGCCTGGTTCTGATTATTCAGAACATAAACCAAACTTGCCCAATAAAAAGTGGGCACATGCATCCAGAGCAACAAACTCAAAAAGATTACAAAATCCAGTATTATACAGTCTTATCTACCCCTATTTTCAATACATCTATACATTCCCATACCAAATAAAAAGAGATGGCATGACTTAATTCTTCCACTGGGCTAGTGCTCAAAAAAATTAATTTGTTTAACTTTATTCCAAAACCTTCTTGTTCAAAAACATACACATTTTTTTGGTGCACTCCTAAGATGCCAACACACTTCATAGCTGCACTGTAATAAAATATTAATATTAATTTTATATTTGATAGGGCAAGCAAACCTGCCAACTTCCCCTCTGAGAACCGGCTGGTGAGCTGTTGTCTGAAATCTTACTCAAGCTGAACAACGGAAGGTTAACAAAACAGCTTCTGAGCTGAACATGGCCATAATCACAGTCTTTCTCAAGGAAGGTCAGAATAACCAAATGCAATTCTATATATTTAAAATAAAGACTTCTGGTACATACTATATTCTTTGAATTGGTTGCCTTCAGAAATAAAAGATAAGACAAGGGATACAGAACTGCTTCCTTTTTCTACTTACTAGTAGAAGTAAAGTCAAGCATCAGGTATGTTTTTGTTATTGCCTGCATAAAACTGGGGTGTGAGGAAGGAGGGACAGAGGAATACTGGTGATGCAGTTAGGAAATCACTCTAGCAGGAAAAGGCAACAGTCACTGTTATCCGCCACTGTTGCTGACGGACAGGGATGCTCAGGTTGGCAGTGTGTGTCCTGCATCATCTATATCCAAGTAACTCAAGTAAAAAGTCACTGTAAGTGTCACTGAGAAGTTCTTCCACTAAGAATTCCTTCTAAGATTATCTTTTTAGCAGAGGACTGTTTTACCATTTCCCTTTAGAAAGAGGCAGATATCTGTTTTACAATAAATATGCCAGTCACTAACACCTAAGCTGGTATTTCCTATTCTTACAGCATCACAACACAAGAACTTGTGTTGGTCAAACAGTCAGTTTTCAGGGACTGACTCCTGCCCAATAACCCACGAATAAAAGGAGTCAGTAGGTGAAAGATCTCTGCAAATATTTCAATAGGCAGCCTGACCTCAACTGCAAACCACAGGAAGCAGATTTGAAACATAATTTAGGCAAAGAGATGGGTTCAGCTCTGGAAGTGCCTGGGCACTTGAGCAGAGTGTACACCTGCCTCATTCACACAACACCCAACACTCAGCTCACCAGTAACCGAGGAACTGATTGTTCAAAACTCGCTCTCCACAAGATCAAAGATTAATTTCTCTGACTTACATGTCCTGAAAGGTAAGGAAACAACCCAAAATCTGAATGCATGATGACTTGTTAACTTTCCTAAGTATTTTGAACATTAAGTCTACATGTTCCTTCCATATTGCGAGAAGCAGTGCTGGACAACATCCATTTCAACTACAGCAAAGTATGTAGAATAGCAGTGTTGCCTAATTCCTAAGGAAGACGGGGCAGTGGTAAGAGAGACCAGGCTGCTTTCCTGCAGAGACTGGTCCTGGCTGGGCCTCCTCTGACCCACCAATGCAGGGAGTTCGCACACCAGCTTCAACAAGAGGAAACCACAGACCCACAGGTCCAGTTTCCAGTCATACAGGACAGCTGAAAGTTTGGCTGATAGAGAATAAAGGAAAAATACACCTTACCTCCAACTGTAAAATGCAACTTTACAGTCAGGGTTCTCCTCCCCAAATAAGGCGATTGGAAATGTTCAAAGCAAGGTCCACAAATCTTCAATGAACTGAGATTATTCAAAGAATCATTCACTTTAAAATAAAAATGCTCCCACAGGGTGAAGGTGAAACCTGCTGTAAAGTGACTGACAGTACACCACATATCAATACAGCCACGTCACAAATACTGTGGTGTTGCTGAGAGCAAGGTTTCTAATCCAGCCTAGCTTAACAGCAGGCTATCTGCAGAACTATTTTAGCAATTGCTTGTTTAAGGGTTCTTCTTCCTCTCCTGCTCAAGTGTGATTTGGTTTGCGTTTTAAAACTACAGGGTTTTCCTCCCCACCCCCCAACCACACTCATCCTTCAAAGTGATCTGTTTAAAATGATTACATTCTAAGGAGGATTCAAATGAATATAAACAACAGCTGAAAAAATAAGTGCTTTCTGAGGGACGAGTAGAAAGATGGTTTTTCTACTCCTGCCATGACACCTACAGAATACAGCAAGGATGTTTTGTTTTGCTTTGCTTTCTTAAAGTCTGTGGAACATTTTGAGGTTTCAGCTCTGTTCAACTACTCCCTCTTAAAAAAGCCTTTATAGTCTACAAGGAGGTATTTCACTGGCAGGTTGACAACTATGAATAACATAATTGAATTACACAGCTAAATTTGATTTAAAAAGAAAAGCAATTAATGTGCTTTTTCCACTGATGAATTAAAACAGCCATAATATGACAAATTCCTTAGAGGCAAAGACAAACTACACACCTAATTACAAACCTATGCGTACAAAAAATATTGGGACATCAAACTTAGAGCAAAGCTGTTGCTGAAGCCAGTATGAAGGTTATCCCCATGCTAGGATTTCCAGCTCACTGATTATCTCCCCCCTGACCAGATAGAAGAGGTCATGATTTGTGAGCACAGTTAGACAAACATCTCCTTGCCCATCCCCTGCTGTTTTACTCTGTCCTGCAGGGCAAAGTGTTTTAACAACTTTTTTTGTTAGAAGGCTTGTTAACAAGGCTATAGGGGATACAAGATGCATATCACATGCATCCATTCACAATGAAGGCTCAACGAGTTAAGATTAGCATGGCCAGCTCACTCACCTGCTTCTTTAATCGCTGGTGCAAGATAACTACGTTAGAAGAGGAAGGGTGTAATACAGCAGCAATAAACAACCATAAAGTAACCTACTAATAATTCAAATACTATTTCCAGTATGTATTATGTATATGATCAGGAAGTCGCACTCCCTAGTTACAGTACAAGTAATATATTTACAGTGAGCTCTATGCCTGGGAAATCTGGATCCAGTTGATGAGCAGAATCTGTATCAGCACCAGTGACTTCTTCAGCTATCGAGTCCTTTCAGTAATGAACTACCCAGCGCAGTGGGGGAAGGAGTGAAGCCTGTCTACTTGTTCATTCAACAATGATGGACCCTGAAAGTAAGAACTTTTTTCCCTTTTCTTAGCCAGTGTACAAGGACTGACAGAGGAGTTAACTGCTTTCCTCCTCTAGCATCCTAGCACAAAGATCACTTTTCCAACTGGAAATCAGATGATCCTTCTCGAGGTATTTTCTTTTGACGAGCCACACTGCAAAGACAGGCTACCTCCATTAACAAAAGGAGGAAGCCCCGTGACAAAGCATCGCCCACGCCAACACATCTGATTTGGCCGTGTTGTCCTTGGCACTGTACAGCGCTGATGGAAACCCAAGCGCACGCTGCGGTAAGGCAAGACCCAAACCTCCAGCCGAGGAAGCGGTATTCTCATGGATGCTTCCCCCCCGCACCCAGTCTCCTTAGGAGGGTGTACAGATTTAGAAAGAAAGAAATCTTGCCTTTTACAGTCTCCCATTGATTTTTTTAAATTCTATTTTAAACAGCAGCCAGACTTTACTCCAATGTACACATATACTCAGGTTTCACCCCGTCACCTGTTGGCTCTCGAACAACACCCTTCTTTGTTAGGGCTCACAGCCCTCATTTGAGACAAGTTTCCAGAGAAAACACTTGAAGAAAGTGTTCAATAAGTCACAAGGCTGGAATTGTAAGAAAACAGAAGAGTGAAAGAATTCCACGCCCAGCCCCCTGCACCCTGACAGCCCGGCCGAGCTGCGAGCGCTTCTCCCGGAGGAGCCGGGACGGTGCCGTTCTCAGCAGGCAGAGCTCCCTGGAGGGACAGGTCGTGTTATATCGACCCTGACCAAGTTTCAAAGAGGTTACGGTGGGGCCCCTAGCCCCTCGGGTCCCCACGCTCTGCAGCCGGATGCGCGAAGGCACCGGGATCCACGGGCAAGCACCCGCTCACTGACGCTGCCCGTCCGGCGGAGCTGCCTGCAGGGAGAGCGGATACACAAGTAACCACAAATTACCTGTGCACGGCCGCAGAGCAGCGGCCGGGCTGCTGCGGGCCCGGGGCTGGCAGCCGCGCCGCTCGCCGCGGGTCCCTCCCGTGCCCGGCCGGTCCGGAGGGGCGGGCAGCGCCCGGCACGGCCCCGCCGAGGGAAGGGGCGGCGGGGGCTGCTCCTGCCCCGTCTGTGCCGGGCGGCGCCGCCGCTTCCCTTCCCCGTCCCGCCGGGTGGGAGCACAGCGGGAGCGATACCTGCGCCGCCCTCCGTCCCCCTCCCGCGGGGCGCCAAGCCAGGGAGGAAGGCGCCTCCCGAGCGCTCCTCCCCAGCTCGCCCCGGATCGCCAGCGCCCCCCGCCTCCCCGGGGGCTCCCCCGACCCCCGGCGCGTCCCTCACCGCTCCTCCGTCAGGCGGCGGGAGCAATCTCCCACCGGCGACCTTCGCTCCAAGCGCTGCCCGAGGCGGGGGAGGGAGTGAGGAAAGGGGGAGAGGCTCCTGCCACCGGCCCCGGGGCAGGAGGGGTCGCCGGCCCTGCTGCCTGCACACCCGAGGGACCGAGCGCCTGCAGAAGCAATAAATTCTGCGCTCAGGACACGACGGACAGCGCTTTTGTTCGTGTTTACGCCTGAAATAGATTTCCCACCCCACCCTGAGCACGCTCCGACCGCCCCGGGCTGACCCTGCCCGGCCCCGCCACCGCCGCCCCGCGCACCGGGACGGGAAGGGCTCGGGTCAGCATGGGAAAACATTTGTTCTAGATAATAAAATAATAAACCAAATCTGAAGCCAAGGACCACAGCGAGCAGCCGTCCATCACTGCCTCCTCTGGCCCATCTCAAGTGAGAAAGATGTGTCCGAGCCCCAGTTTACGCACAGAGAGGTAGCACCGGGGCATTTTCTAAGCGGCTGCCAGCCCTCGCTTTTACCACTTCCCCCACCCCCGTAGGCATAAAAAGCCCCGAGAGGCGGGTGGTTCGGCTTCAAAGGCAGGCGGCCAGCTTCCCCCCGGCACCGCCAGTGTAACCGTGAACACCGCGGTCAAATTTCCTCTTCCCTCCCGCTCTTTTGTCTCCCTGGGGAAGTCATTATCAAAGGGAATTTATTCGCGCTGCGTCTCGGGGTCAAAGCGGTACCACACACCCCCCAATCCACCCCCCTTCCTCTGCGAGGGGCAGCGGTGACCCAGCCCCGCGTCCTGTCCCGTCTCCACCCGAGGTCCCGGGGCCGGGACTGAGACAGGGCACTTCTCGGACACTTATCGCTTCCCCCAGGAACCGAATTTGCATGGATTTAAATTCACTCCTCCAAATTTGAATGGCTTTGTCCGCAGGGCGCTGAGGGAAGCCGGCCCTGACGAGCACAGGAGCGGCGGCTGCTGCGGGCTGAGGCGCTCCGAGCAGCGTCGCTGTCCCCAGCCCTGTCCCCCCGGGCTGCCCCTGACCAGGCACACGCGAGTCTCACGCCGGGCCGGGAAAAGCCCACACCCCTGCTCCCGTGGGCTGATTCCCCATCGCCAGGAGCAGGCAGACAGACCGGCCGGCCCATGGACCGGGAGCAGCGCCGGGGTATCCGATCTCACATGGCACAGCCCATCTCCGGGCTAACGATGCCACAGGCAGCCGATCCCCACCGCCAACCGAGGAGATGTGCCCAGAGACCTGACCATCACACCCGTAACCGTGGGCCAATGCAGGAGGCCCCGCGCGGATCCAACCTCAGGAAACAAAAGCCACAGTCTGTGGCTCCTGAGGCAGAGAAAAACCTGCTGAAACCCCAGCAAACTAACCAGCTCCCATCCTTCCACACCCCATTTCCCTTCCACAAGCAGTTTCGCTGGTTGTACTGCCTCCATTCTGAAACGGCTAAGTCGCTTTGAGGTCAAAATTGGTGTATCACTTGGACAAGCCAGAGATTTTGTCAGTGCTTTTGTCAGTGCTGGCTTTGAGACCGAGACTGTTCCTATTCTGTTTGCTGGACTGAGCAGACCCCATCTGGCGGCCAGCTGAACATCTGCCAACTCCATTCATCATTAATCAAAAATGGAAATGTCAGGAATAATGTTTATTCTTTCCTACTATTTGACTGAATAAATACCAACAATTTGCATATATCTCACCTACTCCTTTTCCAGAGATGCCTGACCTTTTCTCAGCAACTCCCCACACCAAGAGCTCAACACCTCTGCAATGCACATTGCAAAAATGAGAATCTCCTCTGGGAACTTCTACACCACAACCAACTCAGTGGCTGTAGATAAATTTGCGAAGTTTCCTGACCAAGAGTCTACTGAAGGAAAAGAAGAGATGTTCACTTTCCTGGTCAGTCAAACTGTCCCCCATTTTGCTAATGCTGTCCCTGACACTGAAGTGTCGGGGGGCGTACAGAGATAGTTGGCTGCATGGTTCTTTTCTTCCTGGACTTTTACTACTTTTTTTCCTTTTTTTTTTTTTTTTTTTTTTTTTAAATTTCGAATTGCTGTGTTTCAGTGCTCAAATACTCAATTGCATGGTATCCTTGAACGCTGGGCTAAGGGACCAGCTATCATACCACCCCTTAGGCATTTGCAAATTGGGAAAGTGATTCCTGAACCACCTCCTTTGATTCAGGCTGCTTCCACAAGAACGAATGTGTTGCTATGGTTTTTTCTTTATTTTTATACGACAAATTCAACAGCATGCATACTCATTATGTGAAGCATAAATTATGCCACAGAAGTTGCCTTAAAAAAAAAAGAGACACTAAAAAGACAGGCACAAGCTGAATGACCCTTTATGGCATGTACTACATTCTTGACTGTTTGGGTAGAGCTGATCCTTCAAACAATTGAATGCTTCAAGAGACCTGTAGAGGATATGAAACTTTTTGTCCTAAGGCATTAGCACAAATTTAGTCTAGGTAACAACTTTCTCATATTACTGACCAGGCTAGGGGTGTTCTCTGGCCTGTAAGAAATCTGCTGAGTTGTCACTGTGGTTTCCCAGTTCCAAATTATCCACACCAGGGAACATCTCCTGAGATATCCTGGTAATTGCTACCTTTGTTGGCAATCACAGAATAGAGACCAAGGAGCAGAAAATGAATTAAACTCATGTGCTTCAGAGGCAGCTTCTCCAGTCAGGACAGTGGCTTAACACTCACTTCTCACACCCGATTAGTTTTGTGGATAAACAGGAGTTCACCCTCTGCATCATCACACTTTAATGATCACCATCCCTATCCCAAGAGTTTTAATTAAGCATCATCTCACCTGTTCACTTAAAATAAAAAGTCATGAGTCAGCTATGAAAGGTAAAAGCATGCAGTAAGGTGGGTGAAAGCTAGAACAACAAAAAAATCTCAGTAATAATTGTTTCAGAGAAGTTAATGAGAAAACTCTTGAAAATAAACCAGGTTTCGTGTTTTGAAATAAAACAAACCAGGAAAGGTTTTCCATATATCTGACAGCACAGAAGGAGCCCATGGAGCCAGAACGACAACTGCTCCCCAAGGGGCAGTTATGCACAAATCAAAGCCAACCTCTGACGTAGGCAGGCAGATATGCCCTTCAGGAACTTTAGGGATGATGACCTGACCATGTATGGTCCTGCCTGCAGGTTACAGCACAGGGAGTGCTAAGATGCATTTACAGCACCACAGTCCTTTCCACCTTCAGTGGTCCCAGGTCTATGCCCAAAGGAGCAAAGAGACCAGAACAAGGGAAGCAGTTTCACCATGACGTGAGATGATCTGCTGGAAAACCCAATCCAGTGAAAAATGCTGGTTTAATTCCCTAGACCTGCTAGTGTTAGCACAAGGAAAAACCATGATGGACTGTAGAGCTGCAGGCTCAGTTGGCAGCCCTGCTCCCTCTTTCTTCTGGGAAAACTGGCTGTTTATACTCACTTGCTTAGCTCATGTACAAACTGCCTGACCTCCAATGTTTGCCCTGGTGTGTTCAGAAACCCCTGTGGACATCCACCTGCATCTCTAGGTACTTGCAACGTCTTGTCAAACTCAGCCCTAAGTTTCCTCTCACAGGTTAAGGATATG
Source organism: Xenops minutus (assembly GCA_035221455.1). Lineage (NCBI taxonomy): Eukaryota > Metazoa > Chordata > Aves > Passeriformes > Furnariidae > Xenops > Xenops minutus. Next base: position 28,541,900 of record JAWWEE010000040.1, read on the forward strand.
AATGGGTAGAAGTATGCTTTCATAGGTGGGAACAATTTGCACTATTTTATCACTATATACATTCACTAGGAGACACCTGACACATTCAATGTCCTTGAAGCAAGTTCAAGCCTTGAAGGACCCCCATGGGCCACCACCCCAAGGCCACTTCATACCTATAGCCATAGGTGACACCTCTCCCAGTTTAACACTGCTTCCTCCTGCCCACCTGAATGGGGGAGTCTGGCACCAGCAGTGGATCACCACATGCTGCTGGGAGCAGAGGCAAACCAGTGATGTTACCAACATATTGGGGCCTCTTGACTGCCACTGACTGGTACTTTCCCATATTTCCTTTCTTGAGGTTGCAGAGAAAGGGCGTGGAGGCAGTAGCTTGTGAGTTCTGATGGCTCCAAAGTCTGAATCCTTGACAATTTTAAAATAATGTTTAAAAATAACACTTAAATAACATTTAAAATCCAGAGAAAATCAGCTCTGTAGGAGACATACTGGTAAAACACAAGAGATATGCAATACATGAGGAGAAATACAGGGATTAAAAGGAAGCATGCATGTGAAATGCAAGAAGTCAAAAAAGTAAGATTACTTTTGCCAAGCAAGGGTTTGTGATTAAGGGAGGGTACTTGGTTTCCACTCTCATCTTTGCTGCATTCCCTGTGATCCTGACAGCCTGCCCTCTGCTTTCCTCAGTATCGATGCAGAAGGGACACTGCCACAACTTTCGAAAGTAAGTCAACGCATCCAATGGAAATACTAACATCAGATAACAAAACAGAAGACAATCAAGTAGCACTAGACAAATAAAAAATAAAAATGTTCATTTTTATTTTCACCTGACAATGGTACATAGATCTGCTGAGGCATCAAGCAACCAGGGAAACAGTGCCTCTAATTTGCTACAGAGAGCTACGCCAGCTACAGATGACCTGAGGACTGGCTGGCAACAGCTACTGTGTGTTGGGAATGCTTCACTAAGAGAGATTTATATTATTTCCTTTCCTTAATGCTCTCAGATTTGAAGACTAACACACCTTCTAAAACCACAATCCTACTTTGCTTCAGCAGCAAAGAATTAAAATTTCATTAAAATGCCCTTCCTTGTCAGATCGGGCTAGGACTTGCTCCTGAACCAACAGGTCTGTTGCTGTATCTGGAAACTCTTAACCCCACAGGCTCTTCTGAAGACAATGATCTTGATTTTATCATAATTGGCTCTGCACAGCCCACAGTCACACAGGGCAGAGGTAACTGCCCAGGTACCTACAGCACCACCACAACCACCAGCTGACAGGTGCGAGTGGGGCTGCCCTGACCACACGAACACCCGTGGTTACTCAGTGCCCCATTCCCAGGCTGCATAAGGCACAAATAAGTGCATTGCAACAACGTGTGCCTGCAACTCTTTGCCAGTAGCAGAGGCTGAGGCAGGGTGGAATCGCTGCCTGGGTATTTAATAATACCCCAGCACAAACACCATTATGCAACAGGGAAGGTGTTGTAGAGCTGGTGTTAATGCGCTGTTTGCTTATTGAGGGAATTTCAGTCAAGTATTGTGCCAAAGCCCGTGCAGATGATGAATGATGTCACCCTTATTCATGTCAAGCTCTGCTCCCAGGCCTTGTCTCTGAAGAATTCCTCACAATTTATCTAAATTGGTTTGGAAATTGATTTCAATTAAAAAAAAAAAAATTATGTGAACTCTGTGGATCTTCTACTGTGGTCAGCATTCATATGCACATTTATGCCAGGAGCAGGGCATCCACGTAAAGAAACTAATATAACAACAACAATCATATAAACCAAGAATTCAAACAAATATATGAATTAGTATTTAAAACCAAATTTCAAACACTTTGTGAGTATGATTTTGTTGCATGAGTGATCCTCTAGTTACACTCAAGTCTTCCCTGTCGCTGGCAATACTTTTCAACATGTTATTTCAGTATTTTGCATAGGAAGATCAATGGCTAAATCATTATCTGAGCCAGGTGAGCCTGGGAGCAGTCCTTTCACTTCTTGCTCAGCAAACAAAAAAACCCTCTCTCAAAGCTGGGCAGGCTTGTACCTCACCAGAGGTTCTCTGCTATTACTGTTACTGTAGTTTTCTTGACTTGTGTAAGGTTTCTTTTTCTTCTCACCTAGAAGGGCTTGTCACGGGTTAGGCAGCATCCAAATGACACCCTGTCTCCAGACACTAACATACAGTTTTGCAATGTGTTCCCATACTTTGTTGCTGCCTTAAAACAAAAATGATACTCAAATCTCCTCCTTCCCCTTTACATTCTCTCCAAGCCTGAAACAAAATTAAAAATTGGGAAGGATACACAAAAAAAAAGTCCTCTACCTAACTGAAGTTCCTTCAGTGAGAGCCACAAAGGTTTCTTCCTCACTTCCATGTCTTTCTAAACGCACAGTAAACCTCCATATGCTGGCATTTTGCTAAAAAATTCCCAATGGAAGTGCAGTAATGCAACCCATTACTCCAAAACAGGGACCAAAACAGCCCACATTTACAGGCCTGGGCAAATAAAAATCAGTGTTAAGGGGGTTTTGCCCTTAGTATAAACTTTACCTCACAAACATTAACCTGTGTATGACCAAATAAGATATGGGGTAAACATGCATGGCTGAAGCTTGCTGTTTCTTTTCCTAGGAGGGGGATGATTCAGTACATTTTCTGGGAAACCCAAAGAGGCTTTCTGCTTAACAGTGAGGAAAGCTGATCTGGAGGTTACTATTTTTTTTTCCCCCTCTTCCCTCCTTTTGCTTCTTTCTTTTTATTTTTTCCCTCTAGGCATGATTAGTTTTCTCTGCTGGTTTAGCTCACAGAACTGGTTTATTGCAGGATGAGTTGAGCACAATTGTCCATATTAGGAAAGGGATGGGAGGAAAGCTGAGAGGGATGGTCCTACTCCTAGTAAGCAGCTAGCTATCATAACTACACTGACACATCAAAACCACATCAAAAGGCAGTCAGGGAAGATGGCTTCAACAGCACTTCTCAGCTGCACGCCAAGTACCCTTGGGATTACAGACACTCAGGTATGAACTGAGGAGAAAGATCAGGCAAGAAGTGCTAGATCAATAAAAACCTCAGACCTAGTAGAGTCACCATTTGAAAGGTAAGGAGCTGGCTGGACAGTGGCACTCAAAGACTTGCAGTCAATAGTTTGATATGCCCCAGCCCTGTGAGTGTTCAAGGCCAGGTTGGATGGGGCTTTGAGCAATCTGTTCCAGTGGAAGATGTCCCTGTCCATGGCAGGGGGAATGGGAACAAGATGATCTTTGAGATCCCTTCCAACTCAAACCATTCTATGATTCCATGACAATACTATGAAAGCACATTCCCTTCACCACAGACCTAGATGCTTACAACTGGGTGGTTGGAAATATAAAAGTGCTCCTTTCCTTCTCTTCATCTCCACTGCACTTGAACTACAAGGCCAAGTGGGCAGGCAGTGTCTGTTCAAGATGCAAGCTATGTCTGTTTGTTCAGTAGGATAATATTGAAGATCTTAGTTAAACAAATATTCAAATAGAAATTCAGTCAATTTTGTTTCTTAGCTAGCAGTCTTTACACTTTCCACACCAATCGGCAAGACAGAAAAAATCGCTTTAAATCCCCTACACATCCAACTTCATCTCAACACCAACATGACATTACTACAGAAAATTCTGGAGTCTCCAATACATATATATCCTTAACTGTATTTATATAAATGTTTGCAGACTTTTAAGAATATAAAAAGTTATTTTAGGAGTAAAATATTTTTGATTATTCATAGGGTTGAAAATCCTTATGTATGAAGCAAACAGTACAAATGAGATTGCTTAAAGAACACTCAACTGGTACCTTTGACATTAATGACCTTTGCACAAGCATCCATTGGATCCTTAAAGTCTTCATGGTACTGTCAGTTGCTGAAACAGCAACTGCTTGACAAGACCTGATACCTGATACTCAGCTGGCAGCCTCTGAGCTTTAAGCTACACCCACCTAGTCTGTCAGCATGTCCCAGCCTTTCTTAGCAGCTTGCTCAGGAGGTTGGATTCCTTCAGATGCATAGCCTTGAAGTAATGATGTCCAGCTTCAAAAGAGTACCTGAATTTAATCAAAGTGAATAAGTGCTAATGCAATCTATGGCCATAGACAACATGCCTCTAGAATAGACAATTTCCATCCCCATTTCTTAGAATATATTTACATTCAGGCCACTATGAAGTGAACCATTTCACCACTGCTACGAGTTCCAATGTCAGAGGCTGAGCTAATCTACTGAATTGTCAAGCCACTTGCACAAAGACAGTTCAAGAAAATATTCTAAAATTCTGCAGTTTCTAAGGAAAAAATTCAATCACTTTCAGCATGAGACAGCAGAAAAACTTCCAACCTTTCCACTACATGGTATTTCATTATCTTTTAAACAGGTTTTGAAAGCATATACTTGAGATAGTGATGTGAACTCAAGGCAAAACCCTAAATTTTGACAAATCAGGTTTTGTTAAGTAAAACCTGTGAATATCAGAGCTGCTTGATATGACTTCTGATATGTCTGACAGGTGATTTGTCAAGACATGGCATTTTTACAGGTCTGAAAAAACAGCAATAGTCACATAAAGAGTCTATGAAAAACTCATAACAATACTCATGTATGCTTAGTATTCCTTTAAATTTTCAATTATTTAATCCCTTTAAACTTGCATATTTTCCTGACTTGTTTTCTTGTCTACAACACATATTGGTAGGACAAGATAACTCTCAGATAATCAGTAAGCAGGGGAAAGATAACAATAAATGTTTCACAACAGCCATATACACCTGACTCTTCAGGTTAATGTAATCTTTGGAGTTTTGTGTTACACATACATCCCTCCCTCCCCAGTCATCAACTACTTTACCTTTACTGGTACTCCTTCATAATGCTCCTTTTCTGCTATGCAGAAATAATGAGTCAGTGATAATTACATTGTTTTTGTAAATGCAATTGAATGGCAGCTGATCTGGACTTTTCTTCCACATGATAAGAAGAACTTGAGTCTTCTGAAGGTACTCTCAGCCTTCCACTGTGCAAGTTTTAAAGCAAGAACCACTTATTCCAACAAAGAGCAGGGTGGTGATTTGGGCAAGGATCACTTTTTAGGTTTGGATGATCTTCTTTCATCAGCAGATATCACACACACCCTCCTCCCGCCCCGCTCCAGACTGCTGCACAAGCTGCATGGGGAAAGAGGACCCTAAGAGATTACTCATGGGCACATCAAAAAAAAGAAAGGGGAAAAAAAACCCCACATTTGAAAAGATTATCTAGTTGCATTAGTTACAGTTTCATTAAGAAATGGATGAAATAAGAATGGAGAATCCTGACTTTGTTTTGAGCATTGCTACTGATTCCTCAACCAACTTGATGCATTATGGCAAAGTTGGATTAGAACTTCCTATCTCAATCAATTCTTGGTGTACTGGTCAGATAATACCTAAAATTTTGCAAGACTTAGTTACCATGCAAAGGTCCAGAGAGGGCCCTGCTCAGTGGGAGTAAAACCCACTCTCACAGAACTTTTATGTAGCTAGTTTGCACAACATTGAACTACAGAAAATAAGAAATATATAAATAAGGAATGTATAAACCCAGACTGGCCTTAAGTGTTACTCAGCTTCCTCTTTTAAATTATATAAGCCTGGATTTATTTCTTCCCTACTCATCACACTGGAAAGACTACTTTTGAAGAAATCTGCATAGTCAAAACCAGCACATAGAGCAGGCTGAGAAGTGTGCACTTCACACTGCTTATCAAATCCAAATAGATGATGACTTAAAATTTCAGGTAGATCAACTTCTGCTTGATACTATTAGACTATATCACAGTGACTGATTGATTCTTCAAGACATGAATGATCAAGTGGCATCAGCTGTGCCACTGGGAAAACACACAAAGGGAACAACAGACTTCAGGAAGGAGGAAAAGGAAGAAAGCCAGCAGAAATGGAAGAGGGAAGTCAGTACTCTACAGATTAGATGCTAAAGACAGACCTTTGTACCTAATTATGACCTTATTACTCAGCTGCCATAACTGCAATGGACAGGTTGCCTCTTGATTTCTCTAATCTACAGAAGACAGTGAAGCTAATGGAAAAAGGTCAAAAAATTGAAGCAATAAGCTGATCCGCTCCGCACTGGATTTAGAATAGAGATCCGCTACCACACAGTGAAAATGACTTAGGTAAGTTTAAGAGATGCAATTATATATAGCTTTTCCCCATTAAGCCTTGTAACTCTCTCAATGAGAATTTAAGAGCATATATATTTCAACTTCTGTGTGAAGTTAATAACTTCACCAAACAGTGGAACAAACCATTCACATTTTGTAGTATCAACAAATAAATGCTGGAGACCAAGATTCTGGATCCAGCTATTACCTCTAATTACACCTATCTCTATGAATAAATGAAAACTAGTTTGCGTTTTTTGCCAGATCATTAGCCTCATTTACAGAAGTATTATAAGGCCAGTTCTTTATCCATTAGGGCAAATTAAGCGATACCCTGCTGGGTGCAGGACTGTTCAGACATGCTGACTGCAGAGCAGCTGCTTTCCTCCTTTGGTATTGAATGTTGATTAGCATCATAACACTTGACACACTGCAGGGCATATTGTATGTCACACTACAGCATACAACATTTAATGAGAACTCAAAGCAAATCCTATCATTTAGAAAGCCAGCCTCTGCTCTGAACACTAAGGCAATAATTAAGCACATGGTCCGTCTTGGGTAAGACAGAACCCCTCTAACAGTGGGCATTTGTTTTGGGACAATGCTGAGGACCTGAGGCAGAGCTATACATTTTGTTAGTTATCCTAAGCAGTAGCAAATGTATTCCGTATCAAATAACAATATCTTGTCACATTTTCCAGGAAGATAGTTGTGTATTACCCTTGAATTCTGACCTATGAGACAGATTGAAGCTTCTGTACCATTAGACTTCTGCAGAACATTTAAAGGAAGAAAAGGCAACTATGAAAACAAGTGCTCCATACAAACTAAACTCCTCAAATACGGATCAAGGTATAGTATAACCTTTCAGTAGCTAACACATCACAAGCATTCTTTATCAGCTTTCTTTCTCTGAAACATGGGCTGATATCACCCTTTTCTTGCAAAGATTCATTACTTATTTGAACTATTTGAATGCTACTTTGACAATACTGTAAAATAGTGCATCATCGTATTATCAACATTTTGCTACTTTGATGCCACTGAACGGAAGTAAAGAAAAGCTTTTCGCAACAGTAGAGAAATTTGAGTCACACTGTTCAAATTTATGGAGAAAGTGGTTATTTTACAAGAAAACATCTCATGATAAGGGGTAATGATGAAAGAATGTTGAAAGCACTGCTGCCTCAACTCACCCGCAGAACAGCATCCACAAAATACTGACAAAAATTAGCTTGGCTTGTTCTGAAGGACTAGAACTCAATTAGTGAAAGGTTTCATCATGCACATCTTTTCTCTAGAAGACCAACGCAACACCAGAATCCACTTTTCCAGCTAACTAGCATGTTTTGCTCTGAATGGTGCTCTCTTGCTCTTGGGCAGTGATGTAAGCAAAACAGAAGAATCCCTCTGGGAAGTGCGTGCAAAGTTCAGTCATTGGAGTTTATCTAATTACTGTCATAGCTGTACATCTGCTCCAAAGAGCAGAGCTAGAACCCTCATGTGAGAAGTGTTAGAAGAAAACAGACATCATTAATCAGAATTCTGAAGAAGCATAAAACAATCCACAATGTAGCTTTTTCTGTAATGTTCACAATAGAGTCACTTTGTAGGAGAACTTCATAGCATTAACAATGAGGGATTAGAAAAATTTTACATATACAGCTCAGTCCACAGAAACAGATAAAAAGGGATAGATCACCTCTCTACTTTAAAAGAAAGAGGAAAGAAAAATCACAGGAGGTCTCCAAATTGCATGTTCTCCTCTTCTTTTTCCTCCCACAACTCAAGGGCACAAAGACATTTTTCATATCTGGTGGAGAGATGTCAATTCAGAGGCTGGGCTTTGTATTAAGAAGGGTCTTATCTTTTAAACTGAGAATAGACTTAGGTTATGCCAGAGATCTTTATAAACTAGTTCCTCTTTTTGACAGCATCAGCCTCTGTTCCTGTGGGCTCAATGAGACTCTCTGCTAGAATGCTTCAGAAAAGAGCTAGAGATGATGCTACCTCTGCACAGTATTGTAAGGCAGCAGTGCCAAAGTTTTTCTCTGGACAGATCACTGACCTCAGTTTGGTCTCAGTAAGCACCTCCTCAATCCAGCTCCTCTTTTTACACCTTAAATTAGCATTTCACGTACTGCATATGAAGAATAATCTGCATATATACCTTGTAGCTGCAGAGTGGTGTTCTGAGGCCTCCTGGCTCACTGTCTCCTTGAAGACAGGCAGTCACCAAAAATGAAGCCCCCAGAGCAGGCAGGGTGAGCAGGTCACACTGAGCACTTCTGCTAGAGAACAGTGCTGAAATCCTTCAACCCCCACCCCAGGAGAGCACTCAAATCAGCGCACGGGTTGGGAGGACCAGTGAGACATGAGCCATGAGCTTTCGGTGCAGTTGCAGCCTGCACAGTGTCAAATACCCCCAGTGCCCCAAATGCTGGAACTTAGAGCACCTTGGTCCTCCTTTAACGGAAAGGGCACTCCAACCATCACTGCACTAATAAGTAAAACAGGGTAAGCTCCAACCTGCAGCCACTCACACCCTTTCATTGGTGGTATGGTCCATGGTGTGGTTTTGAGTAACTTGCTCTATGGGACATTGTGAGTGGGATACAGGAAAGGCCATGAACCATTCCTGCCAGGTGGGCCAGGAAAGGAGTGGCCTTGGGTTTCTCCGTCCTCCCTCCACAGTCCTCCAGTGCTAGCTCAAAGAGTCTTTGCATACTCAGCCCATGCTTTCATGAAGCACCCTTGCACATGCAACACACACTCTCTCAGCTCCCTGATGAATATTTCAAACATGTTTAATGCAAAAAAAGACAATCCACCTAAGATGAATGCCTCTGAGAAGGGCACGTGTGTGGTGCAGTACACAGTGCAGGGCAACTATGGCCAAGGGCAATGGATGTGGACAGTCTGGCATCCGGTCTCAGAGTCAGAGGACCAGTTACTGCTAAATGAAACACTGCCCCGATAGTCTTGGACTTCTGAGAAGTCTTCCACTGACTTTAATAAACATGGTTAAAATGTGGAATAGCAGAGTAACTGCTGCCTTCTCTCAGTTTTTAGGTTTTCATAACTTTCCTTAGAATAACAGAATTATTTGGACTGGAAAATACCTTTAAAATCATCAAGTCCAACTGTGAACTTAACAGTGCCAAGTCCACCACTAAACCATGTCCCCGAGTCCTGCATCTACATGTCTTTTAAACACCTCCTTATTAAAAAAAAAATTTGGAACTATGATCCAGTCCAGCCTGACTGCTGGAAGTAGTTACAAACTTCAATGCAAAACATCTATGTTATAAAATACTTTCAGAAACTCTTTCATCATTTGGAAACTTTCTGATAGAATCGAGTTTTTAATAGAAATAGCTTCTAGTTAAACACATTTGAGAAGCAAATGCAGAAATACCATTGCTAAGCTATTCACTGAAAACAAAATTAGAGAAATGTGAAACTCCTTTTTTTTCAGTTAGGATGATTTTTTAATGCATCTTACACTTATAAATTGCTTGTAGCAAGTGTGGGTAGAGCCCTTGTAAATCTTCGTTCGCGAAGCCTAGCCATGAATGAACACTTATAAATTAACTCCAGTTTAGAGTAAATGCAAAGAAGCAAAGGGACTATCAATGCCATTCACAGAGACATTAATTTCAAAAGATACTGCTGTTTTCAATCATGTTTAACACTGTTAATTTTTTCTCATTATCAGCAAAACAAAATAAGTACATGCTGAGGATAAGGAAACAGCTTTGTTTAGCTTCAAAATCATGTGCGTACCAGAATTAAAGGATGTATTTGCCATATGTCAGCCCCAGCCCCCCCTTCTTTAAATTACAAATTCATTAATATAGCACAGCACTGCTATATTGTTAGCATGGAATAAAGCACATTTTAAAAAGCAATTAAGTGGTGTAGAACTACATGGAGAGAAAGGTTTTCCACTTCAGCAGTGTCTTAGGGAGACCAAAGGGGAAACCTGACACGAAGGAATGTCAGCCTGAACTTGATTAATTTGTACTCAGAGCAACATGTCCCGTCCCCCATTGCAATGGCAGCAGCTTCCCACATCATTTCACTATACTCTTCCTTACACCTTTCTTCTGATCTGCAGGTCATCCACCAAACAGATTTGTTCAAATCAACATATTTAATAGAGACATCTCTTCTCTGTTATTGTCTCAAATTTCACTTATTGCCTCAAATCAAACCATCTGTATGGGATGCGTAGCCTGCCAGAGACGGCTGCTTTGCCAAACAGATTGCACGAGCTGAATATGCAGCATCCCGGTTCAGAACACGCAAAGCTGACTCAAACACTCCCGCAGGCGACAGCAGCCCTTCCACAGGACCCACGTTGAGCTTTCCTGGAATGGTCATACTGGAAATACCAGCAGTCCAGGACAGGGACATAACAAGGCTCAAACCCAAGTCAAGCCTGAATTTTTGCTTTCTTAGTACTGAGATTTGAGACAATAAACCTAATGGTTCAATTTTAGGGTTTAGAAAGAAAAGCTTGATCCCTGCTTTAAATGAAAGCAGATTCTCACCCCCACAGAAGCAGCCTGGTGCTTAACAGTCCTTTGCTTGCAAACACTGTGATGTTGTTGAAACAAATGTTATCTTTTTAGAGACAAATGTATCCATGAAGTTTAATGTTGAAGAGAGCCTTTATTTCTGTAGTGAAACGGAAACAGAAGTTTGTGAAATAAACTTCCCGGGGTTCTTTCCTATTATTTATTTAAAAAAGGGAACAGTGGAAAACAAAACCATAACACACAAAAACAACTTTGTATGTGTCCTAGAAAGATGCTAAGAGTATCCCCAAAACTCCTCCTCTTTCCCTTGGGAGTTAGGATGCTCAGAAAGTTTGGCTCTTAAATCAACATACGTTTGTTATTCAAGTTATATTATCATTGCTTCCTTTCTGTTCTGTGAGAGCACTGCTCAGTTATCCCTTCCAAGCCTGAAAGCAGCATTTTTAGATTGTGAATATTACATTACCCACACGCCTACTAGACTAGAGAGAAAACACTTTTTCAACGTAAAAAACCTGACAACTCTTAATGTGCTAAAATAAAAAGCAAGACCTGGTAAAAATTCCATTACTGGCTTATCTGCAGAGATTCTTCCCAGTTCAAAGGGTCAATTTCCCAGCAGGGCACCAGTGCTTATCAGCTAGCTCTGCTGAGCCTTTCAATTGCAAAGAGAAGTGTTGCTTCCAACTGGCATGACAATGGCACTATTAAACAGGCACTTCAAAGATACAGATGTTGTAAATGCTTTGGTTTTGCCAAGTTCTCTATGCCATCACTATCTAACAGACTTTTTCATGCAGAGGTATTTGTCTTCACTAGACAAATGAAAAGCAGATAATAAAATAAGTCGTGTGAAATGCAGCAACTCCATCACTGTGCTTCTACTTCCAAAGCAGATCCCCTTGTTTTCCTAAGTGCAGAGAAGCACATACCTAGCCAAGAGAGAAACAAGGCTACTATAGTATCAGAGACAACAAAACCTGCTGTAGCAGAAAGCCGGGCCTAGCAGGACTTGCTCATATATCATAAACCTGCAACCCTCCTTTCCACAGGAGAAAACACACAGACAGTAGTACTACTGAGGAAGACTTTGAGGAGTGGACATTTGGAAGGGCAGATCTGTTGATTAGCTGCTTGTCCGACACACCAGCCTGGATTCATTTTAAGCTTGCTGCTTAGGCAGGAGAGACAGTTCTCCCTTGGATGATTAGAGACATGGGATTTGTTCATTAGCTTGCTATACCAAATCAGCGTGTCGAGATTGGGCACAGTCAGCATGGACCGACTGGCCATTCTCCAGTTATTACAGGATCACATGATACAGATAATGCATGTTAAGGTGCATACATGGTCATCTCACATCTGCCAGTTTGCATTAGCGCTGGATATGTGTACCTTTATCTAGATCTTAGATGACTTGCCTCAGACCTTTCCCAGTATTTGATCTGTACCCTTCCTTCACACACAAACCCATATTTAAGTGAAAATCTCCTCCCCTGAGTGCAAGAAGTTTGCATGTCATCTATCTTTTAAAATTCCTTTTCACTTAGCTCTCTCCCCAGTTTCTTTGTAGAAACAGCCCAGAGTCCCAGCCTTGTTTCTTCAAGACAACCATTTGTTTGGACAGAGCAGCATCCTATGGAAAGAGTCCTGCAATCTCTTTCGAAAGTCTGCGGTGCAGTTCCTTCAAAGTGTTAGCTTGTAATCCTTGGGACACTGGTAACAAGATGTGCCGGAAAGGATTGTAACAGCAAGAAGCTTCATTTTCACTTGAATGAGGACATGACAGGAAGCTTTTCAACCCAAAACATTTCCTGTCTGATCAACAGGCCCCAGTTTACATATAGGAGTAAACATGTGAGCCACAGCAAACCAAGGTCATCTACTCTAAAACATTTCTGTTGAAAGCACAAATAAACCAAAATTAAATTAAGTTTTAATTCTAGAAATCAGTTTAAACTCAAATGGGGTTAGATTCAATCTTCACTGAAGGAATTATCCTTTTTCTAGTTACTCTAGTTCCCTTTAGCTGGAAAAAGAAACTTTCACTTGGACCTCCCATGATCAGTTTCTGCAAGCATGATTATGAAGAGCACAGGCTGCAAACAAAAGCTATTATATTATAATATCCCAGCAAGTTACCCTATACCAGTAGAGTCCCACATAGTTTTCATCTGTCCCAGCAGCAAAGCTGCAAGAGCAGTTTATGCCAGTGTATGACACCTTGCAGTGCACAACCCTAACACAGGGCACATTGTAGTTTTAATAAAATGGACCAAGGCAAAATAAACCCCTAATCTCCACTGTTGACAGGCTGATGTGTGATAACATGCAAGTTATAAACAGTTTTGTCACAGGGCTTTATTCCATATCATCTTACATTTATATGTCCTTGCCTTCCATGCCCCCAGCAGCAAAGCAGTGCAGTTTGTGGTTGTGACTTGCACACACATAATCTCTCTCTTCCCCTCATTAGTCCTCTCCCTCTCACCTCCCTTCTACTGTGTTATCTTTCAATTAGTCACAGGAGTACAGCAAAACACAGTTCTCTGATATCTTAGATGATCTTTTATCTATAAACATCTAGTATCTGCCTTCTCTCCAGGAGAAGCAGTCTTTTCAAAAAGAACCTGCTTTTCAGAGAAGACAAAATTAGAGGAATTAAGTAGGAGATGTTTTAAATATTTATGCTAGTAAACACGAATAAAAACATTCAGAAAGGATTCTCTCAACGTTTAAGAGAAAGCAGTTGTGCCTGAGCCTTCCAGATGAGTACTGGTATGCTTACACAACCAGCATGTACAACAACAGTACCTTCCCTGAAGCTGCCCTGTTTCTTTGGGCCTCAAAACTTGAGCATCAGAGCCAATCTGCACAGTTAAACCTCTGTAAATATGTTGTTGCTTTAGGTGTACACACTCTGAAATATAAAGCATTTCAACATCAAGTCATGTACCTTGGCCTCATCAGCCACACTTCCCAAGCCACCCATGACAGCACTCTGACACAGGATGCTCTAAACCTGTGTCCAAGGAAGGGTTTTATTACTCCAGTGGTTGTCAGAGACTATTCAGTCATTTTGATCCATTAGAAATTAGATGCAGCATATTAATTTCTCCCTTTAGAAGAAATTTGAAGCCAGTATTACTAAAAAATTATCCATGATCTTCAGGCATCTAACAATGTTTAATAGGCTTTACAAGAAGAAAAAAGCTAGAGTCAAGACTTCAAGTTTAGCAAGTACTACACGCAGGCCAGAGGCATGAGTTTCTACCTATACTACACATATTTGTTTAAAACAAGTAATTTACAGTGGATTTAATCATCATGCCATTCTGTACTGCTTTTTGCAAATTTTATAGTAGAAAACTATGGGACAGGACAGCAAGCTAAGATGCATGTGTAATTTTTAACTCAAGGAAAACAGTTAATTTAATGCCACTCTTTCAATGTATAAATAAGCAGGGATGTGACAAAATAGCTGTATCATGAAAAGCTTAGTTACAATCTTATCATTTAATATCTAGATGTGCTTTCCTAGACAACACTGCTTTAACTGCTATGCAACCTGTCACTTTGTAACATTCCTTGAGGAAAAAGAAACAAAACACTGAAATAAGGTTTTCCAACATTCAGCTTATTCAGAAGCATCTCTTCATTGGACCAACATGCAGAAATAAGCATTTATTACAAATACCACATGCTTAACTCTACAGTGTAACATACAAGCAAGCCAGGACAACCCTGGGAGCCAAACAAAGTAAGACTCAGGATGTAAATATTTATCAGAAACTGACAGATTAGGTTTTTTAAAATAGTTGTAACTGATCTGAAAGAGCTGATCCCTTCATTAATGTTATTATCTTAAATCTCTCCATCATCACCCATTTGGGTTTACTCGTATTGCTTATCACATTCCAAGTACATCTTCCTGAGAAAAGTCTTTCTGGAGAGTTCATTTCATGGTGTTAATAAGAAAAAAGTTTTACCTCCTCCTTTGTAATTTAAGGATCACAATTGACCACTTGTTTCCTGACAGAGTACTTCAAAGTAGAAGACCAGGCTAATCCATCCAAAAGTTTGGAGCGTTCAAAACTGAGATATGACTCCAAATGTAGTCAGAGAAGAGAATACAGCACTGGGCGGTATTCCCTTTGCAATATGGCTGCTGGGCTCCTTGCCAGTCACAGCTCAAGAGCCAGTACTTGAAATGGTAAGATAAAGAATTAAAACAGTCTTGGACTGGAACTTTGAGTGCACACATCTGCAAGGATGTGCGTGCCTACACCAAGAAACAGATCAGAAACAGAGACTCATGAGCTAGTAGAGACACAGGCTCATAAAGCTACATGATGCAGTGCAGCTGGATATTCAGCCTGAGCCAGCAACAATATAGCTGCATTTACATAGCTCTTGCGCCACTAAAATTGGATGTCTCTATTGCATTCCCCCAGAGCTTCTGCTTCTAAGGAAGCAGAGCCAATCTGGAAATGCCAAGAACATCTGGGCTCTAGAAATGCTCCAAGGGAAAGCTGACAGGATGAATCACCATCTTCTGCCAGCTAAAGGATAGAGATTTAACAACTGACCTCCTTCCCCCTCCCCACTCCCTATCTTAACAACCAGCTGTGATACCCAGGAGTAGAAGAGGTGATTCAGGTGAATAGGAGAGCTAACACCAGCAGTCTGGATCTGGAAACAGATGCTCATTGAAGGAAAAAGAAAGATACCAAAGAAAAAAGGTTCAAAGTGCAAAGCTGTTTAAGTGTAAGTTTTAAATAGGACTCCAGTACTTGACAGAACTCAGGAAGGATTGCTGCTTTCAGTTAAACTTCAGTGAGAATATGACAACTTAGGTCCAAACAGCAGTGATCCACTGAACAGCCTAAAAATTACAGGGAAACTTTATTTTAATGATGTCCAATGGGATAAATAAGCAGCACAGTCAGCACTGGCAATGTTGGGAAATGGCCAACACCAACGCAGCAGATTGAGCCGGGAGTCAGAAACTGGGAGGAAAGCTTCTCAGGGAGGCCCATAGTCCTAGGCCAAAACACAAGGCACTGCTGTGCAGAGCAAGGAAGGGAAGGGAAAGGTAACAGAAGACAACTTCCATTAAGCCACATAAATCACTGAAACTGCTTATAGGGAGGGAAAAGTACAGGGATAAGACGTCTGACCATGCACTGGAGACTGAGACTGGACTCTGGTCCACCAGGCTCTAGCAGCTCCAGGAGATCCCAGGGAAGAGGAAATGGACAGCAGGAGCAGGCTCGGTAACAGCATCAGCACTCCCAGAGGCTGCCCCTGTGGCTGAGACACTGCTGGTGCAGAGTGACCTTCCCTCAAAAGGCACAGCTTTCAGAACAGCAAGCCAGAAAGCCACGTGGTTAGAGAAGGTGAGCTGCTCAGTGGAGAATGTACTCTGCTTTACATGCGGTCCAGCACCTCCCACTTGCTCACTCAGCACAGGAATTATGGATGCCTAGCACTAACACTGGATTTTGCATCCAATTTCTTTCTATTTAAGAACTTAATGGAGCTTCAGGTCCCAACTGTTTTGTGATGGCAAAAATATCCCTGGCAGTCTGCTCGGCAAAAGGAGGACCTGCCCCATCATCTGTCTTACTATCTGAAGTGACACATCCAGGCCTTGGGATTTCTTTTCCCGAGGCCACCTCAGTTTTTACAACTTCACTGCAGTTTTGATTCAGACATACTTTCTCTCTCCCAACAGTTTGGCTACTATTCTCAGGACAGGACTCTGAAGTGCAGGGAGGGAAAGATCTTGAACTGAGACAACAGCAAAGCAGAGCACACAGACTGTGAGCTACAACACAGACATACTCGGCTGCAGGCTCTCTCTATATATACATACAAGATACATGCTACATGTGTGTATATATATATGTATATACACACACAGGCAAGACTATAAGCAAGCAAGATGATTCCAGAGCACTTAAGGACACAACAGTAGACAGGCTGAGACAAGTAAGTAATAGCAAAATTTAAAAGAGCATGCTGACAGCTAAAAGATGCAAAGCAGTTTATTCTAAGAAGTACCTCCATCTATTTTATGGTGAAATAATTCATTTTGTATTCAGTAAAATTTGTTTCCAGAGTAATTAATGCAAACTGACTTCAGAACTTTCTTAATTATTTTTGTGGGTGCAAGTGGCATTTAACATGAAATAAGTTAACTTGAAATCCCTGCCAAGCTTAACAAGCCTGAAATTGCTGGTTTTTTTTCCTTCATTTTATTCTGTGGCTAGAGCCAGAATAGCTGTGTCTATAGTTTCTGTAAAGCTATGACTGCTCTTCTTAAAGTGCTAGCCTAGTAGCCAGGTGACACAAGTCTTCCACCTTCTTGAATTGCTGCACTCTGGAACCCTGAGCCAGACACGGACTGTTGAAGGAGAAAGAAATCCACTGGGACCAAGAACCATCCACAGAATGTACATTTCATAAAGCTTCACCAACAGAGAAGAAATAGGTTCACCTCTCTCACTGCCAGTCCCAAAACAGGCTCACGCTCGTTCTGGCGAGTGGCCTGAAAATCTAGTTTGTTTGCACCACAACTCTTCCAGTCACTGGAAAGCCTGACTGCAAGCATGTATCTGTGACCACATTTTGCTTCCCTAGAGCAAAAAAATCATGGATATTCCTCTCCCCAGCAAGAGAGATTTCTGGAGCTCATCTTCGGAGCTTCATCTGTGCTGCATTTCCAGTGCATGGTATTAAGCAATGAGTTAAATTGTCAAGAAAGACTACCTCCCCCACCTCTCAAAAAAACCCCTCAAGAAATTCTGCATCTCAAACCACATCCTTATTAAAAAAAATTAATAACTACATAGTCAGAAGGGTGTGTGCAAGCCACTAAACCAAAATTCCTAAACTCTAATCCTTTCCAACAATAAAACTGTCTGCTTCTGCCAAACCATTTGGTCCATCTGTTTCACTTTCTTTACTGTAAAAAGGAGAACATGGCTTCCTCCACTTCACAAAACCAGTCTGTGGATTCAACCTTTACACTATTCTTTTCTTAATAAGTTTTTCTTACTTTCAAATAATTTTTACACTAGAGCTTTAGGTTCTGTCTAACAGAAAGCTCACGTGATTGTACAAGCACTAGTTCTTATGCCATTGTCTTACACATAAGATTATCTGCTTGTTGATGCTGACAAAATGGCTAGGAAAATATACAGTTTGGGTTGGATTTTCTTGAGGGTTTAGAGATAGAGAGTATTATATAAAATGCCCCTTTCTTGAAAAGTATAAAATTTGAATAACCAGAAAAGCAGTCCAGCCAATCTGCATCCAGGTTTCAACATTTCATTTGAAAGAACATCTTTGCTGAGAACCCAGGACTTAGAGAAAGTCTAAGTATGTATTTACTCTAGTGTCTTCTCATCATGAAGAAAAATCTCTGTATTAAATGGAGCATTTCTTTTTAGTTAGTCATTAAAGAACTAATTAAGATAATCTAATACTTCAGTGATGTAAATTTTGAAGAAATTCCATTTGTTCACTTGTACCTTGCAAACCCTCAAAAACACATATTGTAGAGAACCTGATCAAAAGTCCATCAGGGTCTAGGTAATTAATCCAACATATTTCGTACCTAAGACAAAAACCAAATATTTAAGCATTTCTAGGCTTCCTACATCGAGGTATGAAGCAAGGGTGGCTTAACAACACCTTCAAAAATGTCTTCTGCAGGCTACCTTTACAGCAATTGCTCCTGTGGGTGGATATATGTAAATAAGAGTTTCTGCTCCTGAGGGTTTCATATGGAAAGATTTACTAAGTTATACCAGCATAAATGGCTGTAAAATTTCAGAACAAACCTTCTCCTTCAACATTAGATACTTCACCTCAGATTTTATTTGTAATTAAAATGTTCCACAGGAAATAATAACCATAGCCTTAATTAGGTAATTAAACCTGTTCTTGGAGACTTATGTAATGCAAAAGAACAATCATGCAGATGGAAAAGTTTAAACCTACTAATTACATGCATGCACAAGTTACAAGAAAAAGTTTCTTTTTAAAATCACTTATTTTAACTTCGGTAAAATTACATGTTCAGCAACCAGATGTTGTGCATTTTAAGCGAAGAGCTTTCTAATGCAAATCTTTTATTTTAAAGTGCTGCACTAAAAGCCACACATTAATTCTCATAGAGTTAGAAGACTTAGTTGAAGTCAAAGAATCACAAAAAGCTCAAGTCTGCTTTCTAGATCTTCTTGACCTTAGATGTGCCAAGAGTTCAGAATAACTTTTTTTTTACATGATTGTAAATGTTCCTTCCCCACCTGCCTGTCCCACCCTTCCCTAAGATGAGTATAGTAGGGATGTCTCAGCTGCTTGTGAGGAAGCTGTTGAGCCATCCTACTTTAGAGCTATGAAAAGTATAAGGAGTCATGAGGGTAGGGGAAAAAAATCAAGTACAATTAATTTTCTTAGTGAGGAAGTTGTAAACGAGCTCTGAAAATTCAAGTCAAAGATGTTCCCTGTACTGAGAAGCCTCACAGATAGTAAAGGGATTTTAAAATGGGTGCTTTTCATTCTCTTTTGCAACTTGTTGCTCAAAATATGTATAGCCCAAGTTGGGATCTGCATTTAAAAATTAACTTTTCTATGATCAGCTTATGGTTTCACGAACATCTGCAAAAGGATAACTGCAGTTATACCTATTAGTATAGAAATGTATTTCCCTAAAGCATTTAGATCAGTTTACACCAGTGCCTCAAGTAAGCAGCCAGTGGTATTCCACAAAAAGTCAGCCAGTTCTCAAAACCTTTTTAAATAGTCTTGTCTTGCCTTGTAGAACTTGGACCACAATCAGGAAGAAACCACTGGTCTTGCACACAGCTCCCTCTGCTGATTAGATCTTCATACCTTGTCACATTGTAAAACATTTACAGATCATTCAGCGATATAGATTTTATAACTGGCCAGAAATACTTGAGTGTTATAATACAAATATTTAAGTATCAGGTTAAAAAACCCCAACAAACCACAATACATCCAAACTAGTCAGCTTCCTGTGCCCAAAAGCTACTCAGCTCCATGAAAACACTGGGAAAAAAACCAAAACAACTAAATTCACATTTCTCCAAAGCAAAACAAACTGAATCACAGTGAAAACTCACAGAGAAGTCCAGCTTTTCAGAAGCTGGGACAGTAATAACAACAAACTTACTAATATTTACTAGTCAAGGTTTCCCAGAAGTGTTGAATAATTTGAGATTCTTATCTCAAGATCAGATAGGCATCTCAATATCAAGAAAAATGCAAATCAACGTGTCTGTGAAGGAAGCAGCAAATAACAAACCTCAAAACATTCCATAATCAACTTCCTTAAGTCCTAAATTGAGTTTTATTTCCAGAAAACAGATGCTACATGTCACATCACCAACATTATTCCAACTATTAAACGCTTGTATTTTCCTTATCAGTATAAATTTCTCTGAGTTTAAATGTCTAGGTTTTCATTTACAAATTGAAGGCTGAAGTCTCAGCATTAAACACTGATGAAAATTTCACCAAATACTAAGAATGAAACCAAAATTCATTGGCCATTTTAGGACAATCTTACAACAATACTTTCAAATGTGGCACTTTTGTCCCTGGAACTTAAATATCCTGACAAAGACTTCACTCAGGGACCTCGGGTCTTGAAATTGCAGTTTCCTTCTTTCTCAGTAACGTTTGCTTGTGTAAAATCTTACCAACATTTGTTACCAGTAAAGAGTACAACTAGACTGAAATCTTCTGTTTAAAGAGAACCATGTTTGCTGAATACTCTATAGATCTATCAATGTGGGTCTGAATTCAGCAAGTCATCTGCAATACAACAGAGAAGACAACACAAGAACAATAAGAAGTTTTACACTATCCAATTACCTGATTTTAATTTGATTTTAGGAAAAAAGTAACAGTTAATAATCTACTGCCTATCAGAAAAATACTCTTTTCTTTGACCTAAGAAGCTCAGATGGTAGACAAGATACTCTGTAATCACTTCCCTGACCCAATCACCAAGGATTCACTTGTGCATATTTAGATGACACAGGAGCATGAATTGTAAGAATTGTGATCATCGTCTGCATCAACAGGTCAAAAATACAACTCACAATTAGGTTGTATCTGTCCTTTCAGCAGAGTCCTTTAGCTATAAAATCTATGTACACATAACACTTCATGTGACAGTTCACTCTGTGCAGCACATAAGACTCTTGATGTACTCTCCTCACTTTATTCAGAATATGAAGCCAACGGGTCAACTGCTCTTGAGGGGTTTTCTCAAGTATTTGTCTTGGTGCTTGAATTTAGTAAAACAGGCTGTGTTTATTCCTACTCTTGGGTCGCCCAGTCTTGTACTAGACCACTAAGTACCAAACAGTGGATCAGTAGCCATCCCTTCTCTCTTCCTGTAACTGATATGGGATCAAATATCAGTGGCTTAACAGCATGAGACCACTCAGCACATACCATTATTAGTTTATTTTAAGATTAGTGGAAATAGATACTAGGTGTAACAACACTTGGAGAGAAATAAGAAAATCATGCTCTGCAGCTGCTTATGTTTTGGCCCAAAGGCTGTGTTTCCAGTAGAAAGACAACTCTCCAAGTGCTTGCCAGGCTTTTTTAGCCAGATTCTGGTTATTGTAAAGCCTTTATCTTGAGCTTTTACAAACAGATCTCCAATTACAGACAATCATGTCTGTACGTACACATTTTTCTTACTGTAATTCTGTTCAGAATTCTTTCCCATTCAAGCTTTTCCCTACAAGTATTCTGAAATTCATGAAACAGATGCATAACACACCAATTTTAAACACACCTATCCCAAGGAATACCAATTATCTCTAGCTTCAAAAATCTTGATGTCCTTTGCGAATGGCTAGACAGAGCCATCTCCTGGCTAGACAGGAAACAGAACTTCTGTAAATACACACCTTAAAGTCTGTGACCAAGCTATTCAACCACCACAAGGGAAACTCTGTGTGCAGATTCAAGTATTGGTTTCAAAGAATAGCCTTCATGGCTGCATACTACAGTTCCTCAAAGCAACCAATTAATAACCATTAGTAACACGGATGACGGAGAACAACTCATCCTGTTGGCTACTAGGTTTTTGGAGAGTATAGCTGTGAAGTTAACAACTCTGGGGCAAAACCCCCAAGCCCTAAATCTCTCCTGCTGGCTTAAAAAACACTGGCACATCAGTAAAGCTTTATTCATTTGTCTGTAACAGAAGTCCCAGGAGAACATCTAGGGTTCAGGAGATAAATTGCACACAAACTTAGTTAGTTTGTGTGCAAAGGCATCCTACCCTGCAGACCTGTCTGATTTCCTTAGGCATAACTTAGTTACCTTGACTTTTCATGATCAATTGGTAAAAACAAGTAATAGTTACATTTTGGGGATTTTCTTGAGGCTATGCTATTAAGATAACATGACCCAAGCTATAGTGTATTTTAATTATATGCCATCCAAACAGAAACTGAGATAAAAAGGAAAAAAACCCGAAACACTTAATTGCTGCTGATGAGTTTAACCCTAGTTAAGTTTCTAAGTATTTCATGTTGTGGATTTGTTTTTAAAAAAATAGTAGAACATCCTCAGTTGGTAGTGACCCACAAGGATCAAGTCCAACTCAAAATAACAGTATTCTTAGCATTCAGTCATTTGCTTCAGTAGGTTTCAAAGCTGTAATTATTGCTTCTTAGACAGAATTCACAATGAGAACTCTTTAAAATCACTTCTCTGCACACCAAACTATAACGCATATGTGAAGAGTTATTTTCCTGGTTTTACAAAGAAGAAAGATGGAAGCATGGCAAAAAAGCTTTCTTCAGTACTCAAATGTATCTCTAGATTCCTTGTTAAATCAACAGTCAGGACAGGTAACAGATGTGAGAGGTTACAGATAAATGAGTGTGTTTTGTTCAATTAGCTGTCCTTGTTAGTTTTCCTCCCTCCTAAAAAAAGGTATTTCCATCTCTTCCGAATGGTTGCAAACACTGACCTGCCTGCAAACATACACCGTGTACAAACACTACACACACTTTAGGGCAGGTAGAGGAAGATGCAACAATCATTACCCTGAAGCCTACCCTCATGAAATATAGTGGAATAAAGAACTTGCCACAGCAGTGAGAGCCATGTGAAATCTGTCTTCAGTATCTTCTCCGGACCGTGAGTGCAAGCAGTAAGCAACTACAGCCCTTTGAATCAGAATTTATTTTATACTGTACTACATAAGCCTGCACTTCAGAGGAACTACAGCCTTTTAGATCCTAGTTTTAACTACAGCTGAGCAACTATCCTGTTCCCTTTCTTAGAGGCAGATGAAGTTCAGAAGTTTCTTAAAATTTACTCTTCAGCCAACACCAGAATGATCTGCTGTCCATATTGACACTTCCAAAAGGTCCATGTTTTGACCCTTGAAGTGAAAATTCAGCTTTTTCTGTGAAATCCTCGTGAGTCAATCTCAACACATAAGCTCTTTAAGAAAAGGAAACATTCTGAAGAAGTTTCTGAATTCCTGGCTTTCCTGCACAGTACCATTTGCAGGATAGCAGCAGCAGGCAGAGACATTAGCAACAGAAGTGGTGTGTGGCCCTGCTCCAGCCTCAGCACCATTTTAAAGTGGATCACGTATACCAGGATTTGGGATCTTGGGATAGAGCAGCATGTGACTGAGGTCAACAAAGTGAAGCAGAGCACTCTGGTTCTGCACTAAGGCTGCTGTCCCCTCCTAGAGGGGTGCATGAGAAACAGCTAGATCATTGGAAGCGTTTCACGTAGGCAGTCTGGCAAGTCACAGATGTCACTTTTAAGTAACACAGACATTATTCATAGCCAGTCACTGCTCGCTATCTACGGACCAGATTGGAAACAAGGTTGGCTAAAAAGAAAGAAAAAAAGAGCCAGACAATCTGTTCTTTCAGAGCTCCAGTCATTCCTGGACGCGGCAAGTGGGAAAAGACTCCGACAGCCGGGACCCACACTTCAGCACAATAGCTACTCAAAGTCAAGGATACAGCAAGATAACGCATTATTAGCCAAGCACTGTAAAAACCTCAGCAACTAGCATTTGGGTTTGCTTCTTACTGCAGCTGGAGAACCTGACTACTTTTTCTTCCAGTCCTTGCCTGTTGTCTTTAGTCTGTTTTAAACATCCAGACTCTTTCTACACACAGTGTAACACTAGAAGATATCATGTAGCAGTCCAATGGCCTCATGTGAAGATGCAAGGACTGTTGCACATTTTTTTTAAGTTGAATTAATAAATCAGTAACCATTTTTTTTCCTTAAGTTCTATATTTACAATACACAGGAAAATTTAAACACAGTGAGAACAGCACAGATTGATGGCAATAAAGAGTTTAAACATCAGTTCATCATGTAAGTATCACTTTTTTCTATACATTGTATTCTTGCCTTCTTTGGTAAAGCACGATGTGGCCCACTTACTACACAGCTGCAATCAGGACCTCCCTTGCCTAGGAGCAGGATACAATGAAGTAACAATTTTTGGCAAGTACTTCATAGCCCCAACTTGCCTTAATCAAGCTTAATCACTCTTTAGTTCAAACATTTATGAAGTTTATCATCACCAATTTTTAAGACTCACAATAATGTACTTCAGTCAAGAAATCTCTGGAGAGCCTGGTTTCATCTCCTTCCCCACTCAAACCTAGTTTAAAGCCCTGCCAACTCATGGGCTAGAATCCTTTTGCCCTTGCTAGACAGATGAAACCCATCTGATTCTAGCAGGCTTAGTGCCATAAAAATCACCCCATGATCAAATAAACCAAAATTCCAGTGACAGCCCAGCCCTTAAGCCATTTCTTGGTAACATGGATTTTCCTGGTCCTTTCATCATTCATCCTTGTCGCAAAAGGAATTGAGCGGAATACAACCTGCTCTCCTGTCCCATAAACCAATTGACTCAGAGCCTTGAAGTCCTTTTTAATTACCCTGGTACCCTACTCTTGTCAACTCATCCCTGCTAACTTGGATAATCAGCAGTGGGTAATAACCAGAGGGCTGGACTAGTTCTGTGAGTCTCCTGGTAATACCCGTTACCCAGGCCCCAGGAAGGCAGCAGAATACGCTGTGGGATGGTCTGATCTGCATACAGGGCCCTCAGTCCCCCTCAGAAGGGAGCCACCTCCTACAACTACCCTTCTTTTCTTCCTAATACCTGAGATTGTGATCCACCTGGTAAACAGAGCACAACTGGGAGACCCTCCAGACAGATTTTTTTTCTCTAGTGTCATCTGCCTGACCCTCTAGATCCAGGACCTTGTACTGTAAGGGCACTGGGAAGGTGATGGGGCTTGTGAGCAGATTCTTTTACCTTCTGGAACCAGGATCCACTTCCTTTCCCCTCTACCTACTATGTCTCCTCCTTCTGACTGAAGGAAAGAGCAGTGGAGCTTCTCTCAGGGTTGGAAGAGTGAAACTCCACCAGTGTATTTCTCTTTTGCTCTCCCTAATAATCCTTAGCCTTTTCACTTCTTCCTTAAGCTCTGCTACTAGACAGAGCAGATCATTCATCTGTTCACACTGCACTCAGGTGGCTTTTGCACTGTCCTGTACTAACACCAGGCTCAGTTGCTCCCTGCAGCTAGTGACCTGGACAGCTGCATCCTTCTTGGGCATTTCCGTCTGTGTCACCACACTCCTGGTTGCCAGCAGCAGCAATAGCTTTTGACCACTTGTAAACCATTGCTGGATCTAGTCAAGTTGGGGAGGAAAACAAACAAACAAATTAAAAAAACTCCCAGAACAAAACCCACCAGGCTCAGAACTAACACACAGCCCACCACCAGCAGCCAGGAGGGTGGTTGCGCCGTTCCTGTGTGAACTGTTGTGCCACCCTCCTGGTCACTCTGCCGCAGGTGGTCCTGGCAATGCCCCTTGCTCACTTAATTGGATGCCAAGAGCTGCGGGGTCCAGGCTGGGAGCGGGGCTGCTGTTCAGGTGTCCTTGGGCTCAGGAACCTCCCTGTGCCACTTGCATCTACAGCTCAAACCCAGGGTTTATCTTGCTTGCCACTGCCACCTCTGCTGCTGCTGCTGTTGGCAACTATCAAAGCACCATCTTTTAAATGACAATCAATTAACTTTAATACTCTAGAACATTTCTCTTCCTCAAGGAACTCATCTCTGACAACACCAAAACCCAGTACTTAGTAAAGCTTAATGAGGAAGCAACACACAATTTGGCACACCACTTCTCTACAAGCCCTCAGATGTGGGACTCCTTAAGTCCTCATTAAGAGCACAGTAGTGAACACATAGTATGAATGCATTAAACAGGGTTTGTTTGGGGTTTGTTTTTTGTTTGGCTTTTTCTTTTGTTTGTTTTTTTTGGGGGGGGGGAGGTTGGGTTTTTTTTGGGGGGCTTGGGTTTCTTTTTTGTTGTCTTCTTGTTTTTTCTGCTTTTGTACACCTGACGTATACAACCAGCTGTTTATAAACATGAGACCTGAGTTTGTATTTGTGGGTACAACGCAGATCAATCAAACCACGGGCAGAAAACACAGGAGATATTTACAAAACCATACAACACAATTACACTCAAGTCAGTTAGCATTCAATATCTAGCAAGTTCCGGAAATTTTTAGAGGTTGACAATTTTTGTAAAGCATTCTTAAATCTCTTACCACTGCTGTCCTTATCTGCAACAAGATCATTATGACAAAAGTGAGACATTCAAAACCACTCACTTGAAAAATGTGAACTCCTGTTTTGGAGTCTTCTTCTGGCACTTAAAAGCCAAACTAAACCAAACCAAACAACCCCACATGAAAATACCAACCAAAAAAGCCACAAACCAAAATATGATGTGGTATCCTAGAAAAAAACTCAGAAGATTGCGGTGGTAAACTAAAATCTAAACACAATTAGCTACATACAAACATTTGTGTGATTTTAATTGGAATTAATTCCATCTCACAGCCTATCACAAAACAAAAAAAGGCACTAGGGACAAACCTTCTCAGATTTTATCTACAGGAAAATGTCTTATAAAAGGCTGTCACATAGGAGACCTCAGATTTTGTAATTACTTCTCTTATCCTAGACCTAAGGATATGCTTTTGCTGCCACCCCAGGGCATGTACTTTTTACCCACTATTTGGATTTAGACTTATGATTCTATCCCTGGTTTAGACTGAAACCTCTTCAACCCATCATATACTACACCACCTCTACTGGGGAGGGGCAATAAGTTTCGGCAGAGGCCAGGGGTGACAGCTGTGCTGAAGCAGAAATGGCAGGCAAAGGGTTCCAATCCCTAATAATCTTTGCACCACCAAGAGCAGTAAACACAGGCAGTAGCATTACCAACTATTTTAGAGGTGCCAACATTTCTGAGGAACGTTTCACTATTAGTGAAGTCATAAAAATGAGCCACGTAAACAGACCTGAAGGAGAGAAGTAGGTGCAACTGAAGAACAAGATAAAGCAAGATGTACAAGAACTGCATAACCGGGGACTTTTAAGACACAACTGAAAGTAATTTATGTTTGGGATCCTGCATAGACTCTGCCTTCATCCTTTGTGCAGACCAGAGGCATTGTGCCAGCACAGGCACTCAGCTGATTTCATGGTGGAACTGCACAGGAATTTAAACAAGCAAAAAGCTAACTCTGTCAAAAGAGAAAAAATGCAAAATTTCCTGTTGATTTGATTTTTTTAAACCCGTTCACCACAAGGTTAGACAAGCAAGAATGCCACTACAATGCAAGAGGCAGACCACAGCAGCACTTACCCATATAGTGCTTTAAGCCAGTGGAACCAGGCCCTTTGTGACCACTTTTCCCTTTCCTCTTCTCAAACCATTATTGCTGTATCTATGTTGAATGATTCCACCTTCACAATTCAGAGCGACACCCTGAACCTCTCTTTTCTTTTGCATTTGCACATTGTATTCCTCTGGAAGCACTCTGGACTGGTACTCACAAGGACTTGTCTCTCAAGAAATTCCTGATCTTGCAAACGTTTTGATCCTTGAAGTCAATTCCTTGCACAGGTTGCTAAAGACCAAGATGATCCCAGGCATTGTGCACTGAATCCTGAAGTGCTTCAACTGTGGCTGATGGCCAAAGGACCGGCATCTCAGATGCTGTTATGCTATTTCTATTACTTCATCACACTTGAAAAAAGGTATTTTTTTTGTAAATTTATCATTCAGGCTGTGTATTATCTGATGAAAACTGGAGGTTAATGCAACAACATTCAAAAACTTGGGGCTTGGTTTCCTTTTTAAAAACAGTACTGCAGCATTAAGCACTTTTATATGGCAATTTTCATGCCTCATGATTGCACAATAAAACTAGCACCAGGGCTGAGCAGTGCTTCCCTCAAAGAAAGCTGTTGTTTAGGAGGCTTTCCACTTTCTGGAAGCACTTGGAAGGCAACTATTTTTACTTTTCAGCTGGGGGCTGTTTTTATTTACTTACCCTTCACCATTGGCTAAGAAGGAGTTCCCAGACTACTCATTTGTACATATTCCACACCAGTAAGTTCTGTGATCTGGAAATGTACTTCTAAGAGTTTCTCATTAGATGTTGATTTTCAATCCTTTTTAGCACCTTATAAGAGGTTCAGCACCACAGGTCTAACTCCCTGACACCCAACAGCCAAGCTATATAGTAGTAGGCAATGTACATTTCAGAAGAATTCTTGCTTCCACGTCCTTATATTGTGCTGTGGCCAGTCAAGAGGCAACTAATAATGTCCTCTGTTCAAACCCAGTACAGGACAAAGACAGCAATAAAAGAAACCTCACTGAAGGCCCAGGAACAGTTTCATTTTTTCCAGTATGAGAGAGTGGAACATCATGTTCCCATCAGAAGCTTATTCCTATAACAGACCAAAAAGTAGGTGTGAACATTAGATAGGGACTACTAGATATATACAATTAGAAACTGACATTTTTGTGCAACTATAGCTTCTTAGGAGAGAGACGAGAGTAGCATCGCACAGAAACAGCTGCATTTAGAATCTGCATATAAACTGAATAAATCAGCAACAAACAACTGGGAGGAAGGGACACAGAAGAGAAAGACAGGAGGACAGAAAGATTCCACGAGGAGGTTAAACTGCTGCCACACACAAATACCCTGTTAAACACTGATCAAGTCCTTGTGTGCCATGTGGGAGAATGCTAATTGTTTACAGGTATCAGAGCTGAAGGTCTTGGATGAATACCAGGAAGCAGTGTTGAGAAAGTCCATTGTACAATTAAGTAGGGAGAGAAATCTCTGAACGAGGCACTTTCATTTAAGCCCATCCTGCTAGTTCCTTACCCAATTATTTACCACTGAGGGTTTCCTTTCCCAAGATTGAAACCAAGGAACATAAAAAGCCCCACCAAAAAACTATGAAAATTACCGCCCCCCCCCCGCAACCAAATAAAAAAACCCCACTACTGAATGTTTTCTTTCTCCTGTGGAAAGAAGGGTACAAAAGGAGACAAGTCTTATTTTGGCGTAGGACTAATCAGTATTTGTAGAAGATTAAAAAGAAAGAAGTCTTCTTGTCTATTTGAGAATGGTTACAACAGCTGCCACTCAGGTGATTCACTATTAGCACCTCTATCTCACAGCCCTATCAGAAAGTCTATAAAGCTACTACCATTTTTTATGTTAACAGGATAATGCTCATAAGGATTAAAAACAATTGCTAAAAACTTTCAAGCCACATGCCTAAATTCTGAGACAGCACCATCTTATTTTTAAACAATATTTTGGTCAAGTAGCCCACATACCCAAGTTCTGCTGTGCCAGCAATTCCTTCTCATTTCTTTTCTACAGAAAATTTTCTGAATACTGAGTATTTTGTTCATTCTTCTGCAGTTAGACTAGTTTAATCCAGATGGAGGAGCTCACCATACACGCAGCTCAGGGTACAGTGTTTGCAGGCTTTGATCTACAAATCTGGCTGCACAGGTTGCAACCCTTTCCTGTTTGCCAGGTGAGTCACATGCCTTCCTATTTGACAGTCATCCTGCATCCATGGAAAGATATGGATGCTGTTGTTTGAAGGCACAATCCATCTGAAGTCTCAGAACTGTCCTGAGGTGCCCCTTCTCCTTCCAAGGCCGTTAGTGGGAAGCAGTGGCAGTCACCACCTGCATCCCATGAAGGATTACTCTGCAGTCCTGAATTTACCACCTGCTTATCCATCCTTAAAAAGCAGAACCAACAGTTACTGACCCTTGATGGCCTCCTCACAATTATTAACAAAACGTGTTTCTCCTTCAGTCTCAGGCAGGACTATCTCACTCCCATATCTTCAGGACAGCCTCACTTGAGTGCCAAAGCTCCCCAGGAATGAGTGTGATAAGGAAGCTCCTTTGGCGATTCAGCAGAGCCCATTTCTTCCTCCCTCTGCTGTCTCTGGGCCTGGTTAAACTAGTTTGGGCAGCTTACCAAGGTGCTAAAGAACCACATCAAAGTGTCTGGATTTCTTCTGTTGTCTTTGGTGCTTGGAGAATGGCTGTGAGAAAGCTCCTGCCTCCATCTGCTTACCCATACTCAGACACTTGCACCCTCCCTTGCTGCCACCACAACAGGCAACACACATGTATGCTCCGCCAGAGGGTCTTCTGGGGTGGGGAAGTGCTTAGTCTCCCAGCATGGAGCACCACAGCCTGTCAGGCTCCTGCTGTACCCTCCAGCCAGCTGGGGCAAGCAGAGGCCAAGGGCTCCATTCTACCTCCTATTCTCCAGCTCCACCTGCAAAGTCCATCTTCTCCTGACAGAAAAATGAAGATGCTACCCCAAAAGATGAACACCTACACAGATCTTTGTGTGTATAGGCTGGGACTTTCAGGCTGGTTCCCTTTTCCTTTGTGTTTCAGTATAATTCTGAACAGTGACAAATTAACAGAGACACAGCAAGCAGAGGAACAGAAAAAGGAGCCAGTCCTGGCTTGTTTGGTTTGTTTGTTTTTTTTTTTCCTTTCCATTAGCAGGTTATCATCTGTCCTTCCAATCCATTTAATTTCACTCATTTAAAGCAGAAGGGTGACAACTGGAGCTAAATGAAAACGCACACCTTGCTTTGCTCTGGGGGTTGCCCCCGCAAACCGGCCCTTGAAATAAATGCCTTTCGCCGCGAAGCACGGGGGCAGGAGCGCTCCGAGCGCCCCAGCGCCGGGCACGGGCGCCACCTGGCGGGGCCGAGCGGCGCTGGGGACACCGCGGTCAGCGACAGCGACAGCGCACCCCGGCAAGGCTGCCAGCCACACCCGGCTGTGCGGGGCGGCCAGCACGACGGACGGAAGGGATGCCAGCCAGAGGGACCCGGACAGGCGGGTCTGTGCGAACCTCGTGAAGTTCAACAAAGCCAAGTGCAAAGTTCCGCACCTGGGTCAGGGCAATCCCCAAGCACAAATAGAGGCCAGGCAGAGAATGCACGGAGAGCAGCCCTAAGGAGAAGGGATTTGGGGATGTTGGTGGATGAGAAGCTCAACGTGACCCATCAACATGCACTTGCAGCCCAGAAAGCCAAAGATATCCCCAGCTGTGTCAAAGGTAGCACAGCCAGCAGGTCAAGGGAGGTGATTCTGCCCCTTTGCTCTCACTAGA
This sequence comes from Xenops minutus, assembly GCA_035221455.1. Classification (NCBI taxonomy): domain Eukaryota; kingdom Metazoa; phylum Chordata; class Aves; order Passeriformes; family Furnariidae; genus Xenops; species Xenops minutus. The sequence goes on from JAWWEE010000040.1 coordinate 28,573,283, forward strand.
CCCCACCTGGAGTGCTGTGTCCAGCTCCAGGGCCCCAAACACAACAGAGATATGAACCAGTCCAGAGGAGGGCAAGGAAGACTATGAGATTGCTGGAGCACCTCTCTTACGAAAACAGGTTAAGAGAGCTGGGGTTGTTCAGCGTGGAGAAGAGAGGGCTCAAAGGAGACCTCAGAACAGCCTTCCAGCACTTACAAGAAAGCTGGAAGGGGATTTTCTACAAGGGCATGTAGTGATAGGACAAAGGCTACTAACTTTGAACAGAAATAAGATAGATTTAGATTAGATATTAGGAAGAAATCTTTTATTGTGAAGGTTGTGAGACACCAGAACAGGCTGCCCAAAGAAGCTGAGGATGCCTCCTCCTTGGAAGTCCTCAAGGCCAGGCTGGATGGGGCTTTGAGCAACCTGGTCTAGTGGAAGGTTGCTTCACTAGAGCAACCATGGCAACCATTGCTGCCACCCATGGCAGGGGGATTGGAACAAGATTATCTTTATGGTCCTTTCCAACCCAAACCATTTTATGGCAATTCAACCACTTTTAGTTCAGCTATACATTAAGCCACTGTCACAAGTAACACCAACTCCATGGTTGCAACTCCACTGCACCCCTCTCTGGTGAAGAGGTAAGAGCATATGGCCTTTTCCCAGGACTGTGAGTTCTGCAGTGGATATTAGTAGCAGTCAGAGCCCTAACATCACAGGCTTTCCATACCCCACCAGTTAGCTACTACATCTTCTGTCATCTCTGAGTCTGTACTTGGTGTTTGCCTGTCCAGACTTGGCTGCAACACTCCTTGTTGCAAGAGCCTGCCCTTCAACCCTTCCCTGGAGTCACCAGCTGCAAGAGAGCTGAGCCACTTCCAGTTGTCTTTGCAAACCCACAAGTGTAGTTAGAGCTCAAGCCCCATAATTCAGTATTTTAGTGCAAGTGTCCAGGACTGTCATTAATTCTGCATATTTTTCATCTATGCAGTTTCAAGGTGACTATTCTCAAGCATTTCTCCTGCAGACAGCTGTCACAGCATGAACTTGATAAGCATCAGCACCTTCTCAAGCCGGTATGCTCTGTCCTCCATGTCTGTAGTGCAGTTTAACAGCTACAGTGAAGAAACACTTCAGCTTTAGAGGAGTGGTTCCCAGGCTTCCTTATAGAAGTGTGCTTAGCATACATCTACTGTGGTACAGATGCAGCATGTGCACACATGACTATGTCTTCCAAAATGTTTTTCTTAAGGGCCAAATCCACAGCTGTACCAAGCTGTGTGCATACTTTGGTCAGAAACTTAGGCTTAGATGTTTTGCAGTGTGTCCTCCTGATATTTATGTTATTTCATAAGGTATCACAGAGCAAGCTAATTTGTAATGGGGGCTGAAACTGCCCCCATAGGAAAGAAAACAGAGGCTACCAGAATGCTGTTAGACATCAAAGTTACAAAAATGTCTTTAAACAGTAATTCTGGAAGGATGTCAAGAAAGGTATATTTTCTATGCACCCTTCCACAGGGTACCAATTTTTAATCATTTTTACCTTCCTTAAACAGGACACAGATAAAAACTTAGAGCCTGCTGGCATTATGTAAAACACTTCTTTACTTCTGCACCACACACACTTCTGTCCTTAATACATCTTTTAAACGCATCTTTTTAAAGAGTTTTAAACACTTTCTTACAGTATATATCTGTAACTGAAGGATTATGCAGGAACAATTTATTCCCACTTCTGATGCCATACATTTTTGCTTTCAGCCACAAAAGACATGGGTGCCAAACATCTATCTAAGGCCTCTGGCCAGCAAGCGTCTGTGTGAAAAGAGATAGCTTGTAAAAACAGCTGAAATAGGTATGTAGTGAACTACTAAGCAGTCGTAGTTTTCAGGATGCCTGTATTCAAATCAAGACTGAAAAGAAATGGCTCTGTAATGATTTACTAGGACTGCTTTCTGAAATTTACCGTGAGCTTATCTCTACTTCCAAAACAGGTTTGTGTCTTGAAGTACAGCACCATCATCTCTGTATTTTGTGGTGACAACTCCTCAAAACTATCTATAAACAGGCTCAGGCTCTGGATCACCAAACCCACCTCTGTTTCCTGAGGTCAAGTCTTACGTAAAAAGTTTCATAACAGGCAGAAAGTTACTTAAGTTTGTTCAGAGCCTTTATGGCACCAGCCTTATTACACCCTATTATCTTTGGTTCATTCTTAACCACTACAACTAATAAAGAGCCAGAAGCATGCTCTTCTATTCCCTATTTTTCTTTCAGTGGAAGCTGCTTCTTCCATGAAAGGGATAAGGTGCTCGATACTGCGTGGCAAGTATTTCAGTCTTTATTCAAGCTTGCTGTACATACCAATTTTCAATAGAGACTAACTTTCCCACAGATTCTCATACTCTAACCACAGAACTTTTTGTTCCTCTTGTACTCAAAAATGACTTTTGCACACCAGATCTTATCCTTTGAAAATGCTAACAAAAGTAGTTTCTCTTCCAAACATGTATTGCAGTCTAAACAATAACTCTCAGAAGAGCTTAAAAATGCTCCAAAAATGGTATGATGGAATGAATCTCAAAGCCATGAGATCAAAAATGAGTAAAGCCTGCCACCAGAAAGACCACCTTCACATCTCTGTGCTCAGAAGGCAGACAGTGCCCTATTCCAAACAAGGACTGCTCTACCTGAACAGAGGTGAGAAGTATCCAGCTTCCAGGTGGGAAAAGCTTATTTGATCAACAAGCATATGTATCTCTATCATACACCTTTTTCTGCTCCCACCATTCTTCACACCAGTTGTAGGCAAGCACTGCTGCACACCAACACAGCAGTTCACAGCAGCAGCAAACACCACATCTCAGTTTAGTCTCCACCATGCCACCTCACTGTCAGACAATTATGCTTCAAAAAAGCCATGGTTAAAGCTACAAGGAATTTTCCATGACAAACCCTTTTTGCTATGGTAAGCAATGCACAACCTAGCAGCAACAAGGAAGAATTTGCTATTGGAATTCATAACTGTAGTCAAGAGGTCAGTTGTGCTGGGAAGTCACACCGAACATTGAGATCTGCATCACTACAATCCCATGCAGCACAGCAAGCTTCTGTGGCATCTTTTGTCCCTGATACATAAGGCCACCACACACTGCCTAAGCAACCTCTTGGCTTTTTGAGGGGCTGGTGGATTAAAATGGAAGGAGAAAGCTCAAGGACCCAACTGCTAAACATCACAAGGTTTTTCCTCTCATCGTAATAAAATAAGAGATAAATTTTAACTGATATATCAAGCCTATCACAATATTCAAGTTTAAAGAGGCTACATTGTGGATACTTGTGATTTGTTACTTCAGCAGAAAACAAAAGTTCAAATGTGCCAATAGGTTTACTCCAGGTTAGAATACGTTACAGGAGCCAACTACTCGATGGGAGTTTTTTAAACTGTAGAAAGAAGCAGTCAAAGCAATGTTTCAGTTAGGCAGAGAACGTTGCATTAATTTCAAAAACTAAATAGTGGTAAAGCTGGAATCTGTTACACTGGTTAATGAAAGAGGTGACTGTTCTCAAAGATATCCATACATACACAGATCATAGCTAGCATGAACAGTTTTTACAGCACTTCTGTATAATCTCATTCTGTTATTTGACTACTGATCGTAATTAAGGACCATAATCCATTGCCAAAAAATAAACAAATGTGTACAACCACCAAAACTTGGGCAGTGGCAGAAGCTGTGTGTGGATATTCCAGGTTTACTACAAAGTACTCTGCTGTTCAGAGAAAATTTGAAGTCTTAAGTTCTAAAGCATGTACAAAACATACAAATGGAGCCAAACACTTCACAAGCACAGAACAAACAATGATAACAAAGAAAGTTTTGTTTATGTAGAATTAGTATCTTGAACCTGGATAATGAGGAACAAGATTCACAGATTAAAACTCTTGAAGCAATACAAAACCACAAATAAAGTTTAGGTTATAGAGATAGAGCCAATCCAGCTTTCCTCAGGAACTGCAGAGGAATATAGCTATAACCTAGACTTTCCTCAGGATCTGACTCTAGTAAGGTAAGTATTTTACCATATACATTACTTATTAACTACCAAAATTGACATAGTAGTACCAAGGTATTAAATCAAAGACATGTGTATCATGATTAGGGGTACTAGCTGTGATGTATTATATACGAAAATGATACATTATGTATGAAAAGAAAGAGGCATAGCAACTGATATCTACAAACTAAAGACACAGTGGCACATTGAACAATTTTAGGTTAACCAGACTCACTTAAAAATAGAAACCAGAGGCTGAGCTCTTCTCTCACCCCATTTTACATGTCTTTACTTCCATTGATTTCAAGTAGAGTTCTTCACAATTTATGCCATTGTGAGAGGAGAATCAAGCCTTGTGTGTTTGAAAGGAAACAGCAGACATGTTTCCCACCAGAGTGCAGGGGGAGATTTAAAAAAAACACAAGTATATGAACTGTGAAACCGATAGAGTACACAAGCAAAGGCAGGCAAAGAGGCTCTCTCTAGCTGGCGGTGGGAGTGAAGAGAACTTGCAGCTTACCCAGGGTTTGCCTTTTTTTTTTTTTTTTTGAAGACTTGGGACTGGTGTTAAGAAGTCAGAAGCCCAGTCACTGACTTGCTAGAATTGGCTTCTAAAATAAAAGTTTAGAAATAAATATTCCTTTTTAAATTTTTTTTCAGACATAATTGATTTATATTTTCCTACAGTTATTCTCTAAAATGAGGAGCAGGCAATTTTCTTTGTGAAGGACACAGACTTTCCATTCCCAGAAACTGGAAAGTGAAAGCAGAGATCTGAACTATTTGCATCACTAGTAATAGTGCCTAACCATTATTCATACTCAAGCCCAAGCAGATGATCTTCTAAAATCTTTCAGGATCATCTGAACAACTAACATCACAGGGGTTAGAAAGAGCAACACTTCAAAGTGAAACTCAAGTCAGACAAAGTACTAGATGTGCCATAGGTGACAAAATCACTTCATGGTTTGAAGCTATGGCAGAACAGAAGATACAGCTTTATGGTCTGTGGGGTGGGTTTTTTTTTCTTAACAGCACATGGTTAGGAAGCTCCCCTTTCACCACACCCCAGTGTGCATGAACACAATCGTACTGTTCAGACTGATTGGGGAAGCTCACTTAAAAAGGAAAAAAAAACCCAAGTATTTCCAAAGTATCTACATTCCCACTTAAGTTGCGCTTTCAAAACTGCGCAACAGTTTAAGGTAAATAACTTGAGTATTTTACAGAGGGAATACAGTCTTAAATCATTATTTTATCAGGTTTTATTTACCATAGTAATGCAAGACTGAAGTAATTCATACTCATTTCGAGTCCAACAGTGACAGAATACTACTGTAACTGCCTGTTTGGGAATGCTTTCCCCCACTTGTGTGCACAACCAGTGTCACAGCCCACATAGTTTCCTTTGAAAAACAAAAAAGAAGCCTAGATCATCTTCTCCCAATTGAATTATGTATCAGCTGATTTAGTACACAACAAAGCAGGATGAAGGTAAATGCATGGAACTGCACAAAGGAGGATGACTTACACCTGCAGAAAAAATGTTGCATAATTCAAGATGTACATCCTGATTTTCACAAGACCTATTCTTTCAAAGCATAAATCTCCTTCAAGAGGCCATGAGAATGTGGAAGGAGACATAAGAACAAACATATGCACTTGAATATCCAACTTTGAGTATTCTGTAGTTAGAATTTAGATGTTGAACACTGACTTATGCAAAGTAAAAAAAAAAAAAGGCCTTAAAAATTAGGCTGGTATCTCTTTTATTCCTAAAATAAGGCCTCCAAGTATATCACAGTGAAAGAGTCCTCATCATATCAGCATCAGCTCCAGGCGAATAAGACATCCACTAATAGGTTAAAAATGTTTATGAACAGCCACAGTATTACAGAAGATAGGGAGACATTAAAAAATAACCTTCCAAAATTACAGCCTAAAAAGTGGCAGATTGAGAACCAGACAATAGAGCTCCAAGTGTAGGGGACATTTTGCAAAGGAATCAGAAAAGCAATAAATCTGCAGCAAAGAAATAGATGCCTCCTTGTCACTGTGGTCACTTCGGTTCAATCAAATACCTGCATTGCTCAATTTCAGTATATTAACAGCTACTCTAAAACCATACAAGCTCTTCTTGCATGAAATCAACAATTTCATGTAAATAGAAAACCATATATTGAGAACAAAATGGGCTATTAGCCTGGACCACTGAACTACAGCTTCACACCACCTGAAATCCCCTGCAAAGATTGTTCAAGCAGAGCAGCTCTATGAAAGGTCAGGGGGTAAAGCGTGACATTTACTGGATTCACAAACAGCTAAAGAAACCATTGAGCTCACCAACCTACTTGGCAGCATCCTTTGCCCAAAACACTTCCACACCTTTTTGGCAGCTTACAGTTGAGCACAACACCAGTACATAGGACTCCCTCTTACCATGTGGATGTTCTCTCCAGCTTTACCCTGGTAACACAACTTCCTTCCCCAGAGCCTCTTAAAAGGAGGCCACTGTCCTGTAAAAGGGGTCCCCCGCTCTGGGATCTGGTTTTGAAGAGCTGCCCTAATGCAACTACTTGCTTTTTTTAGGCAGTCACGTTTCTTCTGAGTAGCAGAGGTACCTGCTGAAATCCAAATCTACTGATCTGCTGACAGGAGCAAACAAAGCTGCATCCTGGGTAACCAAACTCCTTAGGAGGCTGAGAGTTACATACTTTTTTGGTACCTCAGAACAGACAAGAGCCTGGTCTGCTTTCTACATGCTTGGCAGTACTCTAAGACATTTGCTGGCTATTGGCTTGCCAAGCTGTTTAGGCTTATAAGTTTCTTTGCACTCACTTTATGCTATTAATTTTATTAAATATAAACATATCCTTTGTATATATCTTTCTCATATTCCATATGCACAGAAGGAACTAATTTCAGTCCTAGGATGAATAAGAACTCTATATTTATCACACAGATCCACCATGCTTTGCAAACAAGACTGGGGGAAAGGAGAAAAAAAAAAGCATCTTTTCACGAGTTATCCATACAATCTTCCTGATGAGCAAAGGATGAAAAAACAGTTCAAAGCTCTTGAAAAGCTGTATGTATACTTTTACAAAAGACATCTGCAATTCACCAGTGAGATTCTAGACCTAGCATAATTCATTTAGCAGCCTGTACATAGAGATGCAAATATGTTAGGTTCAGACATTTCTGCAGTGCCTTCATAAAACTCATTTTAAAGTACATAAATATTCATACTTTGAACAGTCATCTCAGCAAGTGAAGCCTTTATTTTTATATGAAAATACCAATTCCTGCAAAGAATCTCAAATAAAGCAGAAATATATTAGTCCTAAAGTATGCATACAAACACACACAATTTCTTTACATAAACACTTTTGAACTTCTGGGTGATTAACACTTGATTACAAAAAGAGATCCTTAAAAAACATCTTCACTAATCATGCACTAATTTTTAACATACTTGAAAACAAGTCAGGTTTTACTGCTCTTAGACAACTTGATCCACACCTGAAAGCACAAGGTGGCTTTCAATTTGTGCCATGGTTATTGTGTCTGTGTTGCCACAGAAATGGGCCATGGGGGAGGGCAGTGTCCGATCAGCCCATGTGCTGGACGGGTTGAGCAAGAGTGCCTGGGTGCTTGGGCAGAGCCTCTTGCTGAGCTAGCACTACACTGTCACAGGAGCACTTGTTAATGAAGAGATTAGAGGAGGGGAAATGGATAAAGCTGAACAATTACAGTGCCTGTGTCAGAGGTGGTTTACATGGCTCCAGCAGGGATGGGTGCTTTGAGAAACCATACAGCAATATCGGTTTAGGTATGTTTAAAGATTCAGATGCAAGCTTCTCATGTCAGTCCTCTTAAGACTGGTGAGAGACAATGCAGCTTTCCTACAGAACAAGAGGATGCAAGAGTCCTACCACACAGCACAATCCAAGGCCTATGTTGTTATATTCATAACTACGTCCATGTTGCTATTTTCTTTTTAAAACACTCAAACATCCTGAAATGAAATTAGTTGGACAACGAAGACTCTCAAGGAAAATTTAAGGGACTAACATCACCCTGCTTAAAAAAAGAATCTAAGTTTTACTATAAGCATCATGATATTGACATGCAGATTTTTAATCACGCTGTATGCAATTATACAAATCAGTGATCAAATCCACAGAGAAGTCAGTTTTCATATACACCACATTAACACAGACGTTAGACAGGATTTGGCACGCTGCCGACAGAGAAGCCTAGTTCTGGAATCATGTAATATTAAGACTGGGATTACTTGATGCAAGATGAGAAGGCAACAATCTCAAAAAGGTGGTTACAAAAACATCACAGGAAAAAAACTTATTTTATATAAAAGCAAGCAATTATATTTCAATATTTGGATGGCAGTAGAAAATGCTTTTTTGGCAAACAACTGCTACACAAAGCCAATATTATGTGTAACTGGAACCATTGGGGAAAAAAAAGAATTGTTAACTACAAAGACAATAATTGCAAGCTGTGGGGTCTGTGCTTAAATAAAAGGGGGGCATTGAATAAAATTGTTCTAGATAAAAACCTACAAGCACACTCCACAATACTCTTACATCTTAAGGAGGGAAGAGAGGGGAAGAGGAGGAAAATGAAGGAGAGAAGTACACAAGGCAGAACAGCAAGAGCTATCAGGTGCTATAAATCAACATTTTAAACACAGACCTTAGACAGGAGTACATGACTTTGGTACGGAACAACTGAAATAACACTGAAATAAAAAGTTCCAGCTTTTGTTGATGTGTAATCCACTGGAAATGAAAGGCCTGCCTGAGAGACTGTCTATCCCAGGTTTACTAGCTAGCAAAACACTGAGTTTGATAGGTTTAAAATGATCTTGAAAAGCAGCTCGCCAAGCTTATGGCTATATTTAAGAACTTTTAAGGAGTTAGCCTTCCAGGCAGAGTTCCAAGAAAAGGTAAACTAGCAAAAAGCTGTCACTTACAGATATTTTAAAAATACTAAAACTGCTTGTATTGGCTCATACCTCTTGTATATGAGGCCTTCACTCATTTTGTACATTTAGAAAAACTTCCTTGCACAAGAACATTCTTGACAAGTATTGTCAATTTGTGCTGGGAAGTCATTTGCTCTTTTAGTTTTGCTAAAAAAAAGTATGTACATATTATAAACAAGTAAAATATAAGGAAGAAGAGTTATAGCAGACCACCTATGAAATTTTCTTCAGTAGCTGGAAATATCCTTTGTCAATGAACCAGCAGCCAAAGATCTGTTTCTGAAAAAAAAAAAGCATGTGATTTTGTCAAACTGATTTGATAGTCTATCTGGGAATTTCTGTCAGAAATGCCATGACTTCAGTATGCTATTACTTGCAAAACATATTTGTTCCCATCATTCTTCAGCCATAGGTGGGAGGCGGAAAAGATGAGTGATAACTGTGCTGTATCCTTCCAAGCTGGTTCTTCCCATTATACAACTCCTAATCCAAACAATTTAAGCACTCAAGTAAAAGTTACTCATTTCTGTAAACATTTCCAGGAGCAGGACCTAAGCATGCATGGCTTACACCAAGCATATACTAATGGCTAGAGCTAACCTCAAGTTTACCTCTATTTAAACAGCATAAGCAAAAACCAGTGCTGGCCAAACTGAAGCTTAAGCCTTAATACAAGGGAGTAAACTGAATATTGATATAAACCACTTGGTCGCTATACATCCATCTCAATCAAGCATTCTTAATGCAAGATTGTATCATACAACAGTTTTCCCAAAAGCAATTACTAAAAAAAGTAAGGTTTCAAAGCATGTTTTTATACCCCAAAAGCAGGGATCTCTACTTTACGGTAAGGTAGAGGTAGAAAACAGAAACACAACCCAGCTTGTTTGTTTGTTTTAAATGGACTTCATCACTGCACATCCAATTAACTCTGGAATGCACAAGAAATAGCACCCAAGCAAATAGAGGCTTTAAATTTAAGAGCAACTCTCAGTCTGCTCTGTTAGAAGCTACGTATAGCAGGCATTGACAATGTACTTATTACACAAGTTTCATATGACAAAGGGAAAGGACTGTCATGCTATGATGTAAAGGCTTGAAGCAGTAGAAAGGGTCAAAGCAATCTGCAAAAATATAATACAAAGCAAAGCCATTTAAATTACTCTGCAAAATGTAGACATTCATTAGCATAGAAAAGTTTCACAGGAAAACAATGACAAAGTCATCCTATTTTCATATGCTAATTAATTAAATATGCCAAATGTGTTTAATCTCTTATTATAACCATAGGGGGAGACAGACCAAACTCGAAGTTCTGAAAAGCCAGGTCATTAGCATGCCAAGTCATTCTTCAGATCTTTTCCTTATATACAAATTTACATTTCCAACTTACAACACATGCAAGTAAAACTTGGCTTCCCCCTCCCGCACCCTCCATTTCTCCTTCTTTGGAAGGCACTTAGTATCTCTTACTCCTGTATTCTAAAATTCTTATTAAATGCTAGTAAAAACTCTTGCTAGGGAAAAAAACACCCTAAAAGCACAGAAGCCATTTTGCCAAAAGCCCAAGCTAAACACTCCGGTACCGCTAAGAAATAGAATAATTGAGTTGAAAATGAGATTAATAACATTCTTGCACATATGCATGAAAATCCACACATAGTTTGTATTCTTTAAGTTCAAATGACATTTCTAGCCATTTCTTGCCTTTCCAAACAAGAAAGAGATTCTGATGTTTACATAAGGTTCTTCTTGCTTAATAAATCTTAAATTGAAACAGATTTTTTTTTAAACAATTACCTTCTTCAGAGTTATCATACTACAGGATATTAGGAAAAACCAGACTCTCCTGTTGCTTTTACCCACATCTGACTCCAATCTTAATAGTTTAGCTATTAACCCTGTAAGGTCCACACACACACACACACCCCTTGCCCAGTTGATGTTAAAATTTTTATATTACTGATCTGGGCTTACTCATTACAAAGCCTTTTGTTACACAGAAAGAGAGCAGCTCCGTGGACCTTGATTTACAGGACACAATTAACCGTGGTGTTAGCAGAACTGCACCAGCCCGGCTCATCCGGGCCTCTGCAGGGGCAAATGAAAGAATCTGTCACTGCATCAGAGTAACTGCTCTCTCTTTCTCCATTCCTTTTCGCTCTCTGTCCAAGCCCCGTCTGAACTACTCACATCTTGGGATGAAAACCTGGCCACTCTGATATACCTGTGTTGTAAAGCAATAGTACAAATGACAGCAATTCCTCCTAGAAATAATAATGAGACCTAAAGGGAAGAAAACCCTTCCTGCTAGAAAACCGCACTACTCACTCCGAGTTTGCCGTGCAAAACATGCAGTTTAAAGACCTGAGTTCCCAGAGAAACAACGATCACAGGGAACTTCGCCGCAACAACGCTAGTCCCGTATTTTTGCCACCTTTTAGGTTTTATCACGTAGAGAATATGCATTGTTAACCTTTAAGTCCGCTGCATAAACGCTTCTGAGCGAGCCCGTAAAACACCGCGCTGCGCTCCCCGGCTCTCCAGCTGATGGCATTCAGCAGCATTGGTGCTGGCGGGGGCTTTATTTTGCCTTCCTCGGCCGCCCCGCTGGGGGACTGGGACAGATTCCTGCCCGAGGCCAGCCCCGGGCTCGGAGCGCAGCGAAGGCGCCGGGACTCAGCCCGGCCGGGAGGGCTGATAAATGGTGGCCGATGGAGTTTGAAATCCCGCATGAACACTGTGGGAGAAGGGGCTCGGGGAGGGTCCCTCGCCCATCCAGAGCTCCCTGCACCGAGGGAGCTAAGCCCCCCCCGCTCCGGCGAGGTCCGTGCGGCAGGGCCGCGGAGGACGGGGCACCCCTCGGTGCCAGCGGTGCTGCGGGGTGCGCAGCCGGGTGCCCCCGCCCCGGCCGGGGCAGGACCCCGCGGGGGCCGCTGCGCTCGGGATCAGGGAGGCAGGGAGGGAGGGAGGGGCGGGAGGCTGCCTGGCCGGGGCCAGTTGTCACGCACTGACAGGCAACAGCTGAGCTCCCGCACCTGGACCGCCTCTCAGACCGCCGGGCGCACCGAGCCGGCGCCGCGACACCTTCCTTGGCCCCGGCTCCGCAGCCCCGTCCGGCAGCCCCGCGGTCGGGCGGCTCCTCCCGGGCGCGCCCTGGCGACACAAGCGCCGGGCCGGGCGCAGGACCCGCACCGCACCGCGGGAAGCGCCCCGCCGCCAGGGGCACGGTGCCGGCTGCGGACGCGCCCCCGTCACACCCGCCGGGCGTCCCGCCGCCGGCTGCCCGTCACTTACCCTCCCCGCAGCGCGGCCGGACCACGGCGATATATTCCCGAGCGGCGGTGCCGCGCGGTGCGGTGCGGTCCGTCACACGGCCGGCGGGCGAGGCGGGCACCCGGCTCTGCCCGCGGAGTCGGCACTGCCGCAGCCCCCGCCGGAGCCGCCTGCGCCGCCACTGCCCCGCGCGCGCCCGCCGCC
>JAWWEE010000040.1:28586155-28675883 GCA_035221455.1 Xenops minutus
GGGGAGGGTGTAGGGGGGGGGTTTGGGGGCACAGGGGGGAGCTGTGGGGTGCAGGGGGGGTGCTTTGGGGCTGCAGGGGAGGGTGTGCCGGGGGGCTGCTGGGGGGTGCCGGGGGGAGCACGGGAACGCTTGTGGGAAACCCTCTGCCCCCCGGAGAGCCGGGGAGCAGGCAGGACGGGCGGGCTCCCTGCTCCGTTTGCCTCGTCCCGGCGGAGCCCCGGAGCCGCTGGCTCCCACGGAGGGAGCGGGACGCAGTCGCGGGAGGGGGAGCTGCGCGGCCGGGCGGGCGGTGGGCGGCCGTGCCGGGGCTGTCGGAGCCCTGCGCACAGCCCGGAGCCGGGCGGCACGGTGGGCACTGCCCACAGCAAAGCAGCCCTGGCCTTAGCGCAAGGGACGTGGCTAAACGAGGGCGGTGGGCATTAAAGGGACACTGAAGTAGCCAGGCACGCGTTCAAATGGCTTTCCCCAGCGACGCCCTGGGTACCTGCCTCAGCTGCTGGAGGCTGCAGCCCTTGCCGCAGCTGTCTGCGCCTGACAGACTAAGCAACAGTGGATTGAGCTCCCGGGTTTCTAGTGGTCTCGAAGTGTTTAAACGCTCTGTGGAAACATCAAAGGATGGGTAACAATGAAGGCATTTAACTCAACGTTGTATTTTTTCTATGGAGCAAATTGAAAGATGAGCTAATTTTGCCCGAGTGACTTCTAAGCAGTCACAAACTCTCCCCACGTGGTGAAACAAATGTGTCTGGAACCTAAAAAGTTGCTTTATATAAAGCTAAAATTTGGTCTGTTGTCAGGCAGTGTCTCTCTTGATTCTCTAAACCAGGAGTTACACGAGGAAATGGAAATAACAATTTCCCCATCGTGTTTTGAAGCACGTTTGATTTTCCTGTGTTAGCAGAGTAAGTTTGTTATCTGTATTCCAATCTGGTCAAAAATATCTTTATGCATCTGGAAAAACAAAAATGCAACTCACAGGAAACAAATTCAGACAACAACCCAAGGCTACAACTTTACTGCTGCAATAGTGTTAAACCTACTTTTCCCTTTAAAAGTTTCAACTGCAATTCAAACCCTGGGTGCTCTGCTCTGCTGTTTTTCTTGCAGCCTTAATGTAGTGTCACTATTCCATTGCTGAACAATTCCTTTTAAATCCTAACCAAGTCTGAAAATAAACACTTCCAGATTGCATCTACGTGGAAGTTTACAGAGAGAAAGAATAGACAGTTGTACAGACAGGTGAAACCTCAGGAGAGTTAGCCTCTACCACTCTTTCCATCGGAATGAGTTTGGATTCCATCTGTAATTTAAGAAAAAACACAGAGGATGAAGCAGAGTGTGAAAAAAAATGTTGTTAAATACAGAGTAAAAATAAATTATAATATTGTAAAAAATAATTGTAAAGCGAATGCAAGGAAAAGGTGTCAAAGATGGCGAAAGGGCCATCTTTTGCCTTAGAGTTGTTTTTCCCTTGTCCTGTATTCTTCCCTGCCACCTACTCAAGCATTTCTGTAGCCCTTATCACAAAGATCTAAATACGTTTAGGCTCTGCTGCCAGCATTACGTGATTTCTGTCATTTACTTCTTCCCACTTAAGGTTCCAAAGGCATAGGAAATAAGATTGCTTGGCTTTTAAATAACCTTGTCAAAGGTGTTTGAAGTCATATATTAGCAGATCTGAATCTGGAATGAAAGAATTTATGGCCAATGCACTCTTTTAAGTTGTATATCTGTTTATCTGATCCTCACTTACAAACACCTCTAATTAAGCTATAAACTCTTAGTTTCTACTTAACCATATGGGTAGCCTGGGAAGTTTGCTACAGTAATGTAATTTACTCATTCTACTGCCATGTCTGCAATGCAAATCCAGGAGAGCTGCTTTAATAATATTATTACCTTCTTTGTTTTTCACAACATGGACAGAAATAAAGCCTGTCCAAGTTACCAACTCCAGTCCTGGTGAAACAGCACAGACAGGTTTGGTTTTTTTTTTAGGACCTACAGGGCTTTTTTTGTGTCCAAGAGAAAACACACCTATTGAAAACAGCAGGAAATAATATAAAAAAAATTACAACCTACAAATGCAATTAATGAGGAAGAGACTATAATACTCTCCATCAATTTTTTTGCATATTCTGTGGCAGCTACTTGTCTGTTGTGTGATTTTGTTGCATTCTACCTTCAGGTACTGTTTGCAGCTTTTAGTTGCATGCACTTTTCATTCACTTGAAGTCCGGATAATTTGAGGATGGGGGTCTACTCTGCCCCTGGAGTGGGTTGTGAGAGGGTGTAAGGAAAGCTTGCTCATAAAAAAGGCCAAGAATTACAATATATATTTGTATATCCTAAACTTCTGTTGACTATTTCAAAAATATTTATGCAAGAAAAAATATAAACTACTGATAAACAACTTTAAAGAGGCCTGAGTCCCAGCTTTGTTACTATAACATAGTGAAAACCTCAAATTCCATGGGACTGTTGCCCATTTTGCAAAAATATATGTTCTAAAATATGTTCTATATTTGTGATTTTTCTCTAGAAAGTAGTGCTGACAGTATCATTATTTTCATGTGAGGAATGCAATTTTTGGCCCATGTTGCAAGAGGTTAAAATTTAAAAATGTGAAGTATGAGAAGTTTTTATGTGATTTTGGAGTAGGAGGAAAGCATCCATACAGTTTCATACAGGTACCCTGGAAGGAAATGCCTAGAACAATCCATCAGACCTTCTTTTCCAATCCACCTCTTCCAGTGAATACTTTAAATTTTTCTTACTATCTTTAAAGTATCTCATGTTTTCATATTGAAATTGTACACACAGAGTTACAACTGCAACTGCAGTGAACAAAAATAACTCCTTAGCTTGGTAGCATAAATGTAATCTAGCACTGACGTAGCTTTGAGGTTGGAAGGGATGGCTGGACCAGGTGGCCCTCAGAGGTCTCTGCCAACTCTGATCCTGTGATTTAGAGCTTTTTGATTCAGCCAATACAGAAGACACAGGTAAGACTATATTGTCTAATTACTAAAGCAGTGTAAGTGTGGGGAGAAGAGAGAGGCTATACCTACAGATGGAGGGTTTGAGTGAAACGTAGCAGTCTTTTTACTGACATCAGGGTGGCTGGGATTGTTTTACTGTGTATTAAAACAAAATTTGTGTTGGATTAGGGGAAAGATTTGAATTTATTGCAAGGTTTTAGTTTAGCTTTTCTCTAAAGTGTGAAGCATAGACCAGCTTCATTTGAGGATTTTGGGAGAGGAACAATGTTTTAATTTCTGCTGCTCACTTTCTATAATGTTGTACATTGGATTTTTACTTTTTATTACTTAGTCTTTCTTCAGGAAGGGAGCCCACAATGTGTGCAATGGCCATTCGTTTTCTATTTGTACCTCTAAGTAGCAGTAGGAATGCCTCAGTTTCCCTGTTTGCATGCAGAGAATAAAATTGTTTTATACCACATGGGTCATGTAAGGCTTAGTTAATCTTTAGAACTTGAATTTTTCAGACAAAAAAATAGAAGCACATCATGCTGTATACAGCACACGTGCTGTATAGAAGCACATCAATTATTAATATTAACAAGAACATCTTGGACAAATTCTGTGTTCGGTGTTTCTTGGCCAGTTCCACTGGAATGGAGTCATGTGGACTGGGGGAAACAATTAGGCACAGGTTCTCAAATGCTGATTCTTATAAACCCAATTATTTTATTTGGCTTGTACCTAGCAATATGTTCTTTATCAGTTATATAGATTTGGCTTTAAAAAATCCAAGTCTTAATAATGAGTTTTCAAAATGTCTGATAAAGAAGGTTGTTTTCTCCACAACTTCGGTAGGTGTACCCTTTTCCTCTTCTGTATCCACATGAGACTTGAGAATCTATGCCAGACCTACTCTGAGTGCTGTATGGTTTTGTAGGGTAGTTGGAAACCTGGTCACTGGTCAGTCAAAGCAGGGACAGAGTGAGGAGTACTATGACTTCAATCACAGTGTCCAAGTTTGAGTTCTTTTCCCATGTAAACCTGGGTGTAGCATGCATGGAGGGAGGGAATTGCATCCTGCTACAGAATCAGGAAAAAGCTGAAATGCATGCTTGCATTTTGGACATGGAATGACTTCTCAGGCTTTCTAGTTCAAATATTGTTCCAGTTTACAGTATCTCCCTTTCTGATTTATTTTTGCAGTAGTCCTTCATTTTTCTATAAAATCTCTCCTGTTGATTTTGCCTGTTTTATTTGTTTTGACTGTATCTTATGGCTCCATAACTTTTTCAGCTTTATGGTCCCTCCTAATCTTTGTTTAAAAGTCAGCTGAATCCTTCCATGTCTGACTGAAAAAATGTTTCTTATGGATTTCTTTCCCAGGCACCTTTATTGGTTGTTTAACTGTCTATGTCCTGCCTACATGGGTTAAAATGTTATCCTTATATGAAAGCTTCACACCCTGCCTTTGATCACAGACTACATTTCCTATGGCCTAGGATAAAATGGGCAACTTGACTGAGATGAGAAAATCAACATTTAGTTTACAATCCATCTAAGTAATCCCAGTCCTGTTTCCAAGATCTACTGCATTGCCTTGTGTTTCTTCTGCTAGAGCTGGAGTCAATACCGTGAACTGCACTGACATTTGGAGCAGCTCTTGGAAAGCATCCCAATATTTCTGTAACTATTCCAGCCATGGATGATTGTACTCTCCCTTCTGAGTGGGCTCAGATGAATCTGGTTGTATTCAAGAAACAACAGAAAAACTCCCTGCATTCCTGCCTAGTTCCAGATGAATCCTCAGAAACCCAGCAGTTCTTTGTGTATCTGTTTCCCAGTCCTACCAGTCTCCTACCTGTATGCCTGTGAGACCACAGTGGACTTCTCACAGCATTTTCCCCAAGAAGGTGGCCATTTCATTGCCTTGAGGTGTTTCTGTCTGAACAGGAGACACCGAGATTGAACAACTTTCTGTTGTCCCTGCTTTGAGAAATGAAACAGCTTTGAGAGCATATGTCTGATCCCACATCCACTAAGACACTTGATGATCAGCTCTTTCATAAGATCAACCCAGATTTTTAAGTACTACACAGAAAAAACCCAAAACAACTCAGCCTTGATAGAAGGCAATAAATATTATTTTGCGTAAATATTCATAATGATTTTAAGTATCTTTTGTTTTTATTAAATTCAATTTGCTTAAAAATTACACTTTGGGAAGCCAGGGTGTTAGAAGTTAAGGATAATACATGACACCATTTGTCCTTTTCCTTCTCTGTAATGGCATAAGTGTAAATCACAACCCTAACCTGATTAACTTTTGCTTCACTGTAATACAGTTTTAACATTATTTAAACATAGTTCATTGTTTAGCTAGGCAGAAGATCTTAATCTTTCACTTAAATGTAAATTGCAAAGTACAAACGCTAAACAAATTGATTGAATACCATTGATTTTTCATCAAAGAATTGTGGCAAATAATGTATTCAATTATTCATCATCGTCAGAGAAGAATAGATGATATGAAGAATAAGCTGTAATTAAGATAAAATGCTATTGGATTCTGTACTGATAATTTCTTTTGAAATTTCAATTATTGCAATTAAATCAAAATGAAATTAAAATGTGAGTTGTCTGATTGACACACTGAGTAATGATTGTACAAAAGTGTAAACTGAAAGAGCCTATTCATGTATGGGGACACAGATGACATCTGTAGCCTGAAATATTTTCTATTTTTTTCCCATGTTTTACTTCTGTCTGATCCAAGGATGCTGTTATTATTATAGGTTTTAGTCTCCTCCATTATTATGTGACCACTGCACCAGTTAAAAAAAATTTAATACATTCTTAAAAAAAATTAATTTAATTCCTCAGCTAAATTTATCTTTAGCCTAATTTGTTTTTTTATACTAAGTGCCAAAAATGAACATTGATAAATTTTCATTGCTTTAAGAATTTTGCAAGTCTTATGGACTTCTGAATTTAGTGATTGCTTTGTTATTGCCAGGAATACAGTACCTGAGTTGCTGGACATTTGACTCAATGGAAAGTATCCTTTTGTCTTCAGTCATGTAACATACCTAGAAAACCATTCTCTAAGAAACATTAAAAACATCAGCATTAGTCTTAATCATAACTGTGGTTAATGAAATAACTTCTCAGTTAATTCAGCTCAGGTAAAAGTTGTCTGATCATGACAGCAGTCCCCAGCATACATCAGTGCTTTTTCCAAGTATTCAGCATTTTTTTGACTATCATGCTAAAAGTGAAAAGAATTAAATTGTCTTCCACCTGAAGAAGTAAACTGGAAGGTCACTAATGTAGCAAATTATATTTCTTTTCCAAATAAAATATGAATATTTCACAAAGATTGATAGAGTTAGGGGTTTTTAACATCAGGGATGAACTGTTCTCTAGAAGTAATCATTATTCAAGCTATGTAGCTGAATGCAGCTATTAGTTGCAAATAATAACCTCACTTGACATTGTTTTGATGCTGATAGGATAAGTGCAGTAATACACAGAGCACAAATATTTGGTAGATTTGAAATTCATGTACTGGGAATATGCTTTCAGTTATGATTAGCACTTTGATTTAGAGATATGAGTTGTTTCACAGCTTTTAATATCTTTTTGCCTCAAGAATATGCATTGTAACAACCAATTCAGAAACCATAAATGCAAAGTTTACAGGTAACATACATGCACATAGACAAATGTATTCCATTGCCTAAATGGTTTGAAAAATGAAAAGAATAAACAGAATTCAAATTTAAATAGCATTTTAGCTAGACCTCTATAGTGAGGCAGAAATGGTAATGTAATCAGAAGTATTTCTTTTCTCTCTCTTCTCTGCTAGACAAAATGCATTTTATTTTGTCTTTAGATTAAGTATCAACAAATTAATTATTTTCAACATTTGTTGAAAGTACCTTTGAAAAATACATGTGAAAAAACCAGACGCCAAACAAAATAAGAAAATCCTCAGACGTATAGTATTGAAAGAATGTAATACATTTGCTTTCTGCGTTTTAAATGCATGTCTTGTTTTCATTATTTGATGTTCATTGTTCAAATTATTAATATTCCCATGTATTAGGCAACATTACCTTGTTTCTATTTTCATATTGGATGAAGACATTATGCTGCTGGTGTGTATATTGACACATTTAAGCTTCTGCTTCCTCTAGCAGTTTGAAATTCCTTTGAAATGCATTTTCAGAAAACATTTGAGTTCTGAAACTTGGTAACATGGGAGTTCACAGAAACATAAAAGCCGTGAGTAAATAAATCAAAGGATGCTCTTTGGAGATGGTTAAGAGCCAGAAATTCAACAGAAGGGAAAGGGCATAATGAGTGGGCAGCATTTCTGAAAATCAGAAATGTTTACAGAATTTGAATGCTTGTTCTTTTTTTCCCCACATTTTTTGCCAGTTTCAAATATGTTTTCAGTAGTGATGCAACCTGAACAGTTGATAATTAAGCACTCATATGTGATTCAGGTTTCTTCTCTTCCATGATGTGTCACAACACAATTTGCAGTAGCCCTGACTGCTTGCTTTAGCACTAAGTCTCTCTCTAGATCTAGTTAGAGGGGAGTGCTGCCAAATTTTTGTACTTTTTCATTCTCCACCCTGAGAGGTTCATTGTATATTAGTTGCCACTCTGAGGTATCAACAATTAAGTAAGCTGAGGTACTGGATATAAAAAAGCATCCTCATTCATTTGGAGATGTCATTTCCTCAGGCTCTGCCTATCTATCTGTCAAGGTTGATGTGAAAATATGTCAAGCCACTTGATTTATCAGTTAAATATGCCTTACATTTCTTTGCTTTCATTTAGGTATTTAAACATGATATAATGGAAACCCAGAAAATCAAAACAAAGGAGTCAGCAAAGAATCATTTGTCAAAATCACACTGAATTACTTGGCCAGCTTACGCTAATTGAGAATAAAAGGTCTCAGGACTCACGTTCCTGCTCAGATTATAGAATTATAGAATGGTTTGGGTTGCAAGGAACCCCAAAGGCATCTAGTTCCACTGCCTCTGTCATGGGCAGGTACCTCCTAGTAGACCAGGTTGCTCAATGCCCCATCCAATCTTGCCATGAACACTTACAGGGATAGGGAACCTATAATTTCTCTGGGCAACCTATGCCAGTGCCTCACCATTCTCACTGTAAAGAAGTTCTTCCATATATCTAATCTAAATTTTCCCTCTTTCAGTTTGAACTCAATTGTTTCTAGAGTCTCTGTAATACAGCATGATGTTATGCTGTACATTGTTTAATTGCATCAAATGAATGCACCTGAGCCAATGTGCTTAAAATTGGGTGAAAAACATACAGAATCACAACCTTTTGTAAAATCTCTCAGCACATTTCCTTCATACTTAGAAAACAGTATTTTCTTGTGCCTGTGTTAGTCGGATTGCTTTCATTCTTCTTATTGTACTAATTTAAGAAATTTAGTCACCCACAAGAATATCTTACAAAGTCCCTATTTTTTGATCCAGTGGCAAAACTGTATCTTGAAATGCAATCAGTGGGAAATTTGTCAGGATTAGTCAGTACTTGTCAAATCTGTGTCAAACTATGGCAAAAGCTCATTGACCCCTAGCTCATGTTTTATCAAATGTAGCAAACATACATGCAAAATGAAAACAGATTTTAAAAGGGGGGGAAAGAGAGAAGAAATGGTATTCATTAAGTGAAAGCATTTTCTTTTCTAATGTATATAGTTTCAAAGTTAAGACTTGGTTAAGGACACTGCAGACAATACAAAGACAGTGAGAAGAGTGGTTTCTTTTGAAAATTTGTACCTACATTGGTACTTCCTAGAAGGTGGTCCTGGCTTGGAAAATCAAGGGAGTACATGCCACTTGGAAAAAGATCAGGCTCAGATTCCTATATCTGATGGTGGAGAGCATGATTCCTATCTTTCACACATCAGTCCAATCACCAGAACACTAACTTGAGGCTTGGCTACCTTGTTACTCTTCCATTCACAGCTTATGGGCTAAAATGAATATATCCTACTGTTGCAGAGGAATGACTTGAAAACCATATGAGAGAAACAGGACACAGGATTCCAGGATGGTGATACTGATTTTACAGCAGAAGTGAAGGACTTTTCCCTTCCTTATTCCCTTGTTGTGAGCCAGGGTGCTTCTTTAACAGATTCCATTCCAGGAAGAGAGCATTCAAAAATGAGGGGTAGAGCGCTGTGTCCACAAAAGATGGTTTTGATCAATCTGACTCCTATAAGCAAAATTTATGAGTTCTCTGGAGCCTAATTTATTGTTCACAGAAAGGGAATGCAAAAGAAACATGCTCTTTTATTTTTCCTTTTTCTTTTTTCTTTTTTTTTTTTTTTCCACAAACATAAGTAAAATACAAGGTGCAGGGTAATATGTGAGTATGTACAAAATATATATGAAGTAGTGGGTGTGTCTGGCATATTACTTGGACCTGGAAATCCCAGAACAGCCAGTTTCTCTCTCCTTGATTCACAAAAATATCAAGAGGACAAACTCACCCATGACTTCTTCTCAGGTCAGCAAGAAGTGTCTGTGTTACTCTGAAAGCAGAATTTTGCCTGGAAAACAGAACCTAGTAGACTATGCTACTCTCTTTGCTCCTAGAAATTTGCTGACATTGCTTTCTTTATCTCCCTCCCCTCCAAATTCAAATGGAAAAAGTTGACCTCGTGCCTTTGAGATGCTGAGTTACTATCAGGGTGCAAAATTATACTTCTTTGATGCAACAGGCTAGCAGAAGGTGCGGTGGAGGGTGAGACTGTACTAGTAAATACATTGAAGGAGGGAAAGGTCAAACAAAGAGATGAATCTTGACACAATCATCAAAATCAGTCCCATTGTGGATATTGTTGGAGGTGTTTGTTGCATTTCACTTGATTCCTTTGACTGATTCCCCGTTATACATCAATGTATTGGAGAGCTCTGCTCTCCATGACTCTTCCCCTGAATCTCCAAGATTCTTGCAAGCCTTCAGGTCCCACATGCAAGATCCAGGTTACCCCAACAGGAGTCCTTTAAGAGGAGTTTCAGAGACAAAAAGAAGTAAATAACTTAAGTACAATTTCTTTGACAAGTACTATAATAATGAGAGATGTAAGGCTGCTAATCCAGTCCCTAGGAACAAGTGACTGAACAATATATATAAAAAATAACCTCCAACATAAAAGGAGTAACCAGAGCCTACTGAGTTTCTCATCACCATCCTATCTTGTCCTCTTGCTACTCAATTTATCAGTAGCAAACTTCTTAACCATTACTCATATTTCGTAGAAAATCTGTTTCACCATTTTT
This sequence comes from Xenops minutus, assembly GCA_035221455.1. Lineage (NCBI taxonomy): Eukaryota > Metazoa > Chordata > Aves > Passeriformes > Furnariidae > Xenops > Xenops minutus. The sequence continues at coordinate 28,596,477 of JAWWEE010000040.1, forward strand.
TCTCTCTGACATTTTTCAGGCAGATGTCTTTAGATTGCTAGGTTTCCTAACTCTGCTGAGTGTTTCAACCTGATTTCATGTACGATTTCTGTATTCTTTGCTCTAAATCTTATGGGAACCACCCCTGCCTACATGTTCTTCATAACTTCCTAGATACTAAGATATAGAGATTTCAGATGCAGCAACACTTCCCCAGCTAAGCTATTTTCTCTTCAGTCTTACTTGGTAGGCTGGACCTAGTTTTAAAGATACTGTTGTGTGGAAGTATTCATTGTGCTTCAGCACATTAACTAGGTAGAATTTATAGTCATAAACAGGTAATCATTCTTCTTTCTTACCTATGCAATGCTGTAGTTTCAGAAAGCAAACAGATCACCATAAAATAAACACAGAGGAGCAGGGTGCATTGGAAAATATAAAAAGTCTGCCCCATGTTAATTTCAAATCCAAAGCCCACATTTGCCTCAAAACTGAATTTCTGTAATGTACATGGTCTTTCATATGAACCCCTGGATTTGTCTTAACTCATAACACCCATGTCATCCTGTACAGTTTTCATTCAAGAAATTTGATGCATGTTCTATGCCTAAATGCAGGGGTGAAAACCCATTGTTTTTCATTAGGATTTCCTCATTTTCTCACTGGTGCTGGGGTAACTCCCATAGTTGTTTAGAACTGAATGATATAAAAGTATTCTAAACTACAAAAATCTGCCTCAAAAACTGAAGCCAAACTTGAAGTTTGCCTCTCATATGAGTGATTGATTAGACAACTTTCCTACTTCAGTGTTGAACTGTAACTGATAGCTGCATGTTTACATACAGCTTAATCACTAAAAGCAGTGAAAAACAGTGATAAACTGGATATTTTATGAAAGGGAGTGCCAGGAATTTCTAGTTGAAGAAATAAAAAAAGTAATTGGAAAGCACCTCTAGACAAAACATCTCATCTCTCTTGCTATTGTGGTTGAATATGACCAGCCTGAGTGGGGCTCCCCCAGACAGGTGGGAAGAAATAGTGCTGTCCTCTTTTAGGCTTTGGTGCGAAGAGCATGTGCAACAAACACTGAAGTCCCAATGGGGTAACAGGGCACAATCCTTGCATCCTTCGCAGTCCTCACTAGCTGCCTCTGCCGTGTCCTCGGCAGCCACAGGAAAGCCAGAAGGGCTGCTGGGGGCAGCCCACAGGACTCCTTCCCATTTGTGTATGAACAGGCAACATTTTCTGCAGGAACGTGAAAGAGGAAGAACCCCCAATTAACCCCACAGGAGAAAAGAAAGTGTCATGAAAAGACCCTACAGTTCAGAAGGAACTACCCACACCCTCTTCTTCACATCTTGCTGTCTCAGAAGAGGGCATCTCCCTCTTCAGGACAAGGAGGATGGGAAAGGGGTGAACCCTCCCTAGACTGAACCTATGAGATGTGGAGCCTCCAGTGCTGCAAAAGGAGCAGGGGTGATATTAGGTCAAGAAACAGATGTGAGTCTGGGGGCTGAACTGATCTATAGCTGGAGAGCGTGTGCTTGCTTTTGGTCCCTGGGTTGCGTTGCTTACAAAGTTAAGTTGTAGATGTGGAGATGAACATTCCTGAATTCTCATGGAACTGAGTGAGACATAATGCCAAACATAGTTACAGTGAGCTGACTACAGCTGTGGCTCCCAACTGAGACTTCCAAAAGAACTTCTCAGTATTCTCAATATTTTGGATCTGGCAGTACTGTAAATGCTGTATGGATATCTGGGAAGGAAAGATATGACCTAAAAATATCATCTCAATTTTCTAATGAAAAATGAAAGAGTCAGAAAAAAACATCTAAGTATTTGGGAGCTCATCACACACTGGCCTAGGGTAGGAGTCAAGCACTTTCAAGTGCTTGAATTTGACAGGAGTAAGGAAATGTTGATTCAAAGCTCCAGGGTGTAACGTGACATGCAAATGCCCCTTTGAGATCACTAATATGTATCCTGGGGAAAGGACGACATGCTATAGTGTTTGGAGAGTAAGTGAGAACATTCAATAATTGTGCTTTCCATCAGGTTTTGCAGAAATAGTGGTTTTTGTTTGTTTGTTTTGTTTGGTTGTTTTTTCTACATCTGGTTTCTATAGAAAGGCCAGACATTTAAAAGTCTCTATATAATCACAATGCAGCTGTAGTTCTGGGAGATATCACTGAACACACGTTTTTCCTTGGTATTTGAGTTAGACTAGAAATATTATTTTCTTGAATTGCAAAAAAACCCACACTTAAATCCTTGCATATAAGATGTATTTTACACAGTCTTTGAAATCACAAGGTTTGGGAGAGGAAGCTTAGTTGGAAGACATTCAACTGAGAAATGTCTGCAATAAATTCTATTCTCATTTTTCTCAATTTCTTCCTCTCTTCCAACACACAGCTTTGATAAGAAAGGATAGGCGATATAATTACCCATTTTCTCTCCCTCTTCCTACATTTATATTTATAAAAGCAGTACATTTTGGAAAGCCTGCAGTGTGGGAAAATAACAAAACTGCTTAACCAGAAAAAGACGGTATTAAAAATCTCTGAATACTCAGATGAATTCTCAGCCTGATTTAAAACAGAACAGGGGAAAAAAGATCACCAAGTTTCATAAATTCTAGGTACAGCTTTGACAGGAAATGTAGTACAGGGGCCAGATCATGTGCTTTGCATCACAGAGTCAGCAGTTTCTAGCCATGGTAGGGGCATACCTGTTCCTAGAGAGAAAGGGATGTGCCTGGAGTACTCTTCACAGAATCACAGGATGCTTTGGGTTGGAAAGCACATTAAAGATATCTATTTCCAATGCCCTCTGCTATGGGCAGGAATACCTTCCATTAGACCAGGTTGCTTGAAGCCCCATCCAACCTGGCCTTGAACACTCTTCTGGGGAGCTGATCCCCTGCCTGCTGTTCTGATCTCCTGTGGCTTAAATAAACCTGAAAGAATATTTTTCCAATTAAAAATTATGCTGTTAAAAATCCAGGAGCATTTCCCTTCTGGTTTCTGACCAGCTTGTGCTGTTACTAGCTGATGTAAGGCTGAGCCTGCTGGTGTGTGGTCTGTGAATGCAGCCAAGGATCTGGCCTGGTGTGTCTGACTCTGCTCCAAGTTACACCAGTGTATGCAGAGCAGGACCAAATTTGCTAGCAGAGCTGCAGTAAAGCTGGAGGAGGCTGTTCTGTGCCAGAGGTTTAAACAGCAGGAGATTAGAGCAATGTGGAGTGATAGCTGCCTCCAGTTATAGGTCCTCACCTGTAATATGACCATGAGTCTGTGTAGCTCCCTGGGCAGAGCTGCCCTGAGCTCTGGCTCCTGCAGCATGGGACACAGCTGTCTTTGTCAGTGTGTTGTGGTGCTGCAGTGACAAGAGCATCCTCTGTTAAAAGGAGTTATTTCTCTCTGTTTTGGATCCTGGGGCTTTTAAGAGTTAATGTTGTGAAATTAGATCCGTTCAAAAAAGAATTTGATTGATGAGGGTCTTGCTTCTTTAAGACCCAAAACCAAACCACGATTCGGTCTTTGGTGAAATGCTGTATTTGTTATGGGAGATTTTTAGTTCTCAGGCTTGACCTAACTCTCTGCTCCTCAGCTAACACACAGCAGTTCTAAAGCACAGTAGTGTAGCAACAAGTTCACAATCCCAATCAACCTGAAAATAAGAGCTATATGTTATAGTGAAATACCGTTATGAAAAGTTCTTTTTTTTTTTTTTTTTTTTTAATACAGGCTCCAGGTCTTTTGTGCTCAATGTCAGAGGAAGATATATGATACTAGTAGATGCAAAGTATAAACTCTAACAGATTCCTATTAGTTAGAATGTAGGAAAAAAAGAATAAAAAAGGTCAGTACAGAATGTCCATTGAGTACAATAGAAAATCCTCACAATAAATCAATTTTCAGATTTCTTCCTTACTGCTGTTAAGAATAAGTGGTCTAAAAGACCAAACTTCCCAAAACCCAGTTGGGAAAAAGCCTATTAAACTAGGGTGGGGAGAACTGAAATCAATCTCCTCAATTAATCCTCTGTTTGGACTCCTTTTATAGCTTTAGCACATGTTATTTTTCTTTAAAGGGGGGACTCAGTACTTGAGCAAATGTTCCCACATATCAGCCAAATGTAAAGTCACTTATTTACTTTTTCCATAGCCTTTCCTGATTAATGAGAAAAAATATTTTTATTTTGAATAAAGGTCTATAACTTCCTGATGATTTTCATGCTTGAACCTGATCTCTGCTAAACTAATATAAATCAGGAGCAACTTCGTTGAAACCAGTGAAGTAAGATTAGCATGGGAGCAGAGCTGTATTCATAATAGTCCTGCAATAGATCCCCTCTCTTAAATTTCTGCAAAAATATGCAAGCCAACAACATGAATCAAGTATAATTAAGGGCAGAATTTAGCCTGAAAGGTTGCATGTAAGATTACACGCATTGCTGTGGTAGTAGACTGATGTCACACACAAAGAAGTTTTTACTTTCTTCCTGCACTAATGAGAAGATCCTTGAATTGTGAAATAGAAAGCAATTATTCAGGAGTAAACATTGAAACCAGTGATGAAACAGCATGGAGGACACACAGTATTACTGAATGAGTACATTTCAGTTTATATTACTGGTGATTTTTGAACTTTGCTCCAATATTAAACTCTTCCTTCTAGAAAAATAGCATGAAGGACAACACTGCAGTAAAGAAAATGCATTAACTTTTGCAATGGTTTCACGTGTTTTCTTGCTACTTAAATGTAATGTTTATCTAATAAACAGTATTTCAGTGTTAAACAGTAACTCTCTGTCCCATTTTGAAAGTCAGAGCGTCCTTCAGGAGTTGCTATGATGTCTTTGAAAGCAGTTTTTCTATAATCAAAAGACATACTATATCACTGGAACAGCGTCCCAAGGAGGGCTGCCCACCACTTTCTGCCTCTGGGTAATCTGGCCTCAAACACAACCCCATGTCAATCTTTCTCACTTGCTCACTTTCTCCCTGGTCTGGAGGAAACTAAGCAGTACCTTGGAAAGAAAGTTTATCAAGACAATGTCACAGTCTAAAGTCAAGCCATTAGTTACTGCATGAATAGGTTGTAAAAAAAAAAAAAAAAAAGTGTTTTTCTATTGCTTTTTCTGTGAAGATAAAAATAGAAATTATTTTTCAGACTTTCAGATTTTAACTACTGAAGAACAGTGCAATATTAGTTTATTTACTTCATTAGGGCTACTTCCTTGCTTAAAACTCTGTGTACTTAAGTATGTTGTTGAATTAATGCCGTGTGTGGTACCAACCACCCTACCTCACAGAAAACAACCCTGAAGTAAAATGAAATGACTACTCTGCAACTGTGAAATTTTAAAAACAAGCTTCTCTTCTAATTCTTAAACAGAGGAAATTAAATTCATACTTTCCAGTGTACATAATCCTGAGCTGTTTGACATATTTGAACATTAGCCATTTGCACTGGGGTATAAAGTGAATATGGCTTTCAGAAATGCCCCATTCCTGTAGACTGTTGATCCAAATCTACTGTCAAAAGTTATCTGAAGAATTTTAGCAGCTGACCTTCTTTATCATGGCCACCAGCTGCTAAAAGCTGTAGATGGTGATGAGAGCTAAGGTGAGAGAGAAGAAAATGGAGAAAAGTTAAAAGACAGGAGGGCAGAGAAGCCTGTCTTAGCTCTTCAGGTCTTTGGCCCTCATTTCTAACTCATTAAACAGAAATTTTTGTTGAATGATACCCACCAAGTTGGGCCCTTAGGGCTGAGTCATTCAGAGAGAACAGGCAAATGAAAAACCTTGATACTTATTTCAAGCAGATAAAATTATGCACTTCATGCCTTGTGTTAAACTGTTCACCATCCAGAAACTATAAAGATAAAACGGATTAAACTGTGGTGACTCAGAGTGGGATTCATCTCATAGGACTTTAGTATGGCTAGCCATGTTTAAGGTAGCCAACAAATTCCCTATGTAACTACTGAAGAGAAAGAAACAGAGTAAGATTTATCCAGCCTTCCTTAGCTGACGTGCCTATTTCTTTCTGATAACTGACTCAGATACAGTCAGATGTGTTTCATTAGGTGAGCCCTGTTCTCTTTGGTTTTCGCTGTGGTTTAGGCAAGAGTTAACTTTTCTAGATTACTTGGAAGATTTAGATTTGAGGTTCCCAAGTCCCTGTAGTTTGCAAGACCTGTATGAAAGGTCGCCTTCACTGCTCACAACGTGATTTTATTGCTAGAAAAAAATAACAAAAGAATAAAAAAAAAAAATCCAGCTGTTCCCTTCTTGCACTGCCTCCTTGTTTTCCCAAGCTGTAATTTTTTTTTTGTCTTGGACTGGGCAAAAAAAGAGCCTGAGAGTGTATTAAGACAATGAACAAACACTTTTCTGAGAAAATTTGAGATATGGCTAAATGTTAAACTCTATTTTCCATCACCACTGTTTCTCTTACTCCTTCATGTCCAGCCCAAGAAAGATGAATGCAGCTGTCTTATTATGGCAATCCTGAAATAAGTATCTTGATTTATGTGATTGTAGCACTGCTCTTTTGTATCACACAATTCCTATAGAAAGGTGGACAAAATGGGTAAGTACTTTCTAGAAGCATTGATGGTGAACTTGTATCTATTATATGATATCAAAAAGTCCTAGAGATAAAGGTGGTCTGAGTTTTATTTTTGTTTTCATGTGGCACAGCGGAGACGACAAAGCATGGGAATGGGACGAAAGAATTTCTGAGATCTGAACTCCAGTTGGATGCTGAGTCTGTGGCCTTGGGCTAGTCTGGCATTTCAGTACTTCAGCGACTGACACCCTATAAATACACAAATAATAGATAGGAACAACTTAGGTCTGGATTTCATCCTGGCCTCAGAAGGCATGAACCCAGGAGCTGCAGACAGTAGTCTCCTGACAGTCTGTCTTACGGCCCGTGAGCTGCAGTACTGACTGCCACAGTCATTTTCCATCTTTTTTCTAAAATACTTATGAAGCAAGGCTTAGATATGGCACATCATCACTCTATCCGCCTTTTCTCATAAATAAAATGGGGCTAACAGGAATATTTTTCTTTTACCTGTGTTTATTTGCAAGACTTTCAAGGTTTAAATTAGTGACAGAGGAACAATAAGCCACTATCTTTTTGAAAGTCCTCTGAAGTGTCAGTGTGCCAGTGACCAACAAAGCACCACATGCCAGATTGTGAAACTCTTCCATTGGCCAACAGGTACTCACACAAAGAGTTACACTGAAGTCAGCAAAGATTCACACAACTTTTGGCTACTGTGAGTAAGGGAACGACAGTGATTCTGCATTACTCCTGATGTTAGCTGAAGATTAGTGATAAAACATGGCTAATCAGAACAAAAGAACTGTGAGATTCAAAAAAAAAAAAAAAGAGCTATTTAATGGCAGATAAAATTTGGAAAGAAATGAATGAGTGGTGTAGGAAAAAAACTGTTAAGATATCTAACAAACCACTGCAGGAGATATAATTATGTAGCAGGTTTAATAATACATAAACTCTGACATTCTGCTGCAATTAATTGATGTAAAGCATCAGTGTGGATTTTTTCCTCCCTCTCTTGCTGATGTTTGTAATTCAGATGAATGAAAGGAGCCTGATTACTAATTAGGTTGAGTTCAATAGGTTACATTTTCTGAGAGAGTTGTGCCTCCACAAATTCTTTGTGGTCAGTTCCTCTTATCCCAGCTCTGACAAAATTTTCAGCATTAACATGCTTCAGGATTAGGTCCTGTATTTGTTACCTGTCTCTGCCTTTGGGGTCACTCAAGGTTACCTGTAGCCCCAAATGACCAAATTACTTTTAAATAAGAAGTATGTTTCTTTGAAGCTGCAATGAGAAAGGGGATGTATAGTCAATTACAATATACTACACATAACATAAAATCACCCAGCACATACTAAAAGAGTTTTCTGCAAGATGCAAAGCTCAGCCTGAGACTTAAAGCTTGCCCAGTCTGTGTAATGTTAGAGCTGAAAGGACTGATTTGGTGTTGTGCTGCTGTGGATCGTTGTGCAGGAGGCTCAGCCTGGGAAAAATTCAAGAACAGCCAACCTCAACTCCTGCTCCTATCAACAAATTCCCTGCTGACAGGGAAAGTGTGACATCTCTGGATTTTCTTCTGTGGGTCTCCGATGCAGCACAGGGCAGTGGCATGTAGCTACCGCAGCATGGGGCTGCATGCTCTGGCTGGACCTCGCCCTGTTCCACAGGAGCCGGGGTCTTGTCATCCACACTGCAGACATATTGATTAATCTCCACACTCCCTGCTTCACAGGAAAAAAACAAGGAAGATGTGATACCATTTTTCTTTCTGGACTCCTCTCAAGTGTATATCTGTGTCTATTTTGTGGTATGTATTAGAGAGCAAGCCTGGCTGGCTTTTGCAGGTCCATGTCCATAGTGTTTATTTGCCCTTAATCTCAGAGTTGCATTAGAAGGTCACTGTGACTTTTTCTCATGTAGCAACATAAAGCAATACCACTCTGGACTTAGGTCCACTCCAGGTTGCTTTTAAGGACCACTTCTGGTCAAATACATCTCTGGAGCTTATAGATGTAAGTAGTTTTCTTCTGTAAGAAGCAGAGGCCAGAGGCCAAGAACCTCTGATCCCTTGGGAAATGAAGGCAGGACATTTGTTTGCTGAAAGGAGAGCTGCTGGTTTGCCATGTTTAATTTGCAGTCTCCTGCTGAGGCAATAAATGTTCACAACTGTGGGCATCATTATGAGCTGCTGTGGCTTGAATTTTTCCCTGCATCAGTAGCCATGCAAGGCATCTGAAAAGGCTAACAAAAATTGCTTCCAGTTGGAAAAAGGATAAACAGTAAAGAGAATTAAAATCTGATAACCTGCTCTCAATTTTTCCAGAAACTGGTGAGGTAAAGTACAGTGGCAAAATACACGCTAGCTGTTCGTTCTGAGTGTGAGGAGGAGCTGAATCTGGGCACAGACACCATGTTGCTCTGTGCTGTGCATGGAGGTCCTACTTCAGCTGCATTGAGGTCGGGGATGGCTTTCTGGTGCTCCTGCATCTCTGACCGAGCAGCCCTGCAGCCGCTTCTTCAGGAATCAGGGGAAGCTTAGAAGTCTTTCCACAGGACTGTTATTAAATGAATTTTGCCCATCACGGTTCAGGAAATGTATGGATACTAATCATCTAAATATTGTCCAATACATGCTGAAGTAGAGGTTGTAGTCTTTAAGATATGCTGCTCTAAGCCTTCTACATCCCATCAGCAATGTGTTTACTTTGCAGCTCTATCTTCATGTAATTTAGGGGGGGAAATGGACTGTTGGTACAAATAGGCTTTATAGGAAAAAAAGGAAGGTCTGTCACTGTTACAAGTGTGCACCTGAATAACCCATATTGTCAATGTTTCATCTTCGGGTGTGAATGCTGCTAGCTAGAGACCATTATTTGAATTTATACATACTTCTCATGAATGTGGATCTAGTGTATGTGGGAATGATAGGGTCTATGACAAGCAAAAGCTCATGTTGTACTTATTGCAGTGCCTTGTAGTTCACCTGGAGTCTGCTGTGACCTTTCTGTAATACCCTGAGCCACTGAAACAAAAGCATTTTTGGGTATAGATTCACACCACGAATCCTCTTCTGACTCCCAAGATTACTAGCAGGAATAATACATCAGATAACCTGAACATCACTTGTCTAGCATTGGAATAATACTTCCCTTTTGTGTTAGAGAAACAGCTAAGCTTAGCATAAAGAGAGAAATGCAGTTATAGCACACATGACTAACATTAGAAAATCATTCTTCAGACTTTCCCTGACTGAAAATTATTAAAAAACCTCAGGCCCTTGAGACAAACACTTTGATGTAGCTTGGAAAATAACAGAAAAGCTGTTCTGAGTGCTCGGCAACCCACCAAGAGTTCATAAGTTAATAAGACTCAAGAAAGCATTACTGTAAGCAGCATTTCAGTTTTGGGCCTTAAATTAAGCATACATTTCCCATAATGAAGAGAAATGCATGCCTGGGATTTAAAGAAAATGCAAAGAAGGTTATGGGAATAGGGCATAGTAGGAAAAAATTCCCTATTAAGCCCCGTCCTTCTTCACATACTAACAACATCAAAAATAACATACAAGATGCTGAATTTGTCTTTCAGCAGCTGTGGAAGGTGTTTCATGTGGGGTTGTCATTCATGGCTGTTCTGGTGAATTGTATGGACCATGACCTGAGGGCTCTGAGTAGGGAATGGCCCTTGGCACTCTGAGGGCAAACAATGCATCACAGCTCCAGCCATTGTGTTTCCCCCCTCAAAACAGGGTGGTTTTTCTGCTCATTGCAAATTAGTAGCAATCCTTCCTAAGAACTCTTGCCCAGGTGTGAAGAGTGTGAACTGTAATTGACAGAGATCACAGGAAGCTTGCTAATGACTAAGCAAGAACATACAAACAGCTACAGGCATTTCAGCCTGCTCCTGTTGAGGCTACTAGCGTAAAGCAGTAAAAACTGAGACCATATAACGGGTCTCACATTGGAGAGATTTGCTGATATGTCCCAAGGAAAGCTGTTGCATAACGTACTCAAAAGGATTTCTCGAGGAAGAATCGAGTTCACTGACTTTATCTTTTTGTTTGGTTGGTTTTATTTTAGGATATTGGATGACTCCATTATCGTACTACTGAGTCACTCACACTGTTCAGTGTGGACAGCCTTGTAACATCCTGTGCAATGAAGGAAACTATTTTATGAAAATGGAATTGGATGCAGAGCAGGAATTTGTACTTAGATTGTCAGAGAAGAATATATGAGGCATCCTTTTTTGAAACTGGGTCACTTTTCCTTGCATTGGTTCATTCTTTTTAGTTATAAAGAAAAAATCTATTAATTCCATAGAAATCTTGTCAACATTTCTAAAGATCCACAAAGCATACTTCAATATGTTCCCAATGATTTAACCTCTGCCTCACCCAGACAAACAAGGGTTATAAAGGGAATAAGTTATTATTATTTTCATACTTTTTATATGAAAAGGCCTTGGTTATTAAGAGATAAAATTTTGTTTTGATACTTCTAAAACTAAGAATCCTGCTTGGTTTAAATCCTTCAGAGATGAAACATGTCTAACTGTTACTTCAAATATTATGAGCTTTTTTAGGTAAACTTTTGTTATCAAACATCTTCTGGTATTTGATTCCAGTAAAGAAATTTTAAAGCTCATCTGAACATCTATGTGGGTGTGCTCACAAAAGAAAGAAATCTCTTTGAAAGTATGGATATATGAAACCTGTTGCTTAGATATACTTATGTTGATTCAAGATTTGATAGGAATGGAAATGAAATATTAAAAAAATAGTAACTAAATAAAAAGCTATGAACATTTTGTCAGAAGTATGAATTTCAGTGGATCACACAACAATAATAATGCCTTTAAGTGTTTTCTTCAATGGCTTTACCTCTTGGGACCAAGGAAACATTTAACCTGTGGTCTATTGTGTGCCAAAGAGTCAAAAATGGTTGTCTTGGTCTGCTTAAGCCTCTTTCAGAATAAGGGTGTGAAATCTATGACTCAACTACTGGTTCTTAGAACAAAAGAGTAGAGAAAATATACTTAAACTGAAGTGCTCAGATGTTGTTATGGTGATACATTTAACTGATCAATTCTGGTTTGAATCCAGAAATAATTAAAGATGTAAGAACGGTGTGCTCCGATTTTGGAGCACTTCAAATCAAACTTCCTGTGAGCTATAGTGGGTAAATATCTTTACAATGAAGGCAGGACTTCTCACAGTAAAATAAAATACAAAATCTTCATTGATGTCACTAATAGCGTAGGAAATGCCCAATTTAAGATGCTTGTGCAGCATTGGGTCCCTTCCTTTGCTGTGTTCTTTGTATATTTTCCTTTACAGGATCACACACCTTATTAGCAGTTATGCAAAAATTGCTGATGAGTGCTTGAAGTGCTCCAAGGAAAGCTGTCTCTTCCAGTACTGTAAGAATAGTGCAAGTTGGTACCTAAGTGTCCAAACAGTATAGATAGAGCAATCTTCCTGGCACTCTTTTGGGGAAGTTCCTCCATAGCAGAGCTGCTGAGTGCATAGAGGCACCAGTGGCATCTCTGTGACCATAAGGGGTGTGTGTGTGTGTGTGTGTGTGTGTGCAGGCACGTATACATCAATGCCTAATTTTACTAGCAATTTTTCTGTGTAAGGTGCCTGAAGGCAATGCTGCAGACTAGTGTTTTTATGAGATAATACTGAGGGTTCCAGTTGAATGCCTATGTGTGAGCATGTATTACATGGCTTGCTGAGAACCAAGCTTGTCACGGTAAGCAGCAGTTCCTGGAGTAAACTGTCTCCAAAACTGCATCTGGCTTTTGCCTAGGGGAGCATAATTTTTTTTTCATTTGGAAAGTAAGCCAACATATGAGCACCACGGATAGTCATGAGTGTAAGTGATTTGAGGAATCTTCTTTAATACTGTGAGACCAATGTTTGTTTCTCGTTTCTTGTAGCCAGTCTGAATGACTGTCCCCAGTGAGTTGGATCTATCTCCTTTGACTGGAAAAATCTGTTTTCCTAGAAAACTGACCTTTACTCAACTAGAATCACTTCTAAACATGCTGTTGTCAATAAAAATGGTAAAATAACTGAAGACTTCACAATAGAAACTGTAAACTGTTCAAGAGCAGCAAGAATCCTGTAAGTTGTTCCATGTGCTGTGCCATAAACTTTGGGACAATATTAGTGTCTGATCCCTAAGTGCTACTTTACTCAGCATCATCCCTAAGAGATTGTCATGGCAATAAGATGGTAGTGACTTGGGAGGTAGTGGCAGTGAAGTGTCTGCTACCATTATTTGTGCTGTCACCCCTGTACGGATGAGTAGGAGATTTAAACACTTTAATATGGCATCCTGATGGTAAAAGCATTTCCATTTTGCAGCATGTACATGAGTTAAAAAGTGCTAAAATATGAAGTGGAATGCAAAGGGAATTCCTGCAGCTCTGAAGTACGGCACAGTCTATATGGGGAGAAAAATATATTAGGACTTCAGATCCTAGCACAGTCAGCTCTGGCAGTGCAAACCACGTATGGCTTTGGTTTTGCAAATACCTGGCAGCAGGTATTGTTTAGATCCTAGAATATACTGGAAATAATTTCTGTATAAAATACAATTTTGAGGGGCAAAAAGTGGGTGTCTGCATGGCGTGTCTGCATGGCATGTCTGAAAGTTGGGCAGCTGCCAAAGAAAGGAGATTGAAGAAGCAGACATCCCTGCAGCCTGACTTCGATGAATCCAGGGAGGGCTCAGAACTTGTGTTGTGGTCTTAAAACATTCCAGGCCAAACACATGTGATTACCTCAGTTAGCCTCATCAAATCCTTTCCTTTGAAGTCACATTAAAACACCTGAGAACGTGTGGCCTTGGCTGAGCCAGTTAGTGCTCTTCTCTCTGCATTACAGGGAAAGAGAGAAAGAGGAAGAAGAAACAAAGAACCTGACTGTTGCTGTCTGAGACCGAAGGGAAGGGACAGGACACAGAAAAGGTCATGATCAGGCAAAGGACTCAGGCTAAGTTCCAGCATCTGGCAGAAAGCCCAAGTTTCAGATTTGTGAGAAACTGTCCGGGGGAGAGAAATATCTTTACACTAGATGTGAAACAGGAGGGCTGGAGGGAGGGTTGGAGAGAAGCCCAAGAATGAGCACAGCCTGCTGCAGTCATCAGCTCTGGACGGGGCCTCCCTTTTTTCCACTTGCATGAAACTGTTTCTATTGTCATTAAGTCTCACAAAGTTGTTGTGTATCTGGATGTACATATGTGCATGTGCATGTGTTTGCAAAAGTGACATGTTTGCCTTCATGTCTGACAATGTGCTTTTGGCAGATTCAATATAAAAATTAACTTGCTCTGTGCCTTTTCTTTTTTCCTTTTTTCCTTTTTTTTTTTTTTTTTGAAAAGGATAAAACAAAACCAGATTGAGCTTTTACACTTAAAGCCCTAAGAAAATCATAAAAGTGAATTATGGGGTGAGAATTACTCTTTAAAGGAAAGCTTTACACTGGAGTAAACTTGGAACATTTATACATAAAATATTATGTATAATATTTATGTGTATAAAATCTGCTGAACTGGCCAATTTCTGACCATTATATAAACTTTATGCATTTGAGAAAGCAGACTTTCTTTCACAAAAACCAATTTGTTCTAGCTTTTATTATAAAATAATAATCCCTTGGTATCAACACTTGATGCTATTGTCATAAGCTGTCTCCTCTGTGTGCTGTTTGGTTGAGTAATTTGTCTTTTGTAGATTGGGCATAAAGTGCATTGGTCTAGCAAGCTAAAAGTATGATGCAAATGAGGAGAAGGAAAAAGATAAGGCTGGGAAGGGAGCATGTACTCTAAACAAAGAACACAGAAAATACTGAGGTGCAGAACTCATTTTTGAACCACTCCACATCTAAGGTTATCTTGGAGAGGGAGTCTGGGTCTGGGCAACTGTACAGACAGTGAGTTCCAAAATTTACACTTCTTGATACAAGGCAAAGCCCAGGTTTTAGAGCCAGCCTTTGAGATACCTCAAAGAAGGAACTGGGTGAGGGTCCCTGAGGAATGTATCAAGCAGCAGCACATTGCTGGTGACCAGAGAAGTACCAGGAAACCTTCTACAGGAGAGGTCCTGAGGCTGTCACCTGTGACCCCACTGGCCCCCGCACTCGCTGCCTCGATGTTGGGAGCACTGAATGCACTCATCAGCCCAGGATGACAGCCAAGATATGTCCCCAGGGGGAGTTGTGAGCGGCAGCCATGCATCTCCCACACCAACAGACAAGTACAACCTCCTGGAGCAGAGACACCTCCTGGAGGACAGTGGAGACCTCCTGGAAGACAGGGGATTGACTTTCCAAAGTAGCTGGGCTCATACAAGCACTGGATACACATTAAGCAAATGGACCCAGGGCAAGTGTCCTCTACTGTCCTTACAAGGAAGAAATGACAGAGAGTGAAAAAAATGCAACAGTTACTAATGTTCTCACCTAGTCATGCCTGGATGTGCTCAGATGCCATAATGACAAGGTCTTATAAAATCAGTACAATGTAGAATAATCTGCAAAAGTGTTTATGTAAGACAAACAGACATTTCTTAGCCTATCTGTAGAAATGTCAGCTCTTTTTGCAGGTTTTCTGATGCTGGGCTGTTCCACAGCAATCCATGTGAGATCTCTTTCTGCAAAATGCCTGTTTGAAAGTTACGACTGGTTCTTGCAGAAATAATTACAAAATTATCTAAAAAGTAGGTAAGAAACAGAGACTGTTCACAGAATTTTAAGCTGTAGAACTGTTAATTCTTTTCTTGGTCAAAGTTGGAATGAAGCATTTCAGAGCCCTCAGAGAAATCCAGCATATATGATCTTCTCTAATTGTCTGCTAGGGAAAAGCTGTGATTATGAAGCAATCACTGGTCTGATCCCATAGTAGCTTTTTGTATATCAAAATACTCTGTTTTCTTCTCATTTCTCAAGTATTATGTTGTTTTAAAGAATTTCAAAATGTCCTTTTCACAACAAGCATCAGCACCACATTAGCCGAATCAAGTTTTATTTCCTGGAATGATAGGAAGGAAATAGATGAAATATTTAATTGAACTGCAGATGTTATGTCTACAACAGAAAAATACTCTGAGAGTAATTGAGTCGGTTGCCATCTACACTAAGCAGAGATTTTGAAAACAGAATACTCATGGAGAATGCAAGTGTGCAGAATGCAAACATCTGTGTTGAATGTCAGTTTGCAGTGGTATCAAGGAATACACATTTTTCTTAGATTTGAGAGCTTAGTGGTATCAGCAAAAATAAAATAAAATGTCTAATTATATTGGTGAAGTCAGCAGAGGAAAAATGCAGAAGAATCTTACTCTTTTTCCTGAGAGACATCTATAATAAATCATTGGTAGTGTATTAGAAAATAGATTATAGCCATGGGAATAAGTGTTTTCTCCTATTCAACAAAGGAATAAAAAAGGAAGATATTGAATTATGAACAATATCAATCCAATTTTGTGCTTATTTAGTCAAAATATGGAAACATCAAAACGGTCTGTCCCTTAAACTTCATGGAATTTTGAAGATTTGTTGGACAGAAAAAAAGAAAATAATGTTTTTAGGGCTTATTTGTAGTATAGAAACTATAAAATATATTTTCTAGTTTTCTAACACAAGTAGGTATTCTGAAAATGAGAAGTGTTGGTTGTGTGGAGTTAGAAATACATTGTCAAATTTTAACTTCTCAGGTATAAAGAAATATAGAGTTGCAGATGTTATATTAAACCATTCATCTTATCATTCATTTACATTTCAGCTTGCAGCACAGAAGTCTGAATAATGAAGAAGATTTTAATTAAATCAAAGGACAAAGCATGACAATTTAATGACCTGATATAAAACCTCATATGTTTCCCTTTGCCCCAGGAGTCTTCTTAAAAGGAAAACAGTGAGAATTAGATTTTCTGATCTATGTGGGCTTGGACAGCCTGTACCCAAGGGACGAGACTAGGAATTGGGCTTTATTTCCTATTGGTGACTGAACCCCACCCAAATTGCATCAATTCTGGATCAAACAGATACTGCAATTATACTAATTAGGCAAACATCCCAAATTAATTTTGAAAGTTATTTTGTTTGATTGACTGTGGTAGAGCCTTGTTTAGGACCATCACATTTTCTGTTTATAGATTTTGAGATAAAATCAATGTGGCAAGTCATGGTTTTCTCTGATTTTGAAAACAAAACAGATGACTATTTGTCCTCTCTTTTCTGTTCAGCACAAAGATATCTGTGATTTGATTCTAGCTTGGGTTGATAGCACACTAATCTTCTTTACAGACTAAGAAGGAAATGATGTTTGGATCACAGCTATGGCTTGGCAGGAGCTATTGATATGGTGCCTGCACTTTGTCAGATGGCTTGGGAAATTCCACAGCTGATACTCAAAACTGTAGTTCAGGCAGGGATTTCCAATCCCTGATAAGTGTGAAGTTCACAAGAAGTCAGTCACCGTACATTTTCTGCATCTGGTGGCTGTGTCAAGGCTTTCCTGACATCTGCTGTTGGTCAGAGCTCCACTTAAATCCAGTAACCATTATGACAATCTGGACTAGTGAACTGGTGGATGATTTGCCTACCTACTTCTTATTGAAATTGAGGTTGAGGGCCCTTAATAAATGTGGTGTAGTAACTGAAATTGATGTAGAAAATGCAAACCAAACACTAAAATATATGGTTATGAATTGAAATGACTAATTATGTAATATGAATAAGATTCAGAAATAATTCGATAAAATTTATTAATTTGCTCTTCTTTTCAAAAAGACATGGTTAGAAAACAGGTAGTTGGGAAACTCTTCAAGAAATGTTTTATTTAGTTAAGAAAAGTGATTTACAAGTGAGGACCTTAAAAAGTATTACTATATTCGAAATACACCTGGAACTGCTACAATTGAAGGCAATGATTGATTACCCTCTAAACTGTGGCTTAACCTAATTATTTGAGGTTTCATCATAAGAATGCAAGTTAGGTTGTAGAAAAACATTTTCAATAATCAACATACCCTAATAATAAAGGAACAGCTATCTGGGTAAATTTTAGACTCTCTTGTTATAGAAAACTTAAAAATATGTTTCACAAGTTTTTCTCAGACGTGTTCTTTGTGCATTAGTTCTTCAGCTCAGGAGAAAGTTGAATTCAGACCTTAATTTCTTATGACTTTAAGATCCTAAAGGAAATGGCCAATATTATCCAGGAGTCTATATTGGACAGACATAAACATCCTATCTCTTATTTGAATTAGTTTATGAGTTTGTCTCATACATGAAGACAAGAGTTCAGATCCAGTGATGTTGATTTGAAGAACGTTGCTTTATTCTATGATTTTATCGGCTTATTTAGACTCTCCCATGAATTACTCTATTATTGTATTGGGTTATTCAGACTCACAATGAATCACTTTCTTAGCTTAAATAAGCTCATCAGAATATTTTCAGTGAAATGAAATATGTCACTTCATCAAAGCCAAAATGTTGTATCAACGTATCAGTTTTGACAAACATTTCTTGAGAAAGTTTCTGCCTGTGGTTCCCTTGTCACTTGCAGCTAGAGGAGAAAGAACATGAGCTAAAAAGATCAGGTTTTATATTCAGAAACAGACTTTTCATAACAATTTCCATTTGCAAAAATGTTTGAGGGGTTTATTTTCATTCCTTTAAATAGTGAAAACTAATTCTGAAACCTCGAAATTTACAGCAAAATGGAATCCGTGTCCTCTGAACAGCTTTAATCACATCTGAGCATACAAAATGCTGATTCAGTAGCTCATATTTAGAGGATTTAGGTATACCAGAAGGCAGAAAATCAGGAAACCATAAGAAATGTGGTTGTATAATGATAGTTGACTTCTTTTTACTGTGAATAGTATTCACTTTCCAAACAGCATGTAAACATCACTGAATTTGACTCTTGCCATAAGGATCTCCACAAAACACCCATGATAGCACATCCTATATCTTTTGCACCAAGGTTTAGTAAAGTGTACAGCAAAGCCTTCCTAAATTATGTAGGATGTAGACTGGATCCTAAGTGTTTAGAGGAACACTAGAAATATATTTTCTTTAGCTCATTAAAATTTGTGGGCACTGTAGTTATTCTGTCATGACTAAAACACCTTGACTGCTCCAAGGGGAAAAGTCCCAAACCACTTGTATCTGCTGGAACAGGAGGTTCCAGTGCACTGATGAAGCTCATTAGCTGCTTGATTGCATTCTGGGAAAAATGGGCACTGTACATGACTGCATGAAAGAGGAAGGTACAGCCACGACAGAAACTGCCCTTACCTTCCCGGCTGGCATTTTATAGATATATTTCTGTAACCCCTTTTTAGCCATTAGAAAATGATCCTGCAGCATATGTATTTTAATTAGTTATGAAACAGGGCCACACCTGTGGCTGGAGCACATAGTGGTATTTTCAAAATGGAGACAAAATATTGTAACAAAAAGAAATGCTGAAGCCATATGAAGCTAAGCTTGTAAAAAAAAAAAAAAGTGGGTTTAAAAAGCATTTCTGAACACAACATTGAGAAAAATTATTTTCTTGAAGCACGAAGGAGCCACATGTTAGTGGAGGAGGTTGATGTCTGTCTTCTATTTCTCACAGAAAATTTTCGTAGCAGTATTCATGGTCACACGTATACAGCAGTGTACGTGTACTCCCTACATTTACAGAGTGGTATTAGAAGTGGTAGGAACTTGTAGGAACTGAGCCCCACCTTAATAAGGAGGAGCTCTACCAGAACACCACAACTACTGCACCTGCCCCATCTTCTTCTCCATGGGTGGGTTATACAAGAAATTGTTGAGAGACAGCAGCAGAACCAGCATGTGAGAAGAAGCTGTTAAGGAAAAAAAGTATTCAAAAGAGATTGATTTCAGGAAAGGGAGTGCTAATGCTGCACAAAGCCAGATGTGTGACCGCATATACACATGTGAGACTTTTCTTCTTACTCTCTAAGAGTGGAGTAATCCTGCGTATCAGTAGAGCTCATATTGCAATGCAGGCAGTAATTTTTCTGTAGGGAATTGGTTTAATCAGTTTACAGAAATATTAAGGCATAAAGTGTGTTTTTTCTGTAACCATTTTATGATGAAACGTATTACGGGATGAATTCTCTGCAAAGAAGGAAAATGTTAACAACTCTGAGTTTTGTCCCCTTGCACTTCACCTTTAACTCAGAAGGTCCAGAATATTTTTGTGAGCTGTTTTTACAGCAGAATTTCAGATTTTAAGGAGTCTGGAAGACTCAATTTTATCTGTAGAGCTAACGGTACTATGCTGTGATAAGACTTGAAAGTGAAAGCTAAACAACAGAAAGGAGTTAGGATTAAGGATTTCATTTCAGTTGGTTCATGGATTAGTTTCAATGGATTTATGGCTGCTGTTTGCAATTACGGAGCCAACTGCACTGATGCCTATGTCTCTGATTTAGTGGTACCTATTGTCAAACCACATCACTGAGAGCTCCGGTAAAGCTTCAGAAGCCTTAATAGAGAGTGTGCATGCTGTTGGCAGCCTCAGCCTAAAAGTCAGAGATAAACAGAATGGAAACCAATGTACAGCTTCAGCTTCTGGCTCTCTAAAAACTGACAACTTTATTCTGTGTTTTTGGCCTATCTTTTTAATATGTAGAAATAAACACACAGCTGTTATTTTGTCTGAGACTTTTAGATTTACTGCTGAGTGAGAGAATAATTCTTATTTCTTACACATGCCACTGCATTTTTCCTGATTGCTTCTTTTTAAGCGAAGTTGCTAAAAATACATTTATTTTCTGATTCAGGAGTGGCAGTGAACAATGTTCATGGGATACTCCCAAAGAGGGAAAGAGGTAAAATCTTGATGCATCTGACAGGATATACAAGATAAAGTATTTTTTAAAATAAATAATTAGGGGAAATATTCTATTTGATAGAATAATTAAATAAAAACCTTTAATAGAGCTGATAGTCAATGACTCAGTGAAAAAGGAAACCTGAATTTTAAATATTAAAGACAACATCTATCTTTGCCTAGATCTGGACATTATTGGCACTCTCCATAAATCATCCTCTTTTTAATTTAATATGAGCATCTGTAAGGTCCAGAGATAAATTAATTGCTGCCAGATTTAAATAATACGCTTGGTTTCAGGCATTTCCTGGGGATTAATGACAGGTTAGGGGGAGCTGAGGGCCTAAAGTTCAGCCAGAAACCATTAACCTCAGGTTATCATTAACCTCAGGAAACACCCTATGTCTCAGCTGTGTCTGCTCCTACAGAATGGAAATGAAAAACGTAATGTCATGTATTTCTTGTAGGGGTCAACGCTATTCCACTTGGTACATACAGAGAATTTTAACAGCCCATGTTCTACCTGGCTGAATGGCATGAATCAGATGTGTGCGTCCACTTGGCTTATCGTGGCTCCGCCAAAATGAAGCATTTAGTGCTTTAAATGATGTGCTGTATGGATACCTTTCATTTGGAAGCCAAAAGATAAAACTGTAGAAGCCTGTGGAAACTGAGGTGTATGTTAGCATGGAGCGGTTTGTCACTTCAAGGTCAACATTTGGTTTGCAAATGCACCTTGGCTGGGTGTGAGGGGCACCTCTGGTCTTTCATTGCTGTCCTCAGCTGTTGAACAGTGGTATTTGGGTGCAGGGAAGTGGGCCTCATGTTTCTTAATTTAAGCAGTGCAAAATTGTGTCTGGAGGAAAATTTCAGACCTCCCAATTCAACCTATTAAGAGACTAATTTTGACCTACTTTCAGATTGCAGAGACCTCAGGAGGCACAGTATCTGGATACAGAAAATAAGAACAATATTTCTAGGAAAGGTTTTATACATTTTTCAGCCTGAAGGTTTCCAAGCATTTTACGAGCGTTTATTAATTAACACCCACAACATTCCTGTGAGATATGTGTTAGCCCTGCTCTGTGCTAGTAATGACATCAGAGATGACACCAGTGGGAAACTGGAAATCTGGGGAGGGAGGAAGAAGATGCCACCACACAGGGACAGGGCTCTGAGAATTCCCACTTCGCCCTCATCTCTGCTGTGAACATGAGACATACTACGGATTCTGTATATATAGACAAGGGAATTGGGAGTTGAAGCTAATGCTGTATGTAAAGGCTTGTAAAAGTATCACTATGAGTTACTGTTCTTATTAAAAAGAAGGGAGTGAGTTAATCTAAGCTAATTTCAAAACACCAGAGAGAAAGAACAAATTTCCTGTGAGCTAGAAATGGTTGTTTTCAGGCACTGGTCCAATGAGTACTCAGGCTATGGGCAGGTTCTGATGGACTGTAGCAGCTAGTCCTGTGCAGTGGGATTTGGAAACGTCTTTCTAAGCACTAAATTCCCTCAATTAATGTTAACCATGTACAAATGGGCATCTAGCTCGAGCTAGATGTTTAGGCTTCCTCTGTAGCTGACATGGAGTGTTTCATAGTTTTAAAATAAGTGTCTAAAATACTTCCTTCCTTTAGAAGTGCCCAGCTTTTCACACCAATTTTACTGTGGGACTCTGAATGATCATTTTTTTAATAGCTCGAGTTAGTTGGGATGAATGTGAGAGCAGGAGAAGGAAGGCCTGGATATTCACAGTGAGAGGACAGAAAAATGTCCTACTGGCTATTAACTGTGTGAGGACTGTTCGTTTGGGGACTGGACAAATAAACTATATTTGCACACAAGCACATAGACACCAGGTTGCCTTAGGCAGCCAAAAGGCCACAAGCTCATGTTGGCTTCATGGAGGGAGATGATGGATGAGTGCAGAGAGATACATCAGGAACAACACTTACAACACATATTAATCTTACTGAAACTTGGTATGCTGACAGGGCTGCTCTTTGTTTTCTGGTCTGTTCAACTGGGTTTAGTTCAATGTTCATTTTTTATGACAGTCTTTACATGCAGAAATCTGTACTATTGTACATAGCTAGATGGTTTTGTATCTGCTTTTCATTATTATGCAACTTCTCTAAACATTGTTAAATTATGTATTAATATATTTATCTTTTTTACGTTTCTGTAGCATATATATTACATTTTATTTTTGCTCTTTGTCTTCAGTTCTTCTTATTAGCATATTTTATATGCTTCTGCTGTCAGGATTCTTTAATTCTGCTAGTGGCAAAACCCACTCCTTTAAACCTGTGACAATCCTCAGATAACTGTATGGCACTTTTTCATGGATTTAAGAGAAATGATACAGCTGTCTTTGAAAGCACACCAGGTCAAAACTGTGGCCAAATGGCAGCAGTATGGCTGGGAAAAAGGGCTCTCTGGAAGCTGGTTACAGAAGAATTTTCTAAAAAAAGACAACTCCGAATATAGAGCACACAACAAGCTTCCAGAAGCTTGCAGAAAACAAAGGATTAAACTTTACTAAATCTCTCTCCTGTTTTTAGTCCACAGTTGGCTGCAAAGAAACACAATTAGGCCAGCTGCACAATGCAACCTAATTCCACACAAAATACAATAGCAGCAGGCTATGGAGAGTTCAAGTCTGACTTTCTCGTGGGCTGGTGGGATAAGATATCTCTGGTTTACTGAAGTTTGTGAATCATAGGCCCTAAAGTTTTGATTTTAGTAAATTTAGTTCTCTCTGAGCTTTACTGAACTGAAGGCCAGACCTTTAGTGCTATTAGAACTGCTCACTTTTGCAGTTCATCCTGGTTTTCACATGACTCATGCAAGTCTTACAGACACACGTGTTACTAATCCAAGACAAATGTCTTCTCCTAAATTTCCCAGAGTGGGTAATGCAGTGCTGGTCTGTGAAGGTGGTGAGTCTTCTTCTCAGCTTTTGGAATCTAGATAAAAGCTCTTCTGTGTAAGCAAGATGGGGAGAGTAAGCAATGAGGTAAAAGAGATCCTGAGGGCAGGGATGGTTAACTTTTTAATGGTCTTTGGTCCCTTTTTTTTTTTCTTTTCCCCCAGCCTCACATTTAGAGGCAGGGTAACAGCTGTACAGGGATCCCATCCCTTAGATGGATCCACCAACCCAGCCTGGTCCTACACTTCTTCCGCTTAATTCTGCCTCATACAGAGGCACATGCTGTGCTTGACCTACAAAAAGCCATACTCTTCTGGACCAGGTCAAATAGCAGAGAGTCACGCCTGGACAGCGTCTTATGGAAAAACTTGGAGGTCCTTCATTCCCAGAGATATAGGAAAATAAATCCCTTTTTGAGCAAATCAAGAGCATAAATACATATGAAGTAGTATTTCTATAGAAAATAAAAACTTGTCATTGAAGAGAGACACTTCCAAATCCAGCATCAGATTTCTAAATCAAAAGTTATTAAAGTATTGTGGTTACTTTTTGAAGATGATGTTTTAGTACTAATTTTATAATTTCTTTAATATTTTAATTCCTTTTGCCTAAAATGTGCAATTCATGTCTACATTGTATACATGCATTTATGTTACAAACATGCAATATGCATTTGCTCTAAAATGACACTCTAAATCACTCTCAATGCCTATGATAGCAATGGCATGTAGACATACAGCTAAATTAGCATATTAGTGAATTTCAAAGATACTGATTCTCAGAAAGGAAGATACATTGTCACTCAATCCTACCCAGGTCAAACAAGTTATACAAACACCAAATACAGTTTAAAAAATGAACAAGATGTAAGTAGTCCAATACTTCAGGTTCATGCATCTTTATTTTAATTGTCTAGGACTAAAAGCAAAAGGATACTCTACATAATTAAAAATAAATGGAGGTTATAATTGCTTAAAAAATTATAGCATAAAATTTGCATGACTGATGTGCTGCAAAATACAAGAGGGATTTGCTATACAGAATGTAATGTTGTTTTGCTTGTAGATGCAGCTTGCATTCAGGCGTATCAAGAAACAAGATCATTTAATGGTTTATTCATCCTATTTAACAGAATATATCCATGGCCCATCATCCACATATTCACCTGCTGTCAGCTGCTGTTGAGCTCTGTAATGAACAGCTGTGGAAAGGGCAGAAAACGTACAACAACCTCTGGCTATTTGCATTTAAGATATTTAGTTCTGTGTGAGAAGAATGACATGTAATCAACTAGACACACGGGTAAAAATAGAAGACTGCAATTCTGCCTACCATTTTTCTCTTCCCTTAGAAATGGTTACAAAATTCATGAATTATTTGCATTCTGACTTTCAGAACAACATGCAAATTTTATAGGGCAAAGACTTAGATTCTCTCTGTCCTATTTCTGAGGGATAACCAGAGAAGGAAAGCTCTTCTCGGTGGGCACCACAGGAACAGACCCTGACCTGTACTGTCAGTAGATAAAGTCTTATTAACAAGTTGGTGATAGAGAGTGATGTCCCTGTGGCAGGGGCAACACCTTGGTAAAGAAGCAAACTGAAATAGTAATGTACTAAGCATTGGAGTTTTACTGTGTTGGTAATGGTTTCTCTTGAAGGAGGTAGAACATCTATTAAAATCTGCAAGAGGTGGTGTGAGTGACTCTCAGAGCATCCCTGCTTGAAAGGGGATTGAAGGTCTCTTACCTCTTTGCATTCATGTTGATGTAGCTGTCCTTGAAAATAATGCACTCAGCCCCATGAAGGCCCTGAGTGACTTCTGAGAGGCTGAGAATGCTCCTGGCTCCCCTGCATGCCAGTAGTAGCTGGGATCCAAACCCAGGCCCCTCCAGAAAGGAAAACAGGAGACAGTGAGTTGCAGGATCCTGCCTGTGAGTCCTGCTGTTGGAAGCTGAACAATAAGTATGTCTGTTCTCAGAAAAAAATTCTCATAGAAATTGCCAGGCATCCATTGATTGGGAAAATATGAGGGTTTATTTTGTACCAATAGCAGTGTTATCTGTTATGATCCACTACAAGTTAGAAAACTCTATATTAAAAGTTATTTACTGGAAACAACAGGAACATTTAGCTCTCCAGTCATTGTCAGTAAAATCCGGCCAAAGGAAATACATTCAAACTTTTCCAAATAATACACAAAGATTCTTTAGTTGTGTGCCTTTAAAGTTTCTTCTCGGCTTGAGAGTACTATGTCATAGATGGAAATAATGAAAAAGACACTAAATCTGTGGCGTTTCATGAGCCAATTTGTAGGAGACCATATGACTTTGATGGTTGGAAAAGATTACATTGGAAGGTTGTAAATATTAGGTGTAACTTCTCAAATACCTTTGAACCAGTCAAAATGATAACTAAATCATTCTGAGAATCTGAAATAAAAATATCAGCTATTACAAAACATTTGTGACTTTGCTATGTAGGAGAAGAACCAATGTGATCTGAGAGTTAAAAACACTATGAAAAAAAGGTGGGATAGCCATCTTTCTGCACTCACACCAAAATGACTTCATTTTCAAAAATGAAATTTTTATACAGATTTGCAGTATACAGTGAAATCAACAACATTTGAAAAACACTTGAAAGAATTCTCTGGTTAGTTGTAAAACCTGGTTACTGTGAGTGTTCCAGTGAAGAGACTCTGCAAGCATGCGCAGAACAGCATGGACTGGAAAGGTAATTTTCAGAATAAGTTGCTGTACTCTTACCAGTCTGTGATCTGTAAATTGAAAAGTCAAAAAGCTTTTTGCCATAGAATCAGAATAGCAGTGTCTCTTTTCCTCTTTGGTGTGTTGCTGAGTGGAACTGAGTCATACTGAGCATACTGAGGCATACTGACGAGAAAGTGTCAAGAGGGAAGGGGACTGAAAGACATCATCTCACTCACAACGTAATTTCCTTCCTTTAGAGGTTCCATGCACAGCATGAGAGCCCTACATTTGATTCCTGTATCCTCTTCCCATGCACTGATGATTATATCCTGCTCACTTTTGAAGCATCGTGCCAACCTGAAGTATTTACTCTGTCTGCTGACCTCCTGAGCCAGGCACAGCAGTCACCAGGTCATGGGCATCCATGTCCTCTGCCTAATTGTCCCATGCTCAAAGGACACCATTCCAAACATCCTCCATCGGTCACATAAGCTGACAGACCAGACACAGCTTTCACCACGTGAGAGGATAAGGTGATGCCTGGTATGTTAGGAAAAAACGTCTATAGAAGGTTGTGCAAGATAGGAGGATAATCAGGAGGAAGAACTGAGGAATAGTTGTTTGATACTGTGGCAAACTACAGAGCCTGAGAATAGCTCAGTTTGTCTGGATAAGAGAAGGAAAACACAGGCTAGACATTAACTCTCTTATACGCAGGACCACAATTAAATAAAAAGATCCTTTTTAATATAAGGTAACATGAGAAGATCTGTATATAGAAGTTACTCAGTCAGAAACAACATCAAATCAAACAATTTAAACTTCAGATATTAGCCTCAGAATATTTCTGGCTACAAAGATGGAAAACTTAGAGAAACGGCAAAAACTCTTAAAATTTTAGCTTCTATAAACAGTTTGGTATCCAAGTTAACAAAAAGTGCCTACTAGCTTTGTTCCTAAGCACAACTGCAATCCAGAGCAA
The DNA here is from genome assembly GCA_035221455.1 of Xenops minutus. NCBI lineage: Eukaryota > Metazoa > Chordata > Aves > Passeriformes > Furnariidae > Xenops > Xenops minutus. Next base: position 28,623,542 of record JAWWEE010000040.1, read on the forward strand.
AGCTGGGATTTAGGGGTTTTTTTGCACCACTCTTCTGTCCCCAGCACAGCCCCCAGGGCGCAAGTCCATATTCACAGCCCTGGGCTCAGAGGCAGAAGGAAGCAGAGCCTGAGTAGTGTTCAGTGACATGAACAATTGCAAACTAAAACAGAAACAACCTGGCTTCAGATTTGTCTCTCAGACTGAGAACCCCTCAAAATCAAAGAAAACAACTCACATAGAAACAGGGACCATATTCCAGCCCTAGTGGTTGATTTGGATGTTTCTCCTTTTATCAGCACAAAGGTCAGGAAATTAGCCTGGATTCCAGCTGCTGCTCAAAATGTCCATGCTCCCATTGCTTCAGCTCAGACAATTAATACTGTCCCTGTCTGAGGGTGAAATTGGTTTCTTGTCTGGGTTAGAAATCGGACATGAGCTGTGTGACTCACCTCCATCAAAGCCATTCTGCTCTCCATGACCCTTATGTGCAGTGCCTATAGAATTATCAATCAGCTGTTAATGGAAAAAGAGCAATGCAGGCCAGCCTGCTCTATGCATGGTGCTCCCCTTGCATACGCCGTCACACCCTCCTTTTGTTTAAACATTTGTAGACTAAAACATCCTGTCGAGCCCTGTTCTGTGGGAGAACATATTTGTGAGACAAAGCAATGCTGTGGTCTACCAGGAGGTCTATGACTCTCTCAGTGAATTATTCACTACTTTGCTGTGGTCTACATGCCAGGTCACCCGTGTTCACAGCAGAGAATGAAGCATTATTCATCATCAAACCCATTCTAGGGGGTTGTTCCCCCCACCTCTGTTGCCCTTTCAGGTTTTAACAAGACATAGCATTCTTTCAGACTTCCCCTGGGCAGCAGTTTTTTGCACTTGCAGAGGTACGACAATAGTAGGTAGAAAGTTGGAGCAGTTGTAAATTGTAGCAGTTAATGTCAAATTGATGGGGCAGTGATCAAATGAAGTTCATAACCACAGAACGCAACCTGGGGGTGGAATGCTGTTTCAAAGATTGCTAATGACAGGGTTATAAAATCATAAAATAAAATTTTTTCCACTGTGAAAGTTTGAAAGAATTTATTTGGCTGACCAAAAGTATTAACAGTGTTAGGGTCAGACTTTTATAAGTAATTTAGCACAATTGCTAATCAATGAGGAAACTGACCAGTTTGTTTTGAACTGAGGGAACAACACCTGCATTGTGTTTCTATTCTTGGACACTCCCAGTGTACCTTTAATGGCCTTTAAGTCCTCTAGTATGGTGCTGTTTAATTAGAAACTGCTAATACAAAATGAGAGCAACAGTTGGCTAAAAAAAGTGGTTTTGGGGATTTCAGGTGTGCCTTTTAACCATCAGAATTCAAGAAACCAAAACAATGGGCAATGTCACAACTTTAGCACAAGGGAAAACATTTATAGCTCATCAAAGCTGGACAGTACACAGCTGTATCCCAGCTGTGCTTTCCAACCACAGTTCTAGAATGTCTCAGAGAGGAAAAAAAGAGGTTAGATCCATGAAAATATCATAAGATAGATGGGGAAATACTGAAGACATCCCAGTGCAATTTATGTATGGAAGTGAAAAATGAACAATGCAAATGAGAATTATGCCTTTTTAGATGGATCCTTCTGTATTTTCAGATTTATTTATTTATTTTTGTGGCTTTGGCTTCAATTATTGAGAGTAATCTGTCATATGATTTATCATAATCTCCTTACTCATTTGTGCTTAGCTTAGTCAAGAAACAGCAAAGCCAGAAAGAATACTTAGCTTGGAACTAGCCTCTCTTCCCCTCATGGAAGAGTATGGAAAAGAAGAAAAATCAACTTGTAAAAGCTACATTTAGTTAGAGAGGGCTTAACATCCTCAGATTAACATGAAGCCTCTAAGCTAGACAAACTTTGGCTTCCTTGCAAGGGGTGCCAGCCTTGGTCATTCAGATGTGCCACCTGAGTCCCTGCAAGTCCACACCTCACAGAAACGTGTCTGGTCTCTTTGCACAGTCATCATGTTTGGCAAAGATGCGGCCTCAAAGCAATTTCTGGCATAATTCATTACATTCAGTTGTCTAATTTTGACATGATGGAGGACCATGCCAAAGAGTGATTTTTCCTTAGCTTCCAGTTTTCCTGCTCCTTCCTTATTTGCTAGTTAGAGACTCTCCACAGCTCGGTTTCTGAAGCTGGAATTCACCTAGTATCTAGAAGCTGATAAGGTGGTGCTTCACCCTGCAGTACCCTGATCATTTTCTTCCCTGCTCCCAAAGGCTTGGGAGCATCAAAAAGTCCTGTTTTGCAGTTTGTAGCCCTTTGAATGTGATGACAATCGTCTCACAAAATACACCCCTCAGAAATCTACCTTCCACTGTTGAGATTCAGGTCTTCAAAGGTTTTTGGGTCTTTAAAGCCTTTTAGGCAACTTCAGGTGCTGTAGACATACCTTGGGGGCTTTGTATTGCCTAAGAAGTACTCCTGATAGCCTTACAGGTCCGGAAGGTTCCTGTGCAAATGTCATCAGGTGTTTGTTGTTTTTAAGTTAGGTCATCATACAAGGGAAGACAAACGACAATCCCACTTTCCTCCATTACTATGTGCTATTAGACATCTGGGTCCTGTGTTGAGAGCATAACACATGCTCTGCTGTGTAGGTCTACTTGACTGCTGGGTTGCTAGCAACCATTGACATTGCCTGTCAAAAAAAAGATCATTGTGAGTCAGCAAATAATCCAGGGCCAGAGGAAAGCAACTGGATGGGAGTGAGATATGTGCCATCACTTGAAACAATATAATCAGTGCTGTTGATCTGTTGGCCAATTTTGTACTGTGGCTGCACTGTAGAAACAGACTTGGGAGAATCAGTATGTTGAGAGACAGAGAGATCTGTAACCTGGTTGTGATTTTTGGGAACAGAGGGCAGCAGATTCATTCAGTGCAAAACCTGGAGAATATTCTCCTTCTGGTAAGTAATTTATACTTGGCAAAGAATGCTAGAGATCCACAGCATTAGTGACAACAACAAGCTGCTTGCTGCCTGTTGCATCTTTCCATAAATTCTGCTATTTCTGGTGATGTTTTCACAATAGTCACCTCTAAAATAGATTAAAATGTTGAAGTATAAGAAGAAGTATAATAAGAAGTAACATTATAATAGTAATTAATATTCCATTGTCAATATTGCATTGAGATGAATGAGTGCAGGTTACTTAACAAAGCTGTTGCTTTCATGGTGTTTCTAACTTCAGAGAACTTTTATTTAGCTCCCTGACATTTTCCTTTAGTATTAATTATGCTAACAATTTTAATATGCTCAAAATGAAAGCTTAGACTCCTGGAGCAAGAATAAGGTGCTGATTTAAAAAGGAGAACAATTATGCTGAAGAATATAAAGTGATAGTGTGGCATTACAAGCAACCTTGATGAAAATTCTAAAAAGCAAAGCAATTTCAAGCGGAACATGCAGCCTCTGGCTTCCTGCAAAGTAAGATACTGGATATAGAATGTCCAATTTTCATATGTTTGTTTCTCAAGCCAGGTCTTCAAGTTACAGTGTCTGCAGCTGACCTGTGCTCTGCTTGGTGAATAATTTGAAAGAATTTTATCAAGTAATCTGTCTTATGCTTTGTGAGCACAGAAATCTGTAGTCTTGCAATCTATGAGTGGAAACCATTTCCTAGAAAACATTGCACTTATTCCTGGTTGCCTGGTGACAGGACCAGAGGCAATGGGCGCAAACTGAAACACAGGGGGTTTCCTGTGAACATCAGAAAACACTTTTTCACTGTGAGAGCGACTGAGCACGGGCACAGATTGCCCAGGGAGGTTGTGGAGTCTCCATCCTTGGCAATATTAAAAAGCTATCTGGATATGTTCCTGGGCAACCTGTTCAAGGTGTCCCTGCCTGTGCATGTGGGGTTGGACCAGATGACTTCCAGAGATCACTTCCAGCCCCAAACTTTCCATGATACTGAGATTCTGTCTTTTTCTTTAGGTCGATTTCCAAGACCCCTTACTACAACAATGTCCATGCCAAAGTGCTAGCTGATGGATGGTACCCACCGATTTTATTAGGATGTCTTGTTTCTCTTCTTAAAAGAGCATGTGCCAAAGTTGCAGAAGCCAAACTGTCCAGTCATATGACCTTCCTTTTTGCCTGAACTCTTTACTTTTCAATCTTTCTCTGTTGGCTTGCACCAGCTTGTTTCATTTTATATTGAAATCCTAAAATATTCTGGAAAGGACCTATTTCTCTGGTCATATTTGAAGAGCAAGTAGAACTGGACACCTCTAGTCTGACCAGCAACTGCCAGAAGAGACAGTGATGTTACTAAATGCCACCCTGCTGGGCATGTTCTTGAAACCAAACATCTTTGCTAATTAAATGCAGATCTTAACCATTTTCTCTTTTCCCTTAAAAAAATTACTAAAAATAATTAACCCAGTCTTTTTGCAAAGGCATGTGACTCAGCTGCACTAAATTAGGGTCAGGTTTGCACCTCCTAGTCATGTTACATCAGGAATCATAGGGACAAACCCTCTTTTTTCCAGGGCTTAGAGGCTATAAGAGCACACAGAGAGTTTAGCATGAGTAATGAAAGTAAGGCTGTGTTAAAAAGTTTCCTCATACTATTACTTGGCAGTTCATTAAGATATACCTTGTTTACCTGCTGCAGCCTGCACACCAGGTTTAGCTCTCTGCAGGAATCTGAAGGCATTTAGTGTGCAGAAGCTGTGAACTGCAATGACAAACAAAACACTTCTGTTTCATGATTTTATGAAAAGCAAGGTACTTAAACAGTGACTGAGAGCCTGCTCATCCCTTCCAGATTTTTCCCCAGGCAGATAGAAGTGTGGAATAGAAAAACAGAAAAACAGATCTGATGATCTTTACTTATTGGCAGGCAGGGAAACTCTGCGTGTTTCCCATTTAGCTCTTTGAGCTTTCTATGAAACTTTATAATCTCTTTTGGCTCGTTAACCACTGCTGAAGCAGACCAGAACTCATTTGCCTTCTTGTGTTGCTCTTTGAACCTCCAGTGATGTCAGGTAAGAACACTGAGTTTTAATTAAAATCTCAGTTTTTAAATACACTTCACAGTAAACATAGAGAGAAGTTCTGTCCAGCAACATTGTTTTGCTAAGCTGTATGGGTTCAGCTGTCTTCATAATCACCTCTGCAGCAAAAAGTCACAGCTTCACTACTGAAAAATGTGACTTCACAGAACAATGAATGCGCAAATGGCTGATCTGTCATACACACCAGAAGTTCCCCATTTGGAGGAAGCATTGAGTGTGTGAGAACAGGAAAACATCCTGTGTTTAAAGATTTAAAAGCCCACAACAGCAGTGTGGTATAGTACACAGCAAATTGCTGTGTAGTGTGCAATAAATTGCTGGTTAATATGTTGCCATGTTATATGTTTTACTCATTTTGGTTGTTTAGGGCTTTATGAGCCCATTACAGTAGGCACCCATGAGACTCATTAGGGACTTTATCATTAGTCCTAGGTCCTCAAGATCTAAGAAAGCACTACCCACCTTATTATACAAAGGGGCATGAGGTGCCAGTGCCAAGATCTGCAGCTGAAATAACTGGTCACAGAAGCAGAGAAACCTTTCACAGAGCTACAAGAATTTGCACTTGCACAATCAGGAAGTAAACAACTCACATGAGGTTGCACAGAAATTCTGTGGCTCAGGTGGGAACTGAATGCACCTCTGAATTGCAGGCTCATGTTCAGCCTCCTCACCTGCCTGCAGTGACTATAAATACTATTAAATATTTATTTTACCCATTCACAAGTCACCACACTCTCAGTAAGGATGGTTGGCTGCACACATCAGCTCCCACTGGCCCTTCAGGAGCAGGCACAGTGAATGAGGATGTTTCCTGCTCAATAACCGTCCTTCCATCTCTTTTGACTGTTGTGGTTGACTGCTCCCCCAGACAAGGTTTTTCAACGTTTTCATTGAATAATAAAAAAAACAGTTCTGGACTGCTTGCAACATTTAATTCACCTTGAATCATTTGGTTCCACTTTGGGACACTGTACAAATAACCCAAGGACCATATTCATAATGAGGTAATCTGGAGAAGCCGGTATTAAAGCTGTTCCTTCTTCCCGTGCCCTAGATCTCAGTGCTGGGCATTCACATCATATATGAGAAATCTTGGGTCTGATTCTCTTTCTGTCTGGTCCACAGCAAGAATTTTAACCCCACACTGACCCACAGAGAAAATACTGCTGTGTTAAGCTACAGTGTGTGCTGAGTCAGGGGTCTCATGGCTCTTCTGTTGTGGCTGGACCACTTAACAATGGAATATTTATTGGATGAAAAACAATATACATGTCTCTAAGGTTATTTGACAAAAGGAACTTCAGAATTTTAGTTGCTGCTTCAGTGAATGTTTATTTATGAATATGAGTGGCATCATGTCAATAAGAGAGAATAGCTGAGCTACGTTACCCCCTGCCCAGACCCCATTGCCAAGGAGCTCTCCTGGGAAGTGGTGCACTCATTTGTTTCTGATCTGGTGTTTGTCCTACCTACTGGGCAATACAGCTTTGGAGTGAGAGTGGGGAAGGGGACCATTGGCTCCTCTCTGAAATTTATACTCTAGGACTGCAAATGCAGAATTCACAAAAAAGTTTTCATATCCAAGACTGCATTTTTTGGACAGACTATTCAGCAACAAAATTCATTATCCACTTACAATTATACCATTGCTCTTAAAGTAGAATGTTGACAGAAAGAAGTAATGTCTACCAGAATGTAACACCATGAGTTATCTCTTGCTCAGTGGTCAGTCAGGCAAAAAAAATTAAGAAAACATCACTCAAACTTACTAGATATGGGTGACTGGGAAGGAAATTGTCAAATGTTGAAGGCTGTATTTTCCATTTCATCCCCCTCACCTGCCCTTCCTGCCAGGCGACTCAGAAAAATGAGGTTTCTAGATCATAATCTGCAGAGAATTCTTTAAAAACCCCTTGGATGGGTTTCAGTTTTTAACATTGTACTGAACCAACTGTTATTCTTCTGAACAAAGAAGCAAAAAAAAAAAAATAATCTAAAGCTTTCAACTAGGTCATGCTAGTATTATCATGAGTGAGTGTGAGTGGTATCATTTCACACATACTGCATCTCTCAATTAAGGAAAATGCCAGACTTCTGTTAGCAAGACAGCTGGTGGTACTCAGTGACTAAATATAGTACTGTCATCACCTAGGAGCACAGCCAGAACATTTTAGTGGTCAGGACAACTGATATTTTGGTTTAGCCAAAACAATTTTAATAATATGCTCTTATTTTAAATAATCCATGTACAAAATCAGTGAATTAATGTATTTTAATTATATTTTAGCCATTTTATTTATTGTCAATTTTCAACTAATATTCAACTGATCTTTAAAGAAATTTCACATATTGTATACATTTGAGATAGAAAAAAAGCAGCTAAGAAAATACAGCTGGCATTCAGCTGATTCAGTGATTGTACATCAGGCAGACTAAACTTTAGATGGTCTTTTTGTTGTGTGTACAGACCCTTGATCAGTGGGGCTTGGATCCTCTGGAGAGTGATTATTAAGGATAATTCCATTGCTCAGGAGAGGCAACGGTACATATAAACATCTATTGCTCATTTTAAGTAAAGGCTGATCCAGTTCACCCCATATCTGATGAAACGCTTTAATCTACAATTACAGCTGGATTAGGTCCTAAATTCTGTCAGTTCTCAGAGAATTTACCTTCCTGAAAAAAATCTTGGAGACTGAGAGAAAAAGTCTTCTGGAAACTCACCTCTCTATCAATATCCCAGGCATTTCGCATTTTTGTGTTAAGATTCTTTGTATCTACTGTGGAACAAGCCAAAAAGGGATACACAACTGCATATTGCTAAGGATGACTGGAAACAGCTTTCTGCACATAATGCTATTGTAACTTTGAGGTACATAAACCTGAGCCTGCCAGGTTTACAAACATGGGCTGTGCTCATGTGTAGCTGAGGCACAGAAATGAAGTGTCTGTTTCTTTCCTGTTTCCAAAAAATACTGAGTTTAGATCTGGTTTTGCTGTGACTGAATAGGTATTTTAAAATATTTATTAGCAGTTTTATTGCTTTATTTCTACTGCCAGCTCTAAACAATAAGGGCCAGGAACACCAGCTTTGTTTGTACTTACATTAATACGTGGTTGACTGTGGACATACATACAGAGGTATCCTATGCAGCCAGTGGATTAGAGGACAAGTCACTAGTCCTGTTACATGTTGAGCTGAAAAATGACAATGCTAGAGAGTTTTCTCAAAATGCCATGTGGAAACCTCACTGCTTACCCCTGTGCTACCATTAACAACAGCTCTTTTCAGCATCTATCCTCTTTTAGTACCTTCTTTAGCCAGAATAATAAAAAGTGATTTTATATTGGGTTGAAATCTTTTTGGTTTTTTTTGGTGGTGATGTCCTGTTTTCATCTGGGATAGAATTAGTTTTCTTCTTAGTAGCTGATGCAGGGCTTTGTTTTGGATTCAGTATGAGAATAATGTTGATATCACAGTGATGTTTTGGTTGTTGCTAAGTAGTGCTTACCCTGTCAAGGACTTCCCTGTTCCCCATGCTCTGACAGGGAGGACTTGTACAAGAAGCTGGGCAGAAGCATGGCCAGCTGACCTGATCTGGTCAAAGGGATATTCCATACCATAGAATGCCATGCCCAGTATATAAACTGAGGAGAGCTGGCTAGAAGGGCCAATCTCTACTTAGTGACGGGCTGGGTGGTGAGCAGTTGTGCATCACTTCATTTTCTTGGGTTTTAGCTATTTCTCCCTCTTTTATTTCCATTATTATTATTATTATTATTATTAGTGTTATTATTAATGTTATTAGTATCATTAATATTATTTATTTTACTTTGTTTCAATTATTAAACTGCTCCTATTTCAAATAATGAGTTTTATTTTCCCCCCTCTGATTCTCCTCCCCATCCCACCTGGAGGCAGGGAGGGCTGAGCCAGTGGATGTGTCGAACTTTGTTGCCATCTGGGATCAAAACATGATAGATAAAAGACAATGGGATTGAATCTAAAGAGGGAGAGAAAAGCTTTAATGTGCCATATTTGTAAGGAACGAGCTTTTTTTCCCATGCAGTCAAGTCTACTGGGCAGCAGCAGTGCAAATTTCTATCTTGATTTATTGGCCATTTTCCCTCCAGCCTCCCTGCAGCCTTGACCCTGACAGAACTGTTATGCTTTGGACCCACACCTGGGCAAAGAGTCGCTCTGACAGGACCACCAGCAGACAGGCAGAGCTGATGTCTTGTTTCAGTCACTCCTTACTTCAGATGTTAACTAAGAGCTGGTGCATATCTAGCCACAGACCACAGCAGAGAGAGGTATGTGTATGCTTTTTCTGTCACTGTGGCTCACCATGTTGTTTGCATCCAGCCAAGAGGGCTCAGCTGAACAGGGGGCAAGCTTGTATTTTCCTGAAAGTGGCAAGAGCTACTGCTGGCAGCTATCAGCACAGGTCCCATTCCTTGATCTCTGGGGGAAACCACAGCTGTATCAAGTGTTGCAAGGGAAACAAAGTTCTTCTCTTCGTTGATCTCTACCAAGAGTTTTTCTCTGATCTGACTCATTACAAGGCTGTGTAGTAATAGGGCAAGGGGGAATGGCTTTAAGCTGAAAAAGGATAGGTTTAGATTACATACTAGGAAAACAATTATTTACTCAGAGGGTAGTGAGGCACTGGAACAAGATGCCCAGAGAAGCTATGCCCCAGCCCTGGAAATGTTCAAGACCAGGTTGGGTGGGGCTTCAAGCAAGCCCTTCTGGTGAAAGCTCTCCCTGCCCATGACAGGGGCATTGAAACTAGAGTTCCCTTAAACCCCAAACTGTTCTATTATTCTATGATTCTATGAACACTGAAAAATCAATACTAATCTGGAGGAAATGGTGTTTTCTGCCACCCCACTGCTATTGTGCTGTAGTCAGTGTGGAGTGTGCTGGAGGGAGTGATGGAGTGCTGAAATGTACATGCAGCTCCTGACACCTGGGAAGCACACCAAAGAGAAAACCAAAGGCCGTGGTGTCTTAATTTTCCTCTCTTGCCATTACAGCTGAAGAAGATCTTGGAAGACTTAATAGCAGTGGTAAACAAGTTTTGCTTTTGGATTATTCACTTACTTGAATAGTTTTCAGACAGACATTTATAACCAGGACAATAAACATATCCTTCTGCATAAAAGCTTTCTTTTCCCACTTATTCATTCTTTGTTCACTGAACAGTTTTATATTTATTATTGCTTTAATAGCTTCATATTTGTAGCAAAAAACACAGTACTGTTTGTAACCAAAAATCTATCCTTTGAGTGATGTTATTAGCCTTATCACTTTGATGTTAACCTTACTAGAACCAATAACTTTACACTTTTAGTCAGTAGATTGTGATAGCCTTTTTCTTTTACTGGATAATTTTTCATTTCTTTTATGTTATTTTTTTTAATTTAGAAAACTTTTTTTGAATAGTACAGGAAGGTATAATTGGGAAGCATTAATTTATGCTTGAAAGGTGTATTTAAATTTTTTCTTTGAAATGAACACACACTGTGACCTAGTTTTTGTAAACAGAGAAAGAAATAAATGCCAGATCTAAAAAAGTGGATTTAGCTAGATAGTATTCTACATTTTTAATTATTTTTCAAATGTAAAAGATGATTTCACCTATTTACATATTGCTAGAGGCTAAAGGGGATAAAAAAGCATTCATCTTGAGTTGAGTTCAGAGAGTCTGCTTGGCCAAAAATGAAGCCAAACATATTAATATACAGGCCTTCTCAAAGTCTCAGCAGCATCAGGAATACATTTGAAATAGGAGCTGGTCTGGTTTGTCAGTCTGGCAAGTACCGATGGAAAAGTCCATCATCTACCAACAAATATATGCTTAAACAGTCAGTCCCACAGCCATGAAGGGTCTGCACAGAAGTTCCACCCCCAAGGAGCTGAACCTCTGTTGGCGCCTGAGGCCTTGTTGGCTCTGCTAGGAAGAAAGGCAGACACAGGAATGCAGAGGTGAAATATCCTGCAAAGATGATTTTCCTGCATAATATTAAATTTGCTCAACATAAAATTTTAAAAGCATATCCTGTACCACCCAAAAGTTGTAGTGATTAATCCAGAGATGTCTCCTGCCCTTTACATGATTAGTTTTAAATGTTCATTTGCTTATTGTGATATATTTTAGATTGCTAAACATAGCCACATGGAATATGTTTGTAAAATACATCTGTTGTCTAAAGTATACATACAATTTAAAGTCTTACTTCTCTTGTTACAGTACAGCTCGAGACATAAACTCCTTTTTTCAGGAATTCAGTGGTTAGATGAAGAAATATCTGCAAAGCTGAAAACAAAGAATGATTAATTAAACAACTTGAGACTTAACTGCAGACTTGTTTTCAGTTTACCAGACTGTAAAACACTTGCTTTAGTAGGTACACAGAGTGACATATTTTTGCAACCAATTTTTTTGGCAGATAATTGATTAACCCTTGTAGCAATGGCCTCTTTGAATACCAGAGAAAGCACCTCATCAAATGGATGTAATTTATTTCACAGGGACAGGGAAAAGTTTTAGTGCATTTTACAAGAAAAAATTCCAAGGCTTGCATGAATATGTTCATCTAGCAGCTACACTGACGTGTATCGATATATAAACCCACATGTGTAAGACAGCTATGTGTAGTAAAAGTAACAACTCTGAGCTATTAAGACGCCTAAGTATGTCTTTACATAAAAGCTTTAAAGAGCTGCACAGGGAGTCATTATAGTGTATTATGTCAGGACCTCACTTACTCAACATGTAGAAGTCGACACTGACACCGTCAGCTGTGATGTAAAATGCTTGGAGACTCATTTCACAGGACAGGCATTTCCAAAGAGTTCAGCACCCACCAGTTCCCACGTAGGCAACTAAATGAGGTGATGAAACTTTAAATGCTCTCAGCTTTCATGGGAGCTGAATTATTTTGAAAAATCCAGCTTTCCCTGGGGTAGCCATACTGTCTGCTTTGAGCCCCTGGAGGGGTCATGAGCGGGACCAAGTCAGGCACTGGTAACCTGTGAAGGTGGCTGCTCAGGCGAGGCTCTTCTGAACCCTCAGGCAATGTATAAAGCGTGCTGAAGGAACATCCCTACTCCATCGTTAACGTCTATGACATAGCTTGGAGTTAAGGAGCTTAATAAAAAAAACCAACCAAACAAAAACTAAGTATTGTCTACTCTGGAAATGTCTTTCAGATCAAAAGATAGCACTATATTAACTGTGTGAACATGGTATCTGCCACAGCAGACTCTTATTCTGAATTTTCTTATTCAAACATCCTATTTCAGTGCAGATGAAAGCCAGCATAATTCACAGAATGCCTTTATACCCTAGTAATTTTATTTTAAAAAGATGCAAACACAACAATGTGTTAGATTACATTCTGAAACTGTTGTTCAGATGTTTTATGCCATTACTTCAGCAATAAAAGGAACATTAAACTCCTGAGGCCAGACTGAGTCTAGCTATTTTTGGCATCTCTGGCAGGCTGGAGTGGAGCTGAAGCACCTGGTTGCTGGGAGCCATTCAGAAAGCCTGTCCCCCACCATTGCTGGCTGGCCCCTTGCTCCGGACCTGCACGTCCATGTAGGTTTGCAAAAATCCCTGTCACTGCAGGAGATAGATTTTGTTCATGATGTTGGAGGGGGAGTCCACAGAAGGAAAAGCCATCAAGGGCTATCAGACTCAAAGACAGCAGCAATTATGTTGCAAGTTGGGGCAGGTACCTGGGAATCATGGCTCTACTGCTTACCCTCTTCTCCAAATCCTCCTTGGGCATCAGCTGATGGCTACTGCCTTACTGCTGGAGGCAGGACAGCAGGTTGGACAGGCCAACTGTCTTTGTGTGAATGCACAGTCTGGTTTCCATGTCCCAGATTGGTGAGTGGAGAGAGTCTCTAATTGTCACATAAATCTCTGGAGAGGCCAGTCTGCCAGGCCTGCCCGAAGTCTCAGGGAACTCAGTTCTTCTTACTTCTTGTCTTTTTTGTGATATAGTACTTCCATGTTCAGCAGCACAGGGGGCGTTCCAAAGATGAGCGTATGACTTTTCCCCTCCACCCCCAGGTGACCCTCCCAGAGGTCAGTAGAGTCTCTTGGTCAGCAGACAGTTTGAATGCTGTTTCAGAGTTCATTAAGCTTGTATTTTCTTCTTGTCAAGCACTTCACCTATTCACTTGTTTTCCCATCATAAGCCATGGCAACAAAAGTTCTTCCTCTGTTGTGCACAGGTAGATGCCTGCTGTCTAGAGTAAACTCCAAATTTTAGATCCCAAGTGGTCAAAAAAAGATTATATGAAGTCTTGACTTGATTGCGTAAGCTGCAGAGGAAACATCACTATGTCTGGCATTTCTGTTGGTCACATCTAAGTATTTCTGTGCACAGCACAGGAACATTAAATAGCTCTTTGGTACTGATGTGTAATGAAGTCCCAGTGACATTCTTAATTTTGGGACTTTATAGCATCTGTATTCTGTATTTTGCAACTTCAGTGGTCTTTTTTTACAATTTCAGGGGCATATGTAATAGAATGATACTGTCTGACTGACTTGAGCAATAGATGTGTGATCTGATGCATCTTTCTCCTGTTTAATAGGAAATAAAGTTGAGATAATTTTTCAGTATGGTATATTAGAATATTATTTCATTACAGTCCATTGCAGAGATTATTCTGTATCCCTTTCAAAAAGACACAGAAAGGTTGACCCCCTAAAAATTAACTGCATGTTACACAGAGAGAAATGGATCTTTTATAGGCAAAATATAGAGAAACACAGGAATGATGACTTGGAAAAAGAATAATCAAAAAAGATTAAGTATTTTATTCCTTCTCAAGCTCTTTCATCTTAATTGACATTCTAAGAAATGGGCAATCTGAACACTATGATTTATTACCTTGGAAGTTCTAGGACTTGCTTTTTTAATTTTTTTTTTAAACTTTGTCAGATTTTAAACTTCCATGAGATTCTACTTCAAGTCCTTTGAGAATTAATAAGCAAAAGGTTGCAGTTGCAGACAGAGACACATTTTTCATGCTCCCCTCCCTTCCAGTGACTTACTTTCCACGTTCAGCCTCTGCAGAATGAAAGAAAAAAATGCAGCCAGTAATGTCAGTTCATGTTATTATTCTATATGCAGAAATGCCTTAGCCAGCATTTAGATGAAGCTTTGTAGAGTGTAATAAAAAACCCCAAAAACTATTGAATTCCTTATGACTTCCTTATTTTACTTGGTTATTTTCCCAAGTTCAGACAAAAGGGTGAGATACATCTGACTTATGGTGAACTACATAAAACTTAAGTTTCTCATTAAGCTATTTTCCTAAGTTGTCCCCACAGTCCTATCTCCCCACAGATGGAGATAAACAACCCAGATGGCAATTTTTTTCCCTTCTGGGTCTGCTGGGCTGACTTGTACTGTAGAAGGGCCATCGCTGTACTGCATGCAAAGAACCATCTACCTGACCAGCCTAAATTTTGGATGGTTAAATTTTCATCTGATTGATTCTCCGGTAAGTTTAGCTTTCCATTTAGGAAAGCTCAAGGGACAGAGGACCTGAAAAGCATCCCCTTCCTTACAGATTTCCAAGGAGATGGCCACTATAGTGTTTCCTATCAATCAGCATGGTTTTTTGTGGTCATGGTGGCCACCATGGTATTTCCTGTTTATTTACAATGAAATATGTTTCATATATATAGATATATGAAGGATCTCATCAAATACAGAAAATAAACAAGCAAAAAAATCCATGAACAAATGGTGAATAAAAAAACTCATGAAAGAATTGACTTGGTCACTGCTTTGTGCTTCACTAAGTCACTGTAAAAATGAGTTGAAACAAATTTCCTGGTATGAGTAAATCCCCAAAGTCTCATGCATTCTAGTATGAATGTTACTGAATGCCTTAAATTTCAGATGGGAAGTGAATTAATCATTCTTCCTTATTTTCTTGTTGACAAAGTCTTCCTTCTCATCCAATCAAGGTGGGAGCTACACAGTGGGTTACTAGCTGTGCTCAGTGAATGTTGAGTAGCACCCATCAGCTGAGAGTTTGTCACAGAAAATATTTGCTGGATCCTTGAGTATGCAGAATGCATTAGAATGAAATCAAAAATTATTTGCAAGTGATTCAACGACTGCAGGAATGTCTGCGTTTATGAGTGGTTTAACAGTCTCCACGCACATTCATGGTTTATACCAGGAACATCTGTCATTTAATTAAAAAGATGAAATGGGAATTAACTATATAGATTTGATCAAGCCAGGAGTATTTTAGAAAGATATTAGTACAGATGACAGTACATTGTTGGAGCATGTAACTTATCTGAGGAACATGGACAAACTCACATAATTATTACTTCTAATATGACCAGATTTTGCATTCCTCAAAAATGCACACTATGCATTGAAGCTCAACAAAACTTCAGGTATGTTTTTGTTGGTATAGGAAGGGGTAAGAACAGACCCATACATGTACTTTTGTGTTTATGCATGTTAATTAATATATATGTATATTTATTTTTATTACATTGTATAGTATATTACAGTGCAGTGCATGTATTATTTTATGATAGTCTATCTTCCCTGACTGCATAGCATTTTTCTTTTCTATTTGAGACTGCACTGAATGACACACATTTGCTGGAAAAGAAACCTGGTGTTTGCATGGTCTGAATGCATCTTGGGATTTTGTCCTACCTACAGGGTAATCTGAAATGAAATGTGGACAAATTTATTTCCCAAAGCAAGCCAGGTAAGGAAGAGTGGAAGAAATGGCTTCATTCTCTTCCTCTCTTGTATAGTATTTTCTCACCATTTGAAAGTTGTGAAGTAGTGTGACTACACATATTTTTACATGATACCTTCAGTTCTTTTTCTACAGGTGTTATGATGGTATTATGATATTATTGATGTTACTGATAAATTTGTATAAACTAAATCGTGCTCTGATAATGCAGGGCTCTCCACCTGGTGATCCAGTTCCTGCTGACTACCCTTAGTCTATGCATGAATGCCAGCTTGTGCAAGTACCTTCCCTACACAATCTGGCATTTATTGGTCTGGGCTGACCTTTGGATAGCCTGGGAAGGCACCTGCTATCTGATGACATGATCAGGACCGAGAGCACAACTGAGATGCTGTGAGATGAGCATTAGTTCAACAGTTATACTGTAATTACATGGTTGGTTTGTGATGGAAATTACTGGTTATACTGAAGGGTCCTGCAGCCACTTGGAACCACATTCATATAGTTTAGTTTCCTTATTTCTTATTTCAGCATCCCAAAGTCTCTTTTCTGAGATGGTTTATTTGAAGGACATTACATGCCCACAGCATGTGCATGTTCCATATAATGGAACAATGAACATCCTGGGAGCAGTTACATGGAGGGCCAAAATCCCTGCTGGCACAGCTCCACGGAGTCATTAGTGTTGCACCAGCAGGGGAGCTGACCCCAGCCCTTGTTTAGTGATTTGGCAGGCCTCCTCACTATGAGGACATTCCAGTGCTTCCAGGGACATGAATTTGGAACAAAGAGTTATTTCAATGGCACGAGATTGACAATTGTTTGGTTTTTAAAGAGTTACCACGTAATGTTAGAATAGTATCTTGCCTTAATGTGAAATCTTGATGTGGTGGTATCTTATGATCTATTAATCGGGGAAAAAATGTAAACCAAAAGATAATAAACATAAACAGTGATTAAACCACAAACATTCCTCAGAGTAAATGACAATATAATTAAACTTTAACTCCACAATTGCAGATTTTTTTAGTGCATAATTGAAAATTGTGTAAGATGCTTTGGCAGTATGTTTAACATTAACTTAAAGCAAGTAATTTTAGGAACCAGAATCTGATCTTCTTCCTATTGACATCAGTTGTGCAGCTTCCACAGGCTGTGTCTATACTACAGCATCTTTGTGCTGTACTTCAGAGATCAGTTCCTGGAGAGTTGCCCTCTGTGTCCTGGCTCCACTCTGAAAGGACACAGCCTGCATGTCATTCCTCTCCAAAGCTGAGTAAGGTTCCTTCACATGAAACCGAAGAATACAAGGAGCATGAGGAGCTGCTGGGTGATGGGCTGGGAAAGGCAGGGAGAAGCAGCACTAGGGGAGTGCCCAGCACACCTTCCCACAGCTGGCATCCCCTTCTGGGGACATGAGTGGCCATACTGTGTACAACCAGAGGTCCATGCAGCCCTCTTGTCTGTCTCTGATCTCAGCTGAAAGTGTATGCTTGGGAAGGGTATAAACAAAGGGCAGGCATGTAGTATTGCTCCCTCAGAACATCTTCCTATGTGTCTGCAGCCTTCAGGTTTGGGTCTTTGGACCTTCTACTTTCAACTGATACATCAGTATTCCTTCCTGCCGGTCAACATGTGTGCCTGGGAACCAGAACTCTGGCAGTTTTTGCTAGGAAGACTCCAAGCTTTTGCCTTATGTCTTCAGGTGATGAACAGAAACTCTCGCATCTTATGAGAATGGATGACAGTTTAAAGCTTCCTTTACCTAGCTCCCTCCAGAAAGCTTCCTAGACATCTTAGCCAAGGGAAATATATATCCTACATTTCATATGCTCATGTTGCCAGCTCAAGCTACTCTCCCACACCATTCTCAGGGCAGTGGAGATCAGGCAGGACGTTCATCCCATGGGCACTGCTGCCCGTGAGACTCAGCTATGAACATATCTTGGGTTGATTTGTCTGTCATGCCCTAGCCTCAGACGATGGTCTGAGCCCTTATGAAGTATACAAAGGTACATGGCAGACCTGTACCTGCTGTGACTACACCACAGGTAGGCTTGTGCTTGTTTCTTTAATTAAGAGTAAAATAGAGTAGAATACACACTGGTGGTAAGTGAAGCAAGACGGAAAACAGGAGACAGGCCCTCACTGAAGAACTCTAAAGACTGACTAACTTAACCACTGCGGGTAAGAACCATCAATAGCCACAGCCAGCACTGGTAACTAAACAGCATCAGTTTCAGTATAACATGACTGTATAAACATAAATAATAAACAGATTTAGAAATACGCATGAATATATAAATGATAAAAACAACATCTCATAGCTCTTTGCTGTCATCTTGAATGGGGCTCTATGGGAAAACTGGGAATTTGGGATTTAGTACAGGTTGTGGGGTGGTCAAGCTATGGTTCCCAGAGCATTTGACAAAAGCCTCTGGAGAGCTGGCTGGTCACATGCTAATGGCTCCTCTTCATGTTTCCAGACATGAAATTACAGCTACAAGAATCAAGACTTAGATTAAGGACATTCTTAGCATAGTGGTCCCTCACATTCTTCCCATAGTGAGGAGATGCAATTTCTACAAGGACTTTGTGACAGAGAGTAGCATCCAAGAGTTCTCAGCCCACGAGGCAACCCGGGTTTAAAGTTGTGGATGAAACACAAAAATTCGGGAAACTTGCTTAATGCTGGTAGTAGTTCACATGACTGACACAGGCAATAGCAGTTTCCCAGAAGTACGAGCTGGTGGGTTTGTTAAGATGACTCTTTCTGAACCGATCTAAGAGAGACATTTTTTCTAGGATAAAAAAATGATGTACATAAGGCACTGGAGCAGGATCTCCAGAGAAGAGGTCACAGCACTAAGCCTGACAGAGTTGAAGAACCATTTGGATAGTGCTCTCAGGCACATGGTATGAATTGGGGATGGTCCTGTGCAGGGCTAAGAGCTGAATGCGATGCCTTAAAATTTTAATATTTTTAATGTATTTGTAGATTTTAATATAGCTGTATAGTTGAGGTAGCAGCTAACAGTTTCTAACAGTTTCTAAACCTCTTCTGTATAGTTTGTGGTTTGTGTTACATTCCTCAGTTTCAGTTTAATGGTCTTTTCAAGGAAAGATGTTGCAGCAAGGATATCTTGTTTGGGACACATGCACCTGGACAAATTGTAGCCAAAATAAGATATAAGGCTCAGAACCCTTGGAGGGGCTCCAACTGGACAGTTCTGAGGGTGATACCAGAGGCAATTAATTTTTGGGTTGGATGTACCCATTAGATATGATAATTGAGTAGTGTTATAAATTTGTAAGAACCCTATACTGGGTGTGCACCTGTGTACTCTGTGCACCTGAAAGCTTTCATTAAAAAACTGCTCTCTGCTTTATCTTTACTAGTATTGTTTGGAAGTTTTGTTTTTCCTTGATTTTAGGCAACACCTGCCAATTCAACATATTCTCTGATTCTCTGTTTTTTATTGAAGTTCTTCTTCTTTTTATGCAAACCCAATTTGAAGTACTGCTAGACTCATTATAGCACACACACATGAACAGACCACAGATTAAAATAAGCAAGGAAACGAACGCAAATATATATACTTCTTCCTACCATCTCTCTCCACAAGGGAGATTTTATCTGGAATTCAAAATCCAGGATTTGTCCAGAAATGGTTTAAACCTTTTGATAGTTGTCAGCACACATTGAAAACAGCTGGCAACAAGTGCCAGCTAGCTGGACTTTTTCACTCCCTTGCTATTGTCACTGGCTTGAGAAAGACTTTATTTTTGGAAATTATCTTACTTTTAAAAGAACAATTGACAGTTGACCAAGGGACAAGAATAATCCATCTTTTTCTGTTAATGTTTTCCAAAATGAAAGCCAGGTCAAACTCTCTTTAAAATTTCTCTTCAAAAATTTGTTCAAAATTCAGTTCAAAAAAACCCTTCAGATTATATATTTTAATGGTCTAGATTTAAATCAAGTTGCCAGTGTCACTGATCCTAAAGCAAGGTAAAAATCTTATAAAAATTCCTTAAGTAATTACTTAATTACACGTTCCTGATTTTCAGCCACAGATAACTAGTGATCCCCAATCCTAGTGCCTCTGATTCTACATGTTCAAACAGGTTAAAATTATTTGGTACAATTTAGAGAGATGAGTAGTGAATTCTCAGCAAAAGTTTTTATTTTGGAAAATACCCACTTTTCAGATGCTTTTCTCAATGTGAGTGGATACTTCTTCCAGGAATATTCTATGAGAACCCAGAATCACTCTCAATACTCTGAGAGCCTGGAAATGACTATTTCAGAGGCTTAGCCCAGGGTCCCACATACTGCAGAGCACTGCCTTTTCCAGTCTTCTGGGGAGAAGATGAATTCCTTACTTCTGCTGGACTGCTTAGCTGTGTTTTGGCTAATGTATGCATATAAAGGACTGTATCTTGTTAAGAAAATGGATCTTGAGGAAACTTCAAAGGGACACCTTTAGTTGAAGAGAAGTTGCAGTAGAACAGTGTCCAAGAAGCTGCTGCCTGTGCTGCAAAAATGGCTTGTTCTGTATTTAGCTCAGGAAGGAGACAACAGGGAATGTGTCTGCTGTGTATGAAATACTGACTGCACCAGGCAAGGTATTTAGGACACTTCATGAGAAGGCAACAAAAAGTTTAAAGCTGAGAAGAGACTATGCTTTCTCACATGAAATGTAACGACTTTGTGGACACAGCTGCATCACATTCTTAGCACTCAGGTGCTAAAAGGACCTGAAACTGGACTAGAAGAATTGAATAGTGGTGAAATTTGAAGAGAAACTTAAAATAACAGCCTTTCAGAGAGAAAAAAAAAAAAAAAAAAAAACAAAAAAACCAAACCAGACCTAAACAAAATGTCTTGGTGAAATAGAAAAACTTGCACTTTTCTCTCTCTTTTCGTATTTTCCCTCTTAAGAGACTGGATCCCAGATTAGCAGGGTTGCTAGTCAGTGACGGGATGGCATGTCTTATTTTCCCATGGTGGTGTCTGCTAAAATTCAGAGGAAGTTTATGCCTTTTAACCAAACCAAATATGTGGTAAAAAAAAAGATAAAAATGGTGCATCAGTTTGATTGAATACTTACAGATACTATAAGACTGAACAAACACATACAAACAACATGGCTCCAGCCACAGTTTGAGCCGTGGATGGTTTTATCTTTCCATTTATAGGAAAGGTCAAGAGAAGTTTGAGTCACCTTTTCACATGCCTAAGAGACAGCTTTTCTTCTACTTCCCAGCCAAGACATTTGTCTGGGTGCCCCAGTGGAGGGGCTGCTGAAAGGAAGCTCTCTCTGTCAGTCCATCATATCTGGGCTGTGCTGTGACCCAGAGCACATATTTGTAACCCGGGCATGCGGCAAAGTATTTCCTAGGCTTTGGTGTTGGGGGGATGAAGGAGGATGCAGGAAGGTGGGACGCTTGTTATCCAGATTTGGAGTCAGGCTGATTTCCCTACATGGGCACCAATGATCGATGGAAGTGGGCTGCACATAGTGCATTTTTATTTTTGGGAGTTCAACAAGAACTGTCCAGAGGATGGGACAAAATTCTGTCTTAAACAGTCTGAAAATACTCTTAGTATAAAGAGCATTTATATTAAATAAAGCAGGATTTCTGTCTTGCAATATCAGCACCACAGTACTGCAAAGCAGCCATCACTTCACACTCCTGCTGGACATTTCTGGGCTTTGCAAGCGTGTTTGCCCCTTTTTGAGCAGCTTATCTCTGTGCTGCTGCTTTAGAAAAGAAACAGAATGATGGGAGACATCCCAGTCCAATCGAGTCATTACAATGGAGGAAATGTGACGGTTCAAAAAAAAAAAAGGGCTAAACAGTTCAGCTGATCACTTCAGTTGTATTTGGTGTAGGTACCAGTCGCTATGGTAGTAGAGGAAACTATGTCAAATTATGTCCTTTTTAAATCTGCAGAATTCTTTAGTATTTCAGCAACACAGAGTGATTTTATAGCTAGCACCAGGCATGTATTGGATGTATTCTGTAGCTGAGTAGCATCCTGATTAATCTTTGTTTTAGATTGGCTGAGGATTCCACTGGATATTTAATTTTTTGTTTATTTCTGCCTTTAAAATGGACAAATTTTGAATTATAAAATATATTTTTAACACATAAAGTATTTTAGTGATTGCCATTTTGACTCATTCAAAACATCCATGGAGTAAGATCTGTTTTTATAAAAGCTGCCAAAATCTGAACTTTTACAGTGGCTGGTTTAGAACTGAAGAAATTAATTCAGCCATCTGCATTTTTAAATACAGCTTATTTCTTCAGTCTTTGCTAACATGCTTTTCCCACAAAGTTCATTCTAAGTTGTTGTAAAGTTATTCTCATCTTTGTGAATTTGCAGGAATCAGTCCAACATGTATATGATTTTTATTTATAATTAATATCTTATAGTCATTTACCCTTTTCTGCCTCCCACTTGACATCATGATTATTAGACTCTCACTGAGAAATGGACTCTTAGAAACAACACCTCGAAAATAAGGAAGGAGGGTCAACAACAGAATACTTGAAGACAACAGTAGTGATGATACTGAAAAAGAAATCAGCAAGATAGGAAATAAGGGGATTTGGAGGTCAGCAGAGCGGGACTGAGCAGGAAATGGAGGGAGGAACTGAGTGTCAGAAGCAGCTGATAGATTCATTGCCTTGCATTTTCTTGGGTAATGCTTCCTCCATTGTTATCAACAGCCAAGGCTGTGACGCCTTGAGTCTTAAACCTCCTGTCTGTGTACCTGACAGACCCTGCCCGGTGACTCTCATGTACATTCCTTCCTCACATCTTAAACAGGCAAAATTTCTCATTATAATGTGGATGTAAAAACATCAGGGAGAAAAGGAGGAGGATCACTTGCTTCACTAAGTGACAACTAGAAAATTCAAGTATTTCCTGAAACCAGACCTGTTTATAATAAGCACGGGCCACCTGAACTTCATTTTCCTTCTTTAATATATAATTAGATCAAAAATATTATGAATCTTTCTGAAAAAAGGGAAATAGTGAAGGTATATCCATGGGCTACTTCATCAAAATTCTTGCAAACTTTTCACATTTTAGAGAAATTAGGTTTATTTTAAAAACAACTTTGAAAGATTGTATTTTATTAAAAAACTAACAGTGAACAAAAAATTGAATAAATAAAGCAAAGGAATATTTTAGAACATATAAAGTTATTAATTTGCTAAAATTGGTCATCTGATAATGGGTAGAAAATGAAAATTAAGTTTTCAATTTTGCAACATAAACACAGTTTATTCACATTTCATACATACAGAAAATGTACCAAATAGGTGAAAAGGCACATTTATTTGGGGCTGTATTTCCTAAATTAATTTTTCAGAAGCTGCTTGCACTGGATCTCATTAATAGTCTTCCTCACTGTTCACTCTGGGATACACAAGTCGTAACATTTTCTCTCAGCTGGTCAAAGGGAGAGCTTATAGGTTTATGCAATAGTTGTGAATCATATGCAAAGATCAGCTGTAAAACTGTGTGTGCTGAACTAAAAGGAGCAATAAATAAACCTTAGAGCAACTGATACCATACTTGTAA
This sequence comes from Xenops minutus, assembly GCA_035221455.1. Lineage (NCBI taxonomy): Eukaryota > Metazoa > Chordata > Aves > Passeriformes > Furnariidae > Xenops > Xenops minutus. The sequence continues at coordinate 28,646,992 of JAWWEE010000040.1, forward strand.
ATATAGTCTTAATATTGATTTCCCTCAATATCCTTCACAAAGTTGTACTGAAGACAGTGCCCAAACTGGGATGGGCACACTAGGACCTATTTCTCTGCTAGATGGACCTTTCTTCTGCCTCAAACTCTGATGGTGGCCTCTTTTAATTAAAAAATTTGATTAATTAATTTTTTTTTCTAATTAATGGTTTTTAAAAAGCCTTTGTAGGCCATTTACACATCGTGCTGATTCTGACAGGACATGGTTTGAGGAGCCCCTTGTCTTTCTGTCTGTGCTGCCCCTGGTCCCTGCTCCTCCAGTGTCTTCCCCCAGTGCCCACTGTTTTCCCTCGAGGGAGATGTCCTCGTGCTGCCTCTGCCTCCAGTGCTGATGTTAAGCAATATATAAATTTATAGAAGATTACCGAAACATGAAATCTTATGATAATATTCCTAGGTTAACTTGGCAAAATGTATTTTGCAGAAAGGCATGTTGACTGACATTTCCTTTATTACCTTTTCAAATTTCTTATTAGTAGAAACCAACAGCAGCTATTCTACTGCCTTTGCTAGCAGGCTGCTGGCAATGTGATTGCTCAGAATGTCTGCTGACACTTCCAATGTATTGTCACTAACTCGGCTTTCTTTTAATCCTCTGCAGTTACTGGGTGTTCCAAAACTTACCATAAATGATGATGAATACAAAAGAGATCCTTGTTTGGCCTTTTTTAAAACCCATACATGTGAGTTATCTGATTTTGCTGTTAGCAGATCTTCATTTGGAATTTGCTGTTTAACATTCTCTTTAGAAATGGTTATAGTGGTATGTGAAATATTTTATCATACATATAAATCTGCCTTTTTCCCAACCACAAGGCCAGAAATATTTAAATACTTCTGCCCTCTTGCACTAAAACCATTGTTAGGATTTCTTTTATTTTAGTTATGCTTAAATTTATTTGTCCTTAATGTCCTTTTTCCTAAAGATATTATCGTGTCCTGTTTCCTGCCTTATTGACTTCCCACTGTACATGATATTTGATGCTGTTGAATTTCTTGGTTTTCCATTTGTTTTCATAGTTTTTATTACATTTTTCCTCTAAGTTATTATTGTTTAAAAAACCCCCCAATGCAGAACATTGTCTCTTTCAACTGCAGATTTTTCATACTCAACAGAGTATTCTTTAATTCTCAATTAGCCTGTGTATTTTTTATCACTAAAAGAAAATGTGGACTTGATGACAGAAGTCCTGTTTTAAGATTCATAGCCATGTGATCAGACTAGAGAATCAGAAAGAGAATCACTCTTTGGCCTTGTAAGCAGTAGGAAAGTTCAGGAGTACTGCACTTGGATTATGAATAGAGTTGTATATTTGTTCTCTGAGCTTGCATGGATAACATTCCTCTACAGTTGTTCTAGTAAAGGAGGCTGAGCCCTGTCCAGAAACTTGCTCACCTGCACTGCTTTGAAGTGTAGCTTGTCAGTAAAGGCTTTGTTACCTCTTCTATAGGTCTGTGCCCATGCCTGTGAGTGCCTTTTGCCCTTTATCTTATTCTTTTTTCCTTTGCAGTTAAGTGTCATTAATATTCCTACCCTGAAAACAGGATTTGTTACCTTTCAAGAATGAGCAACATTGATCTTGGGAGGCTGGATGACTACTGCATCATTTTTCTCAGCAATGTCTCAGTAATACACAGCTGAAGAGAAAGCTATGATGCCAAAGAAAGATGGCAGTTGCCAAGTCCAGAACAAATGAAGGACTCATTTCTTGGTATCCTGCAAGGTTATTTCATAGGTCTTCATTTTGCAGAATGCTGCAGATGATAATATTACAGACCTCTACAAAAAAAGGATTTGATAGATTCATGGAATATAATGTCCAGTGAGGGATATTAGATAGAAAGAAACCGTCTCTGATTCACAAAGAGTCTGAACACTGGGAATATTTACAGAGAAAGCACCACTTTCTGCTTGCCCTGGTCGTGTACTCTTTCCTGGGTATCCACTGCAGGGCACTTTTGGAGGCTCATGCTGGAGTAGATGGACTTTTGGTTTGACCCACATGGCTGCCTTCTGCAATTAATCCTGTTTGAGTCAACAGAAGTAGTAGAATAATTTGGACTGGCAGTGAGCTTGACCAGCATGGGGTTTTGTTGAAGTATTTATAACTCTGATAACCCAAGACTGAAATGAAAGAAGAAAGGAAACACAATAACTCTTCCCCTGGTTCTTCTTATTGTGGTTTCATGCCTTTGTTTCTTGATGTGGATTCCAGAAAATTAATTGAGCATTAAGACCTAAAGAGCAGTACTTTTGGGGCTGATTATTGCATGCCTCAGCTGCTATAATAAGGTATGAGTTAATGACTTTAACCACCTGAAAAGTGCAACAATTTCCCTGTAAATTCAGTGCCTGGAGTTACTCATTGCCTGATCATTTAGTCTGTAGCTCAGGAAAAAAGCAGGAACTGAAAAAGCAGAAACTTACAGCTATTGCATTTGAGAAGTGCTAAATAAAAGTAAGTTTAAAAATAAATCCAGATTCTTGTACTTCCTGGACATGACTGTCATATGCATGACATACCTGGCAGTGAGTCAGCAAATTACCTTCATGTCTGAAGTTTAGAAGCTGTTTCATAACTAAAGGGAAACCTGTGACCAATCTATAAAGTCAGCCAGGCCTATATCTGGCAGCACCGCATGCTGTAATATTGGTGTTAGATCAGGCTTGGCTGGTACTGAGTTGAATTCTGATCATGCTGTCTGTGTGCTTCTTGTAGGTCGGTCAGTGCTATCAGTAACTTTTCCTCTCAGCTCCATTTGCAGGAAATGAGCAAAAATCCTGTCTGCTTTGCGTGCTTTTCTGCTTTCCACAAGACAGAAAAAAAAGGGTAAGCTGAAATTCAGTGCCCCTCAGGTTCCTGGAACCCTGCATCCACTACGTAAGAGGGCTGCATCTGCATCTGTAAAATGTTGAGTGCCTGTCTAGTGAACATGCGAGCAACCCGAGGAACTGAAAGTCTTACTTTCAGGTTTCAGCATCTTCAAGACAAAAAAGATCATCCTTTCTCCTGTATTTTCACAATGCTTTGGGCAACTGTGTCAGCTCCTCGTTGGAAACTGTGCCTGCTGTAATACTGTCTGTGTTTATTAATAGCAATGCCAACAAAAGGTGGAAGCTAATGGAGACAAAGGATGGTGAATTGCAGTAATTTATGTTCTTTTCCCAGGTTTGTCACACACTTGATATGCGACCTTGAAGAAGTTATTTAATCTCTTTCTGGTTTAATGTTTCTCCAGAGAAGTAGGATAACAGTGCTTAGCAAGGGTGTCTGGAGGCTTAATTTGGAAGCGACTGTGAAGCCCACCAGTCTCCATAGAGGGTCCGTGTTCTGCACATGGTGCAGGTGGTTGTCCTTGTGTCAAAGGATCTGCAGAGAACATGAACAGGTCATCAAAACAAGAACTCTTATGAGTTTTCATGAAAAATTTCAGACTGACCTTTTCTGCCACCTTCCTAAAGCTTGGAGACAGATAAGACAAAATGAGGGAACTCCTGTCTGAGGAACACCACAAGAGGAAATATTTCCCTTAAGTAATCAAAAACTTGAAGCAGAGTGGAAGAAAGAGCCAGCCCTGAGGACACTGGCTATTGCAATTGCTAAGAACCAAAATACGCTCTGCTTTACCCGAGTGGTCTCTCTGCCATGGTCACGGCTCTCAGCCCTCAGCAAGGGCTGAAATGACAGCAGCCATGGGCCTTGACCCAGGCATTCCACCCATGCTAGGTCCCTCCCCTGCTAATGGCTGCAAAGGCAACTCTTTTGGTGACTGCAGGGCTGGGGAGTCAGCTAGTGAGCTCCTGGAAGCCAGTGCAGCCCCCAGGCTCTGTTATCTCCCAAGGCATGCCTGTGAAGGAAGCTGCCTGGGGATGTGATTTACAGTGCAACGCTGAATCCCCCTTGCTCTATGAGTGGTGTGGCAGTGGAGAGAAGCACCACCTCCTCCAGGAAGGGATGATTGGAGCTGGGGTCCTGACAGTGAGGGATTAAACCAATAACAGACTTGGATGTGGTACAATCCAAACCTCCTTCTTCCCGTAACAAATCTGCTGCTCCGAGGATCTTATTTTAAAGTACCTCTGGGAGATACCGCCCTTCCTTTCTCTGGGCTTATCCTTGCTGCAAAGCCTGGCTGTGCTGTGCCATGTGGACCTGCCTTTCTGGCATGCAGAGCTATGTATTTCCCAGTGAAGTCCTAAATCATGTCACCACTGTAAATTTTCTTTTATTGCTTTTAAAAAATTTTATTGCAGCAGCTCTATCCTTTCAGTTGGAGGCTTTTGCTCAAAGATACCACTCTACAAACCCTCAGGGAGTCATGGTTCCTCCTCTGAAGAGCACAAATTCTAGAGTACATGTTTCATTTACGGACATTCCTATGTGAACACACAGAGCCAGAAATCTGCCAGAAATGCACATATGAACATATGCCTATATGAATAAAAAAATATCACTAGATTAAGGGAGCACTGTACACCATTCAAATGCTTCCCTTGCTTCCTCAGATTAGTATTAACAAGATGTTGAACCCTTAATTCAACTAAATGCAAGCTGTAACATTAGAACATATTGCAGTTTTAAGACATTTCTTGTCCAGTTTTAGTTTGTCGAATCAGTGTCTGAAGTTTATCTCTTCAGAGATCCAGGGCAGCACCAATGTGCTTTGTATATAGAGCAAGTCAGGACAGATATGAAAGAAACACAAGTGGCAACAATTAGCCACTTGTGTATGGTGAAAAACTTTGCATTTTGTTTAGCTTTTTTATAGCATCCCATGTCAAATAACACTGCTGAATGGCGATGGCTTTGTAAATGTGATGAAAGAGTTTCAGCATTTTATAACATTTAGCATGGCTTTCAGAGGAGTGAAACACATGCCACAGAAGGCGTTTTCAGCTGTGGCGTATCACCACTGGATGCACTGGCATTTCATTTCACTGACATGCATGCTATGTACTGTTGAAATGCTACAAATTTCACTGGGGTTTTTTTTTGGCACGTAATCCTTTGGTGACAGTAAACATGGCATATGAGGGACTCCAGACCAGGAGCTATTAGTGCGTTGCTTTACGTCACCCCAAACTTGCTGGGTATGCTTTGCAAACTGCAAGAAGAGAAAAAGTCACTATATAAAAATTTCCTTCTAATTGGTTCATTTTTCAGTAATGACAAACAAGGAAGTAATTTCAGTTTTGTGATTTTAGGCAATGAGTGCATTTAATCACTACAGTTGAAGGAATCAGACTAAGAATGTGATCATTCAGAAAAGAGAGTCAAAAGAGATGTGCTAATTTGGTATCTGTTGGAGTAAAATTTCAGCTATTTATGGTCCAAAATAAACTGAAGAAGTAAAGCCTGAGAATTTTATATTAAGAAGATAGCTGTTTCAAGAAACTAATGCTGTATCCTGTATTAAGTCTGATATATTTTCTTGTTTTACTTTTATCATATTTGTCTCAAAATTTATTTAATAAAATTGCATTAAAGGGCTCTGTTTATCATTAGTAAAAGGTAAATAAAATAAATTAGAAGTTTAAGAGAGAATGAAAGCTGTGTGTCAATTGAAAGGTGTATAAGTGACTAGAAGTTTTCTTGCAAAAGACTACCTGACCTGAAACTGAGTAAATCAGAAAAGTTCCAGCTTTACTGAATCTTCTAATCAAGGACTACTTAAACCCTAGAATCATTCTTCTTCTGAACTGCAACCATCCTTGTTGTGTGGGAGATGAAGAGAGCATAACCATGAGAGCTGAGTAAAAGCTCATAGAAGTGGGCTTTAAAAGAAATCCTCATTTGGTCTCACTTATGCAAACCATAATTTCAAAATTACTGTGTGAACTTTGAGATGAGCACTTTTTTCTTTTTTCCAAAAGCCCTGTTTGGGCTTCCCCACTGAAGGTGTTAAACAGATGCTTTCTCTAATCAGCAAGTAGACTTCCTATCTCTTTGGTAAAGAAAGAAGCTTCTTTGCTTTGGGACGAGACATTTCCAGCCTATTTCAAGATCTGAAAAGCCTTCAAACTCCTGACTGCTTTGTCGAATCTAAATATGTTCTTCTGGATCTTCTTTTGGCAGGCTTAATCATTACCTGGCTGAGTTCCAGGATTAAGTATGTGGGGTTGTAGAATTCATTTGATACCTTGAACCTGGGGAGTTTCATTACCTGACTATCACTGCACAAATTTTAAACTGTAATTTCATGCTCCATTCGTTTTTGTGTCACTGCTTGTTCTGTGACACTCAGACCTTCAAGTCTGTCTGCCCTTCCCTTCACATAAACGTGTGGAAAGACAGTAACATTTGGATAGACATTTTAATCCCAACTTTCCAGCATCTGCTGAAAAACTCAGAATAAATTGTAGCTTTGCTCATCTCAATTATCAAGCAAGCAGTAGTATTATCAAGGTAGCAGTGGATGTTAGAGTGAATGATATCCAAATGATTAATAAGAAAGCTTTCCCTCCTCCATCCATAGCACAACAGAAGGCAACAAATGTAGACAAGGCTACACTACTCAATACAAATTTAATTATTATTTAATTATTCAACCTTCCCATCTGATGCTGAGCAACCAGTTTACAGATTCTTGTCAAAAGCTAGATGGATAAGTTTCCCTCTGGATGGATGGATTGTGCCTGAAATAAGCAGTGATTCAGACAAAGGGACATACATCATTTTTAATTGAAGAAGGCTAGCCCCTGAACACAATTATTCAAAGCTTAGTGCCAACTAATGAATCTGCAGTGCAACACCATTGTAGCACTTTGGCTTGAAGTTAGTGCTTCTAAACTACCACTTAATTGTTTCAGTTAATATAATTTGGATTTATGAATAAACATGCATTTTCCTTGGGGCTTTTCTAACCCTTTCTTGCTTTGGTGAACAAAGTAAACCTTTTCAGCTTGGGTTTTGACTGATGTGTCTTGACTGAAGCACTGCTGTTTTTTCTAAATTCTAGTAAGAATTTCTCTGAGTAACATCGCTGTCACTACATGGACTGTTTGTTGAAATTTATGATTAAAACTGCAAATGGAAAATATTATTTAATGTGCTGTTTGTCTTAAAGTCCTTGCCGCTTCTACAAGTTCCTAATTTAAATACCATTAGCTTTATTTGAAAACAGTTCTGTCCAGAAATAGTGCACAACATACAATAATCTTTAAATGTTAAATGTTTTAATCACAAATTTTAATTAACTTTAATTAACTAATATGAATTCAACAGATTTTCACATTACCCAATAGCAGTTGTTTATTATTTTTGCTACTTTTCCTGGACTTTTTTCTAGATCTCCCTGAAAATTCTATATCTGAAAAATAAACTAAAAATGCAAAATGGTAGGACTAATTTTTAAAATATAAGCTGTCATGGAGTGAGTATACAAATATCCTTGCTTTGCTCTAAATTGTTTGTTGACAACAGAAGGTGCACGATAACCAGCTAAGCCTGAAAGTTTCAACTTGTGCATTTTAGGTTTTTGTTTTCTGGATTTTGCAGATTTTTCTATTAAAAGTAAATGAAGATTTCTTCATTTTGAAAATTGTGTTGTGTAGACAAAAGCTGGTGATGATTTGGGTTGTGCTACTTCTAAGAACATCCAGATCTTGCACTGGTGTTTCATAAACATCAACAGAACACTGGTGTTTCATAAACATCAACAGAACCATCTGCAATCTTTGATCCAGGTTGAGAACTTGAAAGCCAAAGGGAGCCTCCTCATAAGAAGCAAATGAGAAACTGTGCTTCAATGAACTGGGTTTTTAAGTCAATCGCTTAACTTTATGAATAGAGTTGGGGGGGCAAAAAAAACCACAAAATCCCAAAAAAGTGTGTGAATTCTTCTACACATACCACTGAACGGCCTAAAATGATGTTTGGCACTTCTCTGCCTAGTTTGAGAGCTGGAACTTGGCTTGTGTAGCAGAAAAACACAAAAATATGGGTGAGTTCATTAATTAATTTTACATATGTCAGATGCTGGAGATAGCCTGTGGAATTAGTCATATTCCTTCACTGAAATGTTATGGATTTGTAATTAAAATATTTGGCAATAAAAAGAACCATATGAATTAAAATCCTACATATTGTTTGAGATATTTTTGAGTAAAACTGCAGATTTGAAACCAGTGGTTTTTGCTGGGAAGACATGGTAAAAAGGGAAGTACAGACACAGGAAAAGGTGATTTCACATAGACTTGAAGATAATTTTGAAGGTCATAAAAGCAGATGTTCAGTCTTGACAGGGTAGGATATCCTAAAAGTAAAATGACCAGTTTAAATTACAAATGCATACCGTGATTCAGTTAAAATTAGACCACGAGAAATCGCAGCTGTTTGAAGTAGGATAGCCAACTGTGCTCCAGCTCATCTGCCAAACTCCACTGTTTTCTTTCAGGGATAAAACAAAACATACATGAGATAAGAGAAGTTATTCAAGATAAGGAATGGCACAGTTCCTTTCCTAATCAGTCATGGCCAACACCACTTCACTGTGGCTGTCACGGTGTGTAATATATCCCTCTCTCCATCACATTTTCAAGTCATAGATGTGGGGCCACTCTTGCCAGGAGAAATGTGGTTTGTTCCATGGGGACCAGCACTGCAAGGTATTTATTTGGTGTCCTGAATATGGCTGGTGAGACAACTGCAGCCGTTATACAATTGTATTATCTAATATGGGTAAATAAGAGCATGATCTGGACGTTTGCCCATTCCAAGAATTTGGATGTTTTTAAGTTTATCTTTTCTTCGGGGTTCTGTTTGGGGCTTTTTTGATTGCTTATTTTCATTTTTGTTTGGTTTGTTGGGTTTTGTTTTGTTAGTTGCCTTTTTGGTTTGGTTTGGGTTGTTTTTTTTAATGAGTGTGTGGAAGATAACTCGGTCACTTTATTTATAATAAATATTTTCTCAAATGGTTTGTCCTACAAAGACTCCTTAGTCTTACTCTTAGGTATGGATGACTATGTATTTCAGGAATTACACTGAAAATATAAGTGCTGTATGTCAAAGCAAAACTGTTTTTGTGTTTAACTTTACAAGGACAGTGTTTGCACAGGAGACATCAGTGTAATTTATCAAAGATGTGCAAAACCTGCACTCACAGACAATGCATTGCCCAGACTGTTCAAGAGTTGCACTGAATCTGCCCTTGCTTTTGCTTCTTTAAGCAGTTATGGCTTATAGACATACAACTGCAGAAAGGGTCACTACCTTTGCAATGCCTTTTCCATCTCAGAGTGAGAGGAAAGGCAGTTCTTCTACTGCTTGGGATGGGCCCATTGCAACCAGCTTCAGACATTTTCATAATCGTTCCCAAGGAATCTCAGAGAGTACTTAGGAGTCCTAATGACCATGTGAAGAAAAAACACTAAACCCCCAAACATATCCATAATTCAAAGTGCTCTGAAAGTATTTGAGAGGAGAAAAATTTGTGTTGCAGCTGGATAGCAGAGAACACCATTGAAAAGGAAACAGAACACAGGAGTGACATCAGCATGGGAAGAACTCAAATTAAAATGTAGAGAAATGACTGTGAGAAACATATATATGTATGCATCATTTAACAGTGAGAAAGTGGAAGAATAAGGAACATATAAAAATTGTATTTTGCATAAATTAATGTGTCTTATTCCAAGAATATTATTAAACATTATCCATTAAAACACACTTTCATGTATACACAGGTATGAATATGGAATGTACAAAATAATGCAAGAGGGTGCTGCTATAAATATTTGAAGAAACGGCTGTTCTGCATCTGCGTTCCTCAGTTAGACTTGTGCAAGAGTCCTAGGTGATCCATTATGTTTCCTGACATTCCTATAACCATACCAATGGCAATGGTGGTGTAGCAGACAGCTGTGTGCTGGCATTGTGCAAGTGCATCTGCAGGAGTGTGCAGCTGGCATCTTTCCACACTGCCCAATGAAGACAGGGTGCTAGCACTCACAGCTCATCAGCAAAAAGCACCTGACCCCCAAAACACTGGAGAACAAACCTTGAGCAGCTGTACAAACAAGGAGCTGAGAATCAGTTTCCATAATGGATGCTGCACTTGGTCGACCTGACCACACAAGCAGGACTACTGAATCTGCCACTGACAGTATGGGCAAAAGGAGCTATTGTTGTCACCCTGGCAAATCTGGCTGAAAGTGACAACTAGTTACATTTATAGATACAATTCAAATGTGCTTTTTAGACTGCTTTTCAGTTAACCACGAATACAAAGAATGAAAGAAACATTTTCCATTACCCTTTTAAGGATGATTTGATATGAAGAATCAAGGACATGTCCAGCCTTTGAGAAAAGTGAAAGTGTTTTCAAACACAGCTTTGCCTGAGATAGATAGATCCTTTCAGTAAATTTGAAAATGATATTAAACTAGGTTGTTATCAATAGGGAGAAACCAATCACAAAGCGGGGGCAGGCAAAAGGTTCTGCACTTCCAAGGGACCTCAGGATGCTGCCTCCAGCCTTGATACAGGCTGATACCTGGTTAACAGGAGATCCTGTTTACTATAAATAGTCATGTGGTTGTCTCAGGGAGTTGCTGTCTGCTAAACTGTCTACAAGAGCTAATGTATTCTTTATAAGTTTTGTCTCCAGGTTGTGAAGACATTTTGTGAAACTCATAAAAATCTCTGGACCATATCATAAAGGTAGCCACTGCTGGATAGAGAACGACAACTAAGCTGCAGGAGCAGGTTTTAGCACTCCAAATGCCTGCCAAGATTTCAAAGGGAAAACAGCAGGCAGGCTTTTCAAACTTCTGCCAGCTCCTGCTGTATCAGGCTCTATTTATTTTTACTTTATTATATCTTCAGTAACTTTAATAAAGCTCTTCTGATTAACAGCGTGAAGGAATCAGGATATTAGAGGAAATACAAAGGGAACGACAACACCCAAATGCTGCCAGAGTCATGACAGGGTGCAACAATAGCTGAAATGCTGAAAAAGATTGATGTTAAACTTCCATTGATTACTGTCAGGTAATATGTTAAAAAATATTGATACTAAAACAAATGAGAATTAAGCACAGAAGAAAACTCTGAGGACAGAGGTAGAAGGGGAGAGCGAATTTGTGACTGAATTGCAAGCATGTGCACAGGGCAGTATGGTACATAAATCTATTCACTTTAAAGCAACTAAACTGGTGTTAGTGCTTATGCTTCTCTGCTATTTTAAACAAACATGTCCTAAACCAACACTGGAATAGGTTTTTGTGCTATATCTCCATGGATACTAACGTCACACAGGAGGTATAGATTTTTCTAGTTAAAGAAAATGACATTTTTTTCTAAGTTTAATCATAAATGTGCAAATGCAAGAGATCCAGTTCATCAAAGGAACCTTTGTGGTTATGGCCCACAGAGCTCCTTGTAGCTTCCCTGCCCAAGACTCCTGCTGTACTATGAAAGCTCAGTTCCCAAAACCAAATATTTCTGTGTTACAAAGGTGTGTTCTTGGTATGTGCATGAGAATTTAGGAATAGCTGCAGATATCTGCAGAAACTGACAAGAGTAAAATCTCTGTGCAGAATCTCATAGTTGTTTACTCTGGATTTTACATTGTTTGGCACAATGTGCATGGCAGTGCTAACAGGGAATAATTGATAATAAAAGACTTCTCTCTTCTGGAAAACATTTGAACAGCATTTTCAGCTGAGCTGTATTTTCAGTGTGAGCAAGGCACATCTCACTGGCTGGTGACCCAGTCTTCCCACTCCTGACCACACACAGTCCAGCTCCCAGCACTGTATTGCATTGCTCAAGTTAGTTTGGAGACAGAAACTCAGCTCTAACCATCTACATATTTAACTGTCTGGAAACGGGACATATGACTGCCTCAGGGCTTCCTAGGGCACTGTTTCCAGCCTACTGATGGAAGGACAGAGGCCCTGTATTGCCTGCAGCCTACTGTCAGTGGTGACAGCAGGGATGGATGTCCTCTGTGGTCTCCTGATGCTCAACCCAGGTGACCCAGTGTTCAGAAAAGAGAGCTAGGGACTGACTTTACAAGGGAGCAAAACTGGTGTTCTACGGAAATGTTGGCTGGCACCAAGTGAATATTCACAGAATCCATACAGTGTTTTGGGTTGAAAGGGACTTTTTAATGTCATCTAGTTCTGCAATGAACAGGACCATCTTGAACAAGATCAAGTTGCTCAGAGCCCTATCTATCCTAACTTTTAATGTTTCCAAGTAGGGGGCAACCGTTGCCTCTCTGGAAAATCTGAGCCAACATTTTACCACACTTATCTTAAAAAATTTCTTCCTTATATCTAGTCTGGATCTATTTTATTTTAAAAGTTTAAAACCACTAACCAATGTCGTATTGGAACCTGACCTACTTAAAACTTTATTCCCATCATTTTTATAGGTCCTTTTTCAGTGCTGAAAGGCTGCTCTAAGGTCTCCCCCAAGCCTTCTCTTCTCAAGGCTGAAAACCCCCAACTCTCCCAGCCTGACTTAACAGGAGATGTGTTCCATCCCTCTGATCATCTTTGTGGCCCTCCTCTGCTCTCCCCATGGGAAAGAGGCCTTAGATCCTGCTCCATGTTCCTCCTCCTGACAGGTGGGTGTGTGGGACTGTGCTCTCCTCTGCCCCACTTGACTGGATGCCAGGAGGAGACACAGCCTCTCATCAGGGCAGGGTGCCACTGGTCCACTGGGGGCAACTTAGAGTGTGTGAGGGCAGCCCTGCAAGGGGCAGGAGGGGACCAACCTTGGCAGCCCTGACAAGGTGGGATACTGCAGATGTGCCAGTGTGCACTCATGCTGGGTGCTTGGGCTCTCCCTGCCTTCCCAAAATCAGGATCCAGCAGCATCTAGGGTCTCCTCCTGCGCTTGCAAACAGGCTGTCACTGGCAGGTGCAGGGGATATATTTTTAGTGTGTTGGAGGCAGCCTCCTAGCTACAGCTTGAAGAGCTCAGCTGGGCAGGGGCTGGCAGTCCTCAGCCTGCACAAAAGCAAACACTGCAGAGAAATCCCGGTGTTCAGGTCAAATCCTGCTCCAGGCTTGCTGCCATGTTCCACTCCACCTGCCCCATAGTTTGACTCTCAGGGTTTGGTAGAAACATTGCCCAGGTATTCCTGCAGGTTCCCAGAGTGCGACTGGAGATTGGGCTTTTTTACATCCTCTGCTGAGCTAGAAAGGGTCTTTTGTTCAAGTACAGAAATGTACACTCCTGGCTGCCAGGATAAAAGACCAAATATTGTTTATGTTGCATAGAATAATCTATCTCACATCTGCCAGAGTCTGGCTTTATGTAAAGATGTGAAAGAGCATTAATTAATTCCTCTGTAAGGGCAAAACCATTTAAAAGTTATTTTAATTTTAGGCACGAATTCAGAATTTCCACTCTTTCTGAAGTTGCTTGTCTTCCTTAAATTGCTATCTGTCTCGGAACTGTTTATGGGTAATAAAATGTCTTTAAAGATTCTCTTTTGTTTTGGAAAAATCCCAAATATAGTTTGTCTGGCATCTCCTGGATGTTTCACAGACACTGTATGATTGTTGTTGGGCTGTTTCTAGGATGACTGGAACTCAGGCAGGGTTACCTAAGCTTCCAGCTTTCTTTGTGCTATTAAAACTGGCAAAGCAAACCAAAATGAAACAGAACACCTCCCCTCAACTGCCTTGTCCCCCCTGCCCCCCAACAAAACAAAAAAATAATTCCAGAAAGCCTGCATATATGATTACAGCAAAGCTATATTATGGGATAAATATGGTTATGTCCTCTTTCCTGAGACTTTTTTTTTCTGTTTTTGGTGGAAATTACCTGTTATGACTTGCACTCAAAAAAAGGTATTTTTTCATATGCAGTGAAGCAATCCTCAAATTTGCTGGGAACTACTCTAAAGAACACAGTAAGGTCACAGTGCTCTGGCCTTTCTAATACCATATCTAATTCTGCAATCTCATATCCCCGTTTCCTTGAATAAGCCTGGCCCTAAGGTTCATATCTTCCATGGAGTCAGCTGAAGTAGGGAGTAATTTCCCTTGTGACCATGAAGAATTTGAAATCAATTTTGAGATAAACAGAAGTTTTGTGTGACATTCAAATGTCTCTACCTTTCTAGCCTTACCAGGTCTTCCTAAACTGCAGTTACGTGCACCAGAGTGAAGTAGCACATTGCTGAGTGTTCTGTCCAGCTGAGAGCTGCTGCCATTGCCAGCGGTGGCAAGTAACCAAGATACGTTTGGGAACACTTGAAACAAGCAATGAATCATGGCCTGTCATGTATAATTGTATGTCACTGGATAATGTAATATTGGTATTGGGGTGCATATGGACTAGTAAACCTTTGTTGGAATAGATGGACTGTAACAAGACTATCAGGGCCAAGAGACCCACTTCTTCCCTTGTAGTTTTCAGGTTAAAGCTGGGGATGCCTATGGGGAGCAGACTGTATTTGCCGGCACACAAATCATTAGTGAATGGAAGGACAAGCATGAATTTTTATGGCTACTCTATGAAGGAAGTATAACTAGAAGATCTTATAGTCCATATTTGGTTTCAAATCCATGAAAACATATGTGGTATCATAAGATCCTCCCTGTTATCGGCAGAACCCTTTTGCTTTGGTTCAAATGACAGCAATCAGTTGCATCTTGCTTGCTCTAATGCATTGTTTACTTGTCTCTAGAGGTATTTAAGTGATATCTTATTGTGCTTTGTTGATTTGCTTTCCTTTTCATACTGTCACCTTTTTTGTGAATTGTTACTTTTATAGCTTTACTAAGTGCTACCTCTTCTGGGAAATAATTCTGTATTTGAGGCTCAGCCATTCAAGGTGTTGAGAGACTGAACCTTCTCCAAGAAAGCTCTTAGGAGAATGGTCAGCTTTAGGTGTGTGAGTAGTCTGGACTGAGAAGCGCTGTGGTTTTAAATAGAGCCCCCAGAGTGTAGTAGCCACTTTGCCAGAAATCAATTGATTTAAACATATATTAAGTCATTATTTTGACACTTACATATTGAAGGTTCCCTTAGAGCATCCCTGGAGTACTAGGGCAGCCATTAAGCACTTGTTATTAACACCAAATTCAATAGCTATGACTCTAAAGAAGTCTAGAGAAAACAGAAAAAGAGAGAGGAAAAAAAAGGTATTGTTAAATAATTCTGTATTCACATTTTTTTCAGAAAGAAAAATTAAAACTTCAGACTCTGGCTGTTTATCTCGTTTTAGACATCTACAGAAATCAAGCTAAAAGACAAATTAAATAGCAAGATATAAAAAGAGGAGGAGAATAAAGAATATTTGAAAAGAAACAGCATAGTCTGGACTGATGTATTTGAGTAAGAGCTGATGTTAGGAATGTCCACGTAGAATAAGCAAAATAAAATGTCATCTCATGGTTTAAATAATGCCAGATGATTCAATATACTTTTCACAGCATTCTTTCACCATGTGATATTCTCTTATGTTTGATGAAGTCAGGAAATGAGAAACTGCTTGAAAGAGAAAGGTTAGGCCTTGTGTCACTGTATAATATATGCCCACAAGCCTATTATATTAACAGAGCTGCTTAAGATAGTTCAGAATGGAAGACGGAGTCAGTTTCTACCACAGTGTATTCTCACTATGATCTGCTGACAGAAATCAGTGTATCATGCACTTGTTAAATTAAGGTTCATGATTAATAGGGCCAATGAGGAAATTGTATTTCTTTCTCAGGAAAATTGACATTAGAACAAAACTTTTTAGCTTGAATCAGGATGAAAAATCAAACTCTTACACATGTTCATTCCAGCGATCTATTAAACAAGGTATGTTGATTTGAGTAAATCACATCACATGTCAATATTTATAGACTTTTCATTTCTACTGTGATTCTCATTTGCAGTTTCTACTATAGGTACTTTGAAGTTCCAAAGGATTATTTGAGCCAAAGATGAATTTTCCTACTAAAAATATTGAAATTGGTCTTCTTGATAATTTTTTTTAAGACTTCATAGTAATTTGAGAAAAAAAATTCTATTTGCAACAGATGTTTTACTTTGCAAAGCACAGATATTTCCTAAAGGGATAATACTTTGTCCAAAAAACTCTCAACCATCCAGAACAATGAATTAAGCAATACACATTTTAATTACCTTGTTGTTTACTTTCTCTGTAGTTTCCCAGACTTGAAGGAAACTATTAAAGCAAGGGTAGAGGGGATTGTCTGTTTTGTGCACACTCATAAAACTCAAATAATGTGGTCTGGTGCGATGTCAGCCTAGTTCAGATGTTCTCCTGTCTGCTGTGTTAGAGGCTTTGTTCATGACCAGAGGCACATATAAGGCATTAGCGTATCAGTGTTAAACAAAGCCTGCACTGTACGTGGAAGGAGCTTGGAGTGGATGAAGGGATTGTTCGCTAGTTGCATTTCTTCAATTCACATGGTTGACTGTCACTTTATATGGCAAAAACCAACGAAATTTTGTCATTCTGATTCTGGTTGGTGTAAAAAAAAAAGTATAATTTTTATAAATCTTATGATATTTTCAGTTATATCTGGTTTTAACAACAATTCTGATTCCCACATCTAAATTGGAAAGGGTTGAGAGATGCTGCCTCTTTCCAATTCCTTTGGCTTTAAGATGTAATTCAAGAATTAAATGTTTAATATGCATTTTACAGAAAGAGTTTTAAATGCCCGTGAATGGTGTCTACCATTAGTGAACATGGGTCTTCTCCTTGGTGGGATGGCAAGTGCCCCTGTCCATCTGAAAGGTTACTGTGCCACTCCCAGACCCTGCGTGGTATCTGTCCAGGGGAAGCTACATCAGGTTCAGCCTCTGGGATTTCACTGCTCGCAGTGTGCTACAGGAATGGTCTGCTGAAACCTGCTGATTGCACTCTGGTAAATAACCTTCAGAAAGACCTGTACCTCAGTGTGTGCTTTACCTAGCAAAGTGTGTTTCCTTTCCCTGAATATAGCCCATAAACATTGGTGCTTGGCAAGGAAGCAAATCAAGGCTGTAAATGGGGATTTTATCAGTCTGAAGTCATTCACACATTTAATTCTTTCAAAAATGTGAACGGAGAGAAAGAACTATTGCAGACTGTGGTCACCTCTGTAACCTTCACTCCAAATACTGGAGAAGATAACAAAGTCCACATTTTTTCTATGCTGATGATTGTAAATAATTCACTAAAAATCTTGTAAGTAATCAT
This sequence comes from Xenops minutus, assembly GCA_035221455.1. NCBI lineage: Eukaryota > Metazoa > Chordata > Aves > Passeriformes > Furnariidae > Xenops > Xenops minutus. The sequence goes on from JAWWEE010000040.1 coordinate 28,664,196, forward strand.
AACCCACTGCATTTTCCAGACATGACAGAAGAAGGAAGGAACTTTCAAAGGCATGATGTACGAGATTATTTCCATGATCTTTTGACCATAAAAGAAGAATGCATATGTGAAACTGTTGAATCCAGTCTGTCCTCTGTTGGCTGCCCACTGATTTATGCAGGCACATAAATTACTCAGCATCAGAGGTCTGTATATTATATGGCCTCAAGTCAGCAAGACAAACAAGTACATGCCTAATTTTAAGCAGATGACTTGTTCTAAGAGACAGGGCTTTCGTGAAAAGTTAGAATTAAACATTTTCTACAAAGAACTGAAATCTATACATTGCTTCCAGATGAGCCTCCTTACACAATCCAAACATCCTGACGTCTGAATATGCTGATGTGCCATACTCCATCCCAACCAGACCAAGGACAGTTTGTTTTTCAACAGAAATAAATACCTACAGCATGGCAGAACCATCATCTCAGAATGTAAGAAACTGGACTTTCTTATAGGCTTCTGGAGAGAAGAAGAGCACTTCTGGGAAGAGAATTTATTCAGTTTTTCAAAGTAGTTGACTTCTTCAGGCTGTGCTTCAGAAAATTACTTTTGAATATTTCTGTCAAAATCTTGTATTAAAAATTTATTTCTTCTGTCAAAGCAACAATTCATATGGCAGCAAGCTACAAATTTGCCTTATAAATGACATTGTAAAAATATGTAGACAACATCCTTCTTTCCCCAAATCAGGCTCACTAAGGACAACAGCTGCTGCCTTTCTAGCTTCAGTAGCAGGTGTTTTACCACCTACAAGCAGGATGTTTTCTCCTTGTATGAAAATCATGTAGGTTTACTCATTGATGCCAAAGAATCAAGGCAATGTAGTAGTCAAAAAATTAAAATGCTGACAGTCTTCCTTTTGTTGCATAACTTGGTCCAACGCCATGGAAAAATACATCAAATTAATTAAAACAGAACAGAGTTTTGTTCTTGCAGTTGAGGCTTTATGAAACCACCTTTCTTGTTCTTCTGTTTGTTTGTTTCTTTTATGGCACCCTGGAAAAGTCTACATAATGATTAATTAACTTGGGAAATCTTGGGACCGTGGTATCTCTGAAGAAATGCAAATACCTCTGAGCTTCCTCATGGTTTAATGGATTCTAAGGAAATTGTTGGAGTTGGTCTACTGACTGAACAGTATTGGCCCAAACCCTTGCTTTTGGTAGCAGAAAGATATTATTTGGCAAAAACCCCTCAAAAACGAAAATGAACAAACAGAAACCCACAAACCTATCCCCCTAGCCCCCCCTCCTCCCCCAAACAGCAATAAAAAACCAACCAGACAAACAAACAAAACAAACAAAACTAAACTGAAAACAAAACAACCCCCTCACACACATCCCCTTCCCCAAACTCTCCCGCAAAAAAACAACAAAACCCCACAACCACCAAGAAATAGAGATTTTTTTTTTTAACTGGAGTGTTTAAAAAGTTATGACATGAAAATGGCAAATTAAATCTCCTGCCTCAGTAAATGGATCTGATAGAAAGAGCAGTAGGAAACAATAGAGGCAGAGTCTAAGAGCTAGAGCAAGGCAATATAAAACACTTTCTAGACTAGCCCAAGGCGGGAGCTGAAACTTATTCCTTCATGGCACAGATTGACTGGAGCATAGAAAGAGGAGTGACAGAGCTGCATTCACATGTTTTCTAGCTGGGGAGGAAAGATATTCTCAAAAGATCCTTAGCTTTTTATTCTGGGAACTGAAAGAAGATGAAAATAGACCATATGTTTAGTGCAGGCAGTACCAGTGTTTGGAGAAATGACTGTAAACCTTTCAGAATTTGCCGAGGAAATTAGCAGGAAATTAAAAAAACCTCCTTCAATTCTATTTTTACCTTTCATGTCATTGTATTGTATTATCCAGTTTTAGTACAAAGAAATCATGACTTAAGTATTGAAAAAGGTGGTTCTTAAAATGTCAAGGAAAAAACTTTCTCAAAAGCAGCAAATCTGAAAGAGTATTTTGTAGAGGTATAGGTGCTCAGAGCAACTTTTTGCTTTACATAATTAAATCTATAAAGATCTCAGACACTTTGTGTTTAAAATATCTTTTATCCTCCAGAGCTGAAAGCCAAAGTTCTGATTTAATGCAAGGCTGATCCAATGTTCCTTAAAATCAAGGGGGTTTTCTTTGTCATTGTTAAAAATCTCTGTCTGATATATTTTTGTCTGTATTTGCATTAGTGCTTCTAAAGTTGTGCCACTGTTCTAGCAACAGTGTAACTGAAAATAAAGATGAGAATTTGCATGTACTGAGCAAAAAGCTTTAGTTGCCTGAGGTACGCTCCTCACTCCAGCCACAAACAAGACCCGGTGAACTGGTCTGACGTGCAGCTTCTGTGACTCAACACGGACTGCAGTCGAAATAAACACAGTTCATCTAGAAGATGAGTCAGATGAAAATGGCAGCTGTGAAGATTTTTCTGGAGGATAAGACTTGCATCTGCTCAATGTGACACTTTTCTCCTGATTGCTATTTTGAATGGCCATCTGGTGTGAGTTTGTTCCAGCCATGTAAACGTTCTGAACAGTTTTTCTGTCTACCTCCAATACTTCAGAGGTCCAGGCTCCACAGGCCAGTACAGATATGATCTGGGAAGCAAGCCTAACCATATTGCAGTTGAACATCACTGCATCTCCAAAGCAGCCAAGAGAACTGGCTGAAGAAATGGTTTCCAAGACACCAGATGCTGTTGCAAACCAGTCATGCAAAGCTCACTATTTCCTTTTTGAGAGCTTATTTCCATCCTGAGGAGACAGGTGGGCACAGAGAGAGGGATGGCCAAAGTAAGTTGCAACTGTGCTCTATGAGAATTGCATGTACTGTGTTTTACTATTTAAAACAAAGATGCCTCTTGTTCACAATAAACATGAAAGCCACCTTGGGGTATTTGTGTCCCCTCTTCTCCTGGAGCCATTACAGGGAAGAGGTGCCAAAAGTTTTAATTCTTGTAATGTGACTTTCGAGTGATATGCTTTTAGCTTCAGAGCAGGAGATTCCTAGTTTCAAAGCTACCCTTGTTCCATGATTGCCTCCTAGCCTCTCCTCTCCTTTTTTTAGTTTACCATTTCTTTCATCACTCTCTCTTCTGTCTGCAGTATATATAACCCCTGTTTGTTGTATTTTCTTTAAATAGTAACTCAGAGAACTACAATATAATATACCTCATACCCCTATTATTGCGGATTTTTGTGGATGTGTAATAGGCTTGTAAATCTTTCCAGCTGTTTTTTTAAAAAATCCATCCTCATCAAACTAGGGAGTAGCTGCTACTGATGTATAATCTGTTCTTCATCTTCTTCCTAGTACTGCACCCAAATTCTTTGGCAGCTCACAGAAACTAAGTGCTTGTTTTGGAATGTCTTTGATCACTGAGCTGGGGCCAGGACATGACATTCACAGCTAAGCTGTACCTTCTGCATTTGCCTTTTCTTCATCCACAGTGATGATTTCCATCAGTCTTTAAGTTCAGCTTGGTTGTGTAGCCCTGAAGCTGTTGATCAGAGAGCCTCTGTTTTGTAATATCTGGCAGTGCCCATAGATGGTAATCACCACTGATGGGGACAAGAGGAGGAATAGTCCATTTTCTATTAAATGAGAATACTTAGTGTTGCACAATAGATTGCAGTCCATGATTTCAGAGCCTGTATGTACAATATCTTTTTGGAGCAATAGCCTCAGCTGTGTGCTCCTGCTTGGTTGATTTGTGTGGGATCAGAAATGTAGCAGCTTAAGGTACAGGCTGAGTGGAGAATAAGCAGTTACATGCCTGGTTTGTCATTACTGATTCCTCTGCCAGCTGCATTGAACAGGTTTAATTCTGTATTACTAAGAAAAAATACATATGCATAAAATGAATTTCTGTGGTTTGGGAATCAATTCCCTGGTTTCTCAAAAATCTTAATCAGAGACACATTTCTTACATTATTATAAATGTTTTTAACCCCATTAAAATGAGGTTAAAGCTGGCATCTCAAATTTTACTAACATCTAAGAAAATAAACTCTTACAGTTTTTATAATCAAGAGAAGTGTTTAATACCAAACTAGGTGAAATAATTATGCATAAGCTATTTTTAAAAAGTGTTATGCTTCAGCTTTCTTTAAATAGTTTATTCACTGTAAAATTAATACATAAGTTCTGCATGTTGTTATGATAATAATTTTATTTTCCTACTCAACTATGGGAAAATATATTTTTCTTTTCTGCTGTAGCATCCTTTTTTCCCTTCTCTTTTGCAGCATTTTGAAATAAATACAGAAGAGCAATCAGTGGATCTTTAGAAAATACACAAAGGACTAAAACAAACACATCAATGAACTGCAGGCCTGTTGGTCTATTTCCTGCTCCACATGATATATTTAGCACTCATCAAGCTTTCAGAAGTTAATTAGAAGTCTTAAGTGTTTCCCTTATTTTGGATTTCATACTCCTGATGCAATGAGAAACTAGCAATCCTGAGAAACAGAACCTCTACTTGGCTTAGCAATGTGTGCTACACTGCATGGGTTTAAGTAGGTGAACCCTCAACCTCAATGTATTTAAAACAGGTTTCCTTTTAATGCAATTGCAAAGTAAAATCTGAACAAATGCAGACACATGCAGTACAAGATGCAGCAGTTCTGTGAGTGGAAGACTGGGCTCCTTGTTTGGCTATTGGTTGCATTCAGACCTGGAGCTCATGGTATTGGAACCTTAAAGGTAACTGATTTAAGACTCTAGGAGAATCTTATATCAAAGGAGCATCAAAGGAGATGTATCAGATCCCATTAGCCAGGTACACAACACTGATGCCTGCAGACCTCAGGGGTTTTGAGCATGACTTGGAGTCTGGGGATGCTGTGCTCCTGTGCTCTTATTGAACCCTATTCTCCAGTTCCTGCCCTCTCCCTTGTTCCCTCCAGCACTTCTCCTTTCCTTCCAGCACTCTTCACGAGCTCCTCTGATATGAATCAACTTCTTCCTTCTCTTTCAGAGAGCTGGAAGCCATCAGGAAAGAGAGTGAGAATGGAGAGTTTCCCTGTATGTGGTTTTTGTCACTGGGTCACACATCCTCCAGTGCCTGCAGGAGTAATTGCAGGGGAAGAAATCCTTGTACCTTTCCACCCCGTGATGGAGCACTCTAAGCAGACAGAGATTCTTGGGGAAAGGCAGGTGTCAGCCTCCAACATGTGATCTGTTATCAGAGGCAAACTGTAAATTTTCATAATTTTATAATTTAACCAATTTTGGGCAACTTTCTCAAGGAATGACTAAAAGCAGAGTCTTAATACCAGTCTTAAACAAGCAGATACTTCAGATCCCCAATCCAAAACAGGAAAACATTGAAGCTTTTCTGCTAAATAATGCTATTTTTAATGGGGGTAAAATAAGATTCTCTCTTTAATGTCATTTGGAAAAATGGGTGATCCTTTTCAATTGAATATTTATCCCATGGCAGATGTTTTTAGGCTCTATTTTAACAATTAAAACTGAGCAGTATGATAAGATATCTTAAAATTTTAAGAGTCAGACATTTTTAATTATAGACAATTTTACCTCAGTTCTTTGCAGCTACATGTTCTGCTCTTGGATTTTGAATAATAATCATCCTGTCAAAAATCCTTGGAGGTACTCATATAATAAACACAGTAGTATTTGCCAAATAACTGGCCCAGTTACCCATCTTACAGTGTTTTCACCTTTCCTCCCAGCAGGTATTCCACTGGGAGGTTAATTCAGAGTGCCTACTCAAAGTATCATTCACCTACTGAGGTACAACTGAATGCCATGCTGCTTCTCGATACTCTGTAGCTGTGGGTTAACTCATCCCAGCCAGACCCAGAATAGCTGTAAACAGAAATGATTTGAGGAAGCTTAGAAAATTTTAAACAAGAATTTACTTAGGTTTCTGAGAACTTAAAACTGCATAATATTGCAGAAGATCCCCCACTTTAGTCTTGGAAGACAACACATGAAAAAGAGTAGTAGAATTGGAAGATTACAAATTACAGTGATCTGAAATATTTTCCATGTAACAAAGGTGACCTTAGTTGTTAGGTAACAAGACATCAACATGGTTGAAAGCCAAAAGCAGGAACAGGCTGTAAGCATCATGACAATTTTTCAAGAATGGTAGCCAGTATGAGTCTCTCCCAAGCAGATGAGAGGATGAGAGGTTTACTCCTTCATCAAAGAGCACCAAACGGAGAGAGGAATGCCAAAACCAGTTCAACTTTATTATAAAACCTATTCAGAAAGGTTTGAATCAGACTGAGTTTGTACAAAAGTACTTGTGAGTTACCTCTGTGTAGTTTCTAGTTATTAAAGGTGCTTAGCTGCACTTTTTTTTGCACAATTTTACTTAACAGAATTCAAGAACAGCAGAGTGGTTTTCCCCCTCCCACTTCCATGAATTCCTGCATTGATATTATTTTCACACTTTGTCATTTTGAACAAGTAGTGCATAGCAGCTACCACTTGCCTTAAATTTTATCAGCTGTGGGAGACTTTGACAACATGAACAGAGACACTATGTGACACATACTGGAAATTTATAGATTACTGTGCAAAGCTGTCTGTGTTTTGAAGAATTATTTTGGTATGAAGGAAAATGTGCCTTCCCTTATCCTTATATTTCCTTTATTTTCTCCCCACTCTCCTGATATCTCCATTTCTACTACTGCTAATCAGAATTGATCCTCTCACCCTAAAATGATCAGTGGGACAGTGATTTGCTAATGATAGTCTTTACATGAGAACGGCAAAACTGCTTTGGAGTGAATCATTGAGAACAAACAGATCACACAACCTGTCAGCCAAAAAAGGCCATAACTATGGAGGTCAAGATTCAAGTCCTAGATAACCCCTACTGGTGATTTTTTTACAGGCTGGTATTTTTCTCAAGTCTTGTAATTTTATCTGTAAGACAGTGAATTGACAGGGAAATGGTAAAAATGAGGGGTTTCAGATCCTTCTGTGCTGTTTAAGTCCAGTATCACTGGCATCAGCGTGAAGTTCAGTATCTTCAGCAGCAATGTGCTAAAAAGTGTAGTTTTAGCTACAGGAGAACAGCATATCTATCCAATGGATGACATAGAAGTTTTTGGCATGAATGTATGCTCCCGTTAATAAGACTGAAATAGCCCAACATCTTGAAATCCTGAAGATCTATCTCCCATTACATGGATTGCATGCAGGCAAAGGGGCTTGCCCTAGCCAACTGGTGTTTTGATAATCCTGAAATCTTCAGAAAGAGAGACCAGTCTAGGAACACCTAACGTGTCACAATTGTACTGAAGTAGCAACTTTGCAGGTCAATAGCTTCAAGGAGCTCTTGGTAATGTGTGGTGTTGATTACACTGGTTACCAAGAGGAAAGAAGGTGGCCATAACAGATTTAATTCCAAAACTTTTAATAATTTTGCTAAGTTTTGTATCATATTTTATTCAATGTCCCCAGTAATATATTTCTTATCATGTCAGGGTCAGGCTTAGTAATTCTCAATAATATGCTGATCCTGATACTTACTCAACACGATAACAAATCTTATCATAAAAACATGCTCCTTTAGGCAGTAAACCTCCAAAGAGAAGCAATATGATTCTTTTCAGCTCTTATGAATGAAAATAGGGCACCTAGAAATTGAACCACGAAGTTAAGAATCCCCATTAGGTATTCAATAATCCAGGGATCAAAAAAAAACCAAACAAAAACCCCCATACCTTTACAAAAAGAATCAAGACAATTTTATAAATGCAGAATAGCATTTCCTAGATGTGTGTGCACTTTTCTGACTTCCAGCCTTTGGAGAAAGAGTACTACAAATTTTTGTTTTACCTATTCACATACCAGAACTTAACCTTCAAAGATGAGATTGAGAGTTGATCAACTGCAGTGTGAAATCCAGAACAAGTAATCAATTTGTTTGGGGAACAGCATGTTTGCATTTTTAAAATAGAGATTTCCCATGCAGTTGTTTCTGAAATATGAAAAATACAAGCATTATTTTTACAATATCAAGGAAAAGCAATAATGATGCATATTCATGCCATTTTGCATGTTTCTCTGTATCTTCTCCAGTATAATTGCTGACTGTATTGTCGTGCCAAACTACTGGAATATATTCAGGAACTCATGACAATACATTTGACTTGTTACATCTTATCCTACAATTTTATCTGTAAACAAATGTAAGTACTTTGGGTTGGCATAAAAATTCCTCATCAACAGTTTCCTTTTTTCTTTCTCTTCTTTTCTTTTTTTTCCAAAAATTTTTAGTTGCTAGTGGGGATTACTTTTTCCATAAACTTCCACTGTGTCTGAAGATGAGAATTACACAGTTTGACTCATATACTGTATTTGTTACAGTACAATGTGAGGCCCATGCACTGCAAGAATAATCTGCCATTGCTAGGCAATTGCCAATGTATCATTTTATTAGTGAATATTAGCTGCTTTTCTCACATATAATATATGGGGGTTAGAAAAATGTAAACTTTGTGCCAAGAACAGATACATGAACTGTATTAACAACTAAGCCAAGAGATTAATAACTAGCATGAAAGTTTAAACTGATGTTTAAGTAGTTTTTACCCACATAATAAAAAATAAATTCTTCAGCTGTTTAGAAGAGGATGTCAGCAAGAACCCACAAATCTCAGTATTTTATATAAAAATATAAAACCTCCCTAAAGTATTTAAACAAACGTATAGCATGCAACAACTGCTAAAGTAAGCAACTGAAAAGCAAGGAACAGTGAAAAGCAGAAGCCCTGTGTAACACACCACATAGATTATTGAACATGAGTGATATGCAAGGGCAAAACATTTTTCTTCTGACCACAAAGGAGGCAAAATAATACAATGCATACTTAACAAGAACAAGTGAGAGAGATCAAAGTGCTTTTTGTTAACATTTCTGGCAGATTCAGCATTTGGCAGCCATTGTGTCAGTGTTAAAACTAATCTGCAAGAACAAGGAGGGATCACATTCATTTGGAGAGACCTCCCAACCTGAGAGCTGTTCAGGCTCCACCTTGCACTAACAGGATGCTGCTCGGGTGGGCCTGGCATAGTTCCAGTTTGCTACATGAACCCCTGTCAGTTCAAACCAGGGCTGCCTATAAAGTTAATACAGTTATTTACAAGGAATGAGCAAGTATAAGCAGTGCCACAAAGTACAGCATTATCTTCTAAACATATCCTCAGAGAGTGGTGGAGAGACGTGGTGGGAAGGAAAGCAGTGGGACAGCTCAGGAGACCTCCATGGTCTGCTCCAGAGGGGAGGCCAGAGCAGATTTCCCTGCACCTCTCTTTCAGCTTCTGCAGGAAGCATGGCTGAGATTAGACTTCATCTTTCCTGTAGATAACAGGCATGTCAACAGAAGTGTCTGCTCCCAGGTCTGTAACATCAGAACAAAGATGCCTGAGACCTTTGCTGAGTCCTTACCTGCTTTCTGCTGCTGTGACTGTGCCCCCTGCCCACCAGAAGTGTGGTGGGAGGTTTGGTTTTACAGAGCTGTGTGATGGATTTAAAAATACCCTCACTGCATAAACAGATTTCCTGCCTGGCTATCTGCATGATTCTTGTACTGTGCCTGCCTTGGCCTTTTTTCAAGTCGTTCCACCAGACCCCTCAATACTCCCTGTGTCTCAGGTTCAGGGTCTGCAGATGTTTCCCTCTTACCCTGTTAATCATCTCTGGACATGCCCTTTTTCTTTCACCTGGACGGTCACAGGACTCAGACCTTCCCTGATGGGCCGAATCACTCTGTCCTGAAATCTTACATTTGAGATACAATTACCTATGTAAGGTCAGGAGCTCTGTGGTGACTCCGCTGAGCTGCCAGTAACACCAGGTGGAGGTCCTATAAGTTGGTCCTGGTTTGCTCTTACTCCTGGCCTGCAGTGCCTCACTGGCTCTGCTTTTTCCACCATCCAGGCCCACTTAGCTGAACCTCTCTTTGCTTTGGTGAAAAAACACCTTTGCTGAGCTGGAATAAGGTCATCTCATCCAACATGAGAAAGTCAGCACCATCCTTAGCAGGGCAATCAGCTACTACTCTTGTGCAGCACTGGTCTCAGCCTGAGCTGGGGTTTTCCCCTGATCAAAAGGCCTTCATTTAGATTTGCTCCTATGTTATCCTCATTCTTCATTAACACCTCAGGTCATACAGACACAACTTCTACTACCATGAACACACAAACTTCTCCTCCCCCCTCCCATGTCCTTCCCTTGGATGTCAATTAAACCCAGTTATTTTTCCACTCCTGAGCCACAGAGATTGCTGCACTGTAAGGAGGAAGGTGGAGTCATGCTGGAAGAGAGGGCTTAAATGTCAGGAAGAGAAGCTCCTGTCCCTCTACAAATGAAGGGAACAGAGACTGCTTTCATTTCCCTGTACTGAGAGTCACAGCACCTGTGGGTGAATCCAGACTGTCCGTGACATGACTGCATGCCAGAACCAAGAGGATGATGAATGTGATCCAGTATAAACAGGGAAGAGGGAAAGGAGGGTGATGGTTTTCAAAGAGGTGCTGCAAACTGCCAGCGTTCAGAAGTAGTAGGAGGAGTGAGGTAGCCAATGTGGCATGCAGCCGAGCCCTGCTTGGCCGCTGAAGCCAGACTGCTCTGTGGCAGTTCAGAACTGAACACTGTGAGAATTGCTACAGGCTGCTGTGAGCATCCAGTGGCTATTTGAAGCCCCTTTGGATTATATGCTACATAGACATATCTCATCCATTTTCCATGTGCCAGCCAGATGCCCTGAAACCAGCCTCTTAGCAATTGGACAGCAGGAAACAAGAACCACTTTATGGCCAAGCACTGACCTACTGAGCCTAGAGACCTCACAGCATTCCCATAGCTGAAACCTCTGTAAATAGCTGTACACAATTGTTTCCAGCAAAAAAATGAATTCTCAGTGTTGTTTTTTTCTTTCTTTTTTTCTTGATCCCGCTTGCACGTTTTCTTCACTCACCACATTAAATTTTCACCAGTGTTTCTGAGAGAAACACTACAATAGGTCCTTTAAGCTTAGGATGCTGGTGGCTGCTGAGGAAAGGAGCCCTCAAGGTACATAAGGGGAATAAAGGAAATATTGGTCTTCAGGAAGAGCTGTTGAGGACTGTGGACCTTGGCTGCCAGCAGAGACAGTTGCAGAAAGTGAGTCTGGAGCCAAGAAAGAGTTGGTCTGCACAGGACCGGTGCAGGGCTGGGTCATCCTGGTTGCTCTGGGGAAAGGCCGGGTGTCACATCTGTCCATAGACCTGCCTGCCCACAGAGTCATCCCCAGCCCCAGGAACGCAGAGCAAGTGGAAACGACAACTCTCAAAACGCTGTGTGTGACCAAAGCAAATACAGAGAGAGCTGGGGTGTGAAATTCAAAACGATTTATTTGCAGAAGAGTAGCAAAACCAACAAACTACAAAACATATTCACAATAGAAGTTTTTAAAACCAGCAACTTGAAAAACATCTTTACATTATAAAAAACTTCATAAAAACTAAAATCAATAGAACATATTTACAGGGGCATTGCAAGACAACAACACCCAAAACATATATAGAGAAGAACAGGCACATCCGGCATCTCCATCAGTCCTGCAAGAAAACAAGCAGCACGGTGAGCGCAGCCCAGCCCTGCTGGTGCTCCCTGTGC
>JAWWEE010000040.1:28675983-28710045 GCA_035221455.1 Xenops minutus
CTTAAATATGTTTTCACACAGGGGCGTAACTTAATGGTTCAAAAGCAGGAAGTTTTCCTCGGAGCTGGCCCTCATTGTCTCTGCTCTGTAGGATGGAGGGAAACTTCCAGAGGCTTTCAACAGAAACCAATCTTAAACCCATGAGAGTGACCCTGCTTGAGCAGGGGGATTCCAGTAGGCCATCTTAAACCTCAGCTCTTCTATGCCTCTGCTGCTGTTTCTGCAATTTGACAGGAGTCAGAAGAGGCTGTGGTTAAACAGCGTTAGTACTGCTGTAGTTCATACATGGGCAGGAGCTTCTGAAAAAGACTTTATGTTGAATTACAGACCAAGAAACAGATTTCTTAATTTCCACAGGGCCAAAGTCCAGAATGGGCAGGACATACATTCAGTCTGAAGCCCTGTAAAAAGCTAATGCCTAGTCCAAATGAATTAATAGTAAAATAGAATCTTCAGAGGTTGCATAGTCTGGTTTTTTGTCCCTAGGTGTAGTTAAATGTGCCTAAACCATTACTGATGACGTTTCCAGTCAGGAATGATCCTCACTATTGGAAAGAGTTTCTTAATATCTAAGTGAAACTTCAACAACTGTTGGCCCTAGAATCCCATTAATGTGTATTCTTGCCACACTGATCATTGAGCAGAGTCTAGTCACTTTGCAAGTCTGCTGCCATTCCCTCCTTAGCCTTGTCCTTCAGGCTGAACAAGCCTCTGACTGTCAAACTTTTCTCACTAAAGACACAGGAAAAATTCACTGGGGACTTTGTATCCAAGCAGTGCAACATGCCTGCATGTTATCTGCCTAGTCTAAGTGCTACCAAATGAACTACCCAGGCTGATCCTTAAAAACAGCCTCGTGTGTGATGTGTGGCATGTACTGAAGCAAATGATCTGGCAAATTCACTTAGGGCCTTTTGGAATGTTTTATCAAGATTAACAGCAGTGGTTAGGTCAAACAGTATGTACCTAAATGAAGCTGTTTCCCACAAAGAAAGATGGACATGGGGTGTCTCGTCTCTGGTGTCTCTGGGCTTCCTGACTTGTCAGGGAGTACTCGAGATTTGGGATGGCAGTTCATTGCAGGTTGCCAGCTGAGATGCTTTGACACCTTCCTGTGTGGAGGAGTTTGTCTCCCTCCCTTAGTTAAACTGGGAACACTGGGAGAGCTGCCTCCTGCTACAGACACTCAGCTGTATTCCCAGAGCTTAGGGGAGATCTCCTCCCTGGCAGCAGCATCAGCACCTGCAACATGACTGAAATGCACTCGTGCAGAGGATGCAATGAGTTTAACCAAGGTCATTAAGCACTGTAAAGCCCTAAAGTCATGACCTTCTCAATCCCGATGGGAGCCAAAACTGCACTAGCCAAGCACTTGAGACACTTTCTTTTTTCCCTCAGAGCACCAGGTGAACCTTTGTCTTCTACCAATATGACCTGCATGAAGAAAGTAGAAGAAAGTAAATGGACAAATACAAGGAAAAATGGAAAAGAGAGTAGGGGAAAAATTAAATGAGGAGGATCCCCTCCATCCCATGGCCTCTCCTCCCAGCCTGGTCAGGCACTAAAGGCCTTGAAATATGGATTTTATTTCTGCATTTGTTAAAATACAAAGCTGAAGGAGTTATGGATGCACTAAATTCAACACAAGCAATTCAACTTTCCCCCAGGAACAATATTATTTACACAAAGGCACCTTAAAAAGTAAGAAGAGATAAGTCTTATATGATGAGTTAATGAAATCTGTAGCTTTTATAAAGATAACAGGATTACAGACAATAAACCAAGAAAACTGGAAAGAACTTGTAATCACAAAAAAAAGTTGCTGCTGTGGGGAGTAACAAGGAACAAGAGCCTACTCTTATGAAAGTCTCATCAAGAATTTTTTCTCAGTCATTTCATTTTGAAAACACCTTGAGAAATAATCTAAGGTATATTCTCACATCAAAATTCTGCAAAATGAATAGAAATTCACAATACTTTTCAGTTTCACCTAATCTGTATTTTTATTCAAGTGATTTCATTGAATAGAAACAGATACAAGAGGAATCAGGGCCAAAGTACTGAAGCTGATGAAATTATTTAAATGCAAAGTGTAGTGGCTTAAAACGTAGAGAAAACATTTATATGTTCAGAAATGTACTGATACTTTCAATTTCTCTCACATATCATTGAAGTATGCGCTATTTTACTCCTAATGCTGTAGTCTAATTCTTTTGTTAAACTCCATTGATTTTAATAGGATATTGCTGTTGTAACAAGGTGCAGAATTAGAAAATAAAATGTTCTAATGCAGGCATTTTTCTTTTACAGACCTGTCTCTCATGTCCTTGATAATGTTTCACTGTGATCTGCGAAATCACTTTCCCAGCCCTCTCTGTGGAGGCTACAGTGTTATTCCCAATCTCCTTGGGAAACACTGTTTCTGGGCATTGACCAGGCCTCTAGGGCAGTTTGCAAACTGCACTTCTCAGTATAGCAAGTACATGAGCTGCAACTGGGGATGTTTGCGGGTATGACAGCAGTACAAGTTTCATGGCAGAAAGACTAAGTTTTAAGTAGAACTTAGGGTCTGTTTTGACCCTTTATTATGAGACCTGACAATGCAGGAGCAAGATCACCTAGGAAAGCAGAAGACAAATAGATTTGATAGTTTGACAGAGTGAAAATTATTTGAGAAAGGCAAAGGGTTTGAGCTGTATTTAAGATGTAGGGGTTTTAAAGTTCGCTCTGGAAGAATGTCAATTGTAATACACTTATAACTTGATTAAAAGGCATAATATATTTTTTTGACAGTTTGATGAATGAAACATTGGGGAAAAATGTTTATTCTAGAACAGAGGAAAACCAAAAAGCTTCTGTCACAGACCATGAGCTTTTCAAATCATGGTCACTTCACTTGAAGGAGCTGATGAAATCATATTGGGAACTAGCATCAACTTAACTTTTATTACCTTTATCACTGTCTTACAAAAACCAGTGTTGGATGAAGGTTATAAAACTGTTTTAATTAGCTTTTTTGCTAATGTTATTGAACCCAGTTTTTTTATTTGGCATTCATATCTACTCTTTGCTTTCCTCAATGGCCAGGAGCTAAGATACCAACAAAGAGAAGATCTGGAAGAATAATAATTTGCATTAACAAGAATATAGAAACAGAATTATAGGGTATGTTTGGAGTGAAAAATGTTGAAAAATGGCTTGACGAAAAAAGGAAAACTAAAAAGATACTGAGGTATTTTGTGAGCTTTTGTTGTTTTCAAGTTTTGAAACAATTATCAAAACCATTTGTCACAATGGTAATTCCAACATTTTTCGAAGTAAAATACTTCACTTTCCAAACTGAAACTATTTTCTCTCCTTTGATTTCATAAAATCACTACATTGTATTCAGTGTAAAAGCACTGAAAGCACATTGATTTCTGATATTCCTGTAATAAGAAAAAAATAAAATTCTGTTCACATCCTCGATTCTGCAACATTTTCAAAAGATTCACCTTTTAGTCTGACCAGGAAGTGCTACATTGTGTACTTGCTAGTGAATTGAAAAAGCAAAATAAACTTTTCTTGGCTGCTCATTTTATCTGCTAGCACTCTGTGTCATCACAAAGAATAAAAGGGGCTACACTCAGACGAATAATTGGGAAGGGGAAAAGGGCCATAAAGTTTCATCATAAATCCCTACTAGTAAGCAAGTGTTTGGTACAAAGAGCAATTGCACTGATTTTGAAGGTAACATAATCAAAGGTGAAGTAACGATTCACTGATAGAGCTGTAGAATAAACAGTCCTGTTTTTAAGGGAAAAAGAAAAAGAGGTGTGCTTTGTTAACTTTCCCTAAGAAGGTGGCTAGCAATTTTATCTTGAAGCTTTGACTTAATTCCATTAA
Organism: Xenops minutus; assembly: GCA_035221455.1. Classification (NCBI taxonomy): domain Eukaryota; kingdom Metazoa; phylum Chordata; class Aves; order Passeriformes; family Furnariidae; genus Xenops; species Xenops minutus. The sequence continues at coordinate 28,679,869 of JAWWEE010000040.1, forward strand.
TTTGTTTTAGCAATGGCAAAAAAAAAAAAAAAAAAAAAAAAAAAAAAGGCAAAAAATTATGCCCTGACATAAGGAAAACATCACGGGGAGAAGAAAAAAAGTCAGTCATCTTTTCCAGCTTTTACAGGATTTGGGGTTACACTGGGAGGAAAAACCACACCCAAATTTTATGGAAGAAAAACAATTTAATAAAAAGTCTTTCTCTATCTAGAGCATCCCTGTGGCTTGAGCAATTGAACTTATACCATATGGTGTAGTGCAGACTTGCAGGCATTCCTGCTCTTTATTTGACAGGAGTAGAACTCAACCACCAGAGACCCTATTTCAGTGGCATTGACCCTGCTCTGATGTTCTCCAAGTTGATTCCTTAAAACAAGTGGTAGCTGCAAGGCATAGAATGTAGTTTGCAGTTGGTCTGGGGGTTTATATTACCCAAGTAAATGAATGAGTGATAGTAAGGATGCACAGTGCTTTCTGAGAAATAATCAGTTCTCTGGAAATTTTTTTCTTACTTTTCACAACATGGGTCTTGTCTTTTTTTTTGTACACCTAATTATCTGCCTTGCATTCTCATTTCTTTGTTGTTTTATGATTATCATTATTTTTTTTTTATCATTGACATATGATCATAACATTTGTCACAAATTTCTGCCATAAATCTTTTTGCCATAAATCCTCATCTTGCCACATGCTTGTCCATGGGAGACAGGGGTCTGAAGTTAGAAGTGGGTTATGATGTTCCCTGCCACAGCCTAGACTGATAGCATCCTCAGAGGGTGTCACCACTCTGGATGGCACTGCAGAGATGTCAGACAACCATGGTGCAAGGAGGGTCCCTCAGAGTCTCATTCTATTCTCATAAAAATATAAGTCAGTGGACGAATTAAGATACTTTGATGGGCTTTCCCCCTCTTAAAGCTAGAAGGGGGTGATGAAGAGGGAAATGAGGGAGCAGTACTACTAGATCTTTTCATGCATTTTTAATCTCCTCAGTGTTGGAAGCTGGAGTTACAGGAAGAAAAGCTACTCTAAGAGATCTTTGATCAATATCTAGAAACTTATTTGACAGATGCAATTAAAGCTGAAAATGAAGGTAGTGGATTCTCAAAAGAGTAGCACTGATCTAGTTTAATGAAGAGGTTTGACAAAATTATATAATGTGATACAAAAATAGCACCTCTGTTCATCTCTATAGTAGATGAACAAGGCAACTTACTGTGAAATTGAAAAAAATCCATTTTAAAGCTGATAAAAGAAAATGTGTTGTTACACAGCATGCTGTTAGCCTGGAACTCCTCACAGTTTCTATCACAGCAGTTTTTGGCTGGGCTGACCATTACTTGCTGGAACACTGAGACAGTTGACAGTAAAATGCTGAAATAAAATCAGCACTTAATTGTGCAGAGGCACACACATGAATAATAAATCTTATATTCTTGTCTTTCACGATGTTCTTATAACAGAGATAAGCAGATTCTGTTTTCAATTAAACTTAAAATAAATCAACAAAAGAAACTTCCCTTCAATGGAACTAGTTTTTGTGTGAGATACTTGCAAAAAATAGTTATTGTTCCATTCCACTCTAATTTCAGGCCTGTTAGTTAAAGTATATGTTCAAATAATAGCACATCATGACCCTAAAACATGCCCTTAGTGTTTAAGGTGACAATACTAATCACTTAAAATAACTCTACAATATTCTACAATAACTCTAAAACTTTAAAACAAATTTTAATAATAACAATAATAATAATAAACAACTTCATTTTTTCCTTTTCTGTGCAGGAGGCATATTATTTTATATTTTTATTTCATGTTTCTAGACTTGTATATTCAATTTTTTTACTTAAATTGAGGTTTATATTTTGCATGTAAAATACATTTAGACAAAATTTTTATAGTGGAGGAACTAGAAAGGGATAAATCTCCAACTATCTCAACTTTCCCATGGTTAAAGAAGTCTGTAAGAGAGTAGCAAATTCACAACATTGTTAATGTTCACTAATTTCTGTTTTACGCTTGTGTCTCTCTGCCATTCCCTGTTTATCTGAAGTGTCTGAACAAGACACATTGGCAACCATCTGACATAGATTTTATCTTCACTGCACTGCACAAATAGCAAAGTTGTTTATCTCTGAGGGCCTAACCAATAAAAAAATTGTCTAGCGGTGATTGCATGTGGGGTGGCTGCTGCCAAGAAGAGCTCATAGAAAGAGCATGGGTTTCCATCTAGTGTAATGAAATTAAAGTCCATGTCCAGCTGACTCATGTGCCGTATGTGATAGCTGTGTGTTTGTTGGCTGAGTGTAGGCCATAAGGACACCATAAGTGGCTCTTCTGTCACTGGTTGGTAATGGGATGAAACTTGGGTGAGAGCTACAAGTGAGGTCCACCCCAGATCCTCACCATCACTCCTGTGTGTGCAGCCAAAGTTGCTGAGGTAGGAAAAGTACAACAGAGGCACTGAGATACTGCTGGGAGGGAATGGCAAAAGATGTCCACCAGTTCAGCTGCCTTTTGCCCTACCTTTGGGCTTGGAAGAGGCTAGAAATGTTCCTGAGAGAAAAAAACCCAACACTTTTCTTCCCAATCTCTCAAGTAGCACACCTTAGGGAACAAATCAACAGCTAATTTGGAAAACATTCTCATTGGTAACATGCTAAATTTGTCAACTATACACTGTTGCTTTCTGGCATTTAAACAAATTTTGTACAAATCTGCTTTTCTCCCTTCTTGTTTTATTGGTGATGTCCTTTAATTAACTATGTGTGACTGATTTTTTGGCTATTTCTATAACTTCCTGTGATTCAATGCAACCATCCTAGTTTGTCCTATTATGCAATATATAGCTAGATACTTTATTTAATTCAATCTACTTTAAAATGGAAGTCAGTTCACAATTATGGATATAGAGCTTGATTTTCTCATAGGTGCACAAACACTTAGCTCAGTAGAAAGGATACTCACAGAGCACTGAGTGGGATTTGATAGACTAGAAGCCATCAGCTGCTTTCAAAGGCATTTTCTCTTGCTATGTATTTCCACTAAAACACGAAAGAGTGCTTTCAGTAACCAAAGACATTTGTTAGATGTTACCTTTTCCCACTCAGGGCTTTTGTCAGGCTGTTCCGTCAGCCTGATGTGTTCATTCCTACCAGCAGTGGAGTTTACTTGGGTGTTCCCTGCTCTGCTTCACTGAGCTTCATCTTTTCTAAAGGGTCGTTTGATTGGGCCTGACAGATCCCTCCTGCAGCAAAGAAAAGGATCAAGAAATGCCTGGAATAAGAAATGCTTCACATGAACTGCTCTGGCAGAGCTGGGGAGATGGCAATCGCCAGGCAGGAGAGACAATAAATTTGGTGCAGTAGTGGTCTTTTCACCAGGCAGAATAGGAGGCTGAAGATGATGCCTGACTGTAGGCTTAGCATGCCTTTTCTTGGGAGAATGTCCCAGAGAGAGCAGCCCTGAGTCATGGCTGTGCTGAGATGGTGCTGCTGGACATACCCAGGGAGCAGCTGGGACTACAGCACACGGTGTTTGGGCCACCCAGCACAAGTCTATGTTCAGCTCTGTTTCAGCAGTTGTTTGGCTTGATGGTCCCCAAATAATTTTTCATTAATTCCAGGTACTTTTGCTTCAGTAGATTGAAAAGTTTGACTTCAGTTGGCTGTTAAAGATAATAAGCAGATCTCCATGGTACAAAACTGAACTCTTAACAGCAAAGTGAAATTTCTGGGAACTCACCAGTTAAAGCACTGGGAAATATATTTTCATTTATTTTGATTTTATTGTTTTGTTATTTATAAGCTAATGTGCAGTGTTGGGGCATTATTTTTATTCTTAAACCCATGTGCTAGATTTTAAGGAGTTCACAATAATTATAAACCTTTACCTTTCCATATAAAGGTGTATGAACATTTTTGTATTTCAAACCCTCAGTGAAAGGTGGTAGCAGGCACATTTTGAATAAAAAAGTATACAGAATAAACACCTAAATAAAACCAGAAAAGTATTAAGAAAGATAGGCTGGTTATGTCTCTAATGTACTTGTGGACCCGATGTGACTCAGCTTTGCTCTCTGCCCCCTCACTGCCTGTACTGGCAGGGAACACTTCTTGCAGTACTCTCTTCAGGGAGAGCCACTAGCGAAGTGCACTGACCCCTCCCCTAACCCTGCTCTCTCTGTCCACAGAGATGATGGGGAAAGGTTTGTCCAGAGGGACTTAGTGTGTATTTTTTAAAGGGAGAAATGGTGTGGACCATTCTAAAGGTGATTCTTATTTGCATGTCTTGTGACCTTTCAGTAAGACCCACTGCACACACGCTTGACCTTTCCATGGTCCAGCTGCTGCGGAGTTTGCAAAGAACATGTTTAACTCTGCTATTTGGAACAGGAGCTGTGTGTTTATAATGTGGGGTAAAGTCTTGCACAAAGACCTGAGGACCTAATCACCCTATGTCCTCTAGACTCAGGATAGTCTTAATCATAAATACAGTTGATTACGAGAACAAAAATATGCTGTTATTTATATATTACTATTTAATGCTTATTAATTACTTGGGGGAGGTCTTAGCTGTGCATAACAGTGATGATGTAGGATCTCAGGGGATCCCTTTCCAGTAGGTTCATTCCTTGCATTATTAAGTACATCTCTACCTCCATCTCTATCCCAGCTGCCCCCAAGACGACTCAGACCCTCCTGACATGGAAGACCTCTGTGCTGTTACAGGGAGCAGTGATGATACCACTCCTCACTCTCCTCTTGTGCCACATTATTGTCATAGCTTTTAGGAACCCAGAGTGTTGGAACCTTTCTGTTAGATGTACTGTGTCCACAGGTCACCTGTGAGTGTCGCTTGACTTGCTGTTGTTCTTCTCTCCTTAGCTGTCTGGAGTGAAGATTGGGGCTGGACTGGTTTGCTGTGCTCTTCATCTCTTTTATGTTGAAGGGTTAATACAAGAGGGATCTAGCAGGGACCCTTGCTACCTGCATAGCTACAAATACTCTGTGTTCTGTTCAGAGGTGAAAGTAGAAGTACTAAACAAAAGAAAATAAATCCTTGTAACAAAGGGATTCTGAAAATAAATACACTATAAATCCTTTTCTTACGTAATTGTAGTCTGAATTCATGTTATTGGCAAGAACTGAATGAGGAAGAATGGGGAAATTAAGCTGATGATGGTCCCACTTTTGGAATAATTTTTCTGAGCAGGTGTTTGAGCTTTATTTTCACTTGGCCTTCCTGTGAAAAATTGGTTAATACATATGTTTGCAGTATCTTTCTTAGAATCACAGAATCTGCCTCTGAACCCTACACACTACTACACTTCATTTGCATTGCCTCACTAAAGTGGCACAGCTCTGAAAGACCAATTCTGAGGTATGAATTACCCAAGCAACCCATGGCTTAAAACATACAGTTTTAGAAGAAAATTAGGAAGAACTTGTATTGCGTATGTTAATTATAACAGGCCACTGAATGTAAGACTAAAAGGCAATTTAGTATGGAATCTGTCTTGCCTAACTCTAGCTGTCAAAGCTAAATTAGGAACACACAGGGGAACTAGACTATCAAAGATAGTAATTTAGTTTCTTTCATATAAGGCAAGAGAAACAGACAGTCACAGAGTAAGTTTTTCAAAGCAACTTAAATATGTGTTTTAGATATACACCACCAGTTATGGAAAATCCTAGCTGAGTAGCTTAGACTGGGTAATGAATATTTAAATTAGATGAAGCAAATCTTTGTCTTGGTACTGTAGAAAAGAAGATAATGCGATAAGACAACAGCGACTTAGTAACAGCCGTTGCTAGCAGTAATGACATTTGAATAATTGAGATAAAAGTAATATTAAATAATGAAGAAATCATCACTAAAGAATCAGCAGAAGTGTGTAATTAATTTACTTGTTTACAGTCTCTCACATCCACAAAGTCCAAACCTCTATATTTTCACTCTGCACAGAGATTGTTTGCTCCTTTTGTCTGGTCAGTAGATACAGGAGACACTGGGTTGAGGTGATTGGAAATTAGGCTATTTAAATCTGTCACCCATGGTGCCTAAATTGACAGTTATAGCTGAAACACGTTTAATGTGAAAAGGAGGGATCAGGGCAAATAAAAAAAAAACCATGAGTTTTTATTTAGAACTGAGGAATGGCCATTTAACAGTGACTGGAGAAAACACGGAAATGCTGATGTGGAATCCAAGAAGTCTTTCAAATATTTGCTGTTTACTTGCTTTTTCTTTTGGTTGTGAACTTAAGGTTGCTGCAAATGAAGCTCAATAGTCAAAGCACATTACTGGCCATAAAACAATGGCAGACATGTCTAGCTGCAGTGAAATTAGAAATGCTTACTAAAAACTTTCTCTCAACATAAACTCTAGTCCTACACAGATAAAACACTACATTTCTGGTTTCAGAATCTAATAGCTTGATTAAGTGAATATTTGTGATGGGAGCTTTATAGGAGCTATTAAAAAATGACACTTAAAAAATTCTGGTGAACCAAGAGGGTTGCTCAGCTCCTACTAAATGGCATCTCACCAGCACTAGAACAGCAATAGCCTCTGTGCATCAAGCAGGTATGTTGATGGTTCCTTCTACTTAGTGACTGTTCTTTTATTTGAGAACTGGAAATGAGGTTAAAGAGCTTATGGGAAGGTTGAAAATCTTTGTTTTTTGAGAATGGGGAGGCTGTTTAAAAGCTCTTGAAAAGCATGGTCCCCAGTGTAGCTGGAGTAATAAACAGATCTTGGACAGCATTGAGGGGAAGAGACAGAAATGGCAGGACATTCTTGTGGCAAGGTTCTAACTTGCCTGTGGGTAAGAGATGCCATTGAATTAGATGTGAATCATATGAAATTGGCACTATATTGCACTGTGATTTTTGGCCTCTACCAAATTGCAGTGCGTGCCTATGCATTTGGTGGCTATATTGTCATATTCCCTCTAATCAGTTCTTGTGTGCCAGTCATTTTGTAATTCTATTAAAGGCTAAGCTTGAAGAGCAAGCAGTATGCAAATCCTGTGACATTGCTGATTTTCTATCTGTGCTAGAAGAAAATGGAAAAAAAAGTACAATGAGTGGGGTAACCCTGCCTACTGACAATATTGCAGAGCCAGAAGACATTTCAGTAGGGGGCATAAGAAGTGTGAGTTGCTGAAATAACTAGAAAAGAAAGTAATTATACCCCCAAAATAAACACAGAGTGGAAGTCAGTGTTTCCACCAAAGTGCCAACCTGTAGCCATTCTAAAATCCAGATTTGTAGTCCCTCCTGGTGGCAACCCCAACCACTGGTAAGAAAGTATTCTGGAGAGCATGAGAGGAACCTGCTGGATAGCTCAGCATGCCATTGACTGTTCTCCCAGCTTCTCCTCTGCCAGTCTTTGAGGGTTCTGGAGATAGACCCACTGTTTCCTCCAGAGCTATGGATGAGAAAAGAAGGGCTGACTACTTCCCTCCCGTAACTAGGAGTGTTCCTCTTGAAATCAGAGGGATCTGCAATATATCAAAAAGATGGTACACTGGCTTTCTTAACAGGGGTTGCTGGGCTCTCCATACTCCTTTGCTGTGGCCACTGGTAGTCTTGCAAGTGATGTCAATACCTGCTGCATTTCCCACATTTCTGCTGCTGAATAGCCAGAAGTTGGGTACTTGAAACTATGTGCACCTAAAAAAGGATTGCAGCCCAATAGCACCACCTATGCAAGTGGATGGGTCTTGTGAATACTGTCAGTGTGTCAGACTTCAATAACTGCCCACTTCATTCCTCGCCTTTTCTGCTTCTCTGCCAAACCCAGTGCTGGTAAGGAATGCATGTCTGGCATGTTACACAAAGGCAAGACAGAGCTATAGTACATGTAATATTAATGGAGTGAATATCTATAGTTTACAGTAGAAAACTGATGAGTCTTTTATTATGTGAAGCTAGGATAAAGAATAAAGTTTAATTAAAACCAAGATTATCAGTCCACTAAGCTGAAAAGAATTGCCTAACATGTGACTTTCACTTAAAAGCATGAAACAGGTTTCTGACCATTAAATTTCTTGAAAGAAAAGCATCACAAAATTTATAGTACTTGTTTAAGAGCAAGTTTCATATTGCTCATGGATAAGACTTCTTGAGCCAATAACACTTTATTCCTCCTCATATGATTCTGTTCTTCTGGAGGATTGTTTCAGATACATTTCACAGAATCACACAATATGCCAAGTTGGAAAGGACACACAAGGATCATCAGCTCCAGCTACTGGCACTGCACAGGAGCATCCCCAAGAATCACATCATGTGCATGAGAGCATTGTACAAATGTTTCTTGAACTCTGTCAGGCTTGGTGCTGTGACCACTTCCCTGGGAAGCCTGTTCCAATGCCCAACCACACTCTGGGTGAAGAACCTCTTTCTAAAATCCAAACGAAACCTCCCCTAACACAACTTCAGGCCATTCCCTCACGTTCTGTCACTGGTCACCATACGGAAGAGATCGGTGCCTGCCCCTCCTCTTCCCCTCACAAGGAAGTTGTAACTGCAATGAGGTCTCCCTTCAGTCTCCTCTTCTCCAGGGTAAACAGATCAAGTGGCCTCAGCTGCTCCTCATACGGCTTCCCCTCAAGGCCCTTCCCCATATTCATTGCCCTTCTTTGGGCACTCTCTATTATCTTAATCTCTTTCATTTATTGTAGTGCCCAAAACTGCACACAATATTCAAGGTGAGGCCACCCCAGTGCAGCGCGGAGCAGGACAATCCCCTCCCTAGACAAGCTGGCGATGCTTTGCCTGATGCCCACAGGATGTAGTTGGCCCTTCTGGCTGCCAGGGCACTGTTGACTCATATTCAACTTGCTGTTGACCAGAACACCTAAGTACCTTTCTGTGGTGCTGCTGTCCAGTGTCTTTTACCCCGTCTGTACGTACATCTGGAGTTGCATCTTCCAAAATCTGGCACTTCCCCTTGTTAAACTTCATAGGGTTAGTATAAAGGCTGCCCTTGAGGGAGTCCACAACTCCTTACAGTTTAGTATGGCAAACTTACGTCAAGTCCTGCTCATTTCCATGGCTTTTACCAGGCAAGAACTGTGGAAACTTGAGGCAGATCAGCCAGAAATGCCAGCAGTAAAGCATTCACGAAGAACCACAGAGGCCTTCAGCACAATGGAAGCAGGAAAAAAATGCCCCTTGTTGACAAAAAGCAGGCTGAACTGAGACATTGGTCCTTAGATGACTGTAATAGAAATTGCAAGGAAAAGTACTTTGACCTTTCCTCTGCATGTTACAAATGAAATAAAATGGGGTAAAGACCTTACAAGTGTCAAATCTCAACTCTTTCTCCTCATAATAACACTCTCATGTCAGCCTTGGCAAGCAAAAAATACACACCAGGAATGTTGCCTTTTGCTTCCTGCTGTTAGCCTTCATGGCTGTCACTCGGAAAGCTGGAGCATGGTCCTCTGCACCTGTTTTGTTCCTTTTATAGTTGCAGCATTGAAAAGGAGCCAGTCCCTTTGGAGGGTTAATTCACAGTTATCACCAGAGAAAAAGGAAAAAAAAAAAAAAACACTGAAAAAGGTGAAAATGAGTCCTTGTTTCTAAGCATCATCATACAAATCTTCTGAGAGTAACTCTGTGTAGATATAATTCTCAAATGGTCAGCTGAGATATTTCCACCAAGGTTAGTTAAGTTACATATGAAGAGGATGAATAATTTGCTTTTAAAAATATCAGAGTCTCTGGTGACTAACAGATGTGATCTGTTGCAGTGCTTTGGTACCAGAGAGTTAAATATGTGAAATGTCATGGACAGGATTCAGTGTTTTCGGCAATGTGCTGAACCTACTGATGATATTCCCTTTTTGTGCTCCACAGAAAAGATGGCATATAATACGGACAGATAGCTAAGGGGAAGACCACTAAGTGGGTCCTCTAAACACATGGAAGAGCTAGGGACCTGCCTTTTGATTAGTGTGGGATCACTACTGAGGTTTACAGAATGGAACATCTGCTTTGGCCATGGCCAGTTAAAGAGTCTTTACCATAAAGGACAAAGACACTGGGTGTTCAAAGATAAGATTTTTGTCCTTTATGATTGCTTTCCAGGGGTGTGAGCATGCAATTCAGAAGAGATCAAGCCCTTGTAAACCAATCTCCTGCTGGGAATCTGAATTCCAGATTCAGATTCCCAGCAGGAATCTGAATCTGCCCAGCTGGTGACTTGCGGCTACAGGGCCTTGCCTGAGACCTTGCTGAGACCTGTGAGTTCATAATCAGGGTTCTCCAAGGAGGGTGACACTGGTGTTTCATTCAGAAATGAGCATTTAGCCCTCAAGCGGGAAGGTTGTCCATAATAAAAGATCAGAAAATAATTTCAGTGCAAGGTGATGCTGGATAAAGTCAGACAGAAACTAAGCTCTGATTATACCCTGAATCACAGGCTGTGAGTCTGAACCAAAGGATTCTTCCACTGAAAAACAGCCTTGAAAGACTTCAAGTAGCATGCAAGATATTTTTTGTAGTCCTCTGTGCTTCAACCTTTTTGATGTATATAGAAAAAACTTAAATATTCCATGGAAGTTTGATAACCTGGTCAGTGTTTTTCTGGCCTGATTGGAAGGACTGAAATGAATGAATTTTGAAAGACCAGTTTCTCTAACATTTTGTAGTTGATTTCAACTAGCCCCAGAGACTGTCACAATTAAGATGAGGGTCAGGGAAGCCTCCACACTTGTATCTCCTTTGCCAAATTATTGTTCGCATTCCCACAGTTTCCTACTGAAACTGATCTTTTTGCATATTTTCATATGACTCTGCTCTTTGACACCATCATACATGCACTTTAGCTTAGGTATACTCATTTTCTATCATTTCTTTCAGCCAGAGAAACAGTTTCTGGTAATTTCAGCAAAATGTCCTGTTGCTGAAAATTGTTATTTGAAGTTCCTTCTCATTACCTCAGCCTGGTATCAGAAATAATTGAACAATTAGCCTACATGGCAGATGTTCTGTCTTATTTTATACTTTGCTGTGTTCAATACTCTTACAAAAAATGTCTCCTTGAATAAGATTGTAAATGCGTTTTTTTCTGGTTAACATAGGTTTTCTCTTTTTCATTGTTAATTGAAGGATGGAAAGGTGAGTCATAGGGATCTGCTGCTGATAAGCAACAGGTCATTTCCCAGACTAAGCTGGGGTAATAGAAGTTGATTATTTGCTGGGTGATACAGATGATCCTTCTGTGAAGTATGAGGAGAAAACTGTTGGCTCAGTAATAAGCATTTTGAAAGAAGTATAGAGAAAATAATTTTGGTTAAGGAAGTTTGAAATGTTACATGGGCAAAAGGCATTAAAATCCCCTTTGCAACTCATAATCCCAAGCACTTCATGCAGTCACTGGTGGTGTGACAAACTGAGCTAAGTAGACAGAGACGGTGCTTCGGAGAGTATTATAAATAACAATATAGTCCAAGTTGTAAATTCAAGCACGGATTTTATTTATCCACATCAGAACTCAGAATTGTTTTGTTGGGTTTTTTTTTGGGGGGGGGGGGTGGGTGTTGTGGGTAGAGTGGTGGAAAGAATAAATTTGGCAAATAGCATTAGGAACAGGAAGCATTATTTGAAATGAAAAGAGATTTTGAAATGGGTTTAGCTGCTAATAATCCATACCAAGTACATAGCAGAGAACGAATTCACTGATATTCACCTCACTCTCAGTCATGCCTTAAAAGAGAGATTATTCATAGTGCTTCTACTGTCATAGCAGGCCTTCATAAAAGGGTTATGGTGCCCAGCTTATTTACATAAAATGGCTTTATTTTTAGATGCTCTGGATAATTGTTGTCAAGGAGAACCTTTGATGCTCAGAATCTCCACATATCAAGAAAACTTCAGTTGGTACATGTTTATGATTTGCAAGCCTGCAGTAAGGCTCACAACTTGAGGAAATCAATGAAGCCAACCTCAGTGATTTAAATGTGGCTCTTACAATTGTTTTTGTTCCTCTTCAAGAAACAGTTTGTGGTACTCCTTTTCAGTCAGCAGAATGTCTCAGATTTGTTTTTGTCCTTTGTTGGAGAAAATCCCTGGTGTGGTTGGAAAGAAAAATCTCAAAAATGTGACCCCTCATGTTTCAGAAACAAGACTAGACATAAGAAGACTTCAAATGATTGTTTTGCTAATCTTATTATTTCAAGGCCAGTATCAAGATAGGTTATCATGAAACAAATTTAGGAAGTTGGCACTAACAAAAATGTTAGCTGCATTTACATCAAAAATTGTTATCCAAAACACAAAAATACTACCAAAATATAAGTACTTTCTGTCTTTCAAGAATATTTAATATAAATTTGACTCCATTTACAATAAAGAAATAAACAGTGAAGCCACAGAAAATCCCATTGCTTGAATGCTTTGTGTGTGTGTGTGTAAAGAGAGGAAATAGAGTAAGCAAGAAGTAGACAAATAACAATAGATTAAGAGAACATTTGCTTCTAATTTCTTGCATTTTCAGACTTCCTTGTTTGTTAACTGCTTCAAAGTAAATTTACTGTAGTAAAGTTCCCAAATCCATCAATAATCCAAATGTGATTTTAAATCAAATTAAAAAAGTAGATAGAAAAAACAATGGAAATGGATTTTGGTAACTGCGGCTATAAAGGCAACATGTAGAGGAAGGAGACTTCTCTTGCTTTACATGTGAATTAATTGCATCCCAGGAAAGGAAATGCAAGGACAGAAAGCTGCAGCTTGAAGAGCTGGGAGTATGATTTTAATTTTGAAGTATGGATGAACTAATTCTAGAATTGTATCTGTACAAATGGGGAGAGCATAAGTGATGGGAAGCAGAAAAAAGAGGAGTCGTGTAATTTTAAACTTGTAACTCCAAGCTAGGTTCAGATGCCTGGGAATTAATGAAGGTGAGTCTTCCTGAAAGGAACAACATTTTGGATGAATAAACTGAAAACTTATTTAAAAATCTCTTTAAAAGGAACATTTTCTTCCGTGTGATGTTGAAAGAGTTGGAATTCTTGAAGGAATCTTGGATCTTTCCTTAGACATGGAATTAGCACATTAGATGTCAGAAATGACATCAGTGCTAATAAATGAAACATGCCCAGCAGTGCTCTTGCTCATGTGAGCCAGCTGGCCAGGAGTGCCCGTGTCTGTTCTGTGAGTCTCCTCAGCCACCAAACTGGGAGGACTGTGCACAAGCTTCCTCCCAGGAACTAGCCTTAGAAAATTTTCTTGCCAAGACTGTGTCTTGAAAATGCATGACAGAGTGAGACAGTCAAAAATGTGCTGTGGAGGAGAATTAGCTGTTCAGCAGTGGGATAGTTGGGCTTCAGCTTCCAGGCACAGTTATATTTTCTTGTACAGACATATGGGGGTTGCCCAAAGCCTCAGTCAGAAGCCCAGTCCAAGCACTCAGTGGCTTTAGGCAACTAAAAGAATTCTTATTGCCAGGGTAGCATGCCTTCAGGTTCCATATACATCTAAATTGACCCTGAGATTAGCTCAGTTGCCTAGAACACTGTGCTAACAACAACAAGGTCATGGGACTGATACCTGTACAGACCATTCACTTGAGAGTTGGACTCAATAATCCTCATGAGTCCCTTCCAACTCAGAATATTCTGAGACTCTGTAAAATTAGGCAAACCTGCACTAAAAATGCTGTCCCATTTCAGTGCTTCGTATGGCTGAGGAGCCAGAGAGCAGCCCCTGAGAACAGGCTGCCTAAATCTCTCATCACTTTCTTAAGAGGAGATATCACGCTGGTTACTACGTGGCAGGCTGCCTGGCAGCAACCCACAATCACCATGGTATCCCCCAGCTCCAATGAGGCACGGCAGTCTCATTAGTCAGTGGCAAGATGCTCTGGGTTGTAGTCCTTGTTCTATGCTCCTGTAGCTTTTTGTATTTCTGCCTGGAAAAGAGAAATTGACCCTTTTCTCTCTCAGTTTTGTCACAGATTGGATGTTGAAGCAAAAAGGAGGACTGCATGAGGCTTTTGTGTAGTTAAGTGATTGCTTAGATATGTATCCAATTTATTTCCAATATACAAAAATGCAGACTGAAGGATGGTATGCTCAGCAGAACGCTATTTTTCTCGTCTGACTACTGGCTACTTTGGAGGCAAGGGGTCAGGCACTTGATTAGATGAATTACAGCCTAAAGTCCCCTAGTATAAACTATGTCATGCCCCAGGCTTCTCAAAACAAGGCTCTCTATTTTAACTCATAATGGGTAGCTGGATTCAGTAAATGGCCTAATCACAGCAACATAAATATTTATAGGAAAATTTTTCTAATTAAGGTATGAGCTTGTTTAGATGTTATCAGTTAGAAAGGGCTTTCCCAACAAGAAAATGGCTGTTAGGAGACATTAGGATATGGTTAAACTCCAAGGGATTAAAAGGTCATTGAAGTGGCAACACGTAGAGTCTATTATGGTTGAAATTTAGCTTGCCTTTATGTCTTACATCTCCTACATCTAGAATTAAAAGACCATCCTCTATAAAGAAAAACAAAATGGTAATTTTGTTTATTCTTTGAAAAAATAAAGTAACATTACAGAAGATTGCCTAAGCTAGAATGCGTTATGACAATTTTAGAAATTATTTTCTAATGAAGTTTTTAAATTCTTGCTTTGTGCTTTGTTATTTGAAAACCTGTATTTACCTTGGTAGTGGTGTTTGCAAAGATGCAGTAATGGCTGAAGATCTCAGAATTTGTTCCCAGTATCTCAGCTTTAGAATAGCTTTAGAAGTAGAAAAATTATGTCTAATATATTTGTCCTTTAATGCTGTTGTTATTTGCTGATGTTGCAAGTGCTCATGGTGTAAACATGGGTAATAAATTCACATTAAGTGACGTTTTGGTAACTGTGTTTTTCAGGTCTCATATTACAAGCACTAACTAACAATATATAGATCACACTTAGAGCCTTGTTATGCCAGCATAAATCTTAAGGAACTTCAGTGCCTTCAAGAAAATTGCTCTAGGTTTACTCCAGTATAAGTGTCAGAGGAATTCATCCCTGAAAGTAAAATTTGTAAGTTGTCTTACAGGGAAATAGCTGTATAAAACTGTCTATGTGAAGTACAGGCAGAACTAGTCCCCAGGGGAAAAAGCATGTAATTTCTGTAGGACTTCACTCTGCTAAGAAGTATGTGTCTGCCATATGGTATTTTATTCTGAAGGTATAACTCAAAAGGAAAACTCAGAAAAAGAAAAGAGAATGTTCTACAAATGTTCTGTCTTTGAGCAAAATCTACATATTTTAAAACATTTCAATGAGAAAGTATAAAGGATAAATATTTTAATTACATCAATGCAATTAATTATATCTGTCTAGCTTTTTGAAGTCAGCATCTGTAAGAGGTTTCAAGACCAGGCACAAGGAGATAAACACTACTGCTTTCCTGAAATAATGAAGACTGTACTGTTTTTCAGTTGATATCCACTGCAACCAAGCAGGACGTAAAACTATAATTTCATGTGAAGACAGTTTTGTTCATTTAGAATACCTTCCTAGGTCAAGCCAGGCTATTATAGCTGTAACCTTGCTAAACACATCTATACAGCTGAGACCAGAGGAGCTACTGCTGAAAACCATAAAATGGCATGTTCAGAGGGTGATGGTATTCAAATTTTGAATAAATCAGATCTGGGTTTTATCCTTCTCCTTTAATTAACCTGTTAAAGATGAACACTCCCCTGCTATACACAAGTGCCATGACTTAGAGAACTGGGGGTGTCAGTTCAAATGGCAAAGGCCATTGTAAGTTCTCCACAACAAAGAAGAATATTTGGAGGTATGGTATGGGTTGGTGCTGAGGTTCTGTTTGATTGAGTCTGAATGTGGCAGAAGAATAAAATGTAAGGAAATGAAAAGTAGTTGGTTTGAGGGCCTGGGAGAGTGACCTGGGAAGCTCTTTGAATCCTATTCCAGCTCCAGTGGCCTCAGGCACAGGAATCTGTGTGCTGGTCATGGTCTCACTGTGGCTCTATATCCATTAGTTAGAGGCCTATGTGCTGACTGATCTCCCAGAAGTACAAATTTGATCTGGCTAAAGAATGGGCACATGATCACATTTCTGTCAGATTTGCCAGTACACACTATATGAAACTGTCCATTTGGAGTTTATGTTGGCTTTACACCAGCGGAGGGAGGATGAATGACTTTCAGTACAGCTTAAGTTAGTGTGGCATAGAGCAATAGTATTTGGTCTAACCTGAGGTGTGCTTGATACAGATAAACTATTAGCATTTCTGGATGGATTAATGTGGGTGGTATTATAACTGAATAATGCATTTTGCCTTACAGTTGCAGCATTTCTGATGCAGAAGCAGGAGTTTCAAAGGGTAGAGGTATTTCTCTGCTGAACTGCAGCGTGTTATACCTTATATACAGAGAAGAAATTATTTAGTGATGATTTACTATCCTCTTCTGAAGGACAGTGTTTCTGTGGATAGAATGGTACCCAGTCACGTGTGCTGAAAACCAGTACTGAGATGCCAAAAGTGAATTGAGCTTGGGGCTCCTGTCTTCCTGATACCTTCATTAAGCCTAGATCACAAATGACTATGTTAATGGGCAGCTATTGTCCACAGTGCTGGAAGTCTATAAATAGGCTTACTGAATGTCTCTTGGGAATATGCATAAGGTGAGCATTGTTTTTCCTTTCAATGAAAATAAATATATTTGAGTTTTAAAAAAAACTTATGCAGGAAGGAATCAATGTGTTAAACTAACGATGCCTTATTATCTGACTGTAACATGAGAAAAGACAAGAAGAGAAATAGTACTTTGGGACAACTATCACAGCAGAGGAATAAAATGTGACATGAAGTGTGCACTTCAACATATGGCTGCAAGGCCTATTTGGACAGGGTCATGTAACTTCAGCTCTCACTCTCTGACTGGATATACAGTCAAGGAGTGTTAACAGCATCTTTCCTTAGGTCTAACTCCCATCTTGGCCAGCAGTTTCTCAGTAGAATTTGTACAGGCATCACTGCTTCAGGCTTTTCTAAGTAAAACTAAAATCTGACTAGAGACCATCTCATTCTGCAAACCCACTTCATTTTCTAGACATATGATTCCCCTAAATGTTTTAGTATTATGCAGTGTTCCTGTAATGAAATGTGACTGAGCACATGGACGGTGGGAGGAGGAGGCTGGGCTGGGAGCTAGTCCAACAGGAGGGAGCTATCTTTTACCACGCTGTGTCCACCATATAAAGTGAGACAGTCCAACAGTAAACAATTTGCCACTGGAAGATTATAATTGGTAGCAGGTACCCTTAAAGACTCACTTTCTCTGTGTACAATGGAATTTAACAGTCATTTTTCAGTGGCTCTTAAAATTTAATACAGTAATTTCAATGGGAATTAGCAACTATACTCCATTGCAATAATTTATTGCACCTCCAAAATCACCCAGAGAATGAGAATCACAGATGCGTCAGATGGTCCCTTCAGGAAGAGAAGGTGCTTCTGTCCACAGTCTTGACACCAGGATACTTCCTGGAAGTCTTGCATGTGACTTTCTTGCTTTCTTGTGGGTGGGTAAAACCTGATGCCATGCTTATTCTGATATGTTGAAACCTGCTGACTCCTGCCTAAGTATTTACAGAAGAACATAAAATGCTAGCCCTAGCTCTTCAGAAGAAATGGATGATTTTGAGTGTTTCAAGTTTTGCCCAATTTTTACTCATTTTGAGACAACTGCAAAGAGTCTAGTTTCCAATCTGTATTGCTTGCAAACAAGAGGAGGAGCTCCACAGACAGAGTTGCCCAGACTTCTTATTCACATTTAATTATCTTGGACTCAGTAAATACCTGGTTTTTTCCTGAGATTTAACTTCAAAGGAATGAAAGATTATTATGAAGAGACAGTAGCGGAAACAACTAAATGATGGTGGTCTAAAATACTTCCAGGAGTAAAGTGTCCTTATAGTGTTGGTTTCCATATGTACTTAAATTTTCAGAAATGGATAACTTGTCTGACAGTGATGTTGCAAACAGAGGTTTAGATTGTCTGCTAAGTATGAAAGCTGGAAAACCAGGAGCTTTCTCAGCTGAAATGCACCTCAGATGAAACCTGAAGGAGGAAAGCAATAATTGTGTACAAGACACATTTTGCCATGTTACATAGCAGCAGAAAATGAGTGAAAACATGAATCAGAGAACAAAAGAGATGTCGGAGTATTTGATTAAATGCAGCAATTCTATTAGGACAGCAAAGAGAGAAATCAGGAACAGTGACCTTTTCAAAAGTTGACTTTTGTACACATGTACGGCCCCTTTAAAATAGTGCATCTGGGTATGATAACATAGTTCTTAGATATTGTATTAGAAACCAATCCATCTCCTCCAGTGGTCAAGAGTGTATGTGGAAGGAGAGTGGAAGCTCCACAGAATGGCCCCATCACAGTGTAACTCTAGGATGGACTCCGCCAATGCTGGTGCATTAGGTTGCCCCGGAAATCCCATAAACCTACACTTTTGACAGAAGAGGTTTATGTGATAACCTGCAGTTATCAAACTAGCCAGTTAGGGCTAGCTGCTGAGAGGGAAAGCTGCATCCCTGTTGCAGAGGTCTCCTGTGCTTCTTCAAGCTCTATGCTTTACTATATAAAAGATTGGCAAGTGGTGAAAATTCAATATTTAAAAACACATTAATTTTGCCAAATTTCTTTCCAAAATGTGACCTTTTTTCCTCTTTTGTTTGAACTACAACCAGTTAATTTTAGATTTTAGTTATATACTTTTTCCTAGGAGCCCCCTCAGAACCTTTGTAGGTACTTAATCCATGCCTAAAATAAGAGGCTACAAGAACTACTTCCCTTAATTGTAACAGCATGAACTGCTTGCTGTAATTCAATACATTATATTAAGGAGTGAAAGAATTCACACTTCTAACCTTTACCGCCTGCCCCCCCCCCCTCCCCCCCCCAAAGCAATGTGTATTATACCAATAAAAGCTGTGGAGAGATTTGCACCTCACTACAATTTCCCAGTGCCTTGCTAAAGTCCTGAAGATAAGTAGATACCTGGGGGAGGTCCCCTTTTTATGCTGTGAAGGCAAAAGCTCTTTGGTAATTTGTACCTACAGAGGCAGCTTCTTCACTCTCAGCAGCTTTTTCCATTACTTTGTAAAAGTGCTGGGAATTACCAGCACATGAAGGCACTGGCCATTTTAGAAATTATTTACTTTTATACAGCAGATGCACCAGCTTGTCATTTACACCTTTCTAACCTGTGGAGAATAAGGCAGAGGCAGGGATGTTTTCATTTGATGTTTTCAAAGTGTTTCGAGTTACTAGTTTTGAAGGAAGTTCAACACAAATGGAAAAAATCAAGATAATTTCTGTGATATTACAGACACATGCAAAAATAGGATTTTGTTTTGATGGTAACAGCAATGATGACACAATCTTCTGCCTTGTGCGCTAATTGATCCATCAACAGACCTCACCACACCTCTGCTTTTCCTCCATATGGTGTGTTAATAATTAGGCCATTTGAGTCTGTTTTCTGGAGGTGGCTGAGTACCTCTAAGTCAATTAAACTCTTTTTATTATTTAAAGACCTCTTATGGATTCACTTTTTATGAAACTCCTTAAAGAAGAATATTGACTATATGGAAAATAATTTTCAGGATGATAATGCAATTGTTTATGCTTGGATTAACCTGTCAGTTGATAAAAAGCTAAACAGCACAAGAGGATCAGAGGAAGGATCTGAGTCTTTTGCAGATGCTTTTGTTAGAGAAACTCTCAATCTTGTTAACATGTCAGTTAATTCAAAAATTGAAATGAAAAGCCTTAGCCTCTTTTTTCCTTTCTATTCCTCTCCCTGTATCTTGAAATTCATTTCAAGGATTGAAGTATTTCAGAACTCTAGGAAGAAAAAAAAAAAAGGAGCACAGGATAAAAAAGACTAAATGTGGTCCTACAATTAATATGTAAATCAAGCTGATTATGCCTGGCTAAGACAACAGCTGCAGTGCATGGACCAAATGCTGCCGTGCTACTGCTATGTTGGCCTTTGGCATCCTCCCATCAAAGCTGGGAGACTAAGCCTCAACAGGGCTGAGGATGCATGGCTGTGCTTGCGCCCCTTCTGTCTGTGATGGCTTTGCCTTTGGATATACACCATTTTGAGGTCCTGGCTGTGGTCCTGGAGTGAGCCCTGCTGCAGAAGCTGCTGCCTGACACTGATAAGCTTCCAGGAGTTGGGGACTTGGCCTCCAAGAGTGGCTGCCAGCAACTTGCCGTCACATCCAGCCCCCTTGCAGGTGCAGACTAATTAGCCTCATTAAAGCAACTTCATTTGCCCCTCCAGCAGTTAATATCTCAATTTCAAACCCTCATTACTAGGGGTTAATAACTCAGGCAAATAAACACACTTGGGACTTCAATCTGATATAATACGGGGACTGTTTTTTCTTCCCAGTTGAAATAAATATTGTGAAGGTGAAATCCTAAAAAAACCCCTCTCAAAACCCCTAAAGTCATCCAAATCCACTCCTGGGTAGTCACATCCCTCATGGGTGCTGTGGCAGGGAGATAACTGAATATCATTTGAGGTGTCAGACTCTTGTGAGGGGTACTTATTTTTCTGTCACTTGAAACACCATGTTGTTAGCCCCAGAGAAAGCATATTTAAATGGGAAAGCTCAGTTCCCTTACGGGTTACAGACAATTAGCACCAAGACATTTGGATCACATTTCTGACATTTAAAAGAACATAGAGAACCTGCAAAAACTTAATTTCTCTGTAGAACTCATTTGGATTAGCAAAGTGTTTTAAAAATGGAAAAATGTTCACTTTGCCGTGCTAGGTGTGGCAGGCAGGGCCCAGCAAATTCCTGCTCCCGCCATCTCCACTGGTTCTTTGCAGCAAGGACTAGTTTTTCCAGGAAGATGCTCTAACATCTGGCCCACATCTCTCAGGACTGGGAATCCACAGGGCTTTCGCAACAAGTTTTGAGCCCTTCACAACAAGAAGTAAATCACTATTGAAACTGTATGTTCATTAGCTATTTTCCTTCCATTGACTTCATTGCAGGAATAAACTCCAAAACAACAGAAATTTAAGATGCTTTTTAAATTATTTTTATTTTCTGGCACAATTATCACCACTAGTTTAGGCAGGGAGCATGTTGTGGAGATTATCTACTCCCTGGATCCCACTTCCCTTTTGTTCACTCCCACCGAGTTGGCACAGCTCTCTGACCAAGGGCTCCAGGGGCTGCAGGGGAATGCCATGCTGCTGACACTCCCCACACTCCCTCTTGGAGCCTCTGAAGACATTTCTGGCCTTTTCAACCCTGGCTTGCTTCTGTCAGTCCAGTTAAACTGAGGGCAGCACTCTGCTGAGTTTGCTTTCTGCATTGGTCTTCAGGAATGCTTAGGGCTTGTAATGTACATCACCTTTGCAAAAAAAATGGGGCGTGTGGTAGGCTATCCACGAAGTATTTCCTCCAAAATATGTTGGAAAATAGCAGTTAATAAATATCATGAATGTCTGCAGAAGGATTTCATTAAGACTGTACTTTTGGAAATGAACTCCAAACTTTGTTTGATGTCTCTTCTTGTAATTGATATTTTGAAGAAATCCCTTAGCACTTTTGTGGCTTATTGGCCCCACACACATGAGGAATGCTTGTGACATGGAGCAGCAAAATATGTCTCCAGCTGAGGTGTCAAGAACATCCAGAATTGGAGAGATAGTTCACAGAGTTCTGCTGATTTATTTGCCCTGTTTTCTCTTGACAGTCACAGACAAAAAAGGATCACAAATGACATCAAAATCGCTACAGATGTAGAAAGAGAAAGGAACCCCTTTCTTTCCTTTACCTCTCCCTTGCTGTCTGTCACTGCCTAGCAAATGACATTTCTAAGCTGGGAAACAGTCCGTCTTTCCATTTCTCCCCAACTCCAAAGAGCAAACAAGTAACACCTCACCTTACTACTGGGTCCCAGGTTTGAGGTGGGAAATGGTCTCCTCTCTTTCACAGGATGCTATCACTGCCTGTAATGAGCTCTTACATTGTTTTTAAACTTCCATGTGCTGTGACAATCCATTACAAATGCATGACAGCTGGGAATAATTTCATGGCTTTATGGTTAATATCTAACACTGTATCTTGCTTTTTTGGTGATCAGACCCTACTACTTTCATGATCAGACCCTACTACTTTCATGTGGCTTACCTGTGGTGCAGAGCCTCTGTGAGCAGGAAGAAGCCTCAAGATGAAGGTGTGAGCCTTGCCACAGCTGGCATTGAAAGACCTACACCACCCTGTTTCTGACGATGAGAACTATCTGACAAAACCAGCCTGTTGTTGGCAGGTGTGTCTGGAGCAGGGACTTACTGATATTACATTGCTGGACGGGATGTATGATCTTGAGGTATCTAGCTTAACTATGCCAAATTGATACTTTGTACCATGGAAAGGTGTTTTCCCACAAGTTGCCAGTAGATTCCCCAGCGATGTGATTTTTTTTTTTTCTTCCCAGGCATCAGCAAAAAGAGAGGATGTAAACAGTTTTGCAAGGCCTGTATATAGCAGTGATGCACATTTGTAAGAAAGCTAGTGTGTCCCTTGGAAATCCATAAATGGAAAGAGGCGGGAAGCTGCTGTTTCTTACCAAAGCTGATATTCTTAGGGTGAAGGGCCCATATCCCTTGAAGGCAGTGGGAACTCAGTTAGTGATTTCAATGGAAAAGATGTCTCACTCTGTCTGTCTGTCACTCCTAGGTCTCTAGGGGGTATTTCTCATTCTTCACAGTTAGTAAAGTGCTGCAAATCCTTGAGTATCAAGGCACTCTGCCTGGCAACTAGGTTTTGGGAAGGGGACAAAGTGACAAGTGTCCCTGGTTCTCCCACACATCATGACAAGACTGCAACCCTTTCTCTCTTTTGTGTTTTTGTTTTTCACCCATCCGTTTTCTTAGTGCAGATTAGAAACCTTTTCAGGGCAGGATCTTACTGCAACAGCTAATATTTCTGGAACAGAGTGAGAGGTGGCTTTTAAATCCAACTGCATTCAACTATAATGCAACTGAGTACGCAATCTGGATGCCAAAAGAGCCACCAAGTAAATAGCTTGACTATTTACTTAGTCAAGAATTAGAAAGAAATAATAGAGATAGTCAAAGAAATTGTAGAGATAGTCAAATAGCACAAAGAGTCTTCAAAAAAACTGAAGGGGATAAATGCTTCTCATTTATACATACTTCTTGTGCCCATACCAAGTATAAAAACAAACCCCAAACAAACAACAAAACACCAAAGCAAACCTACGCATATAAGTACTTTCCAAAGAAAGTCTCCTGTGGTTAGTAAAGGTGAGAACATATTGCACTGCCTGGTACACATATGATAAACCATTCTGTTTTGTTGGAAGAGGTAGTTGATGTTTTTTTTCCTCTTACTGATTTATTTTAAATCAGACCAATTAAAGTACAAATTCTTTTCTAAAAATCTAACCCTCTGGGCATAGCAAAATGATATCATGTTTCATTCTCATTTTACATTACTCTCTCCTCCATTAATCTTTTAAGATCTAAAGGTATTTCTCAAATTTGTAGGCTTTCACATGAAGAGAGCAAACTGTTCTCTCCAATATCAACAAAAAATCTTCAGCATTTTTTTGAATTTCCATCCATACAAAGGAGTTTTCAGACATGACAAGAAGACTGAGGTTGTTGGTAATGCAAAGTTAAAACCAGATTTTGACTCAGAATCTTTATAGGTTTTAGTTGATTTTTGGAAACCACACAATGGTGTCTTATCTCAGTGTTTCTAGGTGAACCTTTTAATAGATCATGTAATTTACAGCCTCTCCATCATGGGATTCAGCCGCTGAAATGGTATTTGGTAGTGTTTCCACTGGGCAGCAAAAAGAGCATGATGGATAATCTCAATCAAGCATGTCATTGCTTCCAGGTGTTGTTTCATTTTTATTAGTTGCTCATGGGCTTATCTACCTTCTCAGAACTTTTTCTTCTCAAAACTGCAGTACCCAAAATAGGAGCCATTCAAGGAACAACTAGATTGGTTAAGGTACTTGTGATACATTGGTTGGTACTACTTTCCAGGAATAGTCTAGATCTGACTTACAGGAAATTCTTGAGAAAAAGCAACAAAAAATTAGTTTTCTAACTGCAGATCTCCTCACAAAAGTAATAGCCATATCCTTTCCCTTTCACAATCTTACTTTAATGTGTAAAGTGGAATATAATTTGGCATAATTTTTAGATGATTTTGATGATGTGCCACTTTTTGTGACACAGAATAACTCTAAAGGCTATTGATTCAGAAAATTAATTTCCTGTCTGGAAAAAACTATAGAAACTTTAGTTAAAAGTAGAATCTAAAATTTCCATAGGTAAAAATTGAGAAAATCTTTTCTCAAATGTCTATGAATTGACAACAACTTGTGGATAACCAGTGTCCTGATTTTGCAAGTTACCTTCCTCAGTGATGGATGGATGGATGGATGGATGGATGGATGGATGGATGGATGGATGGATGGATGGATGGATGGATGGATATCAAGGAAACATAATGCCCTACAAGCATTCAAAGTATTTGCCTTTAAACCTATGTACTTCTAAAGAAGGCCATGTTACAAACAGGACCTCAAAACAAACTTGTGCTGAACAATTCCAAATAATGAGAGGGAAATTAGGAGTTGAATTTCTGCTTAAGTCTTTCAAACATTTTAGCACTGAATCCATTCTGAAAAACAACTCTAACATGTTCATCAAGTTCAATAAAAGTTGATGGGATTCATGTGTTGTGTGTTCCTGAACACGTTACTTCTTCCAGCCCCACAGAAAATAGCTTCTAGATGGTTCATTCAAAAGATGAATATTTCTTTCTTTTAGAAATCTATAGTAAAGTGCCTTTAATTAAAACCAGACAAATTAAAGCTTGCAGATAAGTGTTTCAACACCAGAGAGGGTTTTATAAACTTTTTGATTTCATATAACTATATTTTGGTTGAAGGATTATATTTCAATAATAATTCCATACAGAAATATGCTTAGGTTCCATGTCAGGTTATAAAGTCTGTGAACAGAGATACGGGAAGCTTTCACTGTTATGTTAAACACTTGCTTCTATTCTGGCAAGTTCTATTAAGATCTTTGGGGTTTTTGGGAGCCCACAGCACCCCAGCTGGGTACCAGGAGGGAGAGGGATCCTCTGGGTTTGCTCTTGGGTCATCAGTGTCATATGATTTTTTTTTTCTCTATCTTTATAATTATTGTGTCTATTGTGGATGTTGGCTATCAATGCTGTTCCTCATTTTTGTCTCCTCCTGACTTGAGTCAGAGACAATGGCCAGTTGCCCAGCCAACAACTCCATTTCTCTGGATATGGTGATCCTTGAACACTAGGCCCTGGGACACTTGTTAGCACTCAGAGGCACACTTCATGGGGCTGGTCTTGGTGACTGGGGCAGCTATGCAGCAGCCCATGGAGGACAACAGTCCTGTGAAGGTTGTACCTCCCTGGGGCTGGCCAGCAAGCCAAGAATCCTTGGCTTGCAGCAAACTGAGACAGATGATATCCCAATATAAAGGGAGCTACACAGCTCCCATTGCTTTTTCTTTCAAGCTAGGGGTGACTGGAGCTTAGAACAACAATTTAATGCAGCTGGGAGGATTTAGATGTCCTTTACTGCCAGATAATTAAGGTAGCTCTTTCTTTCTCCTGGTCTCCTGGAGCCACAGGATCTGCATGTGTGTCATAATATCAATCATGAAGGAGTATTCCTGGACAAACAGGACCAGCCTTTGTACATCCTTCTCTCTCCTGTTACTTCCTGCATCAGCCTTGAGTCTGTAGCCCACACTTTGTTCTTCCTTTCCTCGTTGCACCAAACCCCCCAAAATTGGCGTGATGTGGTCAGGATTTACAGAGGCAACAGGACAGAGAGTTGCTGGGAACCAGATCCTTTTTATCCCATGATCAAGGGTAGGTGGGCCAGAGTTGGGCTGGATTTTTTCCGAGTGGGAGGAATAATTTTGTAATGCTAAATTTCACTGACAGACCATTAGAAAAAGGTAGCTGTTGCCAGGTCCAATGATTTAAAGAAAATCTACCATCACTCAAAGCAAATTTTCAGACACTTTCTGGCACTGTAAAACAAATTTTTCTCCAGTCTTGCTTTGAATCTACTAAAGCTACACCAGTTCTAAAAGCTGCTGCTGAAGCTGAAGCAAAGTCTCTTTTACATCCACAAAAGCTCGGGAATAGTGTGACATTCTATCTTTGGCAACTGGGGAGAATTTTGGCAGAAGGGAGACTGACCTGACAGGCAGCCTCAGCAACCTCTCCCCTGAAGCATGCAACACAGCAGACTGGAAGGCAGGGAACTGTGTTTTAGGTGAAATGCAGGTGTGGGACCCTGGAGGACTAGTGAAAGACCATGTTTTTCACTGTGGCAACATTTGGGGGTCCCAAAAAACTACACTTTATTAGTCACAAGCTGTGATTATTTCAGAAACCAGAATTAGCTGATGGTTATTGCCAGACAAACAGTTCTTACTCCATTGATTGTGGGAAGGATGTAGTCAAAGAAAGGATATAAGGGTCTGACCCTCAATAAATGGCCTTAATGGTGCAAACAGCATTCAGATATTCACTCTTCATGTATATGAAGAAGCTTTGCCCAGATACAAGGTGTAAGACCATAAAAGTTATTTAAAAAATAAAGCATCTGGTCCATGTATTTCTTTAAAGGATGCCCTGCTTTATTCAGAAAAAAAATCAAACATAAAATCCATTTTAATACAAAAGTTCACCAGCTAAACATGCAAGCCCACAAAAAAGGCTTAACTGCTACTATTCAATAGACTTTCTATCCCTGTGAACTCATCAAATGAATCATAGCCCTAGGATACATTTTGTTGCATGCATATGTTTAAAATGTAAAACAAAAAAAAAAATTAACCCTTGTGCTACTGTTACTGTGTCAAGCAAAGGCACGCTGTATGTGAGGAGAGAATGTGAACATTTTATGCTTGTTTATTATGGTAGTCAGAGTGTTAAAATGAAAACCACCAACTAAGAGCAAAACAATTACTGTTATTTCATTTTCTAAAGAATGTGTTACTTGATACAGAAAGTTCAGATTATAGTGCATAGGATATGGAAAGCAAGAGATGAGATCTGTACAATCAGGATTAGATGAAAGCTTGATGGATTCCCCAACCATGATTAACTATCCTTATTAAAGACTGTCTTTTCCAAACCCTCAGGTGAACCATTGCTGTTTCCTTTCCACTTAGTGTTTTTCTGCCAATGCACTAGCCTGCTCTGCTGTGCCCTCCTGCTGGTGCTGGTGGCTCAAGGCAGTGTGGTTACCCCTTCTGCCTCCTGTACCTAAACTTGCTGTCACTGCTGGGCCATAGGTAATACCTCTACAGTCTATAGTCCCTAATCTGACCCCAGGTGAGGTACAGGGCATTGTTCCTAGTGGAAAATAATAACAATAAAAAAAGACTGTCAATTACTACAGAGCAATTATTTTCTCTTAAGCAAAGTTGTTCTGAATGGAAAGAGTGCATATTGGGCAGCTGCCAGCATATCAGAGAGGAAGAGCCAAGACAGGCTCATATCCCCAGACAGGCTTCTTACATTGGCTTAAACATTTTACTTCATGGTCTGAAATTCTGTCCTGATTTTCTGTCAATTGCTTCTTTATATTTCTAGGGTTTCTAACCATATGTGAACACCTTCCACCTTCCAGATGCTGTATGTACACTGTCATGGGAGCACGGTCAGAGTCTTTTGCTTCATCCTAGTCTCTCTGGTTGTGGACTGAAACTCAATAGAGAACAGATCACAAGCACTACAAGCTTGACATACCCAAACAATGTCAGATATGGATGTGAAGAGACCCACAAGCTCACACCACTTGCCCAACCACAGCCATGCACTATGAGAAGAGGTTCCTGGAGAACCTGGCTTATGGGAGCCCTCTCACTCACATGAGCTGCCAAATAGCCATCATGAGGAGATAGAAAGTGGTGCCAGGAAGCCTCAACTATATAGGGGCCTTGGTCAACCTCTGCAAGAACCATGATCTTGCTATTGGCCAACTCTTCAGCAAGAATATCAAAGGAGCTACAGAGCTGGTGTGAGGCCATCTTCACCTGAACTGGCACGTACTACTGATTTAGGTTAAAGAAACTGAGACTAGCCTCTCTTGAGAGGAGAGGCAAGAGCTTGCTTTGACCAACAGCTGCCATGGAATGCATGTTGAAGGGAAGCCCCAGGACCTCCATGCAGTGTGTGGCTCAGGGCTCTTGTCCTGAGATTAGTTTTAACATCTGAGGTCACCAGCAAAAATCTGTTCAGTTAGTACTCCTAATAAAACACCCACCTACATGTTTTGCAGCAATCCTGACTGTGTTCCCTGTTAAGAGCACCTCGACAAAGGCCTTAGGTTTCCGTGGTGGGGGAGAGGGGGGGCAGGCACACAGTGGCATTGTGACTTTTAGCTTAGCTACTCGTTCTCACCAGCTACCCACTTAATGCTCACTACCCCTGACAAAAGGGAGAGAAACAGCTGTCCTCCTCAGTCTGGAAGTCCAGTACTCCTGCTGTGCTATGAATTCTCTCTGTTGCTGTGGACAGACACAGCAGATATGTTTTTCCAAGGCAGGTAGGTTGGATTCCCCCAGAGCCAAAAGCCCAGCAGCTCCATAGCAGTGTGCCCTGGAGACCAGCTCAGGGAAAGGGTGGGAAGGGATGGTACCTACAGGGAGGCCTGCTCTCACTCTTGTTTGAAAGGGGACTGGCTAGTGGTGGTGGGACCAGAACCCAGGTGAGCAGCCAGACAGCCTATACCAGCACCTGGACTGCTGCAGCCTCCTGGGAACTCTGGCAATGGAGGGAACAATGGAATGAAGCAATGTTGCTGTCCCCTCCAACCAGAGCACCACTGTCCTGAGTCACTGCTGTGGTGTGATCCCAATGGGTCACCATCTGCTACTAACACCAACTTCTGAAATATTTCCTACTGCTGCATATAAATGGTCTGCCTTTTTCTTTGTATATTTGAAACTACTATACAGTTGCTCAGCTTGTACATCCATTATAGAATCAATGCTAATGTGGTATATAGGCACCTCTAGCCCACTTCCCTTCCCAAGGAGAAATATCTGCTTGTTGTTGTGTCATCTGAAGATATTTGTGCATTCACAGATAAATGGGTATGCAAATGTATGTATGGATATACATACCCACACACATACATTGTGTATGTATACATGTGTTTGGGCTTTATTCTAATATGCAAACAAAAAATATGTATCATGGTATAGGTTTACTAGGCATTAAATACAGGTTTATATATGAAATATATATATATGAATAAAAAAAAAAAAATTAGCTGATGTCTCATGAATGCTGGGACTTGTAGAGAGCCAGTCCAATTCACTGAGTGCATCATTAGTATACCTAAGAAAGATGGAAAGCTACAGCACATTAACAAACTCTGATTTGCAAAGCTGTCAGGTTTCTTGAGTTTGGAAACTGTTGCTCACAGACATCTGCAGCCAGTCTCTCACAGGGCAAGAAGCACTGTTGTCTGGCAATAGCTCTTTTTTCAATTTGGTACCTCCTTCAGTGTTTATAACTTTGAGAAAAAATATTGATTGTACTGAAAACAACAAGATTTTCACAATGACTTTTGCCTTGTCCCATATTCACTTTGTAGGTGCCTGATTATAGGTGTAGAAAGGGTGTTCCATTTGAGACTATTGCTTTGAAGGACTGAGTTATGTTGGATTCTTCTCTTCAGAGTTTCAGGATTTTTCCCATCACTTAATGGTCTATGAATGTTGCAGTGATATTCAAATCTCTTTTTCCTTAGCCATTAGCTCTTTGAAACATACTGTAAAGTAAGAAGTAAGCAAAATAAAAACTGAAGTTCCTTTATTTTCCTCCAACCTCCATATTTTCAATACTTTCAAACTTTTCACTCAAAAAGATAATCCCTCTCATTTTCACTATCTGGTCTTGCCTTCTCAGGCATAGTTCCAGTAGAGAGGGAAAAAAATGAAGGGAAGGGAAGGGAAGGGAAGGGAAGGGAAGGGAAGGGAAGGGAAGGGAAGGGAAGGGAAGGGAAGGGAAGGGA
>JAWWEE010000040.1:28710145-28746858 GCA_035221455.1 Xenops minutus
GGGAAGGGAAGGGAAGGGAAGGGAAGGGAAGGGAAGGGAAGGGAAGGGAAGGGAAGGGAAGGGAAGGGAAGGGAAGAAATAGAAAGAGAAAGAAAGAAATAGAAAGAGAAAGAAAGAAATAGAAAGAGAAAGAAAGAAATAGAAAGGCAAAGCAGCCAAAGCAACTTGGTAAAGTTCTGCTTAAACCCACGTAGCTGGCTTAGCTAGTGATCTGAATCTGAGATACATTAAATCCTGAGAACATAAAAGTTCTGTTACATATTGTCATGTTTTTTCTGGATTATATAAGGCAAAACTGAGCTCACGTCAATTTATGTTCCACTTAAAAGAGTTAAACATTTTCAGTATCACCTTTCTTGGTGACCTCTGCCAGATGGGCTTTAACGGAGCCAACAGCACTTTTCAATGAGTGCTGTCTGTGCCACGCTTCATAGGCAGGAACTCATCTAAATCAAACAAGGATATCTAAAATTAGATTTCTAAATCAAAATTAATGACTCTTCACTGCTCTTATAATCATCAGAGAGAAGAAACCTTTGCAGAGAAATGCACAGGACTTAAATGCATATTTTGGAGTGAGACGAGACAGGTTTTATTCATGTGGCCATTTCTGTCCAGTGAGGACTGACAGACCACAATATTCCTTCCCTGCTATGCAGCAGAGGCTGGTGTACGTCCTCTCTGCCTTCCTCTTCTGTCTCTGCCTCAAAATTAAATTAGTACTTAAATAAATCTCCACAAAACCTTCTTATAAGATGGAAGCTTGGTGGCATGAATTTGATTCAGCATTATTATAACAGTGTCTAACTTTAATCAGGTTTTTAAGAAACTTTTCAAATAATTTGTTTGTCCTTTGTCTTATACTGCTGTTGTTAAACACTGCCACTGCAAGGGAAATCATAGTACTATATGCAAATTTTTGATGTGCAACTGTCTAGGGAACAGAAGAAACTTTTCTTAAATGCCTATTGTTCTTTCCCATTATGTTTAAGAGAGTATTAGTATAATAATTTTTTTTTGCTTTGTTGATATGTCTTGTTATCTTAATTGTATTTTAATGTGTTTGCAAAATATCCTAAGCGGAGATGAGTAGGCAGAGGGCTATTGGCTTCAGCGTTGCTTTGGCAGGCCAGCATTTATCCATTTGTATTTACCTGACCTAGCAACAAACTCTGTGAATGTTTAGAGAGAAAATAGAATTGTGGTATAAGGATATGTCAAAATGAAATTTTAGCAGTCTGTTGCAAAGGCAAATGGGACCATCTTGCTGTTTAACCACATTCCTCACTACAAAACATATCTCTGCAGACTTTGTGCTAGTAATTAAAAATGTCTGTTTTAGCATTTGATGCATATTAGGCAAAGTTTCAAGTCATCCAGTCTTCAGTAGAAACGAATGTCCCCCACGAATAAAAAGCTCTTCAGATTATGAGAGAGAAAAAGTGGAGAACATTTAATTAGACATGCTTTCATAATGTCTTGTGAACAAAATAAGAAAAATCCACAACTTTTACAACAGGAAGATATTGCTTTAGAATTTGATACGATTGATGTTTCTCATATATGTTCACATTAGACAGCTAATGCAGAAACTAGTAAGCACTGAACGCCAGAAACAGACCATGGCACAGATTTGTCATAACAGTGTATGGTTAAGCTTCTGAGACAAATGTGTTAGTAATTTACAGCTCCCAGCCGCTTGGAGTTTGACTCCTGAGGTCTTTCCTGAGGATGGAATCCCATCTCTGGGAGATGTTTGTGTTATCTCAAGTTGCCTCTTGTCTTCTTATTTATATGTTTTAATTTTTTTTCCTATGCTTTTCTCTTTGATTTCCAATGAGCTCCGTTTCACACCAACAGCCACAGACATTTTCATTTTTCAAAGTCTGTTTTAAAAACATAGCTGGGCCTGCCACTTCTCAGAGTAAGGAGAGTGATAGGCTTTTAGCAGTGGACAATTATATTTGAGTTGGAAACAAGACAGCTCTTCCCAAACCATGGTCAACGGACCACAGAAGGAAAAGGATGCAATACAAGAAACTATAGCTAGTGATCCTATAAGTCTATATGATTTAAATCTCTTCTGTATAGTTTGAAACAAAGCATGATGAGAACAGAGGTGTCTATCGACTGGTGAGGAATCTCAGGCCTGACAAAGTTCAAAGAAAACAAAAAGAGAATTTGTAATGAACTAGAGTATTCATTTTCTGTGCATCACTAATAGCTTCTACAAAATGAATTTTGTTCACTCTGTGGTACTTCTTAGGTAAACAACATAATTTTAAGCAATGTATGTGCAGTAAACCACTGCACATACAGCTTTTCAGGAGCTTATGTCTACGTTGACTTGTATAAAATGAACTCAGCTGCAAAATCATTTCAGAAAAACACTGTCTACATGCATATGCAACCATGCAATTAAGGGTTTGACACATTACATATACATCTTTGAAATTTTATCTCAATTTGTGGGCCTGTTACCACCCGACTCTCTCTTGAGATTAAAGTATTTCAAAGTTAGCTGAAAGTACATTCCTCATGTTACCTTGCTTCCAATATAATGACACCTTTTTGTTGAACCACAGACAATTATTCAACTCTTTGCTCAAATGGGAAGTGCATTTCTGGCTAACTGTGCACTTCAAACATGTTAATATTCCTTGCATGTTTGATCCTGTTTGGAGATAAATAAAAAGTTCATACTGCATTGCATGTGTCCTCTGGGAAAAGTCAAAGCAAGTTCATTTTACATAAAAAAAAAAAAAAAAATGTAAGATTGTATATTAACATATTTGACTTAGCTGAAATGGAAATTATAATTGCCCCATTATTTTAGGCCTGGGTCATGCCAGGATCTTTTCTATTATTTAGTAATAATGTACACCTGAGTTTTATATATCTTTACACATAATATATTTCAGCAGATTATCCAGTACTGCACTGAAGTACTATTTCTCCAGAGCATATTCCTATTAGTCTTCTTGCATCCTAGTTTGCACTTCCTGGATCAGAATAGCATCAGTGAATTTCAAAATATACCTAAGCAGGAATATGGTGCCTCAGACATTGCCCTGAAAACCCTATTCTCCCTGAGAAGTCCTTTCACCTTCAAAAGCTATTTGAGTCTAATAATATTTTAAAACCCATTTTTAAACCTTGTGGAGCATTTGCAGCTGTGGATGGAACTTGCTGCTCAAGTATTCAAGACAGCTCCAGCAGCTGGCTTATGGCCAGCAGCAAACAGTGACATTGCATCTTTCCTTCTATTTCATCAAATGTGAAACTACAAGTGACAACTCAGAGAAGCAGGATAGGGTTAAACTCTGGACCTTTTGAGTTTATAAGGTGTCCTCTCTGAGAGTAAGGCACAATCCTGAGGCAGAAGGCAATCTCCTTTTGCTCTGGAGGAGACATGTTTTGGAGAGAATTTTCACCTAGACAGCAAACTACCAATCACCAAAGAAGCTTCTCTTGCATCCCTACTTTACTTCTTGTTCTGTGCTTGAGGTTCAAAGGACTATTAATCCTTCCAACATCTTTTGAATTAGACTCAAATTTAGCATCTGCCTCTGCAGCTCGGTGAGGTGCAAGTAATCCTGGGGATGTTGCCTGTGGCTGCAAGCCAGCCTCAAATCCTTTAGCAGTTGCTGTGGTCCACAGTGAAGTTGTTGCTGTGTTGATGGCTATGCCCCATTGTCATGGTGAAGCAATCCTGGAATTTCCCTTGTTAGGACTAAATCCAATAAAATGTCTCTATTTGCTTCCTAAAATAACAAGAGGATTATAAAAAATACCATAATACAAGTGTTTTGTAGTAGATAATGAGCATTTTGATAGCAATGACAAGGAGAATGAAAGAGGCTAATTATAGTATGCGCAGGAAATGCATATTTCAAAGTGCTGTAGAACGATGTGTGGGCTGGGAGATATTCCATCTGAGCCTCTGCAGTGGGATGTTTCCCCAGTCAGAGGTCTCATGTTAGCTACTGAACACATGAAATAAAACACAGGAAATAATCAATCCAAGAAATTCTGAACACTTAAAACCAGAAAATAATGCCTTGGTTTTAATTATTTGTAATACTTACATGTTATCCCAGACTACAGCCAGCTTCTGAACTGGTTTGATGATTTGAAAACAGTCAAGTCTAGCAGTTATATTTGTTTAGGATTCATAGGTGAGGCAAAAATAAAGTGTCAGAGTTGGGCTTTTAGGATGAATTTTACCTCTCTGTAGCTCATCTTCATAGTTCTTAACTATTTCAAAGAAACCTGGCACTCTTCTTTCAAAGAAAAGTCAACTGGCACTCAAGAAGCCATTGAGAGACATCTTATGGTTGCAGAGAAGTTACAGGAAAGGATAGGGACAAGAACTGATGAAACACAAGAATTATGTACATGAGTAACCTGCTCTGGATTCCTGGAAAACTTGCACATACAACTAATGTTGCATCCAGGCAGAGCTCCCTAATGTGGACAACACCTACCCAGGAGATCTGTAGAGGTGTCACTACCCTTGGCAGTTCTTCAGGGATCTTAAGAATGGGATCTGACTTTCACAGTATAAGTGCTTTTGGATGCTCCTTGGCAAGAACCCTATATAGCCAATGCCACCCACTTAGTACAAAGAGATTAGCAAGGAAGGGAAAATATATGCATGACCATTAAAAGATATCTGTGAGTGGCTTCTCATCCAGAATCTTCTCTGTGAGTGTATCTTGGGAAAAGAGATGTGTGAGATATTTGTCACTCTAGCAGGTGAGACAGTAAACTTCTCTGAGACCAGAGCATCACATTGGATAGACTTGACCTCTTATTTTAATACACATATGGGAAAAAGGCAAAATATTGGTGCTCTGAAACTGTTTCACAGGTCTTAGTTTTCTGTCTTTACAGTTATAAAATTTCACAATGTAACTAAATTCCTGAGGGCATGATTCAGAACTAAAAGCCCCTTAAACTGAAGTAGACAAGGACTAAGGCAAGACAGCCATTGAAACAGATTCCTGCTTCTTGACTTATTTGGCATTTAAAAAACCCCAAACCAACAGAGGCTGACTTTGATTTATGCTTTACTACTTCATGTATGTATAACTTCTTTGTTTACATATTCCATTTTTTTTTTCTCATGGAAGAATCAACATCAAAGCAATGCCTAGAGGACATGTATAAAATTTAAAACCAAGACAGACAAAAATAAACAAAATCCATGTGTATCTGTGTCAGTCACTTGCAGGATGCTCAGGAGATGCTGTCTGTAAATATTCTCTCAGAAGTAGAGTGGGATTTATCCAAAAGTGCCTAAAGAATACTTCTGTTTATAGAGCCTTTAGCAAATAGATATGCTGCAGTCCTTTCTGACATGAGGTTGGACATTCTTGGGAACCTCAGGCCTTGCCTCTGAGGCATTCCTCCGAAAGTGCTCCTGGGGGAGCAGAAACAACAGCTACTTTGAGTCCATTTCTGGCTGGAGCCAGTCTGCCAATCCATTTGAGCACTTCTGGAGGCAGAGCAGCTTTTGGAAGCCCTCACTGCAGTGAGGCCCTGCAAGCAGGAGCTCAAGGCCTGGCACCCCTCCAAGTTGGGTTATTCAAAATCAGCACTGTTGGTTTTCTCCAGGTAGTGCTTTCACATGAGACAGGAAGAGGGGAGACAATTTCATGCCCGTGTCTTTAGATCAAAATATTGCCTTAATATAGATGGGTCTACAACTGTTCTTTACTAAAATACTGAGAGCGCAATAGACCAATAAGGTTTTTTCCCAGACTGAAGTCTCTGGATTGGACCCATTCAATTTATTTTGGATAACTGCATGAAAAGTTTACTGACAAAAAGTCTTTTGTATCTTTACATAATGGCTTTCAATCTACATTTATTTTGCTTTTTAGTCTTGAAACATTTAACTGTCTTCAGGGGTAATTATTCTTAAGTAAGTAATAAATAATCTGCAACTCATGGACCAAGAAATGAGTTCTGTTTTGTAAGGAAATTCTTAAAGAGCTCCTGGAGTTACAAAGAAGAGGTTGTATTGCCCTAAAACAGGGGTAGCACACAGGTATGGCCTGTAAATTTGCCATGTGAAAGCATGCTCAGTCACTATACAAATTCATCTTAGAAAGTTACTGTTCAGCCATTGTCAGGCTTAATTCTGCATTTCACTAGGTCAGCTTTATGACACTGTAAATGTGAATTAATAGCAGCAGAGTGGTAGTACCTCAGCATGACATCAGAGTACAGGAGTCACAGGGATTTAAGATCAGTTTTAAGCAGATAGATTAGAGGTTTATCCATAACAGTGTCCCATCTGTTATGGTTTCCAACAGCAGATGCTTGGAGAAAGAGTAGACAAACCCAGAAGTCCATAGTGATATTTTTTCCTAGTATATTGCAATCTTCTAACAGTCAGATAGCTGGTACTTTCCCAGGAAGACATGGTAGTCTTTTATTAACAGCTCTTGATATTTTTTTTTACTTCCGTGGAAGTATTTCATCACTTTTTGCAGCTATATATCTTCAGGCATCCAAAATCCAGACTATGCAGTCTTAAGCCATCCACCTTTAATTTTCACGGTTAATGGGAGAATGATAATTTCTGTCTTGTGAAAATAACATAAGGATATAACAAATAGGAAAGGAATAAAGTGTCTCAAGTATCAACGTTATATTTGAGACAAAGGCCCCAAAATTATTTCCTAAAACAACTTTCTTGAACTGGAGGTGTCTCTCAATTTTTTTTCTCAGTCAAAGAACTGAATAACTTCTGAGTAACTTCTAATGTTTCTTAATTTAAGTGAGATGAGGCAAAGTCGATCTGGCCATACTGATGATGCATATGACATTGGCAGGTGGAGTAGTAAGTCATTGGACCCCTTCTTACAGGCCCCAAAGAGCTGGCAACTCCTACATTTCATTGCCAATAACAAATGTTGCAGAATGCATTCAGTTCTGGGACTTCACATGCTTTCTTAAGGTTTACAGTGAGATGGAAACACTTCTGGACACTTGTACCTAGAAGTCCATCTTATTCCCATGGAAAAAGTATAGGACCTGGAGAGATCACCCTGTAAGGTGCTAAATCAGGTGCATAAGGCCCAAGAATCTACAAAGTGTCCCAGAATCCTCCAGTCTCACTCCCACCACCCACATGGATGTGTCTCAGAAACTGGTGGCTACATCAAAGGACAGCAGAAGTTATACAACTGTTGGGCTTCATATGTGTACTGTCTCAAAAAGCCAGTTGTCGACTCCTCTGAAGCAAAAGCAGCAGCTGGATCCCCAGCCTATGGGTTACCTTCAGCAGAGTTGTAAACTAGATTTCAGATAACTCTCTGTGGAATACTGTAAGTTTTATACACACTAATGATCTTTCAACTTCATGACTCATCTGGAGAATATCTTTTCTCTCCAGACAGCTTCCTGTTGATTACTTGTTATTAGGTCATTGATAACTACATAAGGATAAACAGGATCCTTAAAAAAGACTGGACACCCATTTATTGTAAGTACATTATTGTGGTGGGAAGTGCAGAAAAAGGCACTATGAGAAGAGTGTGAGCAAAGCAGACAGTGAGAATACAGTTCAGATTTCTGGAGCAGATAGGCATAAACCATTCAGTGTAATCAGATGTCTACAAGAAGGACTTTGGTAGTTGGCTTGGATATGAACTTCTAGAAAGATGCTTTGCATTGTGACTAATAGCAGCGTCTTCTGCTATATAAGCATGCTTTCCTGCCCTGGAAAGGTGGCTAACACCACCAAATATTTTTTCTTATGACCTAAGCTGGATAAGGTTTTAGGTGTTAGGATTTGGAAAACTGATGCATTTTTGCACACTTTTCCCCACCTCCCAGTGTAAAGGGAAGATAAACCTCATCAGATCAAGAAAGCAAACTGCATAGTAGACACGATATCAAGAAAAAAAAATCTTGCATCCCATGCAGAGAACAGAAGCAGCTCTGTATTAGCGTTAAATCCAGTGCTAGGATAACTTTGGTTCATTGGAGAAATTAACAACAGAGTTGACTGAAGGGGAACGTATTCTGCCTTCACCTACAAAGCCCACGAGATGAGTAACACTTGGCTGCACATCAGACAAGCTGTTGTGAAATGCAGAAAGGAGGAGGGAGAAGATTGCAATGCCCTTCTTTGAGCTTGCCTTAGATATGTAGCTAAGCAGACTTCAGAGTTCAATGTCTCAGTTTGTATCACTATTGAAATAGTACTAACAAGAGCAAATTGGAAAAAAAAAAAGAAAAGAAAAAGAAATCACCTGGAGAAAAATACTGTGAAAAAATGTTAGTGGTGGGGGAATGAGAAGTGAAGAATCTTCCAGCAGAACATCATTACAAAAGGAAATTCATCCTTCCATGACCAAAAGAGGTCAGTGAAATAGGTAGAAAGAAGTATGTCCAAGTTTCCTAAAAGTTATCCCATATGGTCAGATCGAGAACCCCAAGAACTGAGTCCAATCATGACTGATTGAGAAAAAGTGAAGACTCATACAGGGTTATTATACATGTTGTAATCGATACTCTAGTAAATTCTTAAAGAAAAAAACTTAATTTTTCCTATAATTGTGAGAAACCAGAAGACAAAATATACCAAATATGTCAAATACGATAATCCAGTGGAGAAGAAGACCCATCTGACTGAACAGAGAGTTTTGGCTGGAACTCAGGTAGAAAAAAAGAGTTAATCACCTCTGGACAAAGGGAGCAGCTTGGAAGGACTACAAGGATGCTGTGAAGTCGAGCAGAGAGAAAATTAGAGGGTCCAAAGCCTGGCTAGAACTTGATCTGGTTACTACTGTAAAAAACAACAAAAAGTGTTACTACACTACACATCAGCAACAAAAGGAGGGTCAAGCAGACTCTCTATCTTTTGTTGGATGTGGGGGAAACATAGTGGCAAAGGATGAGGGAAAGTCTGAGGTACTTAATGTCTTCTTTGCCTCAGTATTTAATAAGAAGTCTAGTTTTCCTGAAGTTACTCAGCTCCCTG
Source organism: Xenops minutus (assembly GCA_035221455.1). Classification (NCBI taxonomy): domain Eukaryota; kingdom Metazoa; phylum Chordata; class Aves; order Passeriformes; family Furnariidae; genus Xenops; species Xenops minutus. The sequence continues at coordinate 28,719,147 of JAWWEE010000040.1, forward strand.
AGCTGGAAGACTGAGACAGAGAGTAGAATTAAGCTCCCATAAACCAAGAAGGAATGGTCAGTTACCTGCTGTGTGGCTTAGACCCTTACAAGTCCATAGGGCTGGGTTGGATTCACCCAAGGGTACTGAGGGAGGTTGCAGGAGAGCTCACCAAATCACTTTCAATCATTCACCAGCAGTTCTGATCAACCAGGGAGGTCTCAGATCACTGGAAGTTGGCAAATGTGATGCTCATCTATAAGAAGGGTTGTAAGGATGATCCAGAGAACTGCAACCTGTCAGCCTGACCTCGATGACAGGGAAGGTCATGGAGAAGATCATCTTCAATGCTATCATGTGGCATGTACAGGACAACCAGAGGATCAGGCTCAGCCAGCAAGGGTTTAGGAAAGAGGATTCTGCTTGACCAACCTGATCTTTATTTATGATGAAGTGACCCTTGACAACCTATCAATATTTTTGTTTCTTATGTCTGTATTCTTCACACAAGTCCAGATTCACAGAGTCTAACTTCCACATTTCTTTTACTGGCTGGTTTTCAGTCTTCAAAGATGCTTGGATAAGTAGGAAAGAGAACCTACATGGGATGGTAGGCCACCTGAATTTGGAGCCCGTATTTTTTAAGTCCAAAGACTCAGTGAATGTCTTGGAATTTTTGGCCTAATATAGTATTAAAATATGAAAGTGATGCTTCTGAATTTACCTACTTTTACTTGAATGACTGGTTAGAAATTGGGTTAATAAAAAAATGTACAATAATTATTATTGATGCAATACTGCACAATATTATCAGCAGAGTATATTTGTCCTGTTTATGCCACTTGAAAACCTGTCACATGTACACCAAAACCAGCTGCTACACCACATCTTGTCTGCTCAGATTTCAGCCCTTGACACAGCATGTATTTGTGCGAAGTATCAATAGAGGTTTTGGTGTATTTAATAACCTGTGAGCTCAGGCTAGACTTGTGTTTGATTAGCAAACCTGACAGCACGGACTGGGTCATTCCAAGATTAAGACTGGACAGGGGCACTGGCAGAGTTGGGCAGGGGGAAGTCTTCAGGCATGAGATCCTGGGCTGAGCCCACAGCTGTGATTCCTGCATCAGAGCTCAAGTAGCAGCAACCCTGAAGAGTCGGATTCTCCAGAGAAATGTTAGCCGTCTGCTTGCCAGAAAGAGGCCCTACAGTCTGTGTTGTTTGCTTTCAGTACAGATAGTACAAAATAGTTTATTTTAGCCTTGACTTACTCTAACTTTACTTTGGAGAGTCAGACAAGTCAGGATCCTGTCTCTCCTATCTGGCCCTCTAGAAGAGTTGGGACTTTCATGAGGCAAATCAGCCCCTCTTCAACCTGCTCCCTGTACTCACCCAAAGCTTTGGTTTCTATGATGAGAATTAATATTTGCAGAATGGGCATCTCATAACCATACAGTGCAACAGGACCTTGTTTATTTCCCCAAAGTGCTTCCTTTTCTCACACTTGAAGATAATTCTATAACACATAAGATAAATATATGAAAGTGTATAAGATGTAAGGTATAAGATAGGTATATAAATATCAGTAATATGACAGGTAATTTGCGAATAAAACGCTATGGAGAGCAAGAAAACATTTTTATTATCTCTATGCCCTTGTTTAAGGATTTGACTGATGTTTTTAGCATGTATTTTTGTTATAAGTATACATTGTATGAGGTTTTACCTGGACTAAGTGAATATATGTCCACAACATTTTTGACTTTAACTGTCTTTTGGATGGTTTTTCCTTTGGATTGTGCCCAAAAACCACTTTGAGACCAAAGCTATACATCAGACACTTTTTTTGTCAACATGAGATTCTCTATGATTGTGGGGGAAAATTTTATTCTCGGTCACTCTCTAAAGAAGACACATGACTGTTAGACTCCACATCTTCCAGTGTCACGAAGACACTGTGTTGTTTTCCATAGCACTAATAACCCTGCCTCCCACTGCTAACACTGATTTGTCTGGAAGAGAAGAGAGGGTGCTCCCTGTGATAACCTGGTGTTAGGCCCTTGCTTCAACAACTGTGCTAAATGAACCTATACTTGATTATGTGTTATAACCCATCAATCTAACACAGGGTTTCCAAACCCTCCACAACCCTCAGTAGGCATAATGGCAATCACCGTGTTTAAAGGTCATGGATAGGAACTTAATTTAAAGCTCTTATAATAATGCAATTTAGTTCTGGAAAATGCCACAGTATCGCTCTCTAAGGACTCCAGTCAGATGGAAGACACTTACTGCTTGTGCACAGCTTTGATTTATTTATTCATTTGAATAACATCTATGTTATCTTTTTAAATTACTAATGTTTCTACTTAATAGGTGATAAGCAGATTTTCATTATGGCAGTGAATTCCAAATAATAAATATCAGTTCCATTTTAATTTCTACTATGGAAAAAAGAATTAGTGTTTTTTAAGCTGTGCAGCTAAAAAATAAAGGCAGTTTGACTATCACAACATTTTGTCTTTCTTTAAAAAAGACTTTCTCATCAAATGAAGCATAAACTCTGCATTAGGTTTGCATAGACAGGTTTTGGTATAGAGGTGGCTTTTGTGAGAATTTTCTAGAAGCTTCCCGTGTGCCCAGCACAGCTGATGCCACCAGCTCTGAGATGAACCTCCCACTCGCCAAGACTGAGCCCATTAGCAACAGTGGTAGTGCTGCTGGGTTAAAAGATTTAGGAAGGGGGAAAAGTTGTTGCACAATGGCAGTAGCAGCTTGAGAGAGGAGTGAAAATATGTGCGAAGAAAAGCTCTTCATCAAGAAGGGGGGAGGAGAGGGTTTCCAGCAACCTGAGCAGAGATTCCTCTGCAACTCATGATGCAGACCACGGTGAGGCAGGCTGTCCCCCTGCAGCCCATGGAGGTCAATAGTGGAGCAGATATTCATCCGCAGCCTGTGGAGGACCCCACAACAGAGCAGGTGGATGCCTGTGGCTGTGACCACACAGGAAGCCCATGGTGGAACAAGTTTGATGGCAGGACTTGCAACCCCACGGGGGATCTATGCCAGAGCAGCCTGTTCGTGAAGGACTCATCCTGAAGCAGTTCATGAAGAACTGCAGTCTGTGGGAAGGACTCACGTTGGAAAAGTTCATGAAGCATTGTCTCCCATGGGAGGAATCCCACACTGGAGCAGGAGCAGGGTGTGAAGAGTCCTCCCCCTGAGGAGGAAGGGGCTACAGAGAGAGCATGTGACAAACCGACCACATGAGCCACTGGGGAGGAGAAGGGAGAGAATGTGGGAGTGAAATTTCTTCTGGGCAAAGGGGGTGGGGGGAAGGTGTTTTAAGATTTGTTTGGATTTCGGGTTTTTTTTTTGTTTTTGTTTTTTTTTTTGTTTGTTTTTTGTTTTTTTTTGTTTGTTTTTTTGTTTGTTTGGGTTTTTTGTTTGTTTGTTTTGTTTAGTTTTTTGTTTCTCATAACCCTTCTCTGATTTGATTGGTAAATAATTAAACTAATTTTCCGAAGTCAAGCCTTTTTTGCCCATAATGGTAACTGGTCAGTGATCTCTCCTTGTCTTTATTTTGACCCATGAGCCTTTTGTTCTATTTTCCCTTCCCTGTTCAGTTGCAGAGGAGAGTAATGAAGTGAATTTTGGTGGGTACCTGGCTTCCAGACATGGTCAACCCACCACAAACCCATAATGAATAGATTTGCAACATGTGGTTTATTTTGATAGCAGTAGCCACAGCTAAATAAAACTGAAGAAGTAGTTTAGTTGTGTAAGCACAACGTTTGAAACACCTAGACTGTCTGGAACCACTGGCTTAAATTTCAGCAGGGTTGACTCAGCCCTCCAGCTCCTTTAGGCAGACATCAGGTGTCATGAATCTACCATGCAGAAAGATGAGACTTTATGAAACAAGGCCCTGGGTCCTATGAAAAAAAATTGCCATTACTTGTTTTGTTCTTAGTGACGCTGATGTTAATTATTTTTCTCCTTCTGAGTTTCTCAGTGCTAGCGGCTGCTGGGCTCTGCTCTACAGAAGGCTGCAGCCTAGCAGAGATGTACCAGCCAGTTTCAATTGTCCTGAGATTCCTGCAAGACTGGAAACTCTGCACAGCAGAAAACAAAACTGATCCTTGACCCAAATTTACCCTCCATAAGACCAGCTTATTAACTGGGGCACAGTACTCTATGCTGATGAGATGCTCTCAGAGCCAGGGGAATGCAGAGCCAGTGCTGCAGAGCTGTCTCATTGCCTCCACATGGCTCCCACATGCTGCTTGCCCATTCAGGGTAGGTCTCCTCCCCCAGCAATCACAGACCTGAGCTGGCTATGTACATCTGATCAGAGCTGAAAGTACTTTTGGAAAACACTGAAAGCAGCAAAAACCTTAGGGTCAACCAGAGCTACTAGATCTGGCCCATGTTACTGTTTATCTTAAAACAGAACCACTGTCTGCAAGTGATGGAAAACTCATTGTACAACACTCAGGCACAAATTGTTTTGAGCGTTTAGGGAAAAGTAGAAGGGTTTGGCCCATGCCAGGGGCATATGGCATTTTATCATGTGGAGGGACTGAATTTTTCCACAAAAAACTTACCTTTCCTACCTCTCCAATGCATGACATGGAAAATAGAACAAAACCATCAGTAAAGTCACAGCTAATTAATCCCAGTGAGGAGCATAAGGTATAAAAATGCTGAATTTCTGAAAAAATTATTCTAACTCTGATGTGACATGCCATTAAATCTATTTTCATTGAATTAATATACTCTGGAGCAAGAGCCAGGTGGCTTTTCATGGGCCTTCAGAAACCTGCCCATTGCAGTAGAGCAAAGTGGCAAGTTCCAGCACATCATGGGGGAGGAACAAAATTAGCAGCTCTGGCACATAACTGCTGGCCCACCCCCACATCAGACAGTGTTATCTGAAAGTAGAACATTGCATAAAATTCAGAGTAACCAAAGTGCTTTGGAGGGCCTCTGAGGGCTGTGACAGGCCTCATTCAGTGCCCTACCATGGCTTTTCCTTATCCCATTGCGTCCTGTGGTGTCGTCCTATTGGCTTAAACCAGTGTAGCTGGTCAGAGCCAGATCCCATCTTATGCTCATCAAAAAATAACTACTGTTAAAGATGTCCCTATTTCACTGTGGTAGAATCTATGTGGACATTTCAACTATTCCTTCATATAATATTTAGAGCATGATCCAAAGTCCAGGGAAACCTGTGTGTCTTCCCACTGACTCCATCAAATTTGGATCACACCCCTAAAGTGTGGAAAAGTACATGAATAATAACAGAGAACCAAGCACATCAAAAACTATCTTTCAAGTAAGTATGTGTTCCCATTTAGATCCCTGAACTCAAATTACAGGTTTTTAAAGACCAGTTTTCTTAAAAGCCAGGAACAAAGTATTTATATTAGCTACACTGAAATGAAAAGGGCAATGAACAGAAGTAAGCTACACTATTCATCTGCTGTTTACAATCAAAATTACTGTTATTTTAAAAGTTAATATATTTCTTAAATATCCCTTCAGATTTAAGTAAAAGCAATAATACTATATATTTCAGCATTAGACAGACATCTTTAAATAAAAGATGTAATAATTGTAACACAAAAAATGAGAAGGAAATGGAGATCTCCAGCTGTACTCATCTGAGAAGGTGTGGTACAGAGAATAGGAAATCATTTGGTTCTCACTGATTATAGCTCTTTGTATCAAAACACTCAAGGCTGAAATTAATGTGATCCACAAGAGCAGGTGTTTTGAATTTTAATCTAAGATATAATTAGACTCTGTAAAAAACACTGTGTGATGCAGCAATTGAAAGGGCTAATCATGGAATTTTTTTTAAAAAATATTTTAAAATAGATCTACAAGCCATAAAAAAATCATATTCCACAAATCTCTATTTTGATCACATATAAAACTGCAATCCATTATGACTTTGATTTGAAAGTCTTAAAAAATTCATTTGTATCTTTAAAAGTGATATGTAATTATAAAGTTCTTCATCTTGCATTTCATGGTTTTTATATAAACATTGTCAAAATCTGTAAGACTTGCACAATCACTTTGTGGGAATATATATCAAGACCAAATATTGGTTTAAATCCCACCTGGATTAAAGAACTACATATAGACTGAGCTAAAACTTTTGCTTTTACTGTTGCTCATTGTTTGCAAACCATATTTATTTAGGCTTAAGGTATCTGATCTCTTACTCAAGTGTTGATTGTGAGATGATGCCAAATTCAGCAGCTCTTCCCCTTCATAAAGACCAGTATAGGCTCTTATGGCTTTGACTACCACTGTTTTTGAAGTCAAGGTTGACAACAAAAGGAACTGGTACTGGTTCAAATAATGTGATCACATCTTCTTAGCTATTATGTCTGATTTTGAGTTAAAATGGCAGTGCAATCAAGCAAGACAGGAATGAATCAATTAGATAGTGATGGTGAAAGGAGTGTTTAACTTTTTAGTGCATGGTCTGAGACTGGCTCTAAGAATTTGCACAGAATTGATCATGCTAGTCCTACAAATTTCTGCAAGCTGGTGCAGTGCAATATAAATTAAGCCAGCTGAAATAAAGCATCTGAAAGGATTAGTTGCTAAAAAGTGTCACCTGATGTACCTGTGATGCCCTGTTCTCTCTTTACCCTGGAAGCCTGGGAAGGCTAATGCGGAGCACAGCTCTCTGTGGACCCCTCACTCTTTGGGGATGCATGCCATACCACTCTTATGTTGATGGTACTTTCTTCTACAGAAGATGCATAAATAAGATTGAGGCCCACTGTAAACTAAAAAGGATCAAAATCCATATCTGATAATACATTCTATTATTAAAAGATTATGAGTATTATGAATATTAACACACCAAAAGACCTCGAAAAGTATTATTTTCTGTAATCATGTTTATTGAAGTCAAATATTAGCAACAGAGTTTGCAATACATTTAGCAGTTATATTCCAGTCAGTCTGAATGCCAGAGAAATATGCATTTTATTAGTGCAATGAAATGTTTCACTTCACCTGAAGTTCAGGCAAGAACTTGCCTTCAGGTCTTCAGGACTGGGATAATGGCAGCATTCCTCAGATCTATTGCCAGGATGTCTTGTGGTGGAGTGGGGTCAGAGGGCCCATGAGCCTGGTGATTAATGCAGTATCAATCCTCCACCGGGTCTCTGCCAGCAATCTTACAATGGAACCAGACAGTACAATCTCTGTGAGACTTTTCCTCCACTGGAGCATGCTGGAAGGGTTTCTTTCCTGTTCAAAGGGGAAAAACCTTTCATTCCAAAAGTGTTTTAAACTAATTAAAAAAAATTAGACGTTGTTTTTTACAGGGGAAAATATTTCTTTTTTCAAGTTTTCTAAATTTATCGGGGGGGGGGGGGGAAGCCTGGGCTTTTTTTTTTTTGGCTAAGTGCCAAATTCCTCAAACTTTGTAATTTAAATCATCAACCCACATAAGTACTGGAAAGCTGGATGCTTAGTATACTTTTTATCTCCTATCTGTCAAACACAAAGATTTCTGTGTATTGGAGAAAGCAAGTGCTGCTTCTCAGCATGGCATTTTAGAAAGAGAGACAAAGAGGGATGTTTTTACTAGGCTCCCATTCCCTTGTTCTCACAGCATTTTCATTTTTGTGCTTCGAGCAAAACTTTTAATAGGAATGCTTTCTATTTTTAGTCTTAATGACTTGTTTCTGCTATCACTGTTAGTAGTTACCCATGAGAAATGTGTTAAATGAAATCTCAGTTACTTCAATAGACTTCCTAATCTGATTTACTGCTGGGTGAAATAGATTTCACCTAGATACATGTATGTGTCTACACTCCACAGCAGCTTCTTCTGCTTTCATAGTATCCTATCAATACTAGGCACTGACTGACTCAAACTCAAGGCATCTGCTGTATTTGGAAGCTTCCAGATCTCCATTTTCATAACCTAAAAGTTTAATTTTGATCAAACAGCAATACAAAAACCCCCATCTATTTCAATATTGATGTAAAATTATATGTAGTGGATTGGAATGGCCTGTTGAAACTTGGTTTTCAGAAGATAAGTGTTAATGAACACAAACTAAAAATGAAAGCCTGCTACAGTTTTTTATTACACAAAGACATATTCTCTTCTGCACAGAAGTTTCAAAGAAGCAACACTGAACACACAGGGCTTAACAAATGAGTTTTCAGCCTTGTGTTTGAGCATCAAAGTTCCGTGAAGAGCTCTGTCCCTTTGCGTTATACCAGCCCTGGTCTCAGTAGTAAATTTCTGATTTCCTTAGAGTCTTTTCTAATGTGTATAAAATAATAGCTGTGAGATTCATAAGGAATCTTTAACCCCTGCCTGTGAATTGTGTTGGCATTATTTGCTCCATTTTATAAATGCAGTGTTTAAATGTAATATTTAAAAAAGTTCCAAACAATTTTGGGTGCCTAGCAGAAAATCTCTGAATTTTTGGAGCTCACGTCTGTTCAAGGCAGAGCTCATAGTGACTGCAATGGCAGCTTGAAGTCTGAGAATAGTTCTGGTTAGAAGGCACCATCTGATCCACCCCCTTGCTTAAAGCAGGGCCAATTTTGAAGTTATATCCAACTCTGAAATCAGATCAGGTCTTTCAGGGTCATATCTAGTCAAATCTGGAGTATCTCCAGATGGAGATTTCCATATGAGTACTTAATACTTCTGCAAATCAGGATCTGGAAACACAAACCCAAAGCACCCAAAAAAGTCATTCTGCAAGTTGTTGTCACAGAGGAAGTGTGCATAACACTGAAAGAACGATCTTCTGTGTCTCTCTGAGCGCTGAAAATCACATCGGTGGTAGGTGTGTGTTGAAGTACCCTTTTGGTTCATTTCTTTAGATGTTGCCTCAACAACTCAGCAGCTCAGTTTCTCATAAGCAGAAGACTACATATCTGCATTTAGTCCAGTGCCCTGAAGGAAATGTGTCTCTGCCGACACTTAAGGGCTCTTAGCAAGTCCCGTGTGTCTTTGAACACTTGTAGACAAATGGGGAATAGAAGCTGTCTGTGGGTGACCAAGGATAACTGAACTGTTGCCATCTAACATTAGGCTGCAGTCCTGAACATTTTTGTGAGCTCTCCTTCCTGCAGGAGCGATGCTAGGCTCACCTAAGAGATGCTGTTGGAGAATATTCAAAGAGTTATCATGGCCTTGAAATAAGTCATGACCTTGTACAGATAGGTTCCCTACATTTCTTCATTTGTTCATGGGTTCTGGTTGGCACTGGGGAGGAAGAGAAGAGAGAGCTGGGGAAGAAGGGAGCACAAACACAGACTGTGATAAGTTAACTCACAAGTGTCTGTGTTTTTCTAGGACTGCTTAATTGTAGTGAAGTAACAGGCAATACTTTAGGTAATTTACCCTTTTTTTCTGTGGTAAATACATTAGAGAACAAAATGTGCCATCCATGGCTGCATGAAGCAGCTGGGGACCTGCATGATGGCTGTGAAGCACACCCTTAGACTGGTTTATTAGTGTCTTCTGTGAGAGACGACAGGGTTACATTCCAACACAGAGTGCTTGGACATGAGGATGCAGGGTGGAATGCTATGCTCCACCGAGGGGCCTTTGGGTCCACAGATTCTCCAGCCACAAGACAGTGTTGTGGCTTTTCTCTCCATCCATGATGCTTCAAGCTGGGTGCTCCTGGCTTTTCCAGGGCAGGCAGAAGGCCAGGTGTGGTGCTAGAGGTTCCAGAAGAAGGCAACTCATTAGGATCACTGCATTCATGGAGGGAAATCTGGCAGGTCTGAGGCACCAGTGGAAAGTTGGTAGAGCCAGCAGTGCACCTTCCCCTGGCGAAAGACTCCAGCTTTGGGGACCTCCTGGGTGGTTTGCAAAAAGGAGAGTGTAGGAGGGATAGCTGTGCTGACCTGCGCTGTGAAGACTCCTTGGGTGCCACAGCACTTCCAGGGCCTTGTGTGAGTGGGTGACAGCCAGGGTGAAACTGCAGCAGGAACTGTCACACCCTCAGCACTGAAGGCACCTCGTGGTAGCCCTGTGTCTACTTCTGCACTACCATGAAGATGGATTTCCACTCTTCATTCAGTGGGATCTTGCGGTATGCAAGGAGTGGAAAATACCAACATTAACAATACTAAGGAGAGTCTAATCAAAGAATGGCAAAGAATGAAAAAGTCAGGTATCATTGATTCATAGAAGAGACAAGAGTGATATGTATAAAGTAACTTCTCAGCAAAAACTTGGGTTTAGTCTAATTTTTAAGACATAATTTCAGAAATATCCCAAACCATGAGCTTTCTGTTTGGAGAAAAGCAGATCTAATACAGAAGGGTGTGCTACAGGCAGCTGTCCAAGAGCACGCAGGAGATTTGTAAAAGTAATGCTTCAGGAAGGCTGGTCCAAAAGCATGTTCCAGAAAATGATTGCACTGAAATTAATCACAAAGGAAAGCTGCAGGAGCCAGCTAGTACTTTAGCATAAACTGGCATTACTTTTTTGGAATGACTGGAGCTGTGCTGATTTATACCAGCTGACGATCTGGTCCACAAACATTTTCTTATTCCAACTTCAGTTATTTCCCAGAGTGTAAGGGTGTCTATGTCTATCTCTGTTCATTTAAGATTTCCAGATGCTAGTCTGGAAGTATGCTTACAGCAAGCATTAAATTGGTCAGTTTCGATGGAGTACATGCTTCCTGACATCCTCATTTCAATATACAAATGAGTTCGTTGATTATGGGAATCTGTTTTTTTCCTTTCTTTTTTCTTCTTTTTTTTTTTTTTTCATTCTTTATTTCTTTTTTGGTATTGAAACTCTTAGTGAGCATAAATGAAAAGGGCCCATTCCCACAATCCACAAAGTCAGACTACATTAATGGTAGTTACATGCGTACATTGAATGTATTTGTACGTTAAGGTGGCTCCTTATATTTAAATTTGCAGTCCTAAGGAAAAAGACATCTCCCTCTTTATGAGCTACCAAAACCTTTGATTTCAAACAATTTAAAATGGCATTTCTCAAGTCCTGTCTTTATGAATACGCCCTCTGAGTCTTTTTCATGCACCTGTACAAACAGCAACAAAGAGAAAACACGTGAGTGTGAAAAGGGCCTTCAGCTTCTCCCACCTACTTAATGAAACTTCCTTGCTTTTGCAAGCAAATGAAAGACCATAAATTACTTGAGATGCTTTTTCAATGGCAACAGCAGTGATAGGAGTGTCCTCATTTGATGCTGTAGGGGATAAGACTTATAAATGATGTCATAAAAAGTCCTTCTGGGTTGTGAAAGCTTCCAGAGAACGAGGCAGCTCAGCCAGATCTGTAGTTTAAACCAAAGTGTGCTGTGCTTGTCATGGGTCTGATCTGGTTTGTCATGACAAAGAGTCTGCTTAAATTTGTGTAGCCCAACTAGTCTCAACAGAGCAATACAGTTATACTAACTCAGTTTCTGGATAGAAATCTCTGCATTTCCACTCAGTTAGAAATACTACCAGAAATTGTGCTACTCTCTTTAATATTCCAGATAGCTGACAAGGTTTTAAAGCAATTAAACTTTAAAACAGATACAGATCATTCAATTAGATGCAGTTTGGAATATTCCTTTGGACACTGAAGAAGAACTGGTTGTACTAGATCAAGAGATCTTGGCTTGATTAATTTTAAATTAAGTGTAAAGATGAAATCAAGTAGGTCTACTTAAAAGTGAAACTACTATTTTCAGTTTCAAATATGAAGTTCACTGAACTGGGAAACTTATGGATTTGAGTTTAATAGTGAGCTGGAATTTCTGAATGACAAAGGTACAACTTTTCTCTGGGGCCCCGACTGAAATCAAAGGAAGGGATCTAGACTTAGCTCGATGATTACACAGCTCAGAAATAATTTATTCAGAACAAGTAGACATCCTATGCAGAATGGAAAAAGAGAGTAATGTTCAGCTAACACAATTAAATCTTAGAGGTCAGGAGGTGTATGGATAAAATAAGAATTGCCAAAAGACTAACTAAGTTGGATTTTTCAAACACAGTTAAATCAAACAGAGATTATTTTAGCCACATAAACAAACAAACAAAAAAATTATAGACACTGTACAGTAAAGATGGTGAAGTTAAGGATAATACAGATATGGCCCCAAGATGAATACTTTGGCTCAAATTTCAACACAGATGATAATGTTAAACAAGGCTGTGTTGCTAATGGGAATATAAGAATGGAAATGAAATTAACCACATCTAAGGTGGACGCCAAACTCTGAAGAGATTAATGTGACTGAGTCAGCTTGCAGTGAAGGCACATCCTGGAAGAACTATGAAAAGACTGGTTAAAGAAGCTGCAAGTCTGCTAACAAAGATTTTGAATATGTTTATCAGAGATGAAAGCTCTTCCTTGAAAAAGCAAACATTGGATCTAATTTAAGTAAAAGAGATGAAAAATTTTGTCAGTCACAGATCTGGCTTCAAGAATATGTGAAATTTCAAAGTACATGTTAGATGAAAACAAATAAGGGCATAAAGATGGAAATGAAATTACAAGAGTAGATCATGTTTGAATAACCTGAAAATTTGTTTTTATTTTTAAAAGAATGAGATAAACTCAGTTACCAGGAAAGCATTTGACACAGTGCTTCATAGGAAATTGCTCATTAAATTGGAGAAAATTTGGATTAGCAGAAGAATTGTGAGGTGGAAAAAAAAAAAAAGAAAGATCATGTTGAAAGCAGAAATACCAAACTGAAAGGAAGTTACTAGTGGAGTTCTTCCAAGATGTGTCTAGGGACTGATCCTATTTAACATTTTTAACAACTTTGGCAGAAAAAGTAGTACTGTGCTCATGAAATTTTCTGATAATGCAATATGTAGTGTGAATGTGGAGGAGGACAGTATACAGAAAAAATTGGATAAGTTTCAGGACTGGAATAATAGAAATAGGATGAATTTGAATAACCCAAAAGGTGAGGTCAGCCACTTTAGGACACATAATTTTTCCCCAGGCAGGAAGCTTTGAAAAAAGACCTGGGAATGGACTATTTGATTACCAGATGACACAATATGTGATGTGCCTATGGAGAATATACATATGGTCCTTGGATGTATCAGATGGGGAACCTCTGGCAAAGATAAGTACCAGTGCCATTTTGTGACACAGATTACTTCAACTGGAAACAAAGAGGTTTCCATCCAGAAGAGTCCTACATTTCTGAAACAGCTGTCCATCAATCTCAGTGCGCTGTTAAGACAGAACCAAATCAATTTAGGGAAGCTGGTACAGCAAGACAACTGGAGGAGATGGAGTAAGCAATCCAGGAGAGCTCTTCTGGGTCTGACTTCCTTTACAGCTCATGCGCAGGTCAGACTCACCCACAAGGCTATTGTGAGCTTGAATTCTATTTTTGATGAAAAAGTAAGTCCAGATTTGTAAAAAATATCAGTAGCTGTTAATTGCTGTATGCACACTTGCCTCTTCAGAGGCAAATGATCCCGATGAATACTGTATTTTCTACCACCATCTGTAATAAGTCCTGTTAGGTAGTGACTTTTGACTTTCAGGCAATTTTGACAGTGCATCTGGTGGCAGTTATTAAATGTTATTATTAAATCACTTCTTTTTATAGGCAATTTTCACCAGATATCCCCCAAAACATGGTTTATAGAATCTTCCTCTCCATGATTTTCATGTAGAATAATCAAAATATGAGATATATTTTCAGTATCTGGGCTTTCCAACTTCTTGCCACTATTTTTCCTCTGTGTAGGAGCCTCTGTGGCTCCAGTCCCCAGATGGGTGAAGGCTGATAGGGAAGGTCCGTGCCCCGTTACCTATTCCAGGAGCTTGAGAGAGTCTTGTTTAACAGAATTTTGGTTTTTGTTAAACTGATTTCTCTGCGATTCATAATCAACACAAAAGAGCCCTCTATTTGATAAGTACTCTCTATTTAGCTGTGTTGAAGTGCTCAGATGAAGGTTTATGCTGCGCTTGACTTAGTGTAGGACTGCTCCATGAACCTATTAACTTTTTATTTAGACACTGGATGGGCACACTTCCAGTAGATGACTGGATGTCCACATTTTTTATTTGCTAAAGATTTCTTTGACCTTGGTGAAAAACGAAAGAGAGGAAATAGCATTCAAGGAGGCAGAACTTAAAATGAAAAACACATGAAACAAGAACTCCCTGAGGAACGGAGGAATGGAGTACTGGCCGAACTTGGGGGTGTTTGCAGTTCAGCAGCCTTGCCAGGACATATGCGGAGCAATAGCTGAACTTAAATTCTCCATGTGCAAAGGAAAAGAAAAAAACCCAAACAAACTAAAAAGTTTAACAATGGATGTTGCATCCCTGAGATGAAAACCTTTTCTTCTCTTAATAACAATTAAAAAAATGTAGGTTATTTGGTTAATGCACCAGTGGATGCTGGCTCTGCATAGGTCTTTCATTTTAAGATATCAAATTAGGTTGCGATTCATTTCTGTGGTCACCTTCATTTTTTATGAGGGTGAGAGGCTGCTTAGTGGAAAGCATGTATTTATGACTAATTTAAGATATAGAAGATTAGTTACAGTGGCCCACACCTGTCACAGCTAGTGATTTATACATGTGCTGACTTGCCATGTTTGCCTATGGCTAGCTTAAAATTACAGACCTGGTACACATAGACTGCAGAATTACAATACCAAAAATAAAAATAGAAAAAAAAATTCGAATTTTCTGCATACCACAGCCCCAAAAACTTTACAGTGCAGCAACTTTCAGCTCACAATGTGTTTTTGTACAGGCATGTACTTGACATCCACCTTGTCTGGAATATAAGGCTTATTTAATAAGAGAGAAACATAGAAATATTTTGCTGAGTGGAAGAGTGAATATGGTTCTGATTTGCTGCTAACAAAAACTCACCCTACTGAGGCTCAAACCAATTTCAAGTCCTGAAAGAAAGGTGGCAGAAAAACTGTCTTAAAACCTCTGGCACTCGGAACATGGCTCATTAGATTGCAGCAGTTTAATAGGGACACGGATCTGTTGTCTGCTGATGATTCACACCCCACAAAGGGCCGTCTGCAGAAGACAGTTCAGGAACTGCCGATCTTGATCATAAATACTGTCTGTGTATGGTCTTGAAACAAAACTTTTGCCCCCTCTGTGAATAATTTTAACAATTTTAATGACTTTATTGATTTTCTGTAAATAACTTTAAATTTTACTTCCTCTAGTTTAAGTAGTTAAGTTTTGTGTCCAGCCACACTAGGAGGCTTTAAAAGTATTCTCTTTTGGCTGTTTTCTATCCTGTGTGGAGGTAGACCTGTGGATTTCATATTGTTAATAACATGTAAGGCAGAGGTCAGAGATGGGGCAGGGCCAGGACTGGAGTGGTTATGGGATGTGCAGCCTGACACTGCTGACAACACCCTGGCTAGCGTCAGGCCCTACTAGTTGAAGGGCTATGACTCCCTTAATGCCCACAGTAAGTCCTTGTATGATGCAACAAACCCCAATCCTACCTCAGTTCTTCAGGGTAGAGGAGAAGAATGCAGAAGATCCCTTCCTATCTCCTGCCCCACCCTCCCTGTTTCCTTCAGACTGTGGATCCTCAGACATCTTGGAGCAGATTGTCCCATTCAGTGGGTAACTCATTGCCTGTCTGGAGACCCACCACAACCAAGCAAAGAGAGAAAGCCATTGCTAGCACCGCCTCCCTTAACTGAGATTTTTGGAGGAGTTTAATATTATGCAATGGTCCCCTTGAAGAAGAAGGGTTTAAAATAAAATACTGCATGCAAGTAAATAAATAAATAAAACAAAAGAGAAAAAAAAACAGTCTTCCCCCCCCCCCAAAAAAAAAGCCACTTCTTGTTGTAAAGATTTTTTTTTTCATATGGAGATCAATTACACAGTCTTTTAACCAAGTTTTATGGGACTAAACAGACTTATGAACATCCCTGATTGACTCAGTGTGCGGTTCTGGCTTGTGTAGCTCCCATCATCTGTCCTTTCCACTGTTCCCATTCCCATCTCCATTGTTTCACCCCTGGTTCATGAACCTACAGGGCTCTGGAGACTGGGGGTTCCTTGCTTTTTCTGCAGTAGCAAACTCCTATTTTCTTATTCTTCCATCATCTTACTAGATGTAGGGTCACAGAGGAGGAATATTCAAGGTCTGTGACAGTTTATTTAGTTCACTCTTAGTGGGAAAAATATCTGGGAATCAATTTGCTGTGTTTAGATGCTTACCTGTACATTTGCAGTTTTCTTGTTATAATGACGTGTATAACATTATCTTTTTTTTTTTTTTTTTAGACAGTTACATCATGTTTTTTGATATATATGTAGCATCTGTGATATACTTCATAAAACAAGCTGTGGCATTTCACATACCCCTACATTTTCCTGAATTTTAAAATACAAACTCTTGTCTTGAAAGCCTTGTTTACTTTCATTTTCATGTAACTTTAGAAAAACTTCATATGACTCTATCCATTAATACAAAACTTAAATGTGAGTAAACACAAAGGGGCATGCTCTAAGTCTGTATCCACAGTAAAATCTCAAAGTAAGCAAAATAAATGAAAAGCAAAACATATTTTACCATAACTAAAAGTTTCAAATTAAGGAATATTGGATATCTTGTTTGACTGAGTGAGACTGGAATCCAGCGAGAACTTTCCTTTGGATTTTTTCTTTTGTGTCTCTTCAAAATGTTCTTATTATTGAATATCATATGTCTTGCTGTGTTTCTAAATTCATGCACATTTCCTGCTAAGAACATATGGAAAAGAGTAGATGGTTCAGAGTGAAATCTGGATAACATAATAAACCGTGAGAGAGAAACTTGAAGGATTAATGCAGATCCAAAGACTGAAACTATGTCTACTGTTAAGTACATACTACCATTATTTTTTATTTTTTCTTATAGTATAGACTTTTATGAGGCAGAAATAGGAAAATTCAAAAATGAGACCATTACAGCCTGTTAGGATTTTGTATATGGGTATTCTGGGTGTGATGACAATTCAGAAATGACAGTTCTTTAGACATTTCCTCATTTTAGTCAATTTTAAGAGTGGACAGAGCCTGTGTAAATTTCAAGTGTGATATTGGTCCATTATCTTCTCCTTCTCTAGGGTCTGGTTTCTTCTCAGCAAATGGAAAATTGCCAGTGCTGTCTCTTGGTAAGGCAGGTGAAAAATGCAACGTCCACAGTTTTGATACTGACAGCAGTGTCAGGCAGGCTAGTGACCACTGCAGCCATTAACATGGGGTACCGACAGATTGTTAAGAGAGCTGCTGTTTCTTCTCATTACATTCCTACCTAGAAATAAAATTCTGGCCAGACTCTAAACCAGCAAAACATTTTGTATTTAAAAGTCTGATATTCATAGCGATGTAGAGTTTAAAGGAGGAGTAACAGATCATCTCACGGTATATCTGTGCAGAGTTGGGCTCTGCCAAGGTCTGACATGGGCTCACCACTCAGCCTTTCTCAGCCAGCCACAGTCACTAAGGATGCCACCCTGCCACCTGGGGCTACCGCCAGGCTTGCTTCCAGAAAGGCATAGCAGGCAACCTACGCTGGTTAACCTCCCTTAACCTGGCACACTGGTCCCTCCCATGTCTGTTTTCTTTGATGATATAGGAAAATCAAGAGAATTCCTCTCAATGAACTAAGAATATTTCCAAGCTATTCTGCAAGATCCGTACCAGTCACCTTGGTATTTTACACTGTATATGGAGAGAAGACAATCTATGAGATCAGTTTTAGGCTCCTCTTTTCACATGCAGTGGTTCACCATCAGGAGGTGCCTGCTTTTCTCAGGAACAGTCAAGGAAGCACAGGGCTAGAAGCCTTGTCCTAATTGAAACCATTCATCTAACTTACAAATTCCTAAGCTAGAAGAGATGAACCTCACTACAAGGTTTCCTAAAATTGCAATATGTATTGAATTGAATTAAAATGTGCAATAAACTCAGCTTTTGAATAGCATACTTTTAAATTTCCTTGCTTAGATGATTCTCACAGTTGTGAGGGCACCTTGTGGCCATGCATCCTGGCAGAGGACAATAGCACCCACTGAGCAACCAGTGGCTGGTTGTTTCTGAGATGCAGCTCAGAGAGTGTAAGCTCTTCTAGGAAATGCAATAAGGATTTTCTAAGACAAGCTCCTTCCTCAGCTGGAGACAGAGCAGGGCTTGGAGGAGACATGATGTGACTTCTTTCCAAGCAGAGCCGAGGAAACTGTCTCAGAGGTTGCTGTGGGAAAGGCCTAAGGGAGATCAGAAAGGCACGGAAGAGGTAAACTTACATCTGGATAATGGTCTGTTAGGAGTTTGAGGATTAAGGGATTAAAATTTGGATGTACAGAGTAAGCAGGAGAAGGAAACCACTTGAGATATACAAGATAATTTGGCAATTCAAGTCCTTATGTGCGAGTACTAGGAGAGTATTGCAGCACCTCACCCCTTCCTAAGCTCAGCCAAGGAAGAGCTCAGGGCTACATGAGCAAAGGTCTACCTAGTTTAGAGACGGAGAAGCTGTATGGATATGTCCCCAGTGTCCCTGCCCATTCCAGGAGGTTGAAACTAGATGACCTTTAAGGTCCCTTTTGACCAAAACCTTTCTATGATTCTATGTGAAAGAAGTCTTTATCTCTTTGTCGAGGAGGCTAGAACACCTCATGCAACCATTGCAGATGAAATGGAGATGTACTCTACTGCATGAGGAGAGCAGACCATAGGTAAAGTGGAAGTTGAGGCCACACGATGAAAGTGAGCTTATGCTCTGTAAAAGCAAATTCAGATCTGGTCTGAAACAATAAGTGGACATCCACTCAGTTTTATCTGTGTTATATGCTTTAATCATGTCACTAGGGAAAAAAAGACTGACATGTCTATTTCATACTGTTGGTCATGAAGTAAGTGGTGTTTAACAGCTCCTCACTGTAAGAATAGCAGTTCAACTTCTGCTGCAAACATGAGAGACTGAGATTTTTAAAATATTTAATCACTCTTGAAAATGAGAACCAACTAGGTATCTTCTTGTAATAAATGCCTTTGCCTTTTTTTCTGTGCACATTCCAGGCTAAGGATAATAAGGCTCCTTACAAGTGAAGGTACTAGCAGCCAGAACTTGAAGCTGTTACAAATAATATAGTGGAAAATTTCCCCAGGCAGCTGAGCTAATTTTGATTTTCAAAAAATCCTGCGTTCAGCATGAAACTCTCTGTAATTGTAGTCCTAGTGATCCTTTTCACAAGTTACTGAAATGAGTTTTTAGTCACATCATGGTAAAGTTTGAAATAAAGACATGGGAAAGAAGGAGAAAAAATATCATTTTTATCTGGCTCCCATCTTAGAGTCTCTCAGTCAGGTTTTAACACAGCAGCAATAAAAATAGTCTATTATTTCCTGCTGGTCGGCAAAAGGAAGCTGTCCTGCAGAATCTCTTTCCTGGCCATGAGAAAACACTGGAATAGTAACACATTTAAGTTTGCACAAGCGAGGATTGATTGGTACTAACCATTTGCAGATCCCCAGTGTTGCCCAAATCCTGTATTTCATGGAGTTGAAGTATAGAAATAAAATGTTAAAGGTTTGCATGTCTTTAATTTCCAGCCTATTTTCCTGAATACAATTATCCATTATTTTTACTTCTACTCTTTGCACCAATGTTATGCCAGCATGGACTCAGCCCCCACTGCACCAAAATGTCTGTTTTCTTAAGTGGTCGTTTTGCCAGAGGAGGGTGTAAAGGATTGTATTCTTGAAATTGTTTATCTGTGCTGATTACAGTAGAGAAACAAAAAATATCCATAAAATCAGAAGTTAATCTTATCCAGGAAATAAGTAATATTGAGTCAGTAAACCTGGCAAAAGCAGCTGTTTAACAGAAGCTGTTCTGAGCCAATTCCTGTATATACTCCACTGAAGCATAGCCATGGCATTTAATTTGGGTGCGAGTGCCAAACTAAACAGTTAATTGACTTCTCTTTTACACTAAGTTGTCTTAATTTTGGCCATAGGTTGCTATAGGTGCTACTATAGATACTATTAAACCAAGTATGAAGCCCAGACAGTGCTAGTTTCTGTGGGAAAAGAGCACCAATTCAAAGCTGTTCTTTCTGTTGCAATAGAAAATAATAACAAAAAAAAGTCCACACTGAGAACTTACAGAATTTTCGTGTTTTTTCTACATCCCAGGGTGGGAAGTCATACAATATTTGTTTAACTGTCATTGCGGTAAAAATGCTTTCTGGAACGTAATTTTCTATTGGGCAGTAGATTCTTAAATCTGTTTTAATGTTTTACTCTCAGATGTGTAAGCAAATTCTGAGAAGCAGCCGTACTAAACCTTTCAATTCTGTCATTCTACTAATGCATCACAGAGAAGTTATTCTCAGCTTTCACTGAAGCCATTGTATTCCTAATCCACTTCAGACTGGGAAAATAACACCCTGCTTTAATTAAGAGAGCAACGAATGTAAACTAATTTCAGAAAAGAGCTAAATTCTTATTCCCCCCCTGAAAATTCATATGATGAGTGATGTGCAGCAGAAATCCCTTATACCTGGGACAACACATTAGCACTGACTTTCTATGAAAGAATGAGTGTTTGACATTATGGGTGCAACTCCATTAAGGTTTTCTGTGATTTACATACACAGCCCCAAGAGGAGTATCGTGTCCCTGGTTTCCCCAGTGCTTTTCAGTTATTATCAAAGAGAATAGATTTTATTAATTGGACATCTCTGTATCATGAAAATGGAGATTTTCTGAAAATTGTGTACACAAGGTTCACTCTGTTTCTGGAATGTCTATTTACTTTCCCTGAATTTCTCACAGTTTTACATATAAAACACTGTTCTTGAAATATCTTTGGGAGATAGGAAAGTGTATGCACCTTTACTGATTCTCTGAATCCCTATTTGAGATGGGGTAGCTGCACATTTTGTGAGTCAAAAAATAGGACACGTAGTAAGGAAACTTTAAGCAGACTTCAGAGAGGCAGAACACAAGGAGAACATGGCTGGGTCATGAAGTTGCACTGAAGTTGCACTTCCTAGTCTTAAAAAATAAAGACATGGCAGTGGTCATGATAGCTGTTTTTTGGTTTTCCTGCAAGATGCTTCCAGAAATTGTGGTTTATTTTAGCACTGTAAGTTTGGTCCAGAAGCTTTACAAGCAGTGAGGGCTGCAAAGCAAATCTGGCACACACCATGACAGGTCACTGGTTAGGGATCAGAGTGCAACAAGGGGCACTCTGTGGATGTGGAAGTGGGTGTTTCTTGGTGTATTTACAGATACCACTCTCAGGTGTGGCCCCTCTCATCAGAGATGGATGCTGTCTGAGGAGGTAATTCAGGAAGGAAGCCTGGAAGCATGTGGGTGTGAGTCCTGCCCCAGGGAAAAAGGGGAATTGTTTATTCCAGCAGCAGGAAAAGAGTTGGCTCTCCATTAGGGTTAGGTCATTTATTTCCAACAAATACATTATTCACTAAAAACACAATTTTTGTTGGCCTGAAAATATGCTTGAAACAAACCCACATCTGTAGAGCTGTTTAAGCAGCGGGTTTTTTGGGAGTTTTTTTGCTGTCCTCAGAGGAAGATGTGTATAAACCTATTTCCTCAAGCCTAGGTGTGTTTGTGGATGGAGATGGCCTCCACAGTCACCCAGAACTTTCATTAAATCTGTGAAAAACTCAACTTCAGCTCTCTATTCTGTCTGAGGAGGTTTGTTCAGCCTGTGGCTGTTGGGTGTTCACTGGAGAGGCAAGACATTGCAGTCCAGGCCTTATGCTGCTGGCTTTTCAAGTGTTTCATGCAAAATAAAATGGTGATATTGGGACCATCAGGAGTGTTCCAGTCTGGTTTGGGAGCCAGGTGCCCTACTGGGACAGCAGGTCTTTCCCCCCATGTATGGGGACGATGCAGAGGGCTGGGTGGCGAGGCCAAAGGAGTTTGCTGCCTCATCTCCTCCCTCATGCTTCTGTAGATCTCTTCAGTCCTGTTCACGGATTTCCACTTCATAAAGATGCCTATTTTTGGTTGGTGGAGTTCAAACTGAGGAACACTTTTGTTTTAGTTCTGGAGTCTAAACTGTCTAATTTGGGAGACTGTATTTAAATTCAGTTGCTTCAGTGGCCAAACTAAAAGAAAAAAGTCTTATACCCCTAATCACTGTATGAATTTATTTCCACTGAAAGAACCTTACTCAAACTCCATCATTTTTGTGCCCAACTGTGCTGAGCCAGCAATCAACTGACTGAGCTTGTGTAACAGTATTTTTCTGTAAGCTTGTAAGATCTGTGTCCCTTGGTCTTTGGCTGCTGGATTTTCTTGGCTGGATGCTAAGGTATTGTTAAATACTGCCTTACTGTTTCTTTCAAATTTTGCTGACATAACTGATACTGGTGTCACCAGAGGGATGCAAGAATGAGTTCCCTCATTTTAAAAGAGGGGAAAAGTTTCAAACACAGTCTCTTGACCTTTAAAGCAAACTACAAAGACAGTCTGTTTCCTAAGGCTTTTTGGGAAGAATTGAGGGAATGAACGGGACAGGATATATTTTACTGCTTTGAATTACTAGCTGGCTATGTTAATTTAATTTTGTTTTGCGTGAGTTCTGCTGTGTTGGACTTGTATTTTAAATAACTGGTAATGTGCCAGAATCTATGGATAGTTGTTGCCCTTTGTATTTTAATTGTGCTAAATAAAATGAGAACAATAGGAGCAAAAAAATCCCCAAAAAACCAAAACCACAAAACTAGAGGTGAGTCATAAATAAGCATTATTTAGTTTCTAACAGACATGGTTTATTTTCCCTGTTATAATGGGAGATATAAACAAGGCATTTAAACATGTCCTGAACAACTGAGAAACTAGTAGCTCTGGGTCCATTACTGTGTGAAAGTGAGATTTTTTACTTTTCTCCTCAGCAACTAATAAAACTCAATCTTCACTGTTCAAGCGGTGTTTGTTTTGTTGATAGAATAGACAAAAGAACTAATGAGAAATTAGCAGGGCCTCCAATGGAAAGTTATCTGGTCAGTTGAATGCGGGATTATGTTTTGAGCCAGACAGAAGAAAAAAGATCATACTATCTTAGACACTATCGAGAAAATAGAGACATATCTCAATAAGTTGTCAAAGGAGAATGTTGTTTTGAAATTTACATTGAGCCAAAGAGCTTCTCATTATTAGTATAATGCAAGGACTGTGGTGAGAGAGCATCAATAATTTCCTTTATGATTTGCATCTAATGCCAAATGTGTAGTTTGGGTGAGTTTTAAGTGTATTCCAGAGAAGAAAATACTGACATTTTCACCTGTCAATACTATGATTTTGTAGACAAATTTCATCTGTTCCCGTCTGTCTTATCTTGCTATCTCCTAGCTACTTAGATGCATTGAAGGATGCTCTGTCTTCGTTGCATTTACAGTTCCCCACAGACAACCTGCCCTGACCTCTGTAAAAACCCAGTTAAGTTTGACAACCGACTGCAGTACTGGCATCTTGTCCTGTGCTTGTTGTACTTCTTTTTCTCAGTAATCTTTTTTCCCAAATTGTCTACCTCATTGAATCCTATCCAAGCTGGTATGATTTTAAGGAGACTGGTTTTGCTGCATTGGTATGGAGGGTCCTTATACATGTTTATTGGTTGCTTGATCATCTAGGGAGGAGGGTGTCTAGAAACCCACATCTAGGACCTCTGAGGGACCACTTTGCATTTCCCTAGTGATTTCTATAGTAAGCTCTCACATTATTTGTGGGGTCAAATTATTTGTGAATAAAATACAACGACAAACAACCTATTTTGTGTAAGGAAGTATGGAGTCTGCATAAATGCCCTCAAGTTTTCTGTTGGTTCTTTTCATTAGGAGCACCTGTATATGGCTAAAGAGCATACAAATCTTGTACTATTTGTGTTTTATCCCCAAAGTCTTCTAATGGGTCTGTGCTTTATTTTTACAAACATTTTATAAGCTGCCTGGAGGCTTATATGTGCTGGCAGACATAGCTTTTGGTTGAAATCATTTCACATTTCATTTAAAAAAAAATATTCTCCATTGATATTCTAAGAGTGAATTTTTGTCTTTTTTACATGGCTCATCAAACAAATGGTTCTAATTCTTCAAACTGGATGCTAGACAGATGTAGTGTTAGACAGATATTACCACACTTTCTGGAATTCTACATGTTAGAGGATATATTTTTTCATGCTGTGCTGCACATCAGAAAAACCTCATCTAAAAAGATATAAAATAACATTTGTGAAATCTTAGTATTTCAAAACCAAAGATGCTATTGCACACTCTTGGCCAAAGTCAAATGAGAAGGAAAGCAGTGCACTGGAACGCTTGGGATTTAAGTTCATCATTATGATCTCAGGTCTGCAAGTTGATTAGCACTCTGGCCCGAATCCAGAATAGCACTTAGAGTGAGAAAGTCTATAGGAGTCTGGGTGTTTAATTCCTTCAAACCTATTTTAAAAATCGTAGCCTTAAGCATTTACTTCCAGAGGTGTATTCACATGTCTAAAATAAGCAGGCTTGCTGACAGGGAACTTGATGTCCTATCACCATGTAGCTTCAAGTCCTGCTCACCAGGCTCCTCCTGGTGTGGGGAGAACCAGCAATGCTGGACACTGCTGACATTTTCCTTGGAGGAGGACGATCTCTTCAGGCTCAGCGAGGTGGCAGAGCCTGAGGACAAGCACTGAGCACTCAGTGACATTTTGAAAAAAGCAGAGAAGCTAGAAAGCCAGGCTGCTGAAGAGAGGGAATAAGCAATGCTCAGAGCCAGGACTCCCCATCAGAACTGCATATAGCCCCCTGCCTGTCCTGGTATGGCTTTAAGAAAAGTACTTTAGCTTCTAAAGCATACAAGCAGTCTCTAAGAGAAGGATGTACTTTCTTGATATTTAATTTTAATTTTAATTTTCAATCATCCTTATTTAATTGACTTTTTCCTCACATGGATGGAACTTGTGAACCCTGATGTCTTCTAAACTATAATCTTTTGCCCCCACATACTATGTGGTGACCAGTCCTCCAGGAAACAGGACATTTGCAGCTCTCCAAATTGGTTTGTTTGATGGGTAGAAAAGTCAGCATTAGTTAAGATTCTGTCTGGTCACAAGTTATACTTGTGCACATGGAAGTAGGTCTTCTTCTACCTGTGACTGTAGATGCACCCTGAGGGCACAGGCAAGCACTTCCCTTTGGTGCACTGCAATGTCTTCAATGCCAGGGGTCCTTTTAATAGTTTCCTACTTTTCAACTGGAAATATATTCCTAGAGGGTATGTCTACAGTAGGCAACTTGGGTATCATTGTTTTAGCTGTGCTTCACTGAAGCTAATATACTCCTCCCTAGGACTAATTAACTCAGATAAAATTCTGAGCTAGCAGAGATATGTACCTCCCAACACTTGAGTTAGCCCTTTCACAGGTAGCTCAGGTATCTCTACATGGTGCTTGAGTTATGCCAGTGAGATTTATTCTGCAACCCTTAACAATCTTTTTAAAAGAAATTTAAAGCAAGGAGACTGCAGAATATAAATAATATAAAGTGCTGCACGTAGCTGTTGAATTTCATCTAGATAATGTTAATAAACTAACATCTATTTTTGAATTAGTCACTTTGTGGCTTACAAAATCTGTTCTAAGCTTCAAGATCTGTCTCTGAAAAACTAAAAATTAAATAAGAAATACCCACAGGAAACTTAGAGGTTTTTCCTAACATCTTAATTAAATCCCTTAGGTTGAGGAAAATTAATTGAAGAATTTTACCGTTTTCCCCACTAACTTTTCCTACTCCAGGGATTCAAATAAATGGAGTTTACAAATTTATCCACTGTTCTGCTTTAAAACTTCATGAAACTTTACTTTTTAGGAGGAAGCTAATTAGTAATAGTTCTTATTATACCTTTATTGTGGGTAAGACTCCTGAGGCACTGTAAACATTAATTAAGCCCCACAGTACCCTCTGAAGTAGATAGCACTTACCCACAGTTAGACTGAAAATGGCCTCCCCTCCTCAATTGAACTCTACCCCAATATGAGTAAGCCTACTATAAATATGTTAAAAAAAAAAAAAAAAAAAAAAGAGAGAAAAGAGCAGAGCACTGCAAAAAATTTCTTATGCTTTCATTATGCCTGGAGGCCATGGAGTTACAATATTTAGTGCGATGTTATTTGGAAGATACCGTTATTTAGGTCCTTACTGTTCAAAAATTTGTTACCTGTTTCATGAGATTTTGTGTGTCTATATAAACTACAGCCATACTTCAAAGTAGGAATTTGGATCTTTTTCAGTTCAGCTGATAAAAAAATTATATTGGATAGTTCAGACATTTTTGGTGAAGTTGAATGTTTCTGGAATTTTAATGTTGGACCATTCAGGGATCCTTCAAAGTCCTGAGTGCAACTGTACCACTCGTCTCTTCTACTAACATACATCAGTAGAAACAAGGATGTAAAAGCTTAATAGGTCTGCATCACATGAATATTGCACTGGAATACTGGTACAGCAACGTTCTCATAACATGATACAGTAGACAAATCACAATCACAGTTCTGGTGTATGAAAGCCATTAATGAAAACTGCAGCTTGCAGGGTTGTTGCTTGTGAGCTTTAGGGAACAACAAATACTGCAGTTGGCATGTTCAGGTGCTGTAAACTGCTGCATTATCAGCTGCAGCGCTGCATTTCCCTGATGAGGAAAACATCCAAAATTTGGTAATCATGTTAAACTCCCAATTCTTCCACCCTTAAAGTTGCTTCCCTTAAATTTAATTGATTTTTTGCATCTTTTTGCAGCAGTAGTCCACAAATTATCTGTTAAAATGTCTGGAAGCCCTCTGTGGTCAGGTGCTCTTGCTTCTCACAGTCATGACATAGTTTTTGTGTTCTTTTAGGGTTTCTGTAGCTTTAAGCAGCAGGCGCGGTCCAAACTCCATCAATCTAAAAGACAAAACTCCTTCTGCCTTCAGTGGGTTCTCAGCCTACCTTCAGTTTTGCAAATAATTTTGCACCTAGACTTGCAGGCTGAAATTAAGCCGGCAAATCAAACAGGACTTGTGTCCCCACAGGAAAACTATCATACTCCAATATCTCCCCTCCCAAAGAGGGTGTCCACCAGCCTCCAGCTGGGTGCAGACCCTTAACAACTTTACTCCCATTGCTGGCACAGCTTAGGCCAAACCCAGCTGGGACTGCTTCTCCTGGGAATCAGTGAAAATTTGTGTCTCAGTCTCTCACAGAATACAGAATCAATTAGATTGGAAAAGACCTCTGAGATCGAGCCTGACCTATGAGTGAACACCACCCTGACAACCAGACCATGGCACTGAGTGCCACATTCAGTCTCTTCTTAAACACCTCCAGGGACAGTGAGTCCACCACCTCACTGGACAGCCCATTCCAATGTCCAATCACTCTTTCTGTGTAGAACTTCTTCCTAATGTCCAACCTGAACCTCCCCTGGTGCAGCTTGTCCTATTGCTGGCTGCCTGGGAGAAGAGACTGACTCCCACCTGGGTGCAACCTCCTTTCAAATAGTTGTAGAGAGTGATGAGGTCACTCCTGAGTCCCCTCTTCTCCAGGCTAAACAACCCCAGCTTCCTCAGCCACTGCTCACAGGACTGATGCTCCAGACCCTTCACCAAGCATTAGACTTCCGATTAGATTGCGGGGGGGGGGGGGGGGGGGGGGGGGGGGGGGGGGGGGGGGGGGG
>JAWWEE010000040.1:28746868-28775775 GCA_035221455.1 Xenops minutus
TTCTGATTATATTGCGCCCCCCCCCCCCCCTTCCCAAAAGGGAACAAAATCAAGCTGCAAACTTTGGACCCAAACCTCCCACCCCCGAGATGTATTCCACCAGTTGTTTCACAGATCTTCTTTATACTACAGTGCAGTAATAAGAAAGGTGAGCATTGTGGGCAGGTTAGTGAAAGAAACTGAGTGTAGTCAAGTGAAAAGTGGGAAACAGCTCATATGGGGTGATTTTAGTTACATTTCACATATCAATAATCAACAAATAGTTATGTGCCTGCCTTCAATATTTATTGCAGTATATCACACTCACACAAATTATGTCTTACTCAAACATTGTAGGCTTTGCCAAGATTGTCTGATTCTCTGAAGATTATGGGAATAGAAGAATAACCATAAACTGAGTCAGATCAGAGGTCCAGAAGCCTGTATCCAAGGCTGTGAACTAGAAGATGCTGAAGAGAAAGTGTAAAAACAAGACAAACATATAATGACACTACCCTGGCCTAGACTTGAAGTTTCAGTTATTTGTGGTGCAGGTGCTTACTGAGCCAGCAGTAGTGGCTTTATATTTAATAGTGCGAGATGGATGTTTCTTCCATGAATTCATCCAATTTCTTTATGAACTTTTGTAAGCTGCTATCATCTGCAATGGTCTGTGGTCATAAGTGAATGAGGATCATCACATTTTGTTCAGTTTGAATTTCCTGCGTAGCTCCACTTGGTCTTTTTTTGACACTGTAGACCTTGCACTGGAAAAGACAGTGACATTTTTTCCCTTTTACCCTCCTGCATTTTACCACTTGTTTTGCAGAGCTTTAGGAAAGATAGCGTAGGTGATGTCCTCTGATGTGCTCTGATTGCCAGGTTCCATTGCAGGGCTTCAGGCAAGTTGATGTCTCCTTGGAGAGGGTAGGTGAGAACAGGCCCTGTCTATCCCACAGGCCCTTCTTGACCCACCACCAGGTGTGTGAGGATGCCCATCCTAAAGTGCTATGTTGCAGCTAGCAGCAGCTGCAGCTAGTGGCATCTGTCTCCTGGATCTAGCATTACAACTGGCACTAGTGCCTCTGGTCAAAATTTGCTATGCTTTTTTTGAAGAGGGAAACATCTTAATCATCATCGGTGGACAAAATCTGGCACAATTGTTACGGCTTGGTAGAGGCTATCACAAAAAGCCCTTTTCCAGAAACTTCTGAGGGTGTTGGGCTTCCATCAATGAGGGATATACGGTGCTTGGCAGAGTATCCTTGCCATGACCTCTGATACAACTGCAGGAGGTTTTGTGCTACAAGGAAAAGGTAATTGCTGTACACTTTTTTACCCACATCAGCATTCTTCCCTTTCTGTGTGTGTACTGCCTAGCCATAGAAAATGAAAAAAAAAATAAATAAATTGTGAGAGGACTTAGGGAAAGTAACACTACTAACAGTCTTTTATCTATGCTGACTGAAAGTTAATCCATATATGTGAGAATCTGATGCTTCAGCTTATTGAGAGAGACAGACATAATAGAGTCTCCTGAGCAACATCACAATAACAGAGCTTTGCCATCTTTTGTCTAACTCTGACCTGTACAAGCCTTTCAATGAGGTTAAAATTCCTAGCACAAACTACAGGAATCTACCTTAAAGCTGCTGTAGAAAAATGTATTTGACACAGATAAAGAAAATCTAAGCAGGTTTTGAGGTCTCAGAGAGCTGTGCTCATTAATTATTTGAAAGTGCTGTTATGCACAGGCTGAAAAATAAAAAATCTGTGTAAGGATGGAGTTTTGATCTAAATAATGTATATTTATGTAGAATTGTTGATTCTTTCTTTTTCTCATTGTAAACTTTTCTTTTTTTCTTTTGAAACTGGTCAGTTGTAGTTCACCCCAAATTTCAGATTCCTGCTTTCCATTTTGAGTCATGAACCCTACCAAATTCATATACGTGAAGTGAAAGCTGGTGAAATTTCAAATAGTCTTTAGTTTCACAAAGACACAACGCAAAAGGCAATGAGTCACTGAAGATATTCTGTAGGCAAAAGGAAAACACTTTGCTGAGCTTGGACAGTCAGGGACCCGGTAAAATTGCTTATTACAGTTATTGCTGCACCATCAGAAGATATACTGTTTAAAGACATGGACTTGCTGTGTGGTCTGAAAATAGAGAACAAATGAATTCCTGCAATTTTCTGCAATTTCTGTAAAGAGAGGGGACCAGCTAGCTCATCTTGGAAGATAAAAGGTGGGAGGGAGAACGGTGGCCAAAAGTTTTCCCTTTTCTTGTCCCCAGTTCAGCAATATGCATAAAATATGAATTAAACACTCTTGAGAGAGGCCTTCTGATACACTTAGATTTTGCCAGAGATACACTGCCTTTTTGAGAGGGCAAAAACTGAACAGATTAGGAGAAAATATCTGTGGTTCCTAACTCAGCAATACTGGAGATTTCTATTATAAACTGCATTCCCTTAGTTTTGTTTTTACTATTTGTACCCAACAGAAATATAGGAAACATTATTTAGAGGATTTTGTGTCAAAGAAGATGAAACTACAGATTTTTAAAATCTAGATTAGCAACTCTGGTTTGTTTGAAAGTAGCCCCATGCTGGTTTAAAAACCTGTGCAATTTTCAAGCTTACAGTGAGACTATGTCCCATAGAGCAACAATGGAGCTGGGTGTTGCCTGTGGTCTTGCAGCAGTGATGAAGATCTTTGGAGTACATGTGACGATGAAACAAATGAAGAGAATCTGAAGACCCGAAGGTGGGGTGTTGATGACCTTTTCCATGACACATGATACTTGCCAGAAAAATGTACTCAGTAATTTCTGCACTGTGCTTAGCACTCCTCTTTGAAGTTCTGTCATTTAGAAAAATGGATGGTCTTTTTCTGCAGGAATTTACTCATCCCTATGCATGCTATTCTAGTTGTTAATCACTCTGGCAGCTAAAGTTCAGTCTTATTTCTAGATTGAATTTTGTCAACATTCAGCTTCTAGGCATTGGGTCTTACTGTAGCTTTCCTTCCTGCTAGGTGATACTATCACCCATCAGATTCTCACAGAAATGTTACTAAAATCAAGCCTATTCCAATATTTAGCTCATACCTAATTTCAGTCTTCAAGCACTACTGTGAAGACTGCAGGACTCTGGCAGCACCAGCATGCTGCTGTGTCACCTGCTCTGTGCAAGACCTGTCACCTACACTGAGAAGCACAAACTTAAGGATGGGTTTTGCTTAAGTACGTTTCTATGAATTTGATTTTTCCAGAACTTTTCTGTAACCCAGATGCTCATGCTGTTGTTACTTCTGTATTGTCCCACACTTTTATCGCTAATGGCTCAAGACATTCTGATTTCAGATTAGTGAATACATCATAAAATAGAAGCTGCCTAAGTTGCCTGAATCCAACAGTCCCCAGGAAGTATTTTATGTAAGCTGAGTCAAAACTAATTGGCTTTTCTTTATATCTGCACTCTTACACTCTCATCAGTTGTGCACTTTGTGGAAGGCAGTTTATGAAGCAGCATGTATCAAACTATCTTTAGTGATACATAGGCTGCAGTGTTGTTTAATAACTATTGCACTGTTCATCTCAGTGTCCAAAGAATGACAGTAAAAAATTGGGTACCCAAAGCGGATGCCAGGAAATAGCTGAAGAAATTTGATCTAAAAATTGATAAGAGACACCTTAGAGCAGATACACTGAGAAGAGAGGTAACAATGATACTGGACAGTTATAAAACTTCTTCAGATACCACTCCTTAAGGCAAATACTCTCTGGGAACCAGACATGTGTCTGGAATATCTGGCTTATGTCCAGCTCTGTATGTACAGTAGATATGACCATTGATTTCTAGTCATATATTATACATGGTATTTTATCTTTGAGAAGTCAAACAGAACTTACTTCACTCCATGGGTGATGGAAATTCTAATCACGTATTGTGAAACCCCACAATGATTTTTTTTAAATAGCATTTGTAATAGAACATAGAATAAAATATTTTTGCTAAGCTTAGAAATACAGAATGGGATCAGTAGTACAAAACTGGATCACTCAGTTCTTTTTTGCTTTCTTCTGAGTGCTAACATAGCACACTTTACCTGGGGACAGGTACGGTTGATGTCTTTACCTACTTCAGATCTCACCTGTATCAGCTTCTTAGCCTCTCCCTCACCTTTTGGGCCTTATCACTGACCTATTTTCTTCAGGTGAGACTTGCAGCAAAAGTGCATTATGATGTTCCAGCCATGTAGGATTGCCAAAGAATGAATGGAAAAGGAGTTTTTTGCATTGCTAGTATTTGTTGGAGGCCTGTCCCCCTTCTATGAAAGTTTTTTCCCCTTTAAAATGACACAATATATTTTTAATGTTATTTTTCTTTTCTTTCTTCTTAAATAATAATAATGGAGAAACAGCCTATTCTTATCAAAAAGAATAAAGGCCAGAAACCCAGTCTTACACATCAGGTTGTGTGACTGTCATGAATTAGTTCTTGGACAGAGTTTCTAATATTTCAAAATAAAGTAACTGATTATACATATTTTGATATTGCATTTTTAAAAGGAATTGAAGCATCTGTCTTGAAAGAGTCTTTGGCAAGTACAATTAATTTTTCAAATATTAACAATGAGTGCAGCTGGAACTTCTCCAATATGAATAAAATTTCTGAACAACCTTCATTGCCATTCATCTTGAGAAATCTTTGGAAAGTCTTGGCCTTCCTCTATAACCGCCTCTTTAGTGAGGGGGTCTGTAAGTGTTAAGTGAAGACATAGGACACATTTCTGGGGATGTAGGAGGATAGATTAATATTCCGATGGTTTAGTAGAAGACATTAATGAGTTTGTTAGGTCTTATTTCAGTAGCTCTTACATAAAGTATACAGAACTAAACAGAACCAAAGATATATGCACAGTATGCAGAACTAAACAGAATCCAGAATATTAGAGTCCATCCAGTATTTTTACTCTTACAGGTCTTCTATTTTCTCTTTGCTTGCTTTAGTTCTCATACAGAGTTCCTCATCTTATTGAATTAGTTTATGTCCTTACAGACCTGAGTGATGTAATTAATAATGCAGTACTCAACATTAACATGCTTATAATTTCCATTTCCAAGTGTTTAAAGTTACCATGTCACCTTAGCATAGATAACACCATGGTAGCTATATAAGCAAAAGGCAAAACCATATACCTTAATGTTGACTACTATAGTTGGCATTTTTATAACACTTTTTATTTGTGTTTACAGACATGAACTGATTAATATCTACAATGGTTTTTTTGACATCAGTAACAGAGTCTCACATTGCTCAGTCCAATATTGTATACTTGGGGGCTGGGAAGAATTGGAAGAGAAATACCATAAAATTAAAGATGTTTATAAAATATGATTGACTAGGACATTAATAAGGAGCACTGTAAGCTGCCAAGCTAAAGATCATCAGTCAGGTCCAAAATTCCTGCAATTGGCATAGGAATCATGATATTCATTAAAGTAACGGTGCGTGTTTTATTTGCCTCTGGACTTGAGCTATTAGAACACACTTGATTCTTGTTTCTTACTTCTCTCTCCTACCAAGAAAGTTTTAGCTTTACTCTCCAAGTAGAAACCGAAAGTCTCACTTTCCCCAAGGAGTTGAAGCTACAAGAAAAGTTGCTAATATTACAGGTCTCACATTAAGCCGCAAGAGCTGTCAATGGTGAGCAAAACAAGAGGGATCCCTTTTGCATATCAGCTCCATTTCACAGTGGGACAAAGCTGCAGATGTGTCCTCACGTTAGCCAAAAACATTCCAGTACTTTCCTATGCCTGCCACTTCCTAGAAGTGGAGTATTGAAGATGGTTCTTCTACTTAGAAGAAAACACTTCTGTTCCCTCTCTTTCCACAACTCTTAAGGTCTCATTCCCTTTTGGGTAGGCACACCACCATTGCAGCATACCTGTCTCAACAGAAGAAATCACGTTGAGCAAGACGGAGGCCAGGCAATGAACCTCCAGTTGTTTTCCCTACAGATCATGCCTAAACAAACCGACATTATCCTTGCTGATTCAGCCATAAATTTCTTTCTGTAGCAACTGAAA
Source organism: Xenops minutus (assembly GCA_035221455.1). Taxonomy (NCBI): domain Eukaryota; kingdom Metazoa; phylum Chordata; class Aves; order Passeriformes; family Furnariidae; genus Xenops; species Xenops minutus. Next base: position 28,752,943 of record JAWWEE010000040.1, read on the forward strand.
ATGCAAGGGCTAAATGAAGAGAAACAAAACTGACACAGGGAATAGCTGTGATATAAATACAAATGCAGTGAAAGCCATATATTTAAGAAGAGATGAAACTCATTCGGATGAGACTAATTTATAGAATGGATGAAGTGAAATATTCAGCAATATTCAAAATAAAGTTCCTGTAGTAAGAAATAGATGAGAAAATAATCTAACTGGATACTATTGAAATTCCATTTTCTTATAGTGGGAATAATAAATAGCATCACTAATTTTTGTGAGTTGCATCCCAAAAGAAGTCAGAATGTATCTTCAATGATTTTAACACTGTAAGGAAAACAAACAGTATAGGGGAAAAAATAATCAAGATTTTATTTCTGAATATGGACTTTAAAGACACATTCTTCAAGGAGGAATTTATTGATACTGTGAGTGCTAAAGAGTGACACCACTGTGAAGAGAAAACTCTTTGCTCAGATGCTCAGCACAGTTGCTAACTACAGTCTTTTCTTTCCCTTGCTGCACAGGGCTCCCTGATATCACCAGAGCTGACCTCTCATGAAGAAGGAAGAGCAGAATACTGGGGCAAGAGAAAGGATGCATTTCTGTTACAAAAGTCAGGATATATGTGGGTATGTTTAGTGCTTCAGAACAAGTTCTGGGATATTTTCCAGTTTTATATGGGACTTCCCCTGCAAAACCTCCACCCCAGCTAGTTTTGACATCATGTTGCTCAAATCTTCCCAGCTCATCTACTCCTAGCTGGTGTGTGGGGTGTGGATGTGGGTGTGTTAGAGAGGCATGGTTCAAAAGGACCCCCTCTTGGGCAGCGGTGGGCTCCCGTGGGCTTTTTCTCAAGCACTGTGGCTGCCTGCTAGCCACCCCTGGGCAGCATGAGGGCTGGGTCATCCCTTGGGGCACCTTGTGCACTGGTGTTGGGAACACTTGCCAGAAGGGTGGGCAAGTGTTGGTCCCCTCCCCAAGCAGAGTCCAGGGTCCATTGCCGGGCTTCACTTTCCAGCCTGCATGAGGGATTGTATTGCAACATCTCCCTAGGCATGCTTGTCAAGGTATTTTGAAGAAGGTCATAAAGACTGGCTTTCAGAAGCCAGAGACATCTCGAAATTGCTGCAGGTTCCTTCAATCATCAGGTGAAGATAAAAGCTTGGAAGGACTGTATCTACCCTGAAGAGTTCACAGAATCACTGAATCAACTAGGCTAGAAAAGACCTCTGAGGTAATTGAGTCCAGCCTATAACTGAACACCACCATGCCAACTACACCATGGCACTAAGTGTCACGCCTAATCTTTAGTTAAACACCTTCAAGGATGATGACTCCACCACCTCCCTAGGCAGTCCATTCCAATGTCGAATCACCCTTTCTATGAAGAACTTCTTCCTAATGTCCAGCCTGAACCTCCCCTGGTGCAGCTTAAGACTATTGAGTTTATAAGCTCCTCTGAAGACAATTGGAGAAGCTGAACATGGTGGGATATATTTTCTGAAGTTGTCTCCTTGCATAAAGCAAATTTAGATGTGATGAATCAGCCCTTTCCTTGCCTCTAATAGCCCTGACACAACATGCCTAAAGTTTCGGTGATGTAGACGGGATTCCACCCTCTGTTTTACTCTGTAAACACTTGCTGGCCGAGACCTGTTACTCATTGCCACTGATCACACGAGAAAGAAACTGAAGTCTGTAAGTGTTTCCAGGATGGAGTCATTAGAGTGGGAGTGAATATCTGTTACACAGACCTACATTCTTCACAAGAAAATGACATGGATAGATTAAGTGTTGCAATTTACTGTAGATCTGCCATGTTAGCTTAGTGTGTATCTATAGTGTCTGTCAAGCTGTTACAGTTTTATTGATCCAGATTATTTTTTTCTACGTTAACTTGAGGATTAAAGAGAAAAGATTATGTGATGATTAATCACAGGTTAGATGTTTGAATGCTTAGATAGGATTAAAGAAATTCTGTCTTACATCCCAGTGCAGTATTTCAGTTTGAATAGGGTTTTTTTCCATGCCATTATTTCCACCAGATCCCACTTAAAAGTGGAGACCTAACTTTTTTTTTTCCCCCAAGCTGATAATGCAGTTGTAATTACAATATCCCAACACTGTGTACATTTGATGATAATATGCTTATTATATCCTTCCCTAGCTGGAAGATAGAAGTACCTGGAGTCTTTTCTGAACTTGGAAAGAACATACCCTAAATCATGTAACTAACTGAAAGAAACCGGAGAAGGCAGTCTGTTTAACATCCTTCTTTATTGAAATGCTCTTGGTATTGCAATGTTTTTAGTTTGAAGGGGGAACCTAGATGTTGCATGACTTTTGATGATCTCTGCTTTGATTTGGGAGAGTTTGTCCCTGGGAAGTATAATTACATATCTGATACGGATCTGTTCAAATGAGATAATTCATAGTCTAGTTAAGAACTTGCAAAGCTGCCAAATAAATAGATGTCTAAAATTACCCTTTCCTTTTTCTGATCTAGACATGTGCAGGTTATTTTGTATACAGGCCATTGTCTTCTGCCTTCTGAAGAACTGTATGATGTATTATATGAAAATCTTACTTGACAGTCATGGTGGTTTATGCATCAGGGTTTAGAAAGCTGTAAAGCTTTATTCCTCAGCAGTGAAAACACTGGAAAAATTAAGGCTCATGATAGTTTTGTTTTGGATATAAACAAATGTTAAAAGTGCTTCAAGACTGCTTGAAAAAAAAATCTTTTATCTCTTTTGCTGATAAGAACTTTTCATTCTCATTTGAGTATTGGCCAAATTGTGATTTTCTTACTCACACAGTAACAATTTTTTTCCTCATCATTTGACCTACTAATAGCTACAGGATTACTCATGGTGCAAAGCTTTATTCAGTGTATAGATATCTCAGTCCTGCCTGTAGTGTTTATCTGGTTTCACACCTCGAGGTCTCTCCTTTATCTACTGATCTTTTTCTTCTCTCTTTTCTCTCTCTCCCTTCACTGTGGGAACATACACATATAGATGGGGACATTTCAGCAGGTGGGTAGCTTGAAACTTGGGTGATTAGTGTGGTATTTGTCAGATTTTGTCTTTGATCCCTTTGTTATTTAAAACTAGCAAATATTCTCATATTCCTTAGGGGGAGAGTGTGAATCACTTGAGTTTGCTCTTAAATGAATAAACAGCAGCTCCAATTAGAGCTCCAATTAAATTGGAAAAAAAAAAAGGTTTTATTTTTATCTATTTGTTTTGATGGGTGGGCCTTTAACTGCAAAACAAGTAAATGCTCTGTGTGTTGGATTTACATAGCTGATTGACACCATGCAGTGTCTGCTCTGAAGTTAGAGACCAAACAGAGATTTCTATCCGCAGGGACCCCATGGCATCTGCCAGAGGGGAGTCCCTGCTGTTAGGTTGCTCTCATCAGCCTCCACTTACCCTTGGTCTACAGAATGGCTTAACATCAGGTCAGTCAGAGAAGCACCCTGACAGATGACATTTTATTTGGCTGCAAAATCCCATGATCAGGTTTCAGGCAGCTATTTTAGACCTCTTGGGCCAAAGGATCAGAGCACCTCCTTCCTTTGCTTCCTTTCCTCATGACGAACTTCATCTTAGTTCATTGCTTCACGGTCCAGCTCTTCCAGTAACACTGTCTCTGCATGATGACAACAGTGCAGGACACACCTATATCTTCCCAGTTTGCTGCTGCTGTTTAGCAGGCTGCCACCAGGATACTTTAACATACAAATCCCATTTTGGTCTCCCATGTGTACTCCATCTCCTGGCTCTAGCAGCTATATAAACACCATGCAACTGTTCCTAAGGAAGGGATGGCAGATCAAAACCTCAGAAGATAATGAGTCAAGGACTCCCTACCCCCCAGCAGGCTCAACCAGCCACCTGAAGGCTGCGCACCTGCAGCTCTGTCTTGTCTTTGGGACAGCCATTATGTCAATAGGCTGAGAGAGTTGTCTGTGTTCCTGTTGCATGCACCTGCCATAACCAGCAAATATCGAAATTTATTCTTGTTTTGAACACTCCTATTGTTCTGAGAAGGGGCTACATGATGTACACTAACATACAAATGAAAACGGTCAGTGTCAGATCTTGGGGCCGCAGACTGAACTTTTTGTTAAACAGAATGATGCACCGTGAAAGCTGAACTTCAGGCATGGCAGACAGCTGTTCCACAGTGCCACTGAAGTTTGCACAGTGAAGTGTGGTGATTGTCTTCTTTGGGTATGTGAGCGACACTGACCTTTTAGATTATGACTGCCCTGGATATATTCCCTTCTCCTTTCCACCTCTGCTTTTTCTTTCTCAGCTGACTGACAAGAAGGTGGAGGGATCGTGGTATCAAGAAAATTTGGGCATGAAGGGTTTGAGAGCAGTCCTGGAGAGCAGGCCTTGTGGGTACTGATGGCTGACAAGCTGGACATGACCCATTGCAAGGTCATACATGCCAGAGAGGAAACCATGTCCTAAGCTGCATCAAAAGCAGCATGGCCAACAGGTCAAGGGAGATGATTCTCCCCCTCTACTCCACGCTCATGAGATCCCACCAAGAGTGCTGTATCCATCTCTGGGATCCTCAGCACAGGAAGGATATTAACATGTTGTAGTAAGCATGGACAAGGGCCACCAAGGTCATTAAAGGGATGCAACACCTCTCCTATGAGGAAAGGCTGAGAAAATTGGGGCTGTTCAGCCTGGAGATGAGAAGGCTATGGGGAGACCTTATTGTGGCCTTTTGGTACTGAAAGGGAGCTTATATGAAAGACAGGGACTGACTGTTTAGCAGGGCCTGTAGTGATAGTACAGGGGGTAATGGCTTTAGGCTAAAAGAGGATAGATTCAGACAAACTATAAGGCTGATTTTTTTAATTATGAGTGTGATGAAACACTTTCTCAGGTTGCCTCAAGGGATGGTGGATGTCCCATCACTGGAAACATTCAAGATACAATTGGACAGGCCTCTAGTTGATGTCCCTGCTCATTGCAGGGGAGTTGTACCAGATGATCTTTAAAGGCCCCTTCCAACCCAAACTATGATTCTATTTTCAAAGAGGCCAGTGCTTGTATTGGTGTCTGGTATATAACTGTATTTCATGTTGGCCACAGACAACTTGGAGTTCCATGCAAGGCATTAAGAGGAAGAGCCCTGTCTTATTCATGTGTACATTTTCAAATTATCTGTTTTCAAAGTCAGCAGAGGAAGACAGAAGGATCCCTGAAGAGGACAGATGAGACTGACAAAAACAAGTCCGGATGTGAAATAATGTCCCAAAAAACTAGGGGCACTTAGTTTAATATGGCTAAGATGGGCATCTATCTTGAGGAGCAGGAACAGCATCCTCCTTGCCCCACTTCACTAAGCATAGAAACATTTCCAGTCTGTTTAGGAACAAAATGGTACACTTAGGGCACCATATGCACCGAGAGCAGTGCCACCTTGGGGAACCTTTGATTCTTCCAGGGTGCTGTATGGGGAACATACCTGCCAGAGTGGCATAAGCACACCATGCCTGCAATGAGAATCTGGTAACTAGGCATTTTGGGCCTCCTCATAGCCCCTTCTATCACCATGGCAGCTGCATCATCTAAATGTAGATAAATATTGACTTGTTCTCAGAAGAATGATAGTTTCACATGATTTTCCAACACTGCATTAATAAGCAACTTGCAATTCAGTTAGACAAACTGTCAGTAATGCCAGCCAAATAATTTACATGGCAACAGATTGTAACAGATTCTAACATAACAAAATTCTTTACCCAAGATCAACACTGTAATTTATATACAGATCATTATGGAAGCATATGAGATGGATCTGACCATCCAGGTTGCTTTATGATTTTCTGATACTATTGGATTATTTGGAAAAAAAAAATATTGCTTTCTATTTGGTTGATATTTTGCCCTTCTCTCATTAAAAAGCACATCTGAGTCTAAAATTAAAATGAAACACAAAAACAATTCCTGGATGAAATACCAAATTTTTCAATTATATGAAAAGAGAATGCATAGTGCTTGTCAATGTTATGTTAATGTATTATCTTATCTGCAATACATGGAGAAATTGTATGTATTGTCTAAATGCATCTCCGAGGGTATCAGTTGTCTCTGCTGGTTGAGGACAGTGTCTTGAAGCCTTCTTCAAGCTGAATTTAAACTGAGTTCAAAAGCTTCTTGATGAAATTTGTCTCATGACATTTGGATCTATGTTTGTCAGAGGATATGTGCAAACCATCTAACAGATAAGACAGGCTCCTGATTTTCCTAACTCTTAGCTTGTCGGGAGAGACTTAGCTGCTATAGAGTGTGAAAGCCTGACTTACTAATTCTGAGTAGCCTCCAACCTGACCCTCTCTCCCAGCTGGTAAAAGAAGAAGCCTAGGAAACAGCTAAATTAGATGCTTAAAATTCAGTACAACTAATAGCCTGGCAATGTGTTCACCCCCTGTTAAACAGCTTACATAGCCAAAGGCCAAATTTTGCAGCAACATAGAAGCTGCAGAATTTCAAGCTGTGCTTCAGGGACCATGACCAGCAACTCAGGGTGGACTTCAGAGCTGGAAACAGCTCCTGGCTCTGGAGAGAATGAAAAGCCTTTCAAGGAGTATCTGTATTGCATGACCCAGGATGTGCATGCTGCACGTAATGTGGTAATAAGCCTACCAAGCTCCTCCAATAAAACTGTAATTTTTTGAATTAACACCTCTTTCAAATATATCCCTTTGTCTCCTGACATTGATTTTGAAAGAGTTCACAGTTCATGATCATAACGTGCCGTTCTGTGGCCTCCAAGTGTGTGTTTCTGTGCAGATCTATTGTGAAATATGCTAAGAGATGAATATGAAACATTACATCCCAGTAAGACTGAGTGAAGGAGTGTGATCAAGGTCATAGGAATCACTCCAGGAGGTCTGAGTGTAACATCTGACAAAATATTACAAAAAATAAGTTTTGGGGTTTTTTCCAGGAAAAGCAACAGAAAACTCTAGGTCAGATTACTGAACTGGATAACAAATGTCCCAGTGAGTCCTCAGACTGGGAGACTCTAGTCAAGACGTGATAAAAACAAGAGCAAATGTATTAACTTTCAAATTAGGATGCTCTATGGGTGAATGCAACACTGGTTTAAGAGAGGTTGCTGCATGGACATCTGAATGTGCACTGTGGTGGTTAGTATTAATGGGAGGTAGCTGAAAAAGCTACTCAGGCTCACCATAAATCAGCACTCGACACTCCCACGTCTGCGGGTAGAGGAAAAAATTACTCACACCGTGTCCAAAACTATGTGGAGGGGTTTGGTTTTGGCTTGTATTCACCTGAACTCTGTGGGTTCCAAGCACACAGATGTAAGCAAACTTCATGAAAGTCTCCATTATTGGTATATGGCTTTGACATTTTCTGAAGCCTAGAGACTCTAGCTTGGAGTGGTTAATTGGCACCTTAGTTGCCAAAAAACTCCCAGCCACTAAGGGGACATTGGTATCACATGAGGAACAGCTAAGTTTCATAGAAAGAAGCAGATTAATAGATGACACCCTGGTGGAAGAAAAGAAGAAAATGTCCTGAAAGGTGTTAGAAAACGTCTTGTTCATAGGAACAGAGAAGGCTGTGAGAAAGGGATCAAACAACTCCAAAGAAAAGGTTCCTTCAAGCCATAGAGAAAAAAATTTGCCTTTCCCCCTTATCACTCAGAATTGGGGACAGCATCTGACAATATCAAATTTGCCTGGGAACTCTATCCAGGAAAATGGGAGACAGCCAAAAAATTCTAAAATGCTGCTTTTTAATAAAGTGGAAGAAGTTTAAGCAAGATAACTTTGATTTAACTCATTGAAAAATTATAAACAGCATAGGCTAGGTCACCATATTCATTTTACATTATTGTTCAGCTGGAATCATGCAGTGAGCTGAGGCTACAGCAGAAAGAAGTAAAACACCTGATTTCCACGTGCGTTCAGCTAAGGCAGTTTGTGCTACTTAAAGGTCACTGTGCACACCATGGAGTCCAGCTACATGGTGTCAACAGGAATTTCTCAGGGGGCGATAGGCAGAAGGGGTCTGTGGACTGGTTGGGAACACAAGCCCAAAATGGTCTGCTAAACAATGATCAACAGAATGAATTTCTAGTGGTAGACGTAGGTGTGAGTTCATCCACTGTCACTGTTTTACCACTCTATTGGTGGTCCATTATGCAAAGATGCATCTGATGTCTACATGGAGATAAAAATGAGATTAAGCTACATGCCACCTGAAGGAGCTTTTGCTAACATGGAAATGCTCATCAAGAATGGCTTGTGAAGTTGTATTTAGTAAATAGGACTGTGTTGCTTATCTAGGCTTGTAAAACCTAAAGGCAGACATTATCATATTGGCAAGTACTCATCAAAGAGTGTCAAGATAACATGGTTTGTTCGTGAGACTGATGTATGTAGCACAGACATAAACAATTTCCCCTGACAAATTGGACCTGTTCTAAGAGCAATTCTAAACAAGTGTTTTCTAGTCTGAACATTGTCTGAAAGGTGTCTTCCAGTGTGATGGACTTGTTAAATGCCACAAGTGACTATAGCATCGAAGATTTTTGCCTCTTAGAAGCATGGATGGTCTCCTATTACAGATTTGTTCCCTGCCTGGAAATCCTGTAACTCTAATTGCTTTTAAATGTTTTTTCTGGTATTTATTCTATTTATAGTTTCTAGATATTTGTGAGCATGTGCGTCCCCAAGGGGTTTCTGTGCTGACCCATGTCTGGACATCACCAGCTACAGCAGCAGAAGCAATGCTGGAAGGAGTGGAGGGCTCAGTAGCATGCTGCGTCAGCTTCCCTTTACTCCTGTGGTCTCATGTGAGGTTCTCTGCCCCCTTGCCAACGTTTCTCCTTCAACATCTGATTTGTCTGTTTGAGAAGGTCTTTCTCTGTGGGGAATTTCTTGGTGTTACTGAAAATCAGTGATGAAACTGTGTTACAGACAGCACTGGTCAAACCTGGCAATAAGCAAGGTTCACTTCACTCAGCTCTGGTTTTAATTGCTCTGTTTTCCCCTTCCATTTTCCATAAAAATAATCTTTTTACAGAACAGGATTATCCATGCAATTGGATTAAAAGAACCAGAATCTGACTTTCATTTCATTTCTTACTTTTGAAGGTATTTTACTGTCTGCTGGAAAATTATTCTCTTCCAAACAGTACTTATGTCCAGACTCTCTTACTGAAAGAATACCCATAGTTAATCTTATATTTCAAAAGATGCTTTCTCCATACCTTTTGTACTCTACTACTACACTAAAAAGCTCATTTTTGTACAAAGTCAGATTCAGTTACTTTAAGTCAAGTGGAGTTTTAAAACTTTCCTGCAATTTTTTGACAATAGTTTATACCTAAAATTACCTAAACTACCTAAATGAAACCTCTCAAATTTGTCAAGATCTGAAGAGCCAGCTAAGCAGCGGTGAAGAAGTAAAGGACTTAAATTTACTTTAGACTATAAATAGAAGCATATTTATAAGCTTGCATAAAAAAATGGTTTTCGTAGGGGAAGAAAGTCAAGGAAGCTGATTCTTTTAGGTTTTGATTCTGCAGCATGCAATTTTCTGTGATCAGTATTAGTCACTTAAAGAGACAGAGCATTCCAGGACAAAGGAAACGTAATTGTAAAAATGCCTTGGGCAAAGCACCTCTATGTTTGGTTTTAACAGTAATAAGTTTTGGTGACCAATATAAATTAGCAGTTCTTGAAGACCTACTTTGCTCTACAGTCCATAATTTAGATCTTAAGAGTTTATAATTCTGAATTAACAGCTCTGTACTACAATTAATCCCTTGATGCTGCAAATTCTTCTTCAGCTTTCTCGCCCAGTACAACATAAAATTGTTCTTGGGCTTTGGACTCCTTGGAGACAGAGTTAAACACTGACAGCCTGAAGATGTTCAGAGTTGGAATTCCAATTTATTATCATACAGACCTAAAATCCAACTCTGGGATCATCAAAAAAACCCAGCTTATACATCAGAATGCATGTACATATGTGCATGCATAAGAGTGTCAATACCTCCTTGTAAAAAGGGGAGCTATTAAAAGAGAATACAGATACACAAAAATAGTCTTACATAAGCAGCACAGTAAATTCTGGTAGGAAATTACAGCTACTACTCCGAAGTGCAAGCCAAGAAAGAAAAAAAAAAGCGCCCCAAACATCCAATATTTCACTAGTCAAAATTAAAAAAGGTAACATACAAACTTATATAAAAATGAATCCAGAAAATATACTGGGAAAAAAAAAGTTCAGAAAACAATACAACCCATCTGCAGTTCTTGAAACTGCTCATAGAGTACAGGATCCATGTCATGAGTTAGAGAAGAAAACCATTGCTATTGGTAACCAAATCCTTAAAAGCATGAAAGACACAATAAATAAAAATAAAACAAAATAAAACAATAAGCTTATAAACAATAACGTTTTCAAGCTGAATTTATTTCATGTGATTGGAAACAGACCTTTATTATTAAATAAATTTTAGTCTAAAATTACTAAATCCCCTTTATGTTACTAGTTTTCTGAATGTTTTATGGGGGTTTTGGATGGAAACATATGAAATGCTTAGAAAAAGAAATTATTGTATTTTAAAAAAAGTGAACACTGAAAAGTTTATTTTTTATTTGAAAAATATCATGCAGCACTATGACATATGTTGTGGCAACAGAGGGAAGAAAACCAGAATTAATACTCATCAGAAGTGAGTAGTAGGAGACTTGAAAGGAAAACTTCTGTCTTGTTAAACAGCAGTTCATGATTTCATCACTTCCTTCATTATGTGATCTCTATCACCTGGTGCTTTGGAACAGCCTTTACTCAGTCAACAAATACTTATTAGCCACACAGAATTTTAAAGGTATCCTGTAAACTTTCATCATATTTAAAGGAGGGTCAATTTCAAACAATCAGAGATTACAAAATACCACCACCAGCTTTAAAAGATGATATGTTTTGTTAATATACACACAAGCATACTGATTATTCTTGTGCATTTGCAGATGAACACTGAAACGTGTTCAGTATTTATTAGAATATTCTTTAGTAGAAACTACCACCATCATAGGTTTGGGGGTTTTTTTATGTAGCTATTAATGCTTTCTAAATTTTCAGGTTCAAAAGTTGGCACCTGTATGAAGTGAGGTTGAAAATTTGGCACCTAAGGAATGGAACAAAATTTGGGACAGAGTCTTGTTTGATTTGGCAGCTCTCTGGCCTCACTTAGATCCAGCATTAGATTTCTGGAAATATTTCATCTTCTTGAATGCCACATTTTGGGTATGCACTGGTGCAGTTTGCAGTGCATTTACGTTATCTATAACATAATAACTACAGCATATAAATAAACCAAACCCACTAGTAATTCCCTCTGCAAACTTTACAGAAAGAGATGCCCTGATTTCATGCAGAAGTCTGGGTGGGCAAACAGAATCAAAGAATCATAGAATCATAGGATGGTTTGGATTGGAAGCAACCTTAAAGATCACTCAGTTCCAAACCTCTACCATGGGAAGTGACACCTCTCATCAGACCAGTTTGCTCAGAGCCCCATCCAATCTGGCCTTGAACACTTCCAGGGATGGGGCTGGTCTAGGGCTTTTTTCAGACTTGGTCTCAGCAATGTTTGTACCCTAATCTCAGCTCTGCAACAAGCTCCTAAATGATAAAGAGTGAATCAAGTAAAACCCATGTGCTTCATCATATCCTAATTTAAGGGAAGTAGACAGGGAGTAGCAACTAGAAAGCATAAACTGGACCTACACTCTATCACAAAGGGCACTGCCTTTGGTTTATAAACCCAGAACACAGTGACCAGAGGCACTGGCTGATCCAACAGATCATCATGCCCAGTTTCTTTTTGGACTGGCTTTTTTACGTGTTTCAGCAGCAAGTGTTTCTATCACGCCATATTTTCTTCTGTCAAAGGATAGCACCATGTTACAAAGGCAGGTATTGTGTCTCCCTGCTTCCCACCATTACCCGCTGGGTTTTACAAACTCTGTTTATTTCAAATAACATTCTTCACATTCTTTCATGAGCAATAAGAGCCTTGGGATGAGAAAGATACTTTTATTATTTGTTTGTGGCTATGTTAAAATTAGAGGATCTCACCTCAGAAGTTAAAGTTATTTCCTATATCTGAAGTTATTCAGTCAAATAGAAATTTAAGACTGAATTTATCTGAATCTTCCCAGGCTTTACATGGACTTAATCTTGAATCTCATACACATTTAGAAGAATTCACTGTATAACTAAGTGGAAGATCAGAGGGAATTGTATTATTCAGACCTATGCCCTGGACTATGAAACTGTCTTTTGTTATTGAAGCAATCTTCATTCAAAAAACCCAGGTAACAGGAATCCATTTTGGGAACAATATTACAAAATCAATTTCTGACTTTTTTGTTGTCAGTAGTAAATGTTTACATGCATTTTCTCAAAGTATCAACCCAAGACTGTTTTGAGAGGTTAGTTTTTTGGTTATCCTAATATTGAGCACTGCTGTTATTTTCTTGTCTGTGTCCACTGACTCTAGAATAAAACCCTGGGTACTGAAGATGAAGTTTAAGTGTAAGATCTGCTTCATTTAAGAATGACCCAGCTGAACCCAGGCACATGCCTGACTACCATGTTGAACTGCAGCCTGGCAAATGCAGCCATTAATGGTGACAATTACAGAACTATTTCAGATCATCAGCTCTATAGACTAAAAGTATAAAGAAGTACCTTAAAAAAAAATAAATCTGTGTTTGTTACTTATGTGATGGTGATTTAATTTCCTTAGCCAGTCATCATGGTCTGTAAGGATAAATAAATCCTCAACATTTTTAAATCCACCAGTACAGCAATGCATGCAGGGACAAATGTCATCCCTTTTGTAGGAAGCAATTTTCATGTTGTAAGCAGCTAAGATGAAAGCAACACATAACTCATTTAGGTAGTGCCGCAGACAGACTCAGGCATCTTGGCATGTCAGCCACAGTCTCCTGAATTCCTTCAGCTGCCTGTCTGCAGCTGGAAAGGCTCTGCATACTGTGGATAAAAGTAGGGATAGACAGTATAATGGAGCAGTCTGTAATGCTTGAAAAGTGCTTTAATAATACTGTATGAAATTTTTTAAAAAAAAAGAAAAAGAAAAAAGAAAAAATAAGAAGGAAAAATAAGAATGATTTTGACTCAGTTGTTTATGGTCAATTGTCTCACACAGTTTGCTGGTTGTATGTCACTTAAGCTACCTCTGTTTCCTCCCCTTCAAACAACCTCTTCTGGTACAATAGAAATAGTTCCATATATTTCATGGACCCAGTACAAAGCACAAATCCAAGTCATTATAGTCTGAATCTCACACAAGATAATGTTACATATTAAATTCTCTTAATAGAAGAAATATGATGCCAGTTTTAGCATAGTTTAGCTATATTCCCATTCAATACAGCATATGCTAACCATACATCAAACTTTTTATGGAGCTTTGGGTTAGATACTTACAAATGCGCAATTCTTTATCTATGCATACTTACTGCTACTATTCTAGAAACAAACTAAATGAAATTTCCTTAAAAAAAAGGTTCCAGTTGCTTCTGCAAGATATATTTCTCCTGCTGTTGTTACTGTTAATTGAGAGCGAAGTTGCGTGGGTTGAGCTCCAACTGCATGTTCATTCGGGCTTATTATGCTACAGAGCAGTGAGTCATGACAGGCTGATAAAGGCAGATGCTGTACCTTTCTGTACTGAGATTAGTTTACATTTTAATTATGTTTTGACAGTAGAGTCGGCCTTTCATTAGTGTTACAGGGCTGCAACATCTCCCAAAGGTGGAACCAGCACACAGTTTCCATCACATGTGGGTTTCCTTTGATACTGCCCTCACTGTGCCATGAAGGAACTGCATTGTGCATTCAGGTCGTGAAGGAGCAATCCAGTCGAGTTCCACAGGACCCTGCTTCTGACAGCCAACTGGTACTTCCTCCATCCCATTAAGGCATTAAGAGATGAAAAATGCAATCTAAGCATCTGTGCAGGTTATTCATATGCAGACCATGCTGTGGATAGATGCTGGAATAGTCACTTGCCTCTGCTGCTGAGCGGTGTTGGCTCATCAGGTGCAAGAATTGGTAGAAACTGGCTGGTTTATCACCAGAGAAAGAAGAAGCACAGCGGAACTGGTGTGATGTGGAGAACTATTTGCTGTTATGGAGAAATAATGCTACTGCTTTTCTAGATCTACAGAGAAAGGAGGTGTTGTGCTCAGAAAGTTTTCTCTCCCTTGACTACTTCTACTGCAATGTGCCCTCAGGTTATTTTTCCTGGGGGTTGCTTTAGCCCTAAATGATCACAGAAGTCCAGCTGTCCAGCTTCACCGGATCATCCTTGCAAAGAGCTCTAAATGTTGCGCTTTTTGCCTTTTTTTTTTTTTTTTTAAGAAATGGTTGTACTTATAGATCCCAGCTTTGCAAATCCTAACTAGCATAATTAATAGAACTCATTCAAAAATCTGATTCTGTTTTCCACATGCTCAATGTGAAGATCTATACCCTTTGTTCAGCATTTTCCTGCTCAGTGATGTTATTTTCATCTTCCAATAAACTTGTTAAATACATAAATCATAGTCAATTTTGGTAAGGCTCAGGGATTCAGATGGTGATACAAAATGGAGCACAATATCATTTTCCTTTACTTTATATTACAATTTAAACTACATTAGATTTTATTTGATTTAGAAACAAATATTGTGAGTTAAAAATTCCTTTTGAAAAAATCACATCTAATGCATTTTGCTCTTCTGAAATAATCTGCCATCTGTTGGATATGTTATTAATAACTTTGGATTTAGGGTGTGATTTTTAACAATTGGTTGCAGTGAGTAAAATCGCAGTAGAAATTCCCTGATGCAACCTAAACTATGAGCGAGACAATGGAAATCTGAATCTAAGATTTGTCAAGTTGGACACGGGCCTTCTATTGTCTGGCTGTCTGCACAAAGTTTGTGCTAGGCATTATTCAAAGACTGTTTGTTACCAACTAGACTATCTACAAAGCAGATTTTTTTTAAAAGCATGCCTTCAAATTTAAATGAGAAATAAAACTGAATTGGAAACAAGTCTTTGTGTGAAAGGTTTGTAACAATATAAATTACAGCACTTTTCAAAGTTGCCAATTATAATACAAACTCTGTATGTTCAAAAACACAAAATGGTTTTCATATTGAGAATTAACCGATATTTCAAATGAGAGAGAAATTACACAAACAACCTCTGCTCTCTTGAAGTCCTGTAGAAGAGCTAATGAAGAAGAGCTACACCAGTATAACATGAAAATTGCAGCAGGTCAATGTACTGAAGACTATACCATAGACCCTTAGCTTTTCCCATCTTACTCAGTGTTTCCCGTCAGATATTAAAAGGCTGAGTGAAAGGGAACAGCATGCCAGAAAGAAAAAAAAATTAAATTAATGGCAATATACATGCAAGAGAAAAATGTTTGGAATACCTCTAAGGAAAATACTTTTCTTCAGTTGTCCAAAAATATTGAACAGTAGCCCCCTAAAGACTGAGAAAGATAAATTAAAGCAGAGGGAGTACATAATGTGGAAGAGGGGAAGTATCTGCAGGAAATATTGCTATAATAACAAAAATAACCCCCCACAAAATTAACGTGTTCCTTTACTTGGGCTTGATAACTGACACAACATCAAACCCAAAATTAATATGAGAAACCAAATGCAATTATTGTCTAAAGAGAAAAGATGTGCAAATGAATGACCTGTTAGGTACCAGGAAAACCAGAGATGATTTTCAGCTGGTATTTGTGTAAGAGTTATGAACCTATGACAGATTAAAGCTTCAACCATTTTTTATTCTCTATAAAGGCTTGTAAACTCTTTTCTATAGCCACAGTCCTCACACAGACAACACAGTTAACCCTACTGACAAAATGGAAATAGAGTCTGCTTCAAAATAACCTGTTGATGTATGGAGAATGATGGAAACAAATGCTGCCAGAAGTAAGCAGAAAGAACATCTGAAATGAATCATTTGAAAGACGAACATATGCAGGTGGATCTGGCCAAATTAGACTTCGCTAAAGGGGAACAAAGCCCTTTGGGGGGAAAAAAAGGAAGAAAGTAGAATGAGATAATTGTTAAGAAAAATAGCACTGTAATACTTACGGGGAATGGGAATACTTCAGCTCACAAAGCAAAATGCAGGATCAGTGTAGTCAGAATAAAATCTTCATCTGGGAAAAATATCTAGTAATTTCCCCCCTTGATTTAAATGAAATTCTATTGGACACTTCTTAAGTTGAAGTAAACTGTTTACAATATATTTTCCCAAAATGTAAAAACAAAACATATTGTGTTGTATGAAGGACTCATTTAGTCTACTGTTCTGTTAACCTGAGTAGGTGATTGCTCATGCAACACTATAGCAGTTCCTTGTTGCATGTCACAAGTGGCCACCAGAATGGCTGAAACCCCCGTGCCTTGAGCATCAGCACAGCACTACTGTATTCAACTACAGATAGAAAGATTTCCTTCTGAAGCAACCACGGCAAGAAATTTTAAGACAACTGACCTAATTTTAGTTTCTAAAAATGCTTATTGGGTTATTCTGAGAAGAAAATATTGGCTGAGCATATATAGACATGCATATATTGATAGGCAGATATTTTTGGCTGTGCAAAAATTTACTTCCAAGGTGACAGCTAATATGAAATTTATTAGAAGCAAGTCACAGGATTTTTTAATGGTTTTGTTGGGTGGAACTGAACTGTATGGGGTTTTTTCATGAAGTTTTATGTATAGATAGGCCAACTTCAAAGGAGCTATGCACAATAATTTACGAAGTTGAAGCAGCAAATCATTGCAAATTACACAAATACAGAGCCTCCTAAGAATCCAGTTTGAATCACTACATCTGGTTTCCAGTGTGCTCTGGAAAACAATAAGGTTCTCCTTATACTGTTATTTGCCATAAGTTCTCAGAAATTTGTTTAGTAAATTCCTTTCATATTGGGCCTAAATATTTATGACACCAAACCAACTCCCCCTGAAATTAATGGAATTAACTCTCATTTTCCAGATGTGGAGTATCTGATGCAGCCCTGATCTCTTCTGGCATATTGGAATGTAAAATTGTTATCTAGTGCACTCTTGAACCCTGCTACCTGCCAAGAAAAAACTTTGAGTTTTCTTTCCTTCTAGAATAAGGTCTCTAGATATTATCTAGCTAGAATCATATCCTTATCCACATTTTAGAAATCTGGATAACAGATTTCAGGAAGGTATCTAGTGCCAATTTTGTTATTACAATGTGAATTATAACCATCTGAACTGTCTGCACCAGTTATAAATCCTAAATATCTTTTTCTTTGCAATTTTTCTTCCACCTGCATCATCTCACAAGCTTAAAGTTCATTGGTTTTGCTGAGCTCTTACATGAAATGAAGAAGTCATTCCACATACGCCCTAACTCTCATTTTGAAATATCAAGAACTTGTCACACTTTTTTTTTTTTTTGTTACAGTGTGAATTCCACTTCTGTAGTGTGTGATGGTAGAAAGACTTCTCATTTACACGAGGTTTTCCAGGTTTGACGTAGTCTTTGATCCAGTAAAAAGAGCATTGTTCCTCTTGGAAGTCTGCAGTAAGATTTTCACAGACCTCCACTTCATAGCAGCAGTGGGTTTCTACAAATCTGCAATGAGACCTTTCTCAGATGTGTTTGAAAATATTGGTTTAGTGCACTTCAAAGTCAGTTTAGCTCCAAAGTCAGTAGGAATGGCTATTTGTTCTTCACCAAAAGCTGTACAAATGTGTCTTTTTTTTTTCTGCAGATGATCATGGCTCAATGTCTAGAATAGCTATTATGATCATTAACTTGTTTCTAAACATCTGAATCACAGCCTTGGTAGACCTCAGGAAACTGACCACCTAAGTTTGCTGGAACGAGTATTTTTTCAGATGCATATGACAGGCTTATATGTTTATTTCCACCTGAAAAATCAGTCATGTCTGCAAAACTCCATGCAAAATCACTAACACTGCGCAGCCATGTAGGAGTATTTTTGAAATGCAGGGAGTATTTTAGGGAAAGGGTGAGCAGTATACAGCAGTCAGACCAAAATCAGCTCTATGGTGCAATACTTTCTTCAGAAACAGACATGACAAATAATAAAAATTTATATATATCTAAGCAAGTCAATGCTGCATCCTATACCACCAAATGGTAGTTTGCAAAACTCCAAGTTTATTCTTTAAAAAGTGTTCTTTCTTAATTCTTGAACAGGCAGCACTGCTCTTCACTGTCCCAGATGGAGCACTAAGACATGCAACATGGTGCTGGATTGCCTTGATAAGTTCTTTTAAACTTGAATGGTGTGTCTAAAAACTCTAAGCTCTTCTAAAACTAAGGAAAGAATATGTCATATCCGTCCCAGGAAATCCTAGCTTGCAAACCAGTTTTGCTTGCAAAATTTTTGTGGTATGATACCCAACATGCACACACTGGAGCAGAGTTTTGACCAGGGCTGCTCCAAAATACGTTAGTATTGTGAATTCTAAATTACTGGCTTGTAGTTGCATCTGATTCGTTATTTATGATGAAGATGATTTTCCAGAAATATTTACTGTTCTTTTACTAATGTCTCAGGTGTGTGTTTCATTTCTAGTCTTCAGAGTAAATTTTTATATCTAAGAAACCATTGTCTCTTACCTTTCTCCAGACCTCACCACAGACATTGAGTTTTCCTCATTCAGTTTTGTATTTCTTTTACATATTCATTTGTTTCTTTTGCCATTTTATCATGGCAGTACCTCTAGGTACAGTGCATGGCAGTACCACACTGCTATGATCAATACTGAAAAAAATACATGGTCATAATTCCAAAGCCAAAGGGGCTTTGATATAAAAAAGGACAAAAGCAAAGAGTAGGGGAAAAAAAGAAAAAGCTATTTAAGCAATAAAAGTAAACTTCACACATTGTATATATTTGCATCTGTGCATTGCCAGAGATGACTCCTCATGGTTGCAAGGAAAGAAATGAAGGATGTTACATAAGTAAAACAATATGAAAGGACAGATAAGGGAATTAAATGATGGGAAATGGGATGCAGAGTGGACAGAGTGAATGAGACTGAGTAGCTGAAAGCTAGGGAGAAGAAACATCCAACACCAAGGTCAGTGGCACAAGTGCTGAAGAAAAATACAGAGGCTTTTCATGTCCAGACATACTAAACTATGGAGTAGTAATGCAATGCTGTGTTTGCAAAGCAAATGGAAGGATCTTTCAGGTAACATGAAATGACAAAATGTGTGAGGAGTGACCGACAAGGAGAAACATGTAGTCTCCATGTTAATGATGTCCTTTAGCTTTCTCAGTGGAAGCACAACCATGCAGCTGATCCTCTGTGTCCTGGATTCTCATGATTTGTCTTCATCTCAGTAAGATGCCCACCTAAACTTCTTGCATTTCTTGCAGTTCTACTTTTAAAACCTTCTGCTGTTAGTGTTTCATCCAGGAAATATTTTTATAAATCTCTCACATACTTTCAGCAAATGCTTGTGTACATTGGCTGGCTTCCTGGAATAGTTTTAAATATATTCCTTCTGAAGGCCATCTCCTTACAACTTAAAATGTGTCTTAAAACAATAACACTGCAATCTCCAGTCTTATCTTCCTAAAGTATCAAATTTTGATCTCACTTTATTGATGGGTAAATCCCAAAAGGAGGCCCAGTTAGCTGTAGAATTATTTAAGAGATAGTTAATGCAGCATTGGTTGCTAAGATCTGCCACCTTCCTTTCTGATTAAAATATGTGTTTCAAATTTGTTCTTCCTGGTTAGACATAACTGAACTACAGTTATTGCATGACAAGAACCTGGAAACCTTCCAGCTTTCACTCATCATTGGAAGACTAATTATATTGTATTAAAAGACACTTCAGTAATGCAAAATGGGCCCTTATAAAGTCTGTTATCATTATCAGAGTATTTCATATTAAGTGTTTAACCTCATTTCATTGTTCATCAAAATCAAACACAAGAACAAAATGGTCTGCTGTCCTATGAATCATTCCCTCTCAAATGAATCCATTGAAATGCCAGCATGCAGGTTAGTTCAGCAAACATCCCTTCTGGTGACAGCCAGCCTCCCCCTCATATCTCTGTTACTACTCGTCAAATGCTTTGTTCATTCACAGTTCTTTGGACCTGGTTATTTAAGTCACACCAAGTTGGTTGCCAGTGGGTGGGCTGTTCATCTGCCTTCTCTAAGAGGTCTGCCAGGTTCACTGTGGCATAGCCTGGAGAGCAGCCCTTCTCAGAGGTTCTGCAAAATTAACTACTG
Organism: Xenops minutus; assembly: GCA_035221455.1. Classification (NCBI taxonomy): domain Eukaryota; kingdom Metazoa; phylum Chordata; class Aves; order Passeriformes; family Furnariidae; genus Xenops; species Xenops minutus. The sequence continues at coordinate 28,773,329 of JAWWEE010000040.1, forward strand.
GAGACTTCTGGGGCCAAGATATGGAGCAAGAGAAATCTCCTGCAGGCAAATGATAAGTTTTCCATGATGAATTCTGTAGGTGGAAGGCAGCTGAATTGTGGTCCATACTGTGATAATGACTGCTTTCACAGCTTCCTGTAAATAGGACTTGAGATAGAACTTTAAGAGCCCTAGATGATCCTCATGCAGATGTATACAAGGAAACAACCAGAATAATATTACACCTCACTGCAGCCAGGACTTTGGAGCATTCTCAACATGGTCAGACTTACTGCTATATATTGTCTAGCTCATGCTCTCTTTCTCTGCTTTATTGAGGAGCATCTGGGAGAGTGACCAGAAACAAGCTGGTTTCTCCAAAGGAGACAGTCAAGGAGCTCTTTCCAGCCAGGTTCCTCCAGGGTTCCTGAGACACAGGCAGGAAGAGGGTGGAAGGTTGTATGCCTTGCTGCAGTCTTCTTCCATGTAACATCTTTCCTGGAAGCTCCCCGATCCCTGCTCAGACTCTGTTCAAATGTGCATTCATCACACTCCCAGTTTGAGGACAGTAACCTCAGGCAAGATCTGTAGGCATCCTAAAACTAATCACTCATCAGATGCTGAGTGTAATCCTGTAATCCAAATTACACAAAAATAAAGGGCTGAAACTCAGATATCCCAAGGCCAGGAAGAAAGCATTGAGCAGTTGAGATTTCAGCCTCCCCCCCAAATCCTTTCCACAGTAGCTCAGTTCATGAGGAAGCTTGCGTCAGCAGATCCCCACATTGCTGTTTCTTGATTTTCCTGGTGTCAGTGAGTGTGGCACATATGTGGCACATATACACAGCCCAGCCATAATCACGAGTCTCCCAGACATCAGCTTTCCTGCAGGACATCACCTTTCCAAGAAACTCAGGTAAAAGTTAACTTGCAATGAAATCTGCAGCCACTAATCAATCCCCCACTTTAGATGTTACATTTGTACTTGATAGGCACAAATTTCCAGCCTATTGCATCTACCAAAATGTACCTTTAAGCTACCTCTGAATATGACCAGACCTTAAGAAGTATCATAATTGTATGTGCTTGTTACAAAGCTAAAATATGTCAATCAAGGACAATTTTTTTTAATGTAGAGACTGTGCTTTCAGAGTTTGCCAGCTGCTTAGTCCTGGGAAAACACAGCTTAGTCAAGTGTAACTGCTGCCTTTGAGCCCATTGGTGGCTTTGGAAACTATGGGCCAGGTCTCTTCCTGGAAGTAGAACAGGGTGGACATCACTGCAGTGGCTGTACAGTTGCTCATTTATTCACATCATCTTCTTCAAACAGAGGCACGTTAACAGAGTTCATAGGATCACAGAATGCTTTGGGTTGGAAGCGACCTTAAACATTCTCTAGTTCCAACTCCCCTGCCATGGGCAGGCACACCTTCCACTGACCAGATTACTTTAAGTCCTGTCCAACTTGGTCTTGGAGAAGACCAGAGATGGGGCTTCCACAGCTTTTCTGGGCAGCCACTTCCAGTGTCTCACCACTCTCATAGGGAAGAATTTTTTCCTAATATCTAAATCTACTCTCTTTCAGTTTAAAGACATTATCCCCTATCCTATTACTACATGCCCTTGTGAAAACTCCCTTTACAACTTTTTTGTGGCCCCCTTTAGGTACTGAGAAGCAGTTATAAATTTGCATTGGCCCACCTCTTAATCCTATGATGATCCTTCTGGATGACATCCCTTCCCTCCAGCGTGTGGACCACACCACACATCTTGGTGTCATCAGCAAACTTTTTGAGGGTGCTCTTGATCCAACTGTCCACGTTGCCATCAAAGATGTTAAATAGTGCTGGGGCCAATACCAGCCCCTGAGGAACACCAGTCATCACTGGTCTCCACTTGAACATTGAGTCATTGACCACAACATTTTGAGTGTGATCAACCAGCCAATTTCTTATCCACTGAGTGGTCCATCCATCAAGTCAACATCTCTCCTATTTAGAGACTAGGACGTTGTGCAGGACAGTGTCAAATGCTTTGCACAAATCCAGGTCAGTAATATCAGTTGCTCTTCAAGAAGTCATGTTGACTGTCACCAACTGCCTACTTATATTCCATGCTCTTTAGCACAATTTCCAGGAGGATCTGCTCCATGATCTTGCTAGGCACAGGCAGGAGATTGGCTTGTAGTTCTCCAAGTCTTCATTTCTTACCTTTTTAAAAATGGGGATTATGTTTCCCCTTTTCCCGTTAGGGGGAACATCATGGGATAGCCATGACTTCTCAAATATGATCGATAGTGGCTTAGCAACTTCATCCACCAGTTCCCAAAGGGTCTGCGGATCCATCTCATCAGGTCCCATGGACTTGTGCACCTTCAGGTGCCTTATACGGTGTCTTAGTTTGAGGGAAGAACTAAGATATCTATGTTGGCCAATAAAATAATCCCTCTCCATTAAATTTAGAAACAG
>JAWWEE010000040.1:28775875-28806837 GCA_035221455.1 Xenops minutus
TGCTGGCCGCTCTCTCTCAGGGGTTGCAGTTATATTTACGGACAGCGGGTGGCGCTGTCGCGCCCGGCCGGCTGGCCCCTCTCTCACGGGAACAGCAGGCGCAGAGGTCGAGTCAGCTCCCGTGCAGTAGATGACGAAAGCAGCAGAAATCCAACCTCTGCAGTGTAGAGAACAGACGTGTTTCTCTTCCTCAAAAGCAGTTCAGGGTGTCCACGGGTGATTGGCGAAAACCAGAGAGCAAAGACACAATCCAGGTCCCAAAGCGATGCTGGACCCGGTGTGTGAGTGTCCTCTGTCCTCCGCTGAGCCAGTGAACTGCTGACCCTGCGCAGAAAGCACAGGAACCCCGCACCCTTCCCCTCCCAGAGCCTGTCTTCCCTCCCCTCCCAGCCTGAGGAGAGATCAGAACAAAAGCTCTGGCTAGAGTCATTATCAGCACATACATATTCATTATATCCTTTGTGAACTCTCTTTATCAGCACTAGGCATTGGCTCCAAGCTTTGGAAGGAATTCTAACTGAGTTTTGAAACTAGAACATACGGTCTCAAATCTGATCTTCTCCTACAGTGGGTGGTTCTTTATTGTCCCATTCCCTGTCTTTGCCCTCTATGACTTGCGTGGTGTGGCTGGAGCAGTTGCCAGTGGAAACTGAAGCAAAATAGTCATTGAGTACCTCATCTCTCTCCATATCCCAGGTGAGTCTCCCATTTCCTTCTGGAGAGGGCCTATGTTTTCCCTAGTCTTTCTTTTATCACTGACATACCTATAGGAGCCTTTCCTGTTGCCCTTGATGTTCCTGGCCAGATTTAATTCTATCTTTCCTAACATGATACCTGGCTCCTTAGACAATTTCTGTCTATTCTTGCCATACTATCTGTCCATGCTTCTACCCTCTGTAGGCTTCCTTTATTGAGTTTGTCCAGGAGTGACTTGTTCATGCTTGGAGGCTGCCTGGCATTTTAGACTGACCTTCTCTTTGTTGGGATACATTGCTCCTGAATTTGGAGGTGATCCTTGAATTTTAACCACCTCTTTTGGGTGCCTCTTTCCTCCAGGGCATTATCCCATGATACCCTACCAAGCAGATCCCTGAAGAGACCAAAGCCTGCTCTCCTGAAATCCAGGGCAGTGAGCTTGCTGTGCAGCCCTCCTTGCTGCCCCAAGGGTCTTGCATTCCACCATTTCATGGTGACTGCAACCCAGACTGCCCTTGAGAATCACATTCCCCTTGTTGGTGAGAACAAGGTCCAACACAACACTACTTCTCATTGGCTTTTCAATCACTTGCAGAAGGAAATTATCACCAACACATTCCAGGAAAGCTCATGCTAGAAATCTAGAGTTACTTACAGCAATGTCTAACAATGCAGCCCAGGAAGGACGCACATGTGGATTTCAGTAGTGGGAGGAGGTGAGTTTCCTGCAAGCCTAATCAAAGAAAGAGAAATCACATGATGTGATACTTATTACATTTGTGCCCTGTGAAACAAGAAAACACATATGCTTTGTACTCAGCTGAAAGAATGATGTGTGCGAACAGAAACAACTGTGCTGCAGCTCCTTGGTGTCTGCTCCCCAGGACTCTGAATAACACAAGATGATAACAAGCTAATAGGTATTTCCTGCTTAACAATTATATGAATAAAAAGCAGAGCAGCACATGCCAGACATCAGTAAAATGTGGCCAGCTCCCAGCTGGGAAAATACACCCTAGCAACAGATCATAAACCAAACACAGGAGCAGCAACACTGGTGACCAAAGAAAGAAAAAAGCTTTCATAAGTAATGGAGACACTTTATGCAGTTGTGACAGCCAGCCTTCAGGATGGCAAGTAACTCCTCTGCAGCTATCAAACCACCTCACTGAAACCTAAGTGCAAGAAAACAGCTTTTACTCTTTTTTTTTTGTTTTTCAGGGAGCACTATCACAAGACACCCCAAGTCCAAATAACTACAGATGGAAGAAAACAGCTGTACCAAGAAAAACAAATAGCTTCCTCTTAGCACCAAACCAACTGGCCCAGCACATGCCATACTAACATCCCAGTTCCATAATCATGATTTATTTTCTGTATTTTTGTTACATCAAAGAAGTGATTTAAGAGGTAACACTTGCTGGAATGATTGCTGCCAGAAAATGCACTGAGTCATCTCACTTGGACTGACTGCATCTGCAGCAGAGCCTCAAGAAGTGTTTAGAGAGATCCGAGCCGTCTTCCCTATGGCCATCTGATAAAAATGTTTGGGATGTTAAATGTCATTAACTTGTCACAGCTTGAATTCTTCAAAATGGCAGAGGGGAGATGACAGATAGGGATGGAGAAACAATCACTGTCTTGACACTGTCATGTAGGAAGATGGGAAAGCTCCTTTCTGGGCCTGTGAAAAGCTTCAGCTGAAAAAGTTTGAACATTTTATTTCAAGAGAATAAAAATAAATACTTAGATATTTCTTTTTTAAATTACATATTTCCCTCTGATAAAAACAAGTATCTTATGGAAAAGAAAAACATGCCAAATGTATCAGTAGGAAACCAAAGCAGTAGTAAAAAACGTTTCACTTTAGTTCCAGAAAAAAAATTACTACACATCTTTCCATTGACATGCCTGAAGTAATACCGACTGGTACATTTTTTGTGAAGAAAAGAAAAAGTCATGAATATTTATAAAGTTAAACTTAATTGGAAAAATTCTTCCAACTATTTTTTTTTTTTCAATTTAGCTACAAGTCCATTGCTTGCCTGGTTCAGCAGGCCTGAGCAACTGCATGTAGTGATATGTCACTCAAGGTGTGCACATTTGGAAGAGAAATGCCATTTTTTTCCTATTTTTTTTTTCACCTGATCTTTGCTCAGAAATAACCCCCAGAGCAGACACTAGAGCCTGCCCAGTGCAGCCCAAGAATGACACAGAATCACACAATATTCTGAGTTAGAATGAATCCACAAGGATTCATTCTACGTGGGCCAGTTACCTAAGAGCCCAGCTCTTAGGTAACTGGCCCACATGTGGGATCAAACCCTCAACCTTGGCATTATTGGCACCAGGCTGTGACAGAGCGGGCTCATCTCATGAGCTACTTTGGGCAGTAAGTCCCATCATCTTCATTCCTCCTGCTTGCATGGCCACCTGGAGCTGGTGAGGAGCTGGGTGGCCCCATGCAGAGCACCTGTAAGCAAATGGGGGGATCATGCCTAGATGGGCTCAGACCCCAGCTCTATTTCCAGAAGCAGACAGATGCAGGTCTCAGTGAGGGGGACAGTAACAGCAGGGCACAATGGACAGCAAGACCATGTTACCACCTTAAAATGACAGGGCTGCGCTGTCCACCTTGTGTCAGGGCTCCTCGTTTTGGTAAGTGAGCTTGTTGGACCACCGTCTTCCCTCCCTCCTTGACAGCTAAAACTGCAATGCTAAAAAGGACAATATAGAAGAAAGTAAGGAAAATAACAAAACCATCAACTAAGAGCAACAAACCCCCAGCAGATGTTCTTTATTCAGCCAGAGCAATCCTTGACCACCAGTTTTTCCTGGTCTGCATTCACATGTCCAGCTTCAACTTGTGTGCTCTCTGGTCAGAAACAAAGCCAGGAGAGAGGACTCCAGTGGGACGGTACAAGGACACCACTGAAGTTACCAAAATGAGAATTTGGAGTCAGAACCTGCTATTGGCTCACTCACAAAGTTATGAGTGGCTGCAGGCAATTTCCTAGGTCTCGTTTCATTAAAATCATTCCCCAGGAGCTGTACTTAATTACTTCAGTGGGATTCTTGTATGTTCTTAAGTATTTTCCCAAATCAGGACCTTAATTGCTCTGTGCCTTTGCTGCCCATCTGCGAGATAGGTTTAACGTTTGCTTTCTCCTGTGCTCTGACTATTTAGATTTGCATTCTCCCAGCTGAAGCCTGTCTCACAGTCCCTGTCTGCTCAGCACTTTGTCTGATAAGGCCGAGGTTTCACTTGAGCTATTTTTGGCCCTTGTCACATTTCACGCTTACAGAAGCCACGCTCCAAAACCTGGTGGCCTTTGTGTGGCTTTTGTGTCTCTAACACTGACAAAATAAGTTGCTTGTTGATTGGGGAGCAAAGCAGCAAGTGGTATTTTTTACTTTAACACCATCACAAATAGAATAATTACATGGCACTTTGAGACAATTTGCTAAAGATGCTCACACATTTCAAGAGGGTAAAATTACTTTATCCAAAGCAATTATAAAAAAGCTAATTAGTGAAACTGACTGTGAGCTCTTGCAAATGTGCTTTGTGGAGATGCTGCTTTTGATGTCAGACAACAAGCCCCCAGTTTATGAGCTATTTTCAGGCAATAAAGAAACTCTTGCAATGCAATAAATGCATTCTTTTCGTTTGAGATTTTCTTAGCCAAGATGTGCATAGATTCCCAAATTAATAAATCAGTGTTTCTGCCACATGCCTTTTCTACAGCCTCATCACTCCACTGCAATTTTGTCAGGTGAGCAGCAATATAATCCCTGGAGTAGCTGAGCAGCAGCTTCATGAGAAGAGGGACAGCCAGGACATCATCACACTTGGCACAAGGCAGACTTGGGGCACCTCCCAGGTGAAGGCACTCACTGCTGCACTCTCCCCAGAGGAACTTTTTGGTGTACTCCATGACCAATGGCTACAGCAAACAGCTTTGAAAGAGCTTTCTAATTCTGATATAAGGATTAATCATCAAGTAATTATTTCTGTCATCCCCCTGCACCCTGACAAAAGACCTGTGGGTAAAAAGGGGTTATCTTGGCCCAGCTGGTTGTTCAGTGGTTTGCCATGAGAGACAGTGGGATCTGTGTAAACAGAAGAGACTGCATTTCAGTGATTCATATTTAGATTCTGCTAGCTGATAAAACATGAACCAAATGTCTTTGCAAGAACACTACTTTAAAATTCTATGGGGAGAACAATCACGTCGGGAGAAAAATGTAATTTCTGTGTTGTTGGAGTTTTCCTTTTATTTTCAGATGAAAGGTATCCATTATGTATGTATTAATTGTTGCGGGCTGTGAAATTAGTTTTAAATGTAAGTGATGGACAGGAGTGACACAGTTTTACAGAGTTAATAAAATATGAACCAGAGATAAAGTGAGTCCCTGGGTTTGTTGGTTTTGTTGTTTTGGTTTTTTTTTCAGAGAGCTGTTAAAGCAATTGTCAGCAGAACATTACACCTCAGTGTAAATCTAGGGACATTTTGCAATAAATAACTTTTATAAAAAAACCAGTCTGTGAATTTAGCATAGAATTTTAAACCATCTGTGCACTGTCACTCTAACACTGAGATCTCACTTATTTGTGTATTTTACCCCTATGATCTGATGTAAGTGGGAATAGGAAGGAAACATTAAAGAGTCTATTAAAATTGGAGATAACATAGATAAGCATTTCATTCTTTTGAGGTATAAAATTTCTTTCATTTTAAAACTACATCCACGTTTAAGTTCCTTTTCATCTGTGCCATAAAAGTTAGAATTTATGCTCATAAAGCTACAATAGCATAGATATGTTGTAGATTAAACTTAACAAAGTGAAAAAACGGACAATTCTATTCCTTCTGCCCACATAACTAGGGAAGAAACTATGGAATATATAGGTGTGTTCTTTAGTTATAACTTGTGTTTTACAAATTCACTTGGTTTTTTTTGAATTTATCTTTCTCTTATAAATGGATGAAACTGTAACAAATCTGTTTCAAAACAAAATGCCTTCCTTTGGCTGTCTCTTACTCTCTGTGGCTGTTTGATAGCACAGTGTTAATGCCATACCTGAAAAAAAAAAAAAAAGGCATTCTACAAATCTGATCTACAGATATATAATAAACTCATGTTCTTAATAACTGACAACTCCAAACGTGACATGCACATTTCTGAATATCCAAATTATAAGTAGGCAATAGATCTGGGTTGATTTCAGTACAGGAAAACAGAGTGACATGAACTAAAACCCCTATGGATTGTGGATTGTTAAACATTACATGTTAGCTCTTACCACTGACATCTCCCTTTGCTGGTTTATCTGTCACTCCAAGCAGTAATATAATAATGTTGCCTCCATTAAAACATTTGGCAACCTTGGATAGATTCTGGACTTGCTTACAGTTCATATATCTTAGACTAGAAGGGAACGATTTTTGACACCTCTCTTTTGTTTTCATAAAGAAGACCTCATTCCTTAGTTTTAAGTGCACAAAGCAGCCTATTTTTTAGTGTTTGGCTAATAGGTTTACTTAAGACTTCTCAGTCATGATACAATAATAGCTACATATTCCCACATATTAACTACAAACTTCTCTTTAAACATCTTTTGCAAGGAGCTGACCTTGACACCTGTAACAGTTAGAGCTGTATTAAATTGCATAGCTCATCCCTATTGACAGACATTGCATGATTTCCAAGCAAGACAGGTTGACTGTTAGACATCAACAGCAAACTATGGTCTGGAGGATATTCGTCCCCATTTTTTTAATGTCTTGTCATAGGTTTTTGTTTAACTAGCTGTTGATAAGAAACAATAAATCTACTGAAGTGCTGACAGCGATGATACAGACAACTATTGCTCACTGACTGAGGTAGAACAGGTTTTCTTGCTTTGTTTATTTGTCAAACATAATCTAACACTTATTCCCTTCCGTGTGTGAGAAATTTATTATGTGTTCCCCTCTGGCAGATGTTTGAGACAGTGTCATCCTACACAAAAGCTGTATATTTAGAGATACAGAAGGGTCCACACTTGGTAATCATCATTAATCTATGTGTCAGCCTGTGGTTTATGTGCCTGCTCCAGCATAATAGATACTCTCTCACCCAGATGGGAGGCCCAGGAGGCATTCTGTGCCTAGGAGTCCTCTCAACCCTAGAACATCTCTAAATTACACAGATGCTATACCTGTTAGGTCTTTCCTGTCAGTCCTGGAAAAGATATAGCATGTGCACGTTTGCAGGTTTTACTAGGTCAACGTTCCTGCCACCCTCTACACAGCTGAAAAGCTCTCTCTTTCCAAACCTTTTTCAGGTGGCCTCATCTTGAGAAAGATAGTCTGCAGCTGGAGGAAGCATCTCCCCATGGCTTAGCTCTGCCCAGTGGATGCATACCTTGCATGTTTCCTCCTCAACACCTCTATTAAAACTGGGACTGATAAAAACATTCAGACTGAATGGTTTATGTTCAATAGATATGTCATTGCAATGACATACTGTCATGCAAGTATAACAAACTGTATATAACAAGTAAACTTAAAAATTACTTTCTTTAAGATTTTGGGCATTTTGTGTTCCTCAAAGATAAGTAGAGTTGTTCTCTGTCATTTCTAAAAGTGTACATGCATTCTTGTTTTCATTATGGTCTCTAATTTGTTGGAACTAAACTTGTTGCATCATGGCCTTATCTGAGTTCATTACCAAATTGACCATCTTTGTGTCCTTCTCTGCTCTTCTTTCTGTTTCCCACCACTCACCAGAACATGCTACCATGGGATGCAGTCTGGGGTGAAAATATTTAACAGTAGTCTCCAAAGTGCAGATGTCTCTGATAAGATAATTAGCTACAATGACAGCTGAACACTGAGGATTGACACAAAAATAAAGATGGCAGTCTTTGACTTCTGCAGGAAATAAGAAACATTTGCTGCTTTCATTTTGGAGGATTAGAAAACATTCTCAAATATTTTGGAAAGAAAGGCTGTTATTTCTTGGAGTGTAATATTGTCTCCTTATTCTAGGAGGCTAACTGTACTGGGGGAAAACTCATGGAAGAATAGGCTGCCTGATGGCAACATGCCATCCAGACTGTAACATCTCACTGCCAGTTATTTAGGCACTTTTAAATCTAAAAATAGGTTTTTCTCAAGTTCCCTGTTGCCTGCTAACCTCTTCTCTATTGCTATCAAAGTGTGAAAGTGTTTGAGCTTTATCAGCAAAACCTAGAGAGACTGAATTTCCTGATGCTGAGCACAAAGAAATTGCATGCAGGTGTGACAGCATCGAGACAGGTGGCCACCTCAGCCTGATGCCTATTTGAGGCATACCAAGCTCATCCTTCCTGTACTGGGAAACTTTGCACATCCTGGACTTGTCTTCCAGGATGGAAGACTGCTCACCTTCCGTCCTACATATTAGAACAGAATCACAAAATTATAGAGTAGCTTGGGTTGGAAGGGACTTTTAAAGGTCATCTAGTCCAATCTCCTGCAAATGATCAGGGACATCTTCAACTAGATTTGGTGGCCTAGGGCCCCATCCAGCCTGACCTTGAGTGCTTCCAGAAATGGGGCATTCAGTGCATCTCTGAGCAACTTAACACTCTGCATTTAAAGGCTTAAAGCATTCAAAGGAGACATAGGAGACACAAAGATTTACCACTTTGTGATAAAAGAATAAGTCCTAAATGGAACATACATTGATATCCAGGTCTCTCACATCTCAGATAAGAGCTGTCCTCCCAGTTACAGGTTCTTATCGGCTTTGACCCAAGATAGTTATAATGAATATATAAATAATCCATGCAAAATGAAAAAAGTACTACAATCTGCATAGCTACAGAACAGTGGTTAGGAAGTGGCAAAGAAGGACAGTGAGGAAGATTGAAGGAAAAGGGAGATTTGAACTTGAGTTCTGCTAAGAAAAAGACAAAAGCCTAATTTTTTGTAACAGAAGGTGAAGATAGAGAAAACTTTTTCTGTCTGCACTTTGTAAGAAGGGCTTGGCAAGAGGTCTAACCTAGGAGAGGCTGCACATTTGAAACCTGCTCTGGTGGAAGTCTGTACTCAAGAGATGTGACTCCAGAGCTACTCTGTCCTCCACATCACTTCCCCCTGGAGTGTCTAAGAAAGAAGTCTCCTGCCTGGTTAGCTTGCAAAACTTTGTGCATGTCTTTGTTGCTGAATTCTCTCATATGCTGTAACAGACTGTGGGTCTAACTTAGTCTGCAGAGTACACTACAAGCAGCATATTTAACAGGAAGGTGATGCCATACTTCAAATAACAAGGCTGAAATATATTTGAGGAGCTACCCCAAAACATAATTTTGCTCTTTTTTTATTCAATAGGAATGTCTAGTTTTCCAATACCAAAGATTCATAGCTGCAATGCCTAACTTGTTTTTTGAACTACTGATGTTGACATAGTTTAATTTTCTAAGTTAATTAAATATGATGTCTGCAGCATGAATTCTTCCTTTTCCCTAACCATTCAAAGCACCATTAATCCAGTACTACAAAACTGAACAGTCAACAGCAAGTTTTAATCCCTAGGCAAAAGAGCAGCAAAACACATGCAGCACTGCAGTATTTGTGATCACAGGTCATCTGTTCCTAAGCCAACCCTTTTTTTCTGTTTTCTTCTACAGCATTATTGTCTCTCTCCCTCTTCAGAATGTGGTAAAGAAATTAAGAGAATTAGGGCAGTTATTCTCTACAAGCTTATCTCCTTTCTAGTTAAAAAAAAATAAAAAATCTTGCTTTATTTTCTTTCTAGTTCAGAATAGCAGCCTCAGGCTCCATTACTTTGTCAGGTTGCTCTACAGCAATCTAAATACTAAAAGACAAAATTATTTTTTAACTTATTTTAGAGATTGATCTTTATTTTAATAAAGAGTATGGTTTGACTCCTATTTTTCACATAAATCAGCTGTTATAAATTCCAGGTTTGGTTTTATTTGGTATCTTTATTTTTGCAAATACCACAGTAAAAGCAGCTCAGATATCAGAAACTGTATTCTGTTTCATCACCTTACACATGCCAACAGCGCATATGGATGTTCCATAAACTGCTATCACCAAAGCAATCGTCTGCAATGGGTTGCCTTATAAACACAAGTTGTGTGTATTTTACTTTCTGAAGTCAGGTGAAGTTCTTTCATTTTAATTCAGATTGATTTACTGTAAATAATTCTGATGTTGCTAAGAGACAACTTTCAAAACAAGTCTCAACTACAACAGTGTTAATATTAAAAATCTTAAATAGATGTTCATGTTGTGCAGAACACACTTTTTAACATCCTTTGATAAGGCCAAGCAATTTTTCTGGGGGGCGGATAAACTGACTTGCCAACACTGGCAGGTTAGAGGGTAATAGGTCTGATATGTCCCATACTGTACTTGTCACACACACTTAAGGGATCCCTGCACTTCCAGTAGCTATTTCTCCATATGCCTAGAAGAGCAGACTGCAGAAATCCAGAAAACTGGTACCTTTGAGAGGTCTAGGGAAGGATCATTTTTTTTACATATAAGAATTTCTTTGTCTTTAAAAGACAATATTAATCTCACTACTAATCCAGGGGATGATTTCCTGAAATATGGTTGTTTAACATGAAGTATGGAAGTTAGACACTGCAAATACAAAGTAAGAGTGTGTCTGTTGAAAGGGAAAAAACGGCACTCTAACTTAAAGCTAGGGGCATTATATGTTGCTTTTTAGAAAACAGTTTAAACCAGTAAATACTCCCTCATTTTAACCCTTCCTCCTTTTCCACCACATATGCAACTTTTTCTGACCTGGGTGGGGAATAAGGAGACTCCTTTGCCTGCCTTAGAGTAACAATGTAGATGCTATTCAGGAAGAAACAAATAAACATAACTATGGAATGAGATGCATGGTGAGTAAGAGATACGCTCTGATGAGAAAGAGTAGAAAAAGATGAGTAAGCTTTCTAGGTGTCTGTGTAAGAGCCTTCAAGTGATACACGCTTTATCTAACACCATTATAATACATATTCATGCTATTTTCATGTATCCATTTAAGCATAATGGAATAATGTACCTTAGTACTTATTGAATTGATATGGGCGCCTTTTAATAAAACACTCATTTTAATTAATCCCAAGGTGGTAGCTGGTTCTCAAGGGACTGAAAAATTAGCTCATCACCAAGTATTTGGGAGGGGACTGAGGAAGCAGAGTGCTGAAAACTGAGGGAGGTTTCTTGTAATCAGGCTGTGGACAATTAGAAACTGAACAATCCTGATATGTCTCTCTTCTTTTTGGAAGTTGTTGTTCATGTTTGGCCTAAATTGCAGACACAACCCACTTCAGCCTGTTACCTTCTTCACAGAGTATGGAATTTGAACTTCTAAAAGAAAACAGACATTTTAAAATTAACATTTATATTAGTGGCGGAGCCAGGCAACTAATATGGATTTTGGCCAAGGGAGGGTGCAGTTGGAGTCAGGAGATCTGGGGAAAGTCTGTTCCCCTGTCGTGAGAACAAGCACATGGAAAAGGATATATGGAAGATGAAGGGATCAAAGTGATGAGAAGGAAAAAAATTACAAGAAAAATATAAAGAGGAGGGTCAGACCACCTTGTCATTATATTTATTACACTATCTATGGTAAGAGTAAAATTAATTGGTAGTACATGCATTTCCTGGAGTTTGGATAGTCTTATGCCTAGAGAAAACGAAGCAGAGGTAGAAAAAGGTATATGTAGTTTTAGAATGCTCAAATATGACTACACAAAGTACCTGAAAATACATGAGGCCAGAAACTTTCTCTGTTTTTTGCTGTAGCAACAAAGTTTATTTCATGTTCAGTCAGCTGTGAAAGAGATGGGAATCAAGTGAACTTAATTTGAATAACACTGGACAGTCCTGAGCTTTGGCAAGCTCTGGTGAGCAGGTACTTCTTGCAGCCTGTTGCCCACAGTGGTAGGATGCCAACTACACTAAAGTCTGGTGTGTCCTTTGGCAAGTTCTCCTCTACCATGTTAAATGTTCAGGCTGTTTTTGAATGAACATGATTTCATGACAGTAGCAATCGGAATAAAACTAATTATATCTGTTTGATGGTAGGACCTACTTTATGATAATTTGCAACAAGCTCCCTAGGGGAAGTTTTCCCCTTTGAAGTGCTTCTTACTCCAGGGTTCCCTTTTGAAGTAGCTCCCCCTTTGGATTGCTTTTGAAGTGCTACTTTTCCTGTTCCTAGGTCTTCTTTGAGTTCTACTTTGTTGCACCTTTCACATTGGAGGTTCACAGCTGAAGATCACTGAATAGAAAGGGAGACTTTGATTTAGACCAGTTTCATTCTTATACCATACAGGAACACCTGTCTGCACCTCCCCAGAAGTAGCCATACAGGGAGGATTAAGAAAGCTATTCATTCATCTCCTCACTGGCACCAACTTCATGTGTAAACTGGCCATCATCCAGACCAAGATGTAGAAATGTCTGTAGATGTCTAAAATGCCTGTTTTGCATGATTACAGAGCAAATGTTTTCTTCTTTTCTTTCTCCCATCAGCTTAGATATTTGGTTTACTTCTCTCCTTCCTTACATGGTATGTGTCTCCACTGGCACCTGGAAAGCCCTTAATTCTGAGGGAGTTCATAAAGCCATTATTTGTGATGAACAGTTTGGAAACAACATTTTACTCTGTCAGTGAGACATTCCCACAGCTAGAAATGTATCAGCTCCCACACCTTTGTTCTGGCCTGAGAGTTTGGAAATCCTGTGAACAGAGAGAAGGACACAGAGGTTTGAGGTTGCAGAAGGTTTTCAGATCAGAAAAGGCTGAGATAAGGATGGGGTCAGGAGCGCTTAGCAATAACATGAGGTCTACCAGTGACCTGAGAAGAATCTCTCTATCGCTTCAAAGTGCCCTATCATACCTCATTCCAAATTGAAAGAGGGGAAATATAGGTTAGATATTAGGACAAATTTTTTTACTGTCAGGGTGATTAGACACTAGAAGAGGTTTCCAGGTGAGGTTGTGGGTGCCCCAACCCTGGCAGTATTCAAAGCCAGCTTATATAAGACCTTGAGCAAACTGGTCTAGTGGGAGATTTCCCTGCACAAGGCCAGAGGTGTTGGGACTAAATCATCTTTAAGGACTCTTCCAACCCCTTAACATTCTATGATTGAAAAGCTTGCCAATTGCTGCAGCAGGAGTGACCTGAGGAACCCAACATGGTCCCCCTTCCCTGCTCCAAGGACAGTGGAGGGACTGGCAGATGCTTCTATGCTATGGCAGTATTCCATGTTGTGGCAGTAGCTCACAACATTTTATGTCATTCTGCATTGCATATCCCACCAACTCTCACTCCAGTTTTCAGGCCACAGTGGTTTTGGCTTCCATAATTTGGAAATCTCCTTTTTGTCTCCAGATGAGATGTCCCAGTGTGCAGTTTAGAAGCCTGTATCTAGCTGCATCTACAGCAACCAGCTGTACAAACTGCTGCTTCCCTCCTTGACCAGACAATACCCCTGGCTATCACTGAAACTGGCCTGGGACTGGGAGCACCTGACACTGCTGTTACCCCAAGGCTTGAGGAAACAGGGTATTTTTGACATGGGCAGAGATTTCTGAGGCAGCAGTTGAAGGCAGTTTCTCATGGCTGTGGTCCCTCCCTGGTTCATGTCTGTAAAGCAAGGACAGGTAAGAAGGCATAGATGCTATGGTGGGATAGATAGTGGATAGCTGTCTCCTCATGGAATCACTCCCCTTCCTCTCCCTCCAGCCCTGTTCTGCAACCTCCTGAGCTCTTCTTAATGTGGCACACCAGCGTGTACAGTTGGGTACAGGCCCTTTCCACACCAACCACGTGCTGTTGTGAGAGACAGGTCTCTCTTGATGCCAGTACACAAGGGCAAGGTTAACCATGAAATTAGACCAACACTCCTGACATCAGGCACTTTTCAAGCTGACCAGAAAACCAGTCTGAAAAAAAGAGTACATTTGTTAAAGACAATGGCTCTTTGAACTAAAAGGTGAACTGACCAACTGGCAAAACGTCAAATGTTTTGAGGATTTGCTAATAGCACTTTCCCCAAGTAATACAGAGGATATGAAACTGGGCTCGGCAGTCTAAACTGTAGGCATAAAATCATAAAAACCTGGCTAAGGTTAATTAGCATGGTGCTGTCCAAACCAAGTTTTCACATTTTAATGGGGTCATAATTAAAACAGAAACAAATGTGCCCTGTGAACAAAGCAGTCCAAAAGAAGTGCAAGTGGGAATTTTTTTTGACTCTGCAGAAAATCAAGTTAAATTAAATCAGAATAGCTGAAAATACTGAAACAAATGGTGAAGTGACAGATCAAGTATTGTTTAAAGTGATACGAGATCAGTGGAATTCCCCCTGAAATACTGTAATTCTTATAGTAGTAAAATACTATTCAATTAAATGTTGGGGATTTTGAAACATAGAATGGTGTACACAATACCACGCTGTGCCTCCGTGAAGACAACATTCCCCTTTTTGCCATGCTAGTATTTTCCATAACTCAGAATTGAGAAGCATCCAGTTCATCTTGCTAGTAATCATAATTAGTATCATATAAAAATGCAGATAAATTGTTATCTTTCTACCACCATAATGTCTGTTTATTAGGTATTTATGTGGGTTTATGTAACAGGAAATTTAGTCCTTCAAACTTGTGTATTTAAACTGAAGCTTTATTTTCATGTTATGTTTTTCCTAATACTAGTGCTAATGTGAGAAGACTATTTCCTCCCTGTCACTGCCCTGTCCCTGTCTTTATGTACCCTCACTAGGTTGAATGAAATTTTTACAGGTCCACAAGGAGGTCAGTGAATTGATCTGCTGCTTTTGGGTCAGGAGTAGTCTGAAAAACTTATCACTCTAACACTGTCACCAGAGAACATTTTCCTATAGCCTCAGAGATTATTCAACACTCTCCAATGGTATTTGTCACTCAGAGATACATGTGTGTATTATGAATGAATTATCTATTTTCAGGGAAATTATAACACTTTCTGGGCCACCCAGGGTGAGGTAGAGTTTCAAAAGCCTTTTTGCATATCAAAAGCTTGCATTGTATCAAGTAGCTTTTCACTAGCAAGAAGATCATAAATTGATAGCCTAATTAAACTAATTATCAAGTCTTTGGGCTACAGGAAATTCCCAGTGTAGCATTTACACTCGGCTTAATTCACAGGGAAAGCATGGGTTCACAGAGCTTTGTCCTGAGTACAGGTGCTTGACATGGAGGGATTAGAATGTTTGTTGCATATGCTTCTGGGCTGGCACGCAGCCTGCTGCACAGAGCAAGGCAGGTTTTGCCACTCTCCATCCTATGTCCACCACCATCTCCTCCCCGTTCCTTTCTGCAGCTACACTATTCACCAGACATCCTGCTGAGCCAAATGACCTCATGGAAACTTCAGATAACTGTTTACCCCATTTCCTACTTCTGGGATTAGTTTTCTGCTGTTTTAGTGAGCTAAATCCGCTCATGAGAGGCTTCAGCAAAGTCCAGAGCTGGTTCAAGGGATGCACAGATGAGTGGCCAGGAGGAAGCATATAGACAGTCAGAGCAGGATTTACCCTTTGATTCTTTGCACCTGTTTTACAAACCTAGAAGGCTTTTAAACTCAGTTTCTAGCATAGCAGAACAAAACTTGTTTTATTTTTTTGCCTCAGCAGGACAACCTGTGAAAGTGCTGAGATGTCACTCTGCAATAGGAGCTACGTGCAAAGAAAAATCCTTTTGGGAGTGTAAGCCTTGTCTACTCAGGAATTTTCCTGTCTCTGAACTGATAGAACCTCCACAGAACTCTCCAACACTGACAAACAAGTTGTAGGGAGCAGAGTATCACTGGAAATGCTCAGGCAAACTCAGTGACATGAAATCAAATGATAGGGATGAATAGCAACCCTGAGCATAAGGATCTACCTACTCACTTTTGGTACCCCCTGAAGAGGTGACAAATTGCTCAAAATGCTGCTGTTGGCCCTCTTACATGCTCTCCCTTGGTGTTACTAACACAAGTTATGCTGGAGCAGTAATAGCAAAAGGAAGAGTGACTGCAAGTCTTTCTGAATCACCAGGTAGGACCCCCCACTCACCCTAATTTGAGCCCATCTGAGGTTAAGTATCCAGTCTGCACCAATTTGACTGACTCCCCCAGTCACTGGATATTACAGGGCCATGGGCTCTTGCACTACCTGCTGATGGGAACTTGGGAGGCAAATCACACCAGAGATCTTCCAGAGGTGCCAAAGGCAAGAGACATTTCTAGCTGATTCTCACATGCATTCCCATTCTGCATCTTCAAAACTGTACACTGCAACACAAGGCAGAACAAACTATGCTTTCTTCCTTTTACAATCATTGACACAGAAGCTCAATCAATTTGCCATCATCCCATGGACTAAGCACTATTTAAAGGCAGAGAGTTTCAAAACAAAAGAAAAAAATCCTGGATCTTTTCCTGATGATGAAATTATTTGAATTTATGAATTCCAGTTATTTCACAAAATGGTTCAAAATGTGTTTGTTATTTGTCTCAAGGTATTGTGAATCAGACAGAAGCTGACAGAGACCCTGGGACACATTACTCACCCTTGCCATAAAAAGCTGCAAAACAAACACCAGTGCTCATAAAGCATATCCATTGGGCTCTGGCCAAACAGCGACTGTGATAAGGGAGGTGAGTGAGCGGGAAAATTAGTTTGATTAGCTTTATCAGCAGGAAGGTGAGGAGTGGAAAATCCCTAAGCAAAAGAACAAAGGGGCAGAGGTGATAGAGCACAGGCTTGAAGAGCGAGGCAGCTTTGGGCAAAAAGGAGGAACAAAGGCAGATACCTTCATGGAGAGGGCTTTTTTCCCTTCCACCATCAGCCAAAGAAACAGACAAGTAGATGGAGGGAAGGAGACACCAGAGAGCAGGCAGGAGGAGGTTTTCAATGTGCTTCAGGGAAAATTCACGTGGAGACTGGGGAGAAAGGATAGATAAAGGGAGAAGAGGATTTCTGGCCTTAGTTGTTTTTCAGCCAAAACATCTCTAGATTTTCTCCAACATGCCAGCTTTCTCTCTCTACCCAGAAACTTTGATAGGAGAAAGTAAGAGGTTTTTGACCTATTTAATATGTCTGACCATATAAAGATAAGAACAAAGATCAGTAATACTAATGGAGTTGCCAGATTCCTGTAAGTCCTAGACACATGGCCATCACACATAGCAGACTGGCTGTGTAGCACATAAAACATGACATTGGGGTATCTCAGACAGACTGGACTTTGCAAATAGGCCCTGTATGGTTACTCTGTACATGGAGTCACCACCACCACAACTCATGCTGCAGACTGTGGGGGTATCATATGTGTTGTCCTGGCAGATATTTGGAGGCTATTCCAAAGGATGCTCCTGAAAAGTGCAGAATTCCAGGCGTTGTTTCTCCTTTGCAGTCTAGAGTCAAGTAAAATTGTGACAGTCTTATTGCCACCACTTATTTACTTCAAATTGCTTCAAACATCATATTGTTTCAAATATCAAATCAGAAGCTAAACTATAAATTAAAACTGTATTGATAGTTTTTGGCAGTTAGTGTGTTTGCCTATCAAGGATTCCGTGGTGGCATTAGGATGGACAGATTATTATGGCCCATTTTTTATGAGTAGTCAGAACACAAAGACTGTGCCCAAGAAGTATGAGAGGCTAAGAAAAACAAAAATAAATAGTGCCTTGGTGCATCTGCAAGCATGAGAGACCATAGCTCAAGCATTCCCTCAGCAGACAGCAACCTGACAGATAACTAGGAGGAGAAATTGTGTTACAGCTTAGCTAATTACTTTTCATCAAGAATTAATATCTCTTCCTACATATGAGGAGACTGAAGCAAAGAACAGGGAACAAACTCCTCCAAGGTGACCCACTAAGAGAAGCAGCAGAGATAAGAATAGACTGTCTGCCAAATCCTCACACAGATTGACCTGCAGATATCCATCAAGGTTAAGGATATCTCAAGGACATTATGGGGAACTAAAAGTGACTTGAAAGATAGTACTGTGATTATTGAGGCACGAGACGCATAGATTTTTTTTCAGAGATTGCCATAGGAAAGGAAATCTTAGGATAATCATGATTAAAACAAGAGTGGACTGTAGTGCACTAGCACAAGAAATAAATAGAAGGATATGGAACAAATACACTGGAGAGCATGAACCTCTATTACAATGACTTAACAAGCTACAAGGAAAGGTGTGGCATCATTCGAGGTAAACTACTGCTCTGAGTTGTGCTGTGTGTCAAAAACACCTTTCCCAGCCAGGTTCTCCTGAGGAGGACACTAGTATGTGGTCAGTGCCACTGCTGAGAATGAATCCTGGCTTTGGGGACAGTGAGCGCCAGATAACTGGTACAAAGTGTGACAGAACAAACAGCAAAAGCAAGAATACATTCAGGACTAGGATGAAAACTGGCAACAAACAGCACACAGCAAGACAGAGAGGTAGGGATGGATGCAAAGCAGTTTACATCTCTGTGGCTCCTGAATTCTGTAAAGACATCTGAATTACAGAGTTGCTCTCTGATTTTGACAAAATGAATTTTAGACTTAAAGGAATACAAAAGCATCAGAGGAGTGTAAAGGCAAGTCCCAGGTTAAGGCTGAACCTTAAGAGACAAAGGGCAAAGGACAGCAGAATGATGGAGACTGTGAGCGTCTCAGGACAAATCAGAAAAGTATTTGACTGGATGAAGCTAGAGCCTCTGTCACCTCACAGGAGAGGGAGATGGGGTTTGAAGGCTCATATTGCTCATCAGATGTGGTGTGCACTGATGCACAGCCTGAATCTCTAGGTAAACAGATTGCTCAGAGAGATTGTGAGTGCTTACTGCAGTGAGGGAGTGAGATTATTTATTCCTGAGATGTCATTGCATGCCACCACAAAGATAACGTTTCTGCAGCACAGCCTCTTTGCAATACCCTTCTGCTATCAAGTGTCATAAATCTTTTTATGAAGGGCAAGATATTAGATGTGTGGAGCTTAGCTAGAAATGCACTAAGTGTTCACTCTTTCCTGAGCTCTTTCCAGGGATGCCTGCATAACCTTTCCCAGTGTCAGCTTTCCTTCAACCTTATGGTATCTTAGCAGTAAAATAAAATACTGTGGAGTGATTTTGTTAATTGTCTTTTACCTCTGGGTGTCTATGGTGAATTTGTCTTGAGTCTTAAAAAAGACAGTGTTTTTGGTGGATGGATGGAGAACAGGTGTACTAAATTCACCCTGTTTTCATTTGTGTGCATTATCCCAGAGCTGAATGTGTTCAGCTTGGAGCAGTATGTCAACATCTCAAACCAGGAAAATCTGACAGTCTGGGAATCACACACGCTCTCAGAATAATCAGTTAGCCATGGTGATTATGCATGTGCTGCAGCTGGGAAAGGGACTTACAGGGACAGACTTTGGGAAGCACAGATGCTCTTCTAGGAATCACTCAAACACACAGCATTTTGTTTCAGGTAGCAGAGCTAGTGCTGAAGAAGGAAGTTATTTCAATGAAGGCTTTGGTTTCTGAGACTGATAAAATAGTAAGTTCAGATCCTTTGCCTGATTTATCACTTGATTTACTCTGGTTTTGTCCAAGTGAGTACACAGCTGGGAATGAATTCTTACCAAGAAGGATGGCAAAAAATTACTTTAAGATGTTTCTTTCAACCTCTTTCAGTTATCCTTCATTCTTGTGCAAAATGCAATATATTAGCACTGGCACCTTCCATATTAACCTCCTTGCTTTGCACTAGACTAAAATAGATACAACTGAAAAGTTTTCAGAGGAAATTTCTGCCCCATGGCTATTATTGCCTGAACTTTAGCACACCTTGCTGTTCACACTGCGCACAGGAAGTTCTCCTGGACAGGCTGGCATTTTGCTAGTGCTTGGGTCCTGCTTGGTTAGCAGACACCATGAAAGCAGGTGGCAGAGCTGGAGTTCAGAGGTTGAGGAGTTTCTTTGACTTCTAATCATCAGCTAAGCTGGGGCTTAACCAACAGTGTGACCATCCCTTTAGCTTCCAGTGCTCTACAGATGTGTGTCATTAATAAGGACTTGTGTGTGAGTAGGCTGAGCTCTTGCAAATAGAAATGGAAAAAAAACCCTGCAAGTAAATTTTGACCAAATGCAAAATAACACAACAGAAAGCCCTGCTTAGAGGTCATCTGTTGGATTGCTTCTTTCCCTCAAAAATTAAAGGAGGTGTAATGTGTTCTTTAGAGAATTCTTTCCTAAATGTAGCTTTAAAATTACTTTACTTGAGTTAAAAGGGGTCCAAACCTTCACAGTGGGCCAGCTCTTGCCTGACCGACACTCAGTGGGCTGTGTGGCTCTGATGGACTGGGAAAGGGAAGCAAAACAAGGATGACCCTGTCTCCAAGACCGCCTCAGTCTTCAGCATATATCAGAGAAATCTGTTCTCCTCCTGATCCTGCCCAGATGATCAAGGGCATAGAATTAACCCACATTTTTCATCTTGAAATTGAACTGACTGGAGATGCACTGTATTTAAAGAGAGGCAGAAAGTCATCACTGTCATGGTACTTAGAGCCCTCTAGATAAATTTACATGTCTAGATAATTAATTTAGATTTCTTCATAAAATAATCTAGAGATTTATCTAGAGTAAAACCATCTGCTCATGTCTGCTAAGGTCACACACACATGCTTCATCAACTTGGACAGCATATTTGTTTTGAAGTGGAACACTAAAAATTTCATTTAGAACCAGCCACATTGAATGAAAGAATTAATTACTTAAAATTTTTAAATGGGAGCACCTGTATTAAATAATATTTTGAATGTTAATTTTCAAGTATGCTGAACTAGTATGACAACATTGCAGCTGCGCAAAACAAAGATGGTTTAAAATAGTTCTAGCTCTCTGTGTCTACTAATAACAACTGTTTGCACACCACCTTCATGTCCAGCATGACTGTGCCAGTTCAACCACATAATTTCAATACCAGAAGCCTTGTGCAAGAACACACTTGTGCTGAAGGAGGAATAGAGTCCCATAGGGAATCCCTCAGATGAGGGTGGGAATTGCACTGCTGGAAGTTGAGAGGAGGGATTTGTGCAGGGAGGGTGCCAGTGGGAAAGCAGAGATCAGCAACTGGCAGAGCGTAAAGACGGCCACATAAGGGTGGGGAAGGCAGTGTTCACCTACCACAGGCAAGGTCTGACTGGGAAAAGGATGACTTAAGCTCAGGTGCTGAGGTTTTACTGTCTGTTTCCATGACAGATCCCCATGTGCCTCAAGCCTTATACAACTTTGGAATGTAAAACTCCCTGTTGAAGTGTCTCAGTGTCCCACAGGACAAGATTAGGCTTTGTTCAGCATCAATAATCACCACATCATTGTTTCTCTCTACAACAGCACTCTTCAGTAATGGAATTTTTTAGCAGATGTTCACACACTAACATCAAGAATGTTCACATATATGTAGAAATATACAGATAGTAGAATTGTATTCATTGTATTGTTTGGATACTACACTATTTTGATGGGCAAAATGTTTGGCTTGAGTTTTATTTTCATGATTTCTTTTCTTATTGCTCACTCCTCAGAGCACGCCAAAGCCACCACATAATTTAAAACACTAAAGCTTTGAGAGCTGGATGTCTTGTATCTAATGATCTAGTTAATGATCTAACAAATACATCATTAAAAAACCTTACTGTACATATTTGTATTAGGGAGATGGAAATTGCAAGCACTACCATTTGTATTTTTTTATCGGAAGTGAAAGTATTCCCCCTCCTGCCTCCTTTTCTTTAAACACCAAACCCACATCTCATTGTATTCCTCAAAATTCCCAATATCAGGGAGCAAGGGAAGTTAGCTTCCGGTCAAAATCTGCTTAAAAGATTTATGTCATCAAATACATAAAGAGGGATCTTGGGGCAAGAAAATTATGAGTTGTAGGAAAGGGTTGGTTGTAAGAAAGTGTAAACACATTTATTATAGCTCTAGGGAAAGGTGTATTTTACATTCTTATCAGACCTACTGCTAAAGTATAAAGGCACTAAATTTTGCAACCGGTTTTGAAAACCCAGACAGAATCACATGATTGCCACAGTCCTGAGTTGATCAGATCTATTTTTTAACTATCAAATGCCTTGTTACTTTAGACATAAAACCAGGGACTCTGGTCATTAAGGCTTACACACAGCAGTGGTGTTTTGGCTAATATTAATTTTGTTGTCACAGATACAGCTGTTGTAGGAAATATTTTGAATTTTTAGTACCATCTGGTGTGCTGAAAGAAAAAGAAGTTCTTTAAACTTGGCATGAATTCATTTTCTAAGTGGGTAATATTGGTGCTTTGAGAAAGGGGTTGTCAGAACAGAAGATGAGAGGAGTTGTTTATTTGGGCTGTTTTCATTGCTCTATTGCACCACCTCAATTAAAGCAAACATGTTTATGACTCTTCCAGGGTCCTCAGAATGGCTTGTCATTGCTAAATATATTTGTATTATCAAACCCCTTTTTTCAGGATATGACATTTATCTATGCTAGGAAATGACAGACATGGGGATTGCAGAAGGCAGGGAATAGAGAAAACTGAGACCTCAAGCTGAGGCAGTTATAAGAGCCTTCTCATGAGGGTGGGTATCTGTTTTATGAGCCCTCTGTAGTGCTGTACCTCTGCCTCTCTACACTGTCTATGCAAGCAAAAATTGTACTGCTTTAACCTCCTTTTGTTTTGCAGATAACTGATGGTAAGATTGACCTTTGTCATATAGTTAGATCAGAGAGAAATAACTAAGCTTCTGTAGAAATGTGAGATGAGTGTCTATATGTGATGTCTCCTACCCAGAGTAATCTACTGTCGTGGTGACTTGGGTTAGAGGAGAAGCAGCAGTGTTGATTCAATAGCGTGTTTTCACATGGCAGTCCCAAATTCCTCCTTCACAGAGTCTCCAGTGTAACTATGAGCATTAAGACAATCTTAAAACACCAGAAACTTTAGACAACAAAAATTAAGCAACTCATTCCAGGGCAAAAAAAAATGAGTTGAAAAGTCTCACAAGCAAACATTTTCAGTCACCAAAACTCCTCTTGAAGGCCAAACACAAACCTCGGTATCTAGAGTGGATGTTATAAGTGTCTTTTCAGTAAGGGAGATTTTACAGTTGCAGGCCATCAGCATTGCATAAATCCTACAGAGTTTTAGGGAAACTTGCTGAAAATTCATGGAGACCAGAAACCATGTGTGTGTATATCACAACTCCACCGTGAGCTATATGTCTGTCTAGCCAGAGGGACACTCAGATGTGGCATCACAGAGAGCAAGGGGAGTTACTGAGAACTGTCTGCTTTACTGTAAAATAAAAATATAAAAAGTCAGTTCACATTTTGGAGAGTCATGCAAAAAATTTTCTATTTTCTTCTTTTTTATTTTCTTTCTTCTACTGATTTTGTATAATATCACCTTGTTGAACCATTAATCTTGCCAAACTACATTTTATTTTTTTTCTGAAATACTACAAAACCTGTACATATCATCTCTTGCTTTTTCACAAGGGATTCTTTGTGCAGACAACTGGTTTCCTGAGACCAGATTTACATCCTGCCTCTCTGTGGGATACTTTCTCCTTCACCAATACTGGGCTGCAATTTAGCTTTATTGAGTCTACAGTTCTGATGAGCTTTAACACTTAATGGTGAGCACATATTTAATTTTTTTTATTTCTAATCCCCTCCTTCACAGAGCCATACTTTGGAAACATATTGTTCTCACACAAATCGCTACAGTGGGGGCAGAGATGTTTTGAATACCACTTTTAATAAGCATTGGAACTGGATGCTCCTATTCTCAGTGTTCAGCACAATTTAAAGACTTCCCAAATGAGAGCTCTATCACCACACCATAGAGTGAAAATCAAACCCCCAAAACCAAGGCTGAAACTCATCATAATTGTCTCCCTTGGAAAACAACCTTGGTCTTGCTCTGGCATTTTGTAGCAGCAGGAGAGCATCCTGTGATGATATGCCCTTCCACCAGCATTATCACTTAATTCCCTTCTTTTTGAAGGTTTTTATAGGGATTGGGTGCAGCTGTTTTTCATCAGTCCCTTCTTATTAGAGTTTCTAAGAATCCCGATTAATTTGGAGCCTGTTTCAACTGCTGCTTAAGGAGATTGAACATGTTGCCTGCTTGGCCTGCTTTCACAACAGCATTTAAAGCACAATGTGCAGTGTTATCAATTTCCTTTTGTTGTTTATGGTCAAAAATATATGCATAAAGGTATCATTATTAGAAGTATTTGTCTTATTCTCAGGGGCTTAATTCTTTCTTTCTTCTTCCCCATCTTTTAGTTTCTTAAAATGTGTATAATTTGTAGGATAGAACCAAAACATATGGAAATAAGTATGAGCTCTGAGGGGACTCTTACATACCCAATCCTGGAAAGGGCTGAGTAATGCTAAGCTCTGCCTGAAAACAGGTCAGTCACAGAACCTTGCAGGACTTTCCATTGTTCTTTTCCAACTGGTTTACTGTGAATTTTCAGGGATTTAATATGAAACAATTCTTAGGGAAAAGGGTGTCTCCTTCCCCAAATAGTCATTTAGCAATCCTGTAAAGGATTCAGGCACCATTTTGTTTTCAAACTCCCTGCTGAAGTTTGGATCTCTCTCTTCTTGGAAATTGTGGTTCTCTTTGTTGCTGCAGTTCAAACCAAACCTGAGGAATTGTGGTCACAAGGTTACAGCTTCACGGGGCTTGATCTTGAGCACATCCACAATGTTCTGCAAATCTCTTTCTCTTATTCTTGAAGAAAATGAGGTTGAATGGCAGGAAGAGGGACATGGTGCAGGTGAGGGAGGTTACCAGAGGCAGAGAGCCATGAAGGGATGAGAGCACCGCTGTGTTGGGTGGCTGTATCCCAGGGAAGGCTGGTGCATGCTGTGCTGCATCTGCACTTATGGTAGTTTTCAAGCATACACTGACAGACTCTGGGCAAACCAGAGGGTTTGTGACATGGTTAGAAGAGCAGAGGATGGTTCTTTGAAGACTGGCAGGGCTGTGGCTGAGTGAAAAAATCTTTGCAAGTGCTGAAGAGAAGATAATAGAAAACTAGTTGCCTAGAAGTAGGGACATAAATCCTAAATGATTCCTATCTGTAGGTTACTAGCATTTCTAAAATGTCTTTGTTTTAAATGGCAACTAACTGTGTTACAAAAAAACCAACTCAAACCAAAATAAATAAAATATGTGGTTATTTTGTTGATTTCCTGGAGGTAATTATGAATATAAGGAAAGTAATTTCAGTCTGAAGACTTAAGGCTTCTGGTTTGGTCCTGTTTTGGTTTCTTAAACTCATTCCTTAGATATGTTTCAGCAAATGCAAATTCTTTTTTCTAGAAAGCCTCCTGATTTTTTTTAGTGTGGCATAACCTTGTTCTCCCATAAAACCTTTAGAAGCATTCTGCCCAGACCCTAAGAAGGTGGTTGGAAAGCTAGCTAGCTCCTGGATTGAATGAATTTTCCCTGAATCCAGGAGCAAATTCACTGCTAAAATGCCTGAAAACAATCATTCACAAGTACATTTCAATTGTCATTTCCTAGTAGTATATGGTACGTTTACTCTGGTTTCCAAGCAATGGGAGCAATGACAATGAAATTAAAACCAAACTGTAGATAAAAAGGTTGGAGAAATAGCCCAATTTTTAATTATGTGGTGTGATGGAGCTTATACACCTCAACCCAGTTGTCTTTTACAATATAAATACTGTATATTGCATAATACTTCTACCAGTTTGTTGGAGGAAAAGGGCAAATTAAGGGGCAAACTGCTTTCTTCTTAGATTACTGAAAAGGCTAAGCACAACCATCACAAGGTTCTTATTTTAAATACTATTTATCATTTCCTTAAGTGATCCATGTCGTTGGTGACATCTTAGTTTTATGCAGGGTATCTAATCAGTCTAACACAGGGAGTGTGTTATAGAGAGAACACACATTGCCTCTAGACTAGGAGATAGGATCATGAGGCTCGAGGTTCTGTAAAATTTTAGGCCACATTTGTAGTTTCTAACTTTCAGTAATACAATTTCAGCCTGACTTTTCTCCCCAAACAGCAATTTACCTCTTTTTTAAAGTGAATGACTTAAACATCTAAGTGTTACTACAATGCTCTCATTTTCTCATTGGGTTGCTCCTCCCACTCTCACATCCCTTTGGAGTTTCCCCTAAGAGCTGTGGAAACTGTAATTTAGCAATACATTTCAAACCCATCTTGTTAAAATAGATCAGTAATTTTCTAAATCAAGCCTGATATTTTTCCCCTTTCCAAAGGGAAAATGTGACCCTTGAGGAAATTAATGCATTTGCAGCTAAGATGTTTTAGAGGAAATCTGTGGTAGGACTTTATTTGCAACATTAGAGGAGTCCAATAGAAAATCCAGTCACATATGGCCAGTAGTTAAAAAAATTCAGAGCTATAATACTATCACACCTGTGCTGTACAATATTTCTATCAAACACAATTTCATTCTCAAGTAGTGAGTTGATGCAAGGTTTGAAGTGACCAGTGAAACTCACTTGTTTGGAAAATCCCAGTCTTGATTTTAATGAGCAGTCTACAGAGTTGTAGCAGGAAACTGATGATTTTCAGAAGTCACAATTCAGGTTTCCTTGTGAAGGAAGTACACGTCACAAACTGGTGTCCACAAGAATACGCTTTAATTTCACTTATTTAGTTGTACCATCAAAATTCTTTATTTGTACAGCACAGTAAAACTCTTGAGGAGCCTGAGATGATAATGAGAGCAGTGAGGGAACCCTGTAGAAGGTAAAAGAGACCACAAGCATTGCTCATTTTACTGTTTCAGACAGAAGAGGTTGAGGAGAGCCTAATGGGGGAAGAGGGGAAGCTTACTGAGAAAGGCAGAGTTTTTGATTGACTGATGCTTCACTTAAATGAGCAAATGAATGCAGTTTTTAACAAAATAATTAGTTAATAGTTATATTTCTGATAATATGACTATTTGGTAATTTAGTTGAATTGTGTTAGTCAGAAGTGATTGCTTCCACTGTTTGCAGCAGGGATATGGTTCAGTGCCATTCAGGGTGCCAGTGGAGTAATACGGGCAGCAAAAGGGACTGGCAAAGGTACAGCAAACACTGTGAGGTTTGTGCTTAGCTGTCATAACACACTTTCTGCTTCTTACAGCCTTTAGGTTGTTAGACAATATTTATAAGACATGGTAAATTTTATTTGTCTATTTAGGTAGCTTTGGATTTTCTGCTGCTAAAAAAAAAAAAAGATGGATCATAGATTTAGGACTAATTTACCAGCTGGATGTTTCTTCTCCTTCCATCTTGTTTTACTTTGCTATCAAAACGTATTTTCTTTCTGCTAATCTAGAAAATTAAGATGTAGTAATCTAAGGTTACTTGCCCTGAATGGAACCATTCACATGCAGCTTAAATACACTGTAATTTACATAAATTGACTTCACACCTTTAGCAGATTGATTTATTTAACTTTACTGAGTGACCCTATGTAGGCCACCAAAACTGTTTAATCAGTAAAATGAGGACTACCCTACTAGCTCTATCTCTTACAGCTCCTCTCATCCCCTATCCTGCACCTTTTCATTACTAAGAAAATTTGAAATCTTCCAAGGGGCCTAAGACCCGCTTTAGCTCACTGCTTGGACGACACTTTGGACCCAGCCTTTTTCCCACTGCCATAAGATCTTCACTTCCAGCCCTGTTACTGCAGCACCCCATCCTCCTGCCCAAGCAGTGCTTCCTCTGCAGTGCACCAGGATGTCTTCCAGTGTTACCCACACACTTTCATTTTTCTTCTTTCCCTTTCTGACAAATTTTCTGTGTCTTTATGGTATTATGCTAATTTATTATTTTTCATTGAATCCTTTCCAAGACGGACTCTCTCAGATACATTTCCTACCAACACAGCACAAAGCAAAGCCGTGATGTAGGAAATCCAGGAGTGCCCCCTCTTGTCTGCTCTCCAGTAAAACATCTCTGTCATCTTTTCCATAGAGGGAGAGGAAAATACAGTAATTTTGATTAATCAGTCCATTTGCATTTTTTTTACAGACTGAAATGGAATAAAATAAAGACATTCACAGCATGATAAATGTAGATGTCTGCACATGCTTTCAGCAGGTTTTTTTCAGTGGGGAGGAGATTCAGAAGTACAGACGCACATAGTAATAGTTTTTCTGCCTACTCCACATTCCTTATTTTTTCTCTGCAGACAGAGAAATGTTTTTGGTATTGCTTTGATCAGAAAGATCATAGATGATAAAATATTCCCTTTTTTCTCAGCCCTGCTTGAACCTTGGGATTCACTTTTTCTTGAAACTCTGTCTTCAAAATGGTTACACTGTGATATGAATAAGCCTGATTTCCCAGCTAGTCAGACTCATAAATATTAACATTCTCACAGCCCCGCTAGAATGATATAGGAAAAGAAAATATGTCTATCCTTTTGAAATGTCCTAGGTGATGAGAATGGAAATGACAAATGGAAGCCACACAAGGAATGACTAGGGGGACAGATCCCCCTGTGGTTACTGTAGTTGAGCTGCCATCTTCAGAGACAAGCCTGCTGAGCTAACAGGGCTCTTTCAGGGCACTGTGCTGTGGGTTGGATCTGGATAGGGAAGGCTGTGGGGTAGGATCCATTGGGAAGTGGATCTGTACAATCTGTATGCTTGGGGACAGCCCCTGGCTAGGAAACCATAAACTCTTTGCAGTTAGATGAACATGGATGGCTTGAACACAAAAATCCTAATCTGTGGATCTAAATATTTCCTCATAAAAAGCCCTGAAATGTTTTCATATCATAAACTGAAGGCCTGCAACACAGCCTGATTTTTGTTCTCTCTTTGACTTGTTTTCATTCTCCTGCACAGCTTTGGATTTGCTGGCTGAAAAGTGACCCCTGGAGACAAAGTTAATCTTATTTCAGGAACTGTGCCCACAAAACAGAGAGATGACTGTTGAGTTCTGGATAATATTGAAGAAAAACAAAACACAATGCAGCACTGAAGTCTGTGTGAAGGCAGTACTTGCAAGCAGGGCCACACTGACAGAGATAGGGAATGGACTCTCTGATTTAACCAAATAACATGCAAGCCAAATAATATGTTGTCCCACTAGCACATCTAGGTGTCAGGGCTGTGTCTCTATCATCTAATCAATATGGTGCTGTTCCTGGCCTAATTAGTTCCACTTCTGTAATTAGAACAGCCAGGACTCTATGCTGATGTGGCCACGCTGCTCTGGGACCTTGGCAAGTGTCTTTGCCTGTCTCTGCACTGCACAGACCTGTCAGCTTGACGGGATTTGAGAGACAACCCCTCACTCTGCAGGATGTGGACAGTGGAATCCTGGTGTTTGTTCGATGCTCAGCCCTTGCTGAACCACCAGACTTGGTCTGACTGAGCAGCTTGTATGCTTTGTTCATTCTGGAGTCCTCTCCTGGGGAATGAATGACCCTGTAGCCGTTGGCAGGACCAAAGCACATTTCAGAGCTTTGCCTTAGTAATCTCCAAATAATTGACTCTTCCATCACAGTTTCTGTCTCCTGGGTGGATTCCACTGAGGAGAGAGTTCATGTCTCACCCTTATTATAATTGACTTAAAATTCAGTCATCTACAAAAGGCGAGTCCACCAGAAACGGGCTTTGATGAGTTCCAGAGACTTGAGAAAGGATGCCTCTCCCAGGCCCACAGGGTGGGCTGACACCAGCCTCCTCCTCCTTGCCCAAATCACCCAGTGAGGTGATTTCACTTATCTCCGATCTATTTTTTTTCCAAGCACTTCAATGCTAGCTAATTATTTTTGTTTTCTTTACAGCTTCAGGATATTTTTACTTTCCTAGGATACTGTTCCCAGTTGAGACTGCACTGTATTGCCTCAGATTTCTGCCAGAAAGAATTACAGATGTTTCAAAGGAAATGTACAGGAACCATGCAGCTGAAACAGAATAAATTATGCTTAAAATCAAGGAAATGTCTAATAAGTGAGAAATGCACCAATTTCTCTAAGAGCTTTTTATCCCTGCCCCTACCACCTGTGTTTATTTTTTGTTTTGGGGCTTTTTTTGTTTGGTTTTGGGTTTTGTTGTGGGGGGTTTTTTTGGTTCTTTTTTTACTTTACTGTGTGATACAGCAGATGGTTCCTTCACATGAAAAAGTCTGAAGTAAGGCCAAAGTTTGAGAGGATTTTTAGAATTCCTGAAATTCTCTAACTTCAGAGGACTTTACTAAAATTTGCAGATGTATTTCTTCATCTGTACAATCAGAAAACATGGTTCTGGAGCAGAGGTTAGAATTACAAGCCCTTCCTCACAAACTGCATATGGGACATTTGACCCAGTCATCAGGCATTTGTTGGCAGAAGTGTTCCCACTTTGAATCGGTGGAGTGAAATGAGTCCCTGAACTCACTGGATGACATGCCTCTTTTTTCTATCTGCAACAACACTGTGAGAGACTGAAATGTTAAGGGTCAATAACTCAAACAATTGAGTCATTTGCAAAATCAGTGGGTGCTTTGCTGAAGAACTGTGAGCCAGGTGCAGAGAATGTGCATACCCACCACCAGAGGCTACAAGCTGGGTTTTGAGCCAGATAAGGGGAGACCTAATAAGAAGCAGATCCTTCAAGGTAGGATAGTCTTTTTTATCATGCCAATGTCCTCCCTTACACAACTGGCTCAGGTATAAAAACTCCCCTCCAGAGAAGGACCAGGACATGCACATGTAAGCCTGAAGATGGGTCGTCATCCAGGCTGTCATCGCTTCTGATGGGGCATAACTGGCTCAACTATGCTGATGTGGAAGGCAACGCTAATGCCTTATATAGTGTCATAAGCCATCAAAGACTCCCAAAGTGCCCACAGATTCATTTCTGGGGCCTTCCACAGAGGAAGAGGACTGCATGTGGTCCACAGTGTCACATCAGTGTAAAACTCCTCCTTTCAGGGGAGGTACATGGGCTTTTCCACCCGAACCTGAGTTATATTAACCCATTGAACTTCGTGTTTTGTGGGCTTCCCCAACTCCCAACAGATCAAGACTTCAACCAAGAGACACTGAAATTGCAACAATCAAGTCTCATAGCTGGATCCACAGATATTGGCATTTTCTCCTTCCTTCCTTCCTTCCTTCCTTCCTTCCTTCCTTCCTTCCTTCCTTCCTTCCTTCCTTCCTTCCTTCCT
>JAWWEE010000040.1:28806937-28877149 GCA_035221455.1 Xenops minutus
CCTTCCTTCCTTCCTTCCTTCCTTCCTTCCTTCCTTCCTTCCTTCCTTCCTTCCTTCCTTCCTTCCTTCCTTCTTCTTCCTTCCTTCCTTCCTTCCTTTTTTTCCTTATATATTTTCTTAAGTGTTATTTTTGTGCTTTTATATTGTTATATTTCTACAGATAATAACGAAAGCCATTACATACCTCCTTTCCATTGCAACCAAATTATTTTGAAATAAACCCACCTTTATGTGTGTGTGTGTATACATATATATATACACACACCCCAATCATTTATTGTTGTTTCACTCTAATCCACCTCAAGGGATCTATTATTAACAAGAACCTCAGTTACCCCATCTTCAGGGGTGGATCTTAATACATTCTATGTTCAGAGAGGAGCATTTCTCATTTTTCTTCTCCCCATAGCTATCCCAGTGAAATTGCAAACTTGAGTCATGTCTCTTGGCTCCTTGCTTCCAATAAGCTCTTCCCTTTCTTAGCAATGCCTGTTGCCTGCACATACATGTAACCTAAGAATGTAAAATATTTCTGGTCAGCTAATTTTAGACTATTCCTTTTTAACTCTCCTTGAAAAGCATAGCCCAAAGTCTCAGACAACCTAGTCCAACAAAAGATATCAGATTTTTACACTTTCCTTTCCAAACCACAGCTACTAAATGTATATGATGGGATCTTCATGGTCACCTGTTTCAACACTTGCTCATTCCCTCATGCCCTTCATTCTGGAGAGAAGGCATTTCCACCAATTTCAGTCAATAAAATACTTCTTAGATTAAGGTTTATCTGAAGAGGAAAGTATTTTTGTACACAGCTGTACTGTTTGCTGGATTTTCCTCTTCAGTGCTTGGTTTCTTTAATTTTTCATATTCTCATACTATCTAACCATGCCTGAAGCTCATTTTATTTTCTGAACTTCCCTGGAGAAACGTGGTAGTCACATTAGTAACATTCATGAGATGATGTCATCTGCCCTGTTATGGAAGAAAGATGTAATTCCACTGGAATTTTATTGTAATTTAGCATGCATTTATGTCTGCTTATTTGAAAGTTTTTCTGGATAATTAATTGTATCCCTTAGGCATTCCAAAATAGTTCTTCTTTAGTAATATTTCTTTTAGTAACACTGTTCTTCAGTGCATTTCTAATACCAATGAGTCCTTGTCAAGCAAAACTATCAAAACTGAATGTATTTTCCTCAGTGTAATTTAGTTCAAATTTGAATTCCTTTCTAGCTGTGTATTTAATTATGCAAACTAGGGACTAAAAACAGTTTTGCCATGTTAGCAGAAAGCACACCAAATGTTCTCAGTGCCAAAAAATGCAAATCTCCTCAGCCTTTGCTTGCCTCCTGGACTTACTGTATTTTCATGCACCTTCAAATGCTGCTGTACCAGGTGCATAGCATCAGCTCTCACAAAACCAGGATCTTGCTGTCCCGAGTTTGGTTTGTAAATGTCCCACTTGTTTTTTGTAGTTCATGAGTAAGCTATAGCTCCCATGTTGTCTTTTTTTGTAACGTGATCTCTGGTTCTATGTCTGTTTTTGGGAAGAAGTTGAGCTTTTCTCAGAAGAAAGTGTTTGAAACCATTGAGTTAAAATGAATCGTGAGCCTCTTACCAATGCTCCCCATCCTCAGCGTAACACCAAGCAGTGTGTCCAGTTAGGGCTCTTATGCCACTGAGATCTGCATATGCTATCCCCTTGACAGTGTGTCACTTCACACACTGCAACCTATTGTCTCCCCACATTCCCCTCAGCAGCCACAATCGTGCTTACCCTAGCTCTGCTATCACATGGATTGTTTTCCTTCAGACTCAAATAAGAGGTCAATTAGAGCAGGATTAGCCTCTAGGAAGTGAAACCAGTTGCTTCCTCTCTCACAGAATGAGGACCTTAAATTATCTACTTGAATATTTTGATTCCCTTCCTTTTGTTTTTTCTTCAATCCAGTGAATCCCTTCTCTTCTAATTAGCTTGCCAGTAGCCATCTATCAAATGTTTCTCTCATTAACTTACAGACAGAAGAGTGTTTTGTAGCATCTTATCAAGTTACAGCCAAGTTTGGTGTCTGGTGGAGCTAGAAAACAAACAACCAACCTATCCCACCCCCAAAAAGCTTTGCCTGACTCTGTGCTAAGTTTTCATGCAGGAACAAGCTTATTTTCCTTCCTGGCTGGTGCTCTCATTTTACTCCTCCAGCAGTTGGGAAAAATCATGGTGGAGTCCTCTTTTATAAACACCAGCATACCAGTGTTTAGACAAGGGGACTACACTTCTGGTCATGGTTTTTATTTCCTGGATTAAGACAAGCAGAAAAAATGTGGTTAGCCAATATAAATGAGTTTTGGCCATGTTCTGTGTTAAAAAGTAAGCAAATTCAAAATATCAGCCAGTTTTCTGTGCCTAGAGTTTAGAGGAGCAGCACTGGCTCCTTGACATCACATCCGATGCCGCCAGCAGGATCATAGAGAGAAGTGGAAAGGTAAAAGCCAGAAAACTTATGAGTTGAGATAAAGAGAGTTTAACAGGGAGAGCAAAAGCCACAACACAAGCAAAGAAAAATGAGGAATTATTTCACTGCTTCCCATGACCAGTGTTCAGCCATTTCCAGGAGAGCAGGATCCCATCATGTGTAACAATTACTTGGGAAGAAAAACTAAAACTCCAACACTCCAAACCTCTCCTTCCTCCTCTTGCCCCCAGCTTTATACACTGAGCATGATGTCCTGTGGTCTGGAATATTCCTTTGGATCACCTGTCCTGGTTGTGTGTCCTCCCAGTCTCCCATGGACTCCAAATTTCTTGCCAGTGTGGTAGTAAGGAAGGCAGAAAGGCCTTAATCCTGTGTAAGCCCTGCTCAGCAATAACAAAAACATCTCTATATTATCAGTCTGGTGTTCAGCACAAATCCAAAACACAGTCCCATACCAGTCACTGTGAAGAAAATTAACTCTACCCCAGCTGAAACCAGCACACCCCAGGAGCTGCAGCTGAGACTTGGAGTGACAGCTACAGGAAGGGCATGGAAAGAGCCAGGGAGGCACTCCAGCTGTGAGCACAGCTGTGTGAGGTCTCTCAGCGTCCTCTGTTGCTGCCTCAAGCAACAGCTTCTCCATGGTGTTTGGAATTTTTGCACTCATGTTACATATGAGATGGAAGCTGCAGGTTTTGTTGCAGGGCCTCAACCATCAGTAAGCAAGTAGAGGAGGCAAAGCATGACAATAAAATCTGCTGGCAAATGAATTTGTGATAAGCTGCTAAGAAAAAACCTGCAAAGGCCCTGGAGCCTGCCTATGGACCCTTTTAGGTGATTCCTGTGAGCACTAGAATATACACATCTTGTTTGCAAACAAATCACTGTAACTGTAGTCTGCTGTAATGTGGGCCTCGATTTACCAAAGAGCATACCAGAAAAGTGTCAGATTAAGAGAATCACAGCATGGATTTTTTGAAACCAAGCTGTTGAGGAAAGCTAGTTGCTTTTAAACCTGGAAACACAACTTCTTCTTTCATCTTTTCTGTCTGCTGGCTGCAAGGAGCCTGAAGATGTATCCGGATGCTCTGGGTATTTGCCAGCTTCTGAAATGTGAGACACATCCTATATTTCAAAGTTAATAAGGCAGATATCCGTTGACAGGGAATGAGAGGTTAATGTCAGGTGGAGCCAGTAAGAGAGACAAATGTAGAGATGTGCATGTGGGAAGCATCCAGACAGTCACCAAGCACCTTAGTCGATTCTGATGGTAGCTTTGCATGCAGTGTTCAGCAGCACTAGTGCCTGTCATGGCTCTCCCTGCCAAAGAGTTTCCAGCCATTTGGGCCAGACTGGCTGTGCATCAAGCTCTTCTCAACATCCTTCTTCTGGCACTGAGGCTGTGATTAACAGTCTGTCCAGGCTGGGCCAGGGGCCTCTTGATATATTCAGTATTTAGAACAAAGCCATCATTCTCCAGGGCAGTTGAATGTGCTGTAATGAACTGAAATAAGGCAGAATGTAAAGGCAGGGAGATACAGGCACTCTGCTGGGAAGCAAAGTCATTAAAAATAATGAGCAGTTTTTCACTTCCTTCTTTTTATTAACTTTCTGCAGAGGACAACCTGAGACTTTATTTTTAACACAGTCTCCACTTTAATAGTGTCTGTTAGACAGATGATTAAATTCTTTTCCACAACATGACCCACAATATTTAGGAAAACAGTTAAAAAAATTTAAAAAAAAATCAAAACTAAACTCCCCCCTCCTTAATTCTTCTTCTCTGTATTTCTCAGAGGATTGTATTTCAATAACCTCTCTGAATTCAGCAGCTCCTGCCATGTTCTGTGGCGATCTCATGAAAGGTGACATACAACAGTGGCACGCCCAACAGAGTTTGAAGCATGTGCATATTAACCGTCATTGACAATTAGTGAAAATCTGAATGAATAAAGTTCTGCAAGCTCTTCCTTAGGAAAGATGCATGTCTGTAGCCATGGACAGAGCCCTGGCATCCTGATTTGGGCTGAATAAATCAATCCTGCCCTGAGAAGCAGGGGTGACACAGGTGACAGGACCCACCAAGAATTGCAGGTCTTAAGCTGCTTTTGGAATGGTTGCTCAGGCCCATCTCCCCAGCCTTTAGAAAGGTCTGATAATTGGAAACAGGGCTGTTAATTGCTCTAGCAGCTCTCTCTTCTCCTATAGTCACATAAATATTCAGCTCCAGCTCAGAACCAAAAAAATCTTTGCTCTAGATCTAAAGAAATATTGAGTAAGATTTAGACTTCTAATTTATGCTTGTAACTTGTATCTGTTGCCACTTTAAACTGACCTTTTTTTATTTATTACTGCAATTCAGCCACCCTGGTCAAGGCTTCCTGGACTCCTAAAAACCAAAGGATCTCTCCAAGCCCCCTTGGGTAAGATGTGTCCCTGTCGTCCCTTGAGCTGGGCTCTTAATTTTTGTCACTTCCTTCCCTACACCCACACAGAGGACCTCTGTGTTCCGATCACAAAAATCTGCAGTGAGGCCAGAAATTAATATTTGATAAGGGTGTAATACAAACTGGATGTAACATCCAAATGAATAAGCAACACATTTGCATCAAGCTTGAGAAGGGGGTGGGTGGGAAGAGAGAGGGAACTTTTTGGAGACAGAGAGCAATATCACAAAGCCCTGCACTACCTGCTGGCTATAACCTGAAGTGTCATGAAAACCTTAGAGGGAGAGCAAAAGGAGCCATGAGCAGCATGTTTGTACTCTTTTGGTCTGCTCAAGGCTGTATAGACACATGTACGGCCCCAGCTGAATTTAGCATCAGAAGATGACACCTTACAATCATAGGGGCCCCAAAGACACCCCAAAGAGGATCCTTTACAAGAACCTTCACAAGCGGCTGCACAGCAATTTGGGGTAAATGATATAAAAGTCTAACAAGCTTATATAACTTGAATGGTCTTTGTGATTTCTCTGGTGCAAGCTTTCAGAGAAATGCCTGCCCTCAGACATTGACCTAAAAGCTGAAGTGGAATAATTGATGGTAACACTTATCCAGAAGATGCCAGTTATTTTTTTATGTCACTTTGACATGTCAGTTCTTCTGTACTTTACAAAACCTGGGTAAACTCATGAAAAATCATTATCTAGATCTAACCTCACTCTTATGACACAGTTGTGAGTAAATTGTGATTTCTGTTCACTCAAAGCTCTTGCTGGTGCTTAGCAAAAGGAGAAAACCATGTTGCTTACACTAACCATGAGTTGAAGAGGCATCTGCTATTCACCTTTCTCTGAGGTTTCATGACTGGGTTGGCTCAGACATCCATGTCAGTATCAGGTCTGGTCTAATCACCCCCTGCCCAGGTCACATCCCTGACTCAAGACCCCTCACGTGTCCCCACTGGCACCACCAAGGGGTGATGCATGCCTCCCAGTAGGAAGGCATGCAGGGGATGCCAAGAGCTACATCCCCTCGACAATGGTCTCTGCAGACTTGGGGCATCTATTAAGTATTTGTAGTCCTTTAAATCTATTATTGCCAGAGAAGGTTTTTGGAACCTGAAAGGAATCTGAGAGATGGGACTTTTTACAGTCCCTGCTAGCTCCTAGCAAACCCTAATTATGTGGTATATGAGGATGGCTCTCTATCCTTCACTTTTCAGCCCAGCTTGTTTTTAATCCTTCCACATTAAACACACATATCCCTGCAGAAAAATCACCATGACTTGTCCCAGTGTTTTGTATAACCAAGTCAAGTCGACACAGCATTTTCTTACATGACCGCAGCTCCCTATCGTTCATGTTAGTCTGGATTTACAGGGTTGTCATGATGACCTGGCATTGATCCCCTGATAAGAGAACAAATATTTAAGTCTGAGTTGGTTGCAAATATTTGCAACTGAGTTATGCTTCCCAGTAGTAACTGATAAAATGTGTGTTGCTGTTTTCCTCAAGGAAGGTCTGGTGGTTTTTTCATCATACCTTCCATCAGGATATCCTTCTGAGTTTGCTATCCATACTCTGGCCGGTTTTACAGCCACTTCCAGCAGCAGCAGAATGGACAAGCCCATGCACCAGCAGTAGGTCTGCATTTCCTATGGGATGTTGGATTTCTGATTTTTTAGAATTTCCTATTTGTATATGCATTTTTACATATGTGTATGTGTAAAGATATGTCTGTCGTGGTTGGGCCTGAGTCAAATTTCCAAAAACCTTCAACTTTTCATGAGCGGCATGAAACAGCAGAGCCTTTGTTTCAGTCAGTTTGCTACAGAAGGCCAGAGGAAATTCAGTTAAAAGAAAAATATTCCTTGTGCTTATGTATCATTATGTATTAGTCGTCCCCCTGTTCCACAAATTGCTGTGGGCTATACTGGTATACAAGGTATACACCAGCTGAGGATTTGTTTTTGAAATCCCTTCTGGGTTTGCACTCCAGCAGGGCCTGTGCCAGAGACTATCTCTGACAGCTCAGAAGAGATATGAACTGTAATTGATTGTGCCCCTGAGAGCTTTTCTTCCTGTTTGTCTGTGTGTGTGTGCATGAGAGAGAGAGGGAGAGAGAGACTGTCTTTTATCTTTTGCCAAAAGTGGCTTTAATCCAGCACTGAGCTTTCTTCTTCACTCATGTTCTGAAATGCTCAACATTATGTGTTTTAGGGTGGGATCAGCAAAAGGCAGTTTTCAGAGAACATCTTGCTCCAGAAATTTCAGAAAGAAACCTCTTCTTTTTTCTTTTTTTTTTCTTTTTTTTTTTTTTTTCTATTTAAGAGGCAAGGGAAGCAGCTGTAGTGATGACAGAGTTCAGTTTTGAAGACATGCGGAAACAGCATTACAGCACCCTGCTAGCCCCTTTACCATGCTGAAGAACTCTGTCAGCACAGCACTGCCAGACCCTGCAAAGACAGACAGAGGGGTCACAGTTTGTCCCCTCTCTGCCCCTCTGCATTCACTTCTCCTGCCAGAAATCCCCATCCTGGTACATGGGGTGCCATGGCATGGAACAGGCTGCATTTCACACCAAACCTGTCAGCCAGTGGGGAGAAGGCTGGTCTTTTTATCAGGCTGGGAAGCACAGGGAAAAGATGTGAACTGCTTTCCCTACTGCTGCATCTACTCATCCTAATGCTTGTAAATTAGAATCATAGAATCGTGGGACATGCCAGGTTGGAAGGGACCTCAAAAGATCACCTGTTTCAAACTTTTGTGGGAGAGGGAGACTAGAGGATATTGTTTAGCACCCTGTCCAATCACATCTTGAAGATGTCCGGTGATAGGGGATCATTGGAGGAAGGGAGGTTATTCCTGTAAACCTGAGAAGGTTAGTTCAGTAAATGATTTTTGTCACTAAAATAATTTCTTCCTTATATCAAGATGAAACCTTCTCTAGGGCAACTTGTATGTGTTGTCCCTTGTTTTCTCCCTCTGGCTACTTATGAAGACAGAGCATCCATCTTCTTTGTAGCCACCTTTTAAGTAATGGAAGGTTATGGAGCTGCTCCTTCTGGAAGCCATTTCAAAGTACATAAAATATGGGAAATGCTTGGGAACAGTTGGAGTGGATTGGGGTGATGACCAAACTGATAGCAGTCTGGGCTGAGGTGACTGGCAGTCAGACACAACACTTTGACTATAGCAAGGCTTTCTACAATATCATTATAGCCAACCTGGTGAGACATGGGCAAGGATAGGTGGAAAATGACTAAATGGATGGTCACCAGGAAGACTAAGGACGGTGAGCAGCTGGGCAATGTCCATCCAGTGCCTTATTAATACTGACATTGTCAGGGATCAAGCCAATAGAGTTCAAAATCTTTATTAAAAATCCGAACAACAGGATGAGGTGCACATTAAGTGATTTTGCATATAACAATATATTCAGCACTTGTGAAACTAGCTTTGGCGTGCTCTGTCCAGTTTTGGTCAGCTCCAGTACAAGAAAGACATTGAAAAAGTGGAGCAAATGCAGCAGAGGACTGCCGAGCTGGTAAGGGACTGGAGCACAAGGCACATAAGAAGAGACTGGGAGAGATGGGCTTTTTCAGTCCAGAGAAGAGATGTCTTTGGAGCAAGATTCTTTCTGTCCACAAAAATTTAATAGGGGCATAGAGAAGAAGAAACCAAACTCTTTTTGGAAGCCTGTAAAGCAGCAGACATAAATTGTAACACAGAAAATTCCAACTAGATAGTAGGGTATAATTTTTTTTCCTCTTTATGAGGGTAGTCAAACCCTGGAAGAGTTTTCCCAGAGACTGTGGAATCTCCATTGTTGCAGATATTCAAAACTCTCAAATATCTGATGGGATCCTGAGAAACCTGATTTGGCTAGCCTTCTATCTGGAAAGCCAACTAGGAATAGAGGCACAGGATTCTGCATTTTATGTGACATTTTTCATTCACAGCATAATGATTTTTCCCTTCATTGTTGTATAGGGCCAAAAACTAGTCCCTGTAGGGCCTGGCTCAAAAACAGTCATCTGAGGATGTTTTTCTCTTCTACAATTATATTTTTGTTGCTTCTGCTAATGAAAAAACTCATGATGATTGCGTTAAATGCCCTGCAGAAGCCTAAACAAGTTTATCCTCCTAAAACCTTTATCAACCAACCTTATTTTGATAAAACTTCTGTACTAAAATAGCTTGAAAAATGATACTATGTGACTTTGATGAACTGTTTTCTGTAAAACCGTATCAACTGGCATGGCTTATAGCATTGTGCTGCAAAGAGAACTCTTCAGTAACTGGTGTTTTGCCCAGGACTGATGGTAAGTCCTGAAGCCTGCTTTCAGATCACTGTATTTATGCTTTTGAACTAATGGCATACAAATGAGCTTTCTTACAAGCCTCTGGAAATATAACCTAAAACTTTCCCAGTTAGGTGTCATAGACTACACATTCAAATAATGTCTGCAAAGGCCATGGGAATGGCAGAAGCTTAAAATTAGGGCATGTTTATTTATATATTGAACATGGGTTTAGACATCTAGCTTCTTATATGAAAATTATACAAGTGTGAATAGCCCATTCCAGACAAGTGTGGTTATTCTTGTGATCATCTGCTTTGCTTATATGTAAAAACATGCTAAAAGTGGGTGTAGACAGCAGGAACTCATACAGCATGCCCATGCCAGCATGGGAGGGCAGGGTTTCCTCCACTTTCAGGTGTCAAATGCAGCATCAAACAACAATAGAGGTGTGGAACAACATACAACATGAAGATGCACCTGCATGGGAATTTGCCATCGAGCAGGTATGGGGTGGAGTTTACATGGCATTTGAAGCAAGAGGCACAGAGATGGAGAGAAAAGGAGAGAGAGAGAATAACCCTTAAAATTAGACTTAAAGTGGGAAGATGATTAACCCTGCCAAGTCCTACTAAGCTACTGCTGCTGAGGACAGGGCTATCCCTGTGTTCAAACCATCTCACTTGCTGCCACTTATACTGCTATCAAAGTGTACTATTCCAAGTGGCTGCATTCCATCTCCCAGGCTAGGACCTACATATTGCTACAAAAAATCCATCTGAAACTCATATGTAGTGTTAAAAGTCACATGCACATTACAGTCAGCCTGTGTCGGTTGTGACCAAAATGCACAGGAAAGAAATTCACAGCAAATGTCTTTGCAGTGCAGAGGGTGGGAGGTGAGATTTTGGAGGCAATCTAAGTACATTGCCTCAGCAGGGTGGATTTTCCTGCACAGGCTGATGCATCATGTCTGATAGTCAAACAAGCTTGTTTGGAACAAGCTGGGCATCTCTGCATGTCTTTGTTTTAACACAAGAGCTTTGGCTCCTGAATGAATAAGTAATTGTTAAGTGGTACTTCTGGCTAGAAATGGAACATATTTAGGCACCAAATTCGTATTTAAATCACTGGGAACTAAATGGCAAAACACCTTTGAAAATCTGATCCTATGGCTTTCAAGTCACTGAAATGCATCTGTAAGTCTTAGCCAAAGGACTAATCTGATCTTGCCATCTGTTGATAGAAACTCATAGCTACAGCTGGGAATGTATTTTCTTTACAATCTTTTTCAGGCACCTGAAAGACCAGAGCCATTCAGTCTATGAAAATCAGCTCCTGCTCTTACCAAAATGAAGAGCTAGTATTTACATTGTCCCTTGACAGGCTGAAAAAAGGCTGTGTTGCCTTTATTGTTCCTGAAACAATAGGACTCAGGGAAACAACTGTTTCTAATATTGGACAATACACTTACTCTTCAAAGACCATCAGCTTATAATGTGGAATGTCTGCTCCATCTCCAGTGCCCAGTTTGAAGGCACAACTTCCAGAAGGCAAATTCTGTAGTTTAGGCTCCATTAAGGTTTCTCCTTTTGGCTGCCCAAAGAAGAAACCAACCCAAATTGATCATAGTTAAAAATAAAAAGGAAGTCTAATAAACTATTTGGGGTCTAAGTGTAGGGGAGAGGGTTTCCAACTCTGCTGTTCTTCTAGTCTCACTTCTTCCTCACCATGTTTGCTCCTAGCCTTGCCTCTGGAAAGAAAGCATGTGCTCTACAGTGGCCACCTTTTTTAAGCCTACTGCACCACGTCATTTTTTCATTATTAATTCAGAAAGGAAAGCATTTATGGACCATAAGACTTCACACACAAAAAAAATCACAGGGAGAGGGAGGGAAGGAGTGAAGGAGGGAGGGAAGAGAAGAGAGGAAGCAGTCTGGCAAAGGGATGGATCAGAAGCTATAAAAGTGCTTTTCCTTCTCCAGCAGCTAGGGAACCTGTGACTCCTAATGTGGGAGGACTGAAACTTGCTATGTAGTCCTGAACTTAATTTAAAATACCATCAACAAAGTATTTAAAAGAATGAACCTCTGCCAAATGACCACACCATTAAAATATGCCTGAAGTA
Organism: Xenops minutus; assembly: GCA_035221455.1. Classification (NCBI taxonomy): domain Eukaryota; kingdom Metazoa; phylum Chordata; class Aves; order Passeriformes; family Furnariidae; genus Xenops; species Xenops minutus. The sequence continues at coordinate 28,818,290 of JAWWEE010000040.1, forward strand.
TGTTATATAAGAAGAGTTTAATGCAACTGCCTGGTAAGAAAATACTTGGAGTGGCTAAGTCTGTACTTAGCACAAATCAAAGTGTTATGTAATTAGAACTATTTTGTCACCATCTTGTAGGACACTAGGATAACATCTGGCATGCCCCTGATTTCAGTGGGTTCAATATGTGCTGAAGAAAATGGTGAGAAAGTAATTGCCGTAATATTACACTAGTGTTAGTGCACACCATACTGTAAAATTTCAGATCATTTTTAAAGCACTTTAGGGCTCCTGAAGTTTTACAGTGCTGCTGAGCAAATTTTCTCATTTGCTGGCCAAATATTTCTCCCAAAATGTGTATGTAGATTCTTATAAAAGTTGGCACAATAAAGGGGAAAGAGAAATCAGATTGCTAACATAAACAGTTATGTTTTCTCAGAGAATGTCTCTGCTTCAGCCATCCGATTTCAAATGGTTTCCTTAAGCCCTAATTTATTACTTCAAGCTCAAAAACTGTGCCTAGTCTGAAGAAGCTTAAGAAATATGCTCCCTCTCTCCATCAGTCCAAGCAGTTGGTGTCTGACGCAGACTTTTCTGGGTAAATGTGAACCAGATGTTCCCCAATCCTAATTTGTGAACCTCTGTCCCAGGTTTCTACCCTGAGTCAGTACAAGAGAGCTGTGCAGCAGCAAAGGGCTGTCTGGGTAAATGTGCTACTTCAGATATCCCTGCACTATCACAGCACTCCTCTTCCTGTGCTTGGCCACTAAAATACAAAGTTCCTCCTTTCCAGGGCCACTGTACAACACCCAGCACAGCAAAACAGATTTGTTGCTAACAAACACAAGGCACCAAGCCTGCACGGGCTCATTATGTGCCATCTTCTGCCCATGGACGTCACCTCACAGCCAAGGACGTTGTACCTGTGAGGTCTGTGAGAGAGAAATCTGAAGTCAGATTGTATTTCCCAACTATTAATAAAAGGAATAAAAGTAGAGAAGCTGGCGCCACTTTGTGTTATTCAAAACCACAATCTTCCCCTCCCCTGCAATCTCCCAGGGTTACAGACTCTTTAGCAACTTCTTAAAAATTCAAGATGTTTTCAAGTGAGCAGCCCCCTCCTTCAAAATGCACCCAAGGAAAATTAGTGATACAATTTAGCATTGCTGTTTATGAGGAGAGGGAAGAGTGATATTGACCCAGCACAAGCCGATGCATTGAGAACATATTAAGAGTTTCATCCCTGCATACCCCTTGCCTTTTGCAGCAGATGTGTCTGGGGGTGATGCTCTGTGGCCAAGGTGAAGGGTGTAAGCTGTGTGCAAGAGGAACAAGGAGGGTCTCTGCTCTCAGCTCACAGGTGCTCTGGGGCTGGTAAACCAAACAGGGCTGGCACAGATGGTGGCCTCTGCCTTGCTGGCTCCGGTATTAAATTGTCTCCATATTTCCTGGTGCTGTTTTCGCCTGTACTGCTCTCCAGAGTGTGTGGGCACATTTTAGAGTACATGTGTCAGAGAGTCCCTGTAGCAAGCAGCAACCCTGCCTCAGAGTGGGGATTTGTAGACATATAAACTATGTTGTGCCATTACTTAGTAGAGCATGAAGGCAAGATTTTAACTGATCTCTGGCAAGAGCTGTTTAATATTTCTTGTCTATATTGACAGTCACATTTTCTTGTTAATAAGTTATTTTTACTCTAATGCAGATATATAGGGAACTGGATGGGAAATCATCAGATTATTTCTGGGTTTTTTTAACAGCATAAGCTACCTTTTGTCTTTCACTGCTCAGTGTTTTACAGTCATCCTGTCCTAAGGCTTCTGGTTGCATAAAACCACTGATATCAGCTGGAGCACCTTATTATTACAGTAATGAACTTAAGAAATATGTTACATGTAATAACTGCTAACAACATTCAAGAATTCTAAACCAGTCAATTTGATCTTTCACATTTCATTTGTACAACTGTTTCCAATAAGCTGAAAGACAGCTGGGTCCTGAATTTAAAAAGGGTAGAAGGAGGTCTGTCCTGAGCAGGACACAGCACACACCCCAGTGCCAAGCCTTGGAGCTGCACATAGGGCACCTGGTCTCCTTGACAATGCCTTGACAAGGAAGAACTAGGGCTCAGCTATGAGACTGACAGCTACCACACCACCCCTTGGTGATGTGCTCTATATTGACAGCTGAAGCCCACACTGTAAGGAAGTTGCTCCCTTCCACCTCATGGATGAACTCTCTCATGATGAAAAAGGATCAACACACTATCACTGGAAAAACAACAATGAAGTGAGTGAAGATCACTTCCCAAATGAACAAGCAGGGATTGTATATAGTCAAGGAAGATTCTTAGACATACTCTGTAATTCAGCAGTTGGGAGCATGCTATTTTTTTATAGGAAGATTTAGATTTGAGGCTATCATCTGCCGGCTAAAGCTATGTAGAGATGAAAGCCTGTCTACTCCTTGTCAAGGGGTCATTTTAAGGTCTTCATATTTAATATTCTGATATTTTTAGTACATACTTGGCATGACACTGAACACCTCATTTAGCTTTGGCTCATATGGTAAAGGCAGTGTGAATTAGCAGCAGAGTATACAGTAAGATAGATCTTTAAAGTAAAATATGCCCTCAGATTTGCATGAAATTTTTTGCTTTTAAAGGAAGTGATTCTTGTGTAGCTATGGGGAATTTAATTGGCAACCTTTCTAATAAGACATAAGTTTTGAATAGTAACTCCTGATTAAAAAAATACCACAAGAGTTACTGTATTATACCATTTATCCTGTATTACTATTAGCAATAGTAAACTTTGAAAAATAACCACAAGCTTTGTCCTGAACAAAATGCTAGAGGAAGGCACATGTCCAAGAACAAACATTCAAAAAAACCCACAGTCTGAGGTCTCAAGTGTGGAGTACTGGATCCCCACACAAGATCTGTGCAGCAGTGCAGAATTACATGCATATTACTGGGATTCAGTGGAGGGCTAGAAATATGGCTTGGTATGGTAACTTGTGGAATCAGAGCCAGAAGTCTTTTATTTTACTGAAGAATGGTCATTCCCAATTCACAGAAATTTTTGTAATGTACCACATTACGAAGAGACCCAAACAACTTTGCCAAATTGCTTCTCATGCTTGTGCCATCTTCTGCCTTCTGACATGAAAAATGCCACTGGCTTGATGAGGAATGAAAATGTGGAGGTGGGTAGAAATACTTAAATATTAAAATACCTGGTTGCTTGAATGTATGTTTCTAGGGAAATATCATTAAGATATGACACCTTACTTTTTTTCAGTGAATAAAGCAGACAGAAAAATTTTTTAAGAACTAATTTCTTCAGACCAAGACTTCTTTGGTTTAGCTCATCCAAAAGGTATGAAATAATGTTTCAGTGCACGGAAAAAAAGAGAGAGAGAAAACCAGTACACAGCACAGAATTGCCTGTGGATATATTTTTTTTTTAATTAAAATTTTATGGTTCTTACAGCTTATATATAATTTAGCACAGCAGTAACAACACAACACTGATAACAATGGTGAAAGGTTTGTTAACTTATGGGCTAGGTAAGCTTTTCAGGTAGCCAGGAGCATGTTTCCGTATTAGAAAGAAAGCCCTTCCTCTCCCTCTGCTTAAACAGGGTGTAAGTTACTGCTGGAAACAGTGCTCCACAGTTCACTTCCTTTGCTGATTGGAAAATATTCTGAACATCGAATTTCATATGAAGCAATGCTGTCGACAGCTGGTCAGGCAAACGCATTGCAGGAGGTGTGCTTCCAGCCCGAAGATTATCTCCCTTTTTTGTGCCTGCCTATCTGCATTCTCCATAGATCTGTCTCAGAATAATTCCTCTGAGTAGATATTTGGCAGCATAATACCAAAAATACACCCGGCCACAAAATGAAAAGCAGCAATGGATCGCTAATCCTGACATGAAAGAGAAGACTCTAAAAGCAAAATAATGTCATTCTTTACCATGCACTTTCTGGTCCTGCTTTTATGTCAGCACACAGGTTGTGTGGTTTCCCTTTGAGGTAACAACTGTGAATTTACTCCTCTTTTTCTCCTCACTTTCAGAAGTTAGAAGCAAGAATTTAATGTAGGAGCTGGAGAGAGACAGTGTTAGTTTTCTGGCAAGGCTACTAATAAACCCAAGAGAGAAAAGGATAATTGAAAGGCAAAAGTATTCTTACTTAAATACCTTGCTAACCCTGATGAAAGGGGTGACTGGTGGCAGCCTTCCTAGCCCTGTCTGAGTTGCAGAGGTTCCAGGACTAGCAGCGTTGCTGTTTGCTTTACTGAGGTGCTAAATAAATGTTTTTACAACAAGTCTTTTCTGCAAGACACTTTAAATACAAAGCACTAAAAAGAAATGTTCTGCTTTCTGATTTTACAAGAACCATTTTCCATTTGTGTTCTGTACAATCACATTTTTGATTGTTGCAGCTTCCAGAGGAACATCAAAAAACTCACAGAAAATGATGAATTGACCATGAATGTTATTATCATGATCAATGAATCACTGCCTGAGACAACTGAAGTGCAAAAAGGATTCCATCCCACAAGGCATAAATATATTCTATTGCTATGAATCATTCTAGTCTTCTGCATATAGAAAATTCAAGAGCTCACCATGAATGTTTCTTGCTTCTGTAAATCAGACTGTAAAATCAGACCATACAGTGATTTCAAAAAAAAGTCTTTCAGTATTCATAAATGAGGGGGTTTGCTTTCCAAAACAAAATAGTAGTGATGTGCAAGACAGAAATAGCATGTTTTATTTTAGCTGCTCCAAGAGAGTCATTCACTACCATTTACAGCTCATTCATACTTCCTCATTCATACTTTGTTTAATTATACAAATAAGAATTGAAAAACATACATGAACAAGAAAGTTTTGTTTCAGGGACAGAGATAAAACACACACACAGATTAAAGAGGAAAACATTTGTTTATTAAGAAGGAAAAGGTTCTGGATGGCAGCACAGAGTCAGACATGAGACAGATGAATGCATGCACAGCTGTTCATGTTTAAAGGCAGAATATAGACATAAATACAGTTAGATCTTTGCTCTGCTCTACTGCTACAGTATTTTTATACAGTCAGCTCCAAGGAATATCTGTCATAACTGAACACAAGGAGAAATTTATCAGAAACAGAGCACAGATTGCTTCTCTAAGGCCAGGATAAACAAAGCCCAGAAAAGCCTCTCAAGCTCTGTTATTGCAAAATAAACTTAATTGTGCAAAAGCAAATCACCTTCTGTGGATAGTAAGATTAAATGTCAGATCCAACTCAAAGTCAGATACTTCATACTTCTGTTTGAACAAAATGCAGGTAATTTTCCCTTGCTATGGTCACAGTTCCGCTCTCTCTGAAGGAAAACCAGGATTGTGAAGCAGGAATGCCCATTAAAAGCAGTAACTTTTTTCCTATGATCTGTCCAGCCTATTTTCAAAGCACACCAGAGAGAGAGAAAGGATGATGAGGCATTCCTCAATTTTTTGTAATGCTTAGATACAATGAGACCACCCTGGAAAATCATAAAGCCTCAGGAAATGATGACCAAGTATTATAGAAGAGCAAAAGAGGCTGCACAAGAGAGACCATAAGCTGGTCCATAGGATACAAATACTTCCCCAACGTTGCCACTCTCTGTCCTGGATGACATTATTTCTCATTTGTTCTGCCAGAGTGACCTCTAGTCATACTTTACCTGCACTAAGTAAGACACCACATAACTACTGAAGGGATTTAAGTGCAGCCTTTAGTATTTCATGGTTCAATTTCTACAAAAGTAGAAATAAGGAAGTACATTATATCACAAAAGTTAAATTTTGAAAAATGCTTTGGCAAGCTTCTTTAGAACGCAATTGGAAATTGTTTTGATTTATAAATAAAGCCACCACGGATTAACTGTCAACATGGATTACTATGAAATCTTAGCTGTGATGTTTGTATATGATGTTCATTTTAATATTCCTTATTTAAATATCCAGTTAACTTGAAAGCTGTTGTTGTAAATAGTTTTCCTGCTCTTTTTTTTTTTTTAAGTTAAAATATTACAGCATATTTCTGATCCATTTCTAATTCAAGTTAAGAAGTTAAGTTTTGATAGCCACAGGATATCGACTTTCATAGATCTATTTGTTTCTTTATGGAAACAATAAAAACCAACTCTTCACATTCCTCCCTAATCTTCTTTAAAGCCCTGCAAGATGTGGAAAACACTTGTAAGACAGTAATATTTTATTCAGATTCTGAATTTCTAAGGGATCTCACATGTTATGGCAATAAAACTGCAAAGAGATAAACCACCTCCCTGTTACATGCAATTTTCATTTCAAATAGTCAACAAAACAGAGAAGTTACGCTGAACATATTACAGGTTACTGGAGCAGAAGAAAACCCCAAACTTCCCCTCACCTTTTCAAGTATGTCTTGGATATTGCAGTCTTTCAGTTAGATAAGAAAAAACCATGACCATCCATCAGAAACCAGCATAGACACATATACACATTGAAATCACACAGTCACAGCTCTTCCCATGAATGCAGGATTGACTGACTGTACAACACATGTGTTCCAGATCAAATGCCTGGGTGCATCCTGCTCCATTCTCTGCAGAGAGAGACTATGGCAAGATGAATTCTGCTATAACAGAGACCTGTTTGTGTATCTAGAGCCACAGATCACATCTGCTCTGCTACAGCCCACATATAACCTGTGGGAAATGCAAGTAGAAGACAGCTAGATGATGACTTTATCAAGAGAAGTCACAGGTACATGGCAGTACACCATTTCATAGCATATCAAGTGACATTTTGTTAGATAAATCTGAGAAACAAGGTTTTTTACATCTAGTTCATCTTCAGCACTCAGTATTTAGATAAACATTAAATGTGTGTGTGCATACACATAAGCAAGTTAAATGCAGTTGTGTCAGCTAATATTTGATGCTGTTATTGATGGGATTCCAAAGATCCTAGAAGCCATGTAACAATCATCTTTAGCTATTAACATTTGTTAATTATTTTATTTTTTTCTGTATAGAGTAGCAACTGGACAGTTAAGCATTTCATTTCCGAAGCATGAATCCAGGCTGGAGAGGTGTGTGATTTTGACTGGCCATGGGCAGCTCAACACATGCAGACCCATGAGGTGGAGCTCTCATCAGGCACCCTGCTACTGTCAGGCATCTTAGATCCCCAGTGTGATGGAAATCCACAGCAATTTCAGTTAAGGAGATGGAAATATCTTCCTGCAAGTACAACCCATGATTGTCTGCTTTTTTTTTTTTATTTTTTTTTTTCCATAAACTTCTAATGTGTCGGCATCATTAAGTCTCCAGATTCTTCAGAGATGATCATCAGGCTTATGTCTTCCACAAATTGCATTTGGGATAAAAAGTTAGAATGTTGAAATAATCCCTTTTTCCTCAATAAAATCAAAACTATAATACAAAATGCCAGGAAATGCAATTACTTTTTTCCTACTGAAACTCCAAATCAAGGATAAAAGAAAGAAAACACGTAAAAACCTACAACACAGTATAGTGCTGTTCCATGCAGAAGTTGAAGTTGAGCCACAGGGTTTGCTATAATTATAGAAAATACATTTTAACTCAAAAATAATCTCTACTACCCAAGAAAAACATGTTGTGTTGAATATTGCATTGTCATTTTGCTTGGTAGAGGATTTTCAGAGTGACTTTGCGGCAGCAGAGCTGAGCAATTTCTAGCCTTTAAATGGGTTGAAAAGGAAAAGGTTCTCCTGGGGATAGAGGTTCCCCTTCTGCCAAAGCAGCTGTCAAGGGATCATGCTATAAAGGAATTGTTTTGAGTCAGCACAAGGAGAAGGAAGATTATTTCATATTTCTACATTTTTTCAGTTAATGATTTACAGCGTAACTCCTCTAAGAAAGGTGAATATGGATAGACAACTGGAAAGAGCACAGACACACAGTTTGTCCCTCTGAAGCAGGATTTGTTGCCATAGATAATAGTCCTATGACTATAACCTGCTTGTGTGGCAGTTATTCTAGTATAAGTCAACATATACCACTGTGAAGAAGTATTAAGAATGCAGTTATTCTACAGAATAAGGAATTTGAAATGTTTTTGCAACATTTTGTACTAAGTGTATGATACAAAAAAAACCCAAACAAAAGTACTCTGGTACCATTCACACAAACATATTTATTATATAAATATTTTATAAATTATAAGATTTTAATTGGAAATGTAAACATTTCTAGGAAAATAATGCTTTATATTCTTATTAAAGTTTACAACTATTATAAGGCACATAGTGCAAAAACACATTTCTGATGCAGAGATCACAAAATAATTACCTACATGTGTTATCTAACAAACAGCTGCATACACTTCTGTGGTACAGTATTGGTTTTAATTCATACATATTGCTTATTTGTGGCTAACTCTTTGTGAGTAAAAATTTTATATAGCTGCCATTTGATTTACCAATTGTACTGGCATGCGAAATAAATATTTGGTATATGGAGTGTGTATTTTCAAGAAAAGCATATATAGTTATCTGGTACATAACATATTTTATTACGCAGGTAGAACATTTTGTTCTGAATACCTGAGAGTTGGCCCTGAAATGCATTAACTGTATATGCATATATTTCTACAGTTCTGGACTGTAAAGTAATACAGAACAACAAATCAAAGAGCTAAGTCCTTTTTTAAACCCTGTAGCTTTTTTTTTCAAACACTTTCTGAAAAAAATAATTTTAAATAGCAAATGTTAGAACTGTATTTACAAACATTGAAAAACAGTCAAAGCTGGACACCAAAACCACTGTGGAGCTTGATACTTCCTCTGTCCAGGTTTTTCACTAAGGTTATTGAAAATTATGTTGAATTGCAATATGAAGGGCATATACTACAGCCTTTACTAGCATGCCATTGGCCAAGATAAAGGAACAAGGTGTATATGGAAATGTGTTTAAGCAAATGCACAGTTGTACAATCAGATACAAGATGCTATGGTAAACAGAATACACTGCTTTTACAGAATACTTTGATGAGAGGCAGGGATTTGAAATCAGTTTTTGAAGCAATTTGTTTCCTTATTTTCTTTTCCTGTAACCACAACAAACCTAACCCCAGATGTTTAATGTGCTATAGAGACTACAGAGGTTAAACCAAACATCCCAGGACTGCTGCTAGGATTTGAGCACCACAAAGAATATAGCGAAAGGGGAAAATGCTTTTCCTGACAGAGAAACACAGAGATCTATAAAACTATCTGAAGCATTTTGGTTATGTGCTTTTCTCCTGTAAGTTATTGACAGATAATCCCTAAAAGTTTTAACAAAATTGGAAATACTTGAAATTATTACCTCTTTTCTCTATATAGCAATAAAGCTTTCCTTTCTACATTTTAGTACAGTCAATCAAGAAGACCAGTAGAGTGTGAATTTTACTGAATACTGCATAAAGAATCCCACTGATTAACTGCAGGTAAAGAATTAAAATTATGGTAAAATTTAGAATGTTACCCATGGTAGTAACCTCAGTGCGATTTACTTGCTAATATTAATTTACTTTGAATGAATGCCTCCTCATTAAAAGCTGAAGGTTTATGACTGTGATTTATGCACTTGCCAGCCCATATACAGATAACACAACCCCGAGTAAATCCTGAAGAAAACAGGAATTCTTAGTAGTGAGCATTAGAGTAGTAGTGGGCATTACAAAGAGGAAAGAATTAAAATATATATACACAGCACCTACAATTTGAACCTAAATGGCAGATGTCCCTGCTTTGATGCTCTTAGTACATCAGAGTTCTCACTGTATTTGGAGCTGGAGACCAATAACTGTGCTAGGAACACATTTTCCACAAAATCCTCCACATCTTCCATATATTTTAGTACCATCCTGGGAATCAGACAAAGAAAACAATCAATCAAGAAAACAATTGCAATCACAGTTGTATAACAAGCTTGCACAAGAATTTTGCACACAACAGACCTTTTGACAAATTGTACCTACAAAGACCAATTTAAGAGACAGCATCAAATCAGCAAAATAGACACAGAGATCCTTTATCACTATGACTTTATGCCTTGTTTCCTGGCTTGCCATCCAATGTTGGCTTAAACTGTGCATGCTTGTTCAACTGGTCTTGGTTTCCCATGTGAAGCAAGTTGGAGATAAGCAATCTATAAAAATCATCTGTGGTATGATATCTTTCACAAAATGTGGGGGTTTGGGTGTTGTATTTAGGTTTTTTTAAAAAGTATCTTCAAAAGATACTTGAAGATCCCCTTTAAAAGGCATCTTCGAAACTTCTAATAAACCTGAATAATATAACAATAATCTTAAAATCAATAAAGAGAAAGATAGACAGGCAGTGTTGCTCTGAATTACATACTAGATGGTGTGATTAAACACAGTTTTCTGCATGATGGATCAGAGACTTGAGTGCTATTTTTGATTCACAACTCGCTTTTGCTACAGTCAAGACTTGGACCTTTTGAGGCATATTCCAAGCCACAAGAGCAGGTAAAGGAAAACACCATTGACTTACGTGGGATTTGTGGATGTCAGCAGTTGCATAGTTGCCCTGAGCAATCCACCTAACTGTACTGGATAATCTCAGACCTGTACCAGCCAAATTAATGCTGAACTGTCCCTAGGGGAAAAAAACACAAAACAAAACAAAACACAAAACCACACGGAAAATAAAATAAATAAATAAATAAATAAATAAATAAATAAATAAATAAATAAAAGAAGGAAAAAAAGGGAAAAGGGAGCTGATAAACCAGACTTCAAAACACTAAAACACTTTACATTGGCATATTTACACATATCACTTAGGATATATCTAAATATTAAGTACTCAAAGGTGTAAAAATGATATGGGTTAGTTACACTACAATATACCCTTTAATTGACTGTCAGGACAGACACAAAAACAAGTTATCCTACAATAAGCATCTGCTATGCATCAACTGGTCTGGAACATCTGTCTGCAGAGTTGAAGACAAAACTAACATCAGACAATTCAAATTATTTTTGCCCTTTCTATATATGATATCTTTATTTACAAAAAGTACAGGCTTGAAAAAGGCAAGAATGAGGCTGGTTTTCTTGAAAGACCTGTTTTGGTTTTTAAAGTGTCTGAACTTCTTGAAAAGAACATGGTCAAAACATACTGCTGTCTGGAAATCACAGATAAATCACTTCTTAGCCATCTAATTCTCAAATTTTTGCAGGCACACCATCTAAGCATCATCATCATATTATCTTTCATTTCCTTTTCAGTATAACAAATAATATAATTGAACACAAACATAAGTGGAGGTTAAAATAAATAAATGTATTGCTAAATTGAATGTTTTGCAATACAAACCATTTGAAAAGGATATAGTAGCTATTGATTCTATTTCCCTATGCAAATGCTCTGAAAACTAGCTTTAATACAGTCACTTCACATGAGAGCAGGAAATATATTAAAAGCAACAAACTGTACTACCTTGGTAAACAAACTGGGACACAGAAAATTATTCAATTGCATTCACATAGAAGTGCAATATGTGCAAAGAAGTAGTAGCTCCACAAAGAGCCTAATAGTTTAGGCAATGCTACAGTCAGAAACTGCACACCTCCACGCTATACACAGAAGGACTGAATTTCTGTATTCAGACCTAGTTAAAATGGCCTAAACCTCAAGATCAAAGTTTTTGCAAAGGTAAAATTTTTATCACAAATGATAGCTTCTGTTTTATTGCTTAATAATATCATATATATACATATAAAATTGCGTGGGTATATATATGTGTGCATGTACAGAATTATAGTGTTCCGCTTTTATTCTTGTGATCCACTAAAATTCCTCTGAAAAAATTCAGTCTTACATTGGTATGGCAGATTTATTTTGAGAGCACTTCTGTGTAGTTGCTATGCTTATAGCATGTGACTCAGGAAGAGCTAACATAAACTCATATGGATTGGGTAGGTTATTCTTCAAGTGCCCACAAAGTGGAAGACTTCCATTTAATGAAGGAGGAAATTCCTACAAATGGTGTGGAATGTTTTCCACAGTTAAGAGGCCCAAAGTAACTTCTTTCACAGTGATATTGTAAAAATAAATGAGAAGTGCTATGCACAATTATAATGACAGCTTAACAACTGTCTGACGTATCATACTTAAGACCAGGAACAGATTTCATGGACTGAGAGTACAGGAATGGAGGGCTTTTGATTGCATCAAAAGTGTTAGCTTCAGTGCAGATCTTATAGATGGAAATGTGTCAGTACCAAACCATGTAACCCAAATGATCTCCCAAGAGAAGTTACAGATTGCAAACAGATTTGTATTGTACTGCATCCAAAGAGTTTGCAGGTTGAAGGTATCCAATACTGTAATGAACTCCAAATGTTTTCTTGTCAGGGGTTATGTCTGCTGAACCTAGGCCCTTCTTTTGTACACAAATCACACATAAATTGTCTCTAGCTGCCCTTGGCTGCCTCCACCCACATAGCTTAAGTTTAGGTACACAGGAGAGATGGACAGCAGGGGTTCACATCCATGCAGGACTGAGCTAGTCAGTCCTAATTCCTTTATAATCAGTGAAAAACGCTACACTTCTAGAGGTCAGTTGTTCTCATCCTAAATTGTCTAATGGGGTAAGACTAGCTGAATTGCTTTCTAGAGAATCTTATTTCTGCCAACGGGCTTCAAAGGAAGCCTAGGTTAACCAGTTCAGACTAGGGCTATGTCTGCATTATCAAGAAGGACACTGAGTATGAGCAGACCTGTAGAGTGAAACTGTTGGCTCAGAGAGCCCAGCATCTATAGACAGTGCACAAAACGGACTTTTACTTTGGACTAACTCCCTTGTAGTCCCCATAGACTGAGTCCTCATTAGCATTAGAGTGTAATAAGATCCTTCCTCAGAAGCTCACTGTTTGATTTAACTTCAGCCAGAAAGCATTCTGTTCATGACTTTCAAAACTGCTCTGTGATGTGAACCAACAAACAGTAAACTGGGACAATACAGAGATTACCCTAAAAAGAGTCATCCAATACAAAATAAAACATCAATGTAGACAAATCCATGCATATAGAAATTTTAAAGTATACTGCTAAACAAGACAGATTTCCTTTGGTAGTCTTCAATGATATGAAGCATCATGAGACAAACAAAGAGAAGACAAGAAAAATTATTTGGATTATAGAAAAGTCACAGGAGGGGAACAAAGATTGAGAAAGGGAAACAAAGGGTATATCACATCCAGAGGGGGAGAGAGTAATACACAAAACACATCGAAAACTGGATATACATTTGTGGAGTCTACAGGGATAGGGTAAAGTAAACAGTTTGAGGGAGAAACTGTGAGGGGGGATGGTGGAATAGGAGAGAAGAGAGCAAGAAAAAGGTACTTCTTAATGTTATACACTGACTACACAGAAGAGGAGATTGTTTTAGAACCTTACAGCTCTACACAAGTCATGCAAATATTTTTTTCCTCCCTTACGTGAACATGTCAAGGGGACAAGAAGTCACAAATACCTGTGGACATCTGGCAGCACTGTAGCAATCTCCAGCTGTCGCAAATGGCACTGCTCTCCCAAGTATAGTCTGAGCAAAAAGAAAATCTGTGGCTAGAAAACAGAAAATTACTCAACACAAACTGCTGCATTGAAGTTCGGGGGAAAGCAGTGTGAAAAGTGATTAACAGGGTGTTTTGTTGCTTGCTTTGGGTGGTTTTGTTTGTTTGGTTTGTTTGTTTCTTGTTTGTTTGGAGGGGGAGGATGTGTGTTTTGATTTGAGAGACCACACTTTAAATTTTGGTTATTGCAATGCTTGTCCAACCTACAAAGCCAGATTTCTTTCTGAGATTTGAGGGAGATAGGAGAAAGATGGATGTATACTTGGACACAGCACCAAGAGTGCTAGTTATGGGTCAACTTGCCAGCTTCAGACAGGGGCTTGAAAGCACTGCAAGATTCCCTGTCCATTTATTTTGTTTGTGTGTGCCAAGGTCTGAGAAGGGACTAAGCAGAGCACAGGAAGACTTTCCCAAGGAAAAAAAGCTGTGGACTAAAATGGAACAATGGGAACAAAACCTTAGTAAATTAAGGTAGTTCATATGAAAAATGTGAAAACACGAATCTGTGAGATTCATGCCACATGACCACTTGAGACAAATTAACAAGGGATGTAGTGGTAGTTTAAATTATCTTTTTTCTTTGAAATTCCCATTGAATTCCTAAATTAAATAAGAATTTTGTTTGCCCTAAAATGGCACGACTGGATCTATAAGTGGGTCAAAATGGTAATTTGGTAATTATGACCATGGACAATGTCTATAGAATGCTCACATTGGCTAAAACTGACAAAATGCTTACTTTTAATTTGCATGGACGATACATCAAATCTTATTTTGCTAAAAACCGTGAAGCCAGCTGCAAGGTAATCATTTCGACAGGCACAGTCTTGCCTTCTGCTTCCATTGAAAGGACATTCATATGGATTCTGCAATCTACAGAATAGCAAAGATTTAGTTTTCCTTTTGACATTTTCCCCCAACATAATATCATAGTGAAAAATAAGTGTATTGCACTATGCCACATAAAAAGCATTAAACAACTGTTACTGAACAAAAAGTTCAACTTTTATTCTTGTCTCAGCTGAAAATCTAATGTGGATCAAAGCCATTTCTACTAAAGTCAAGACAAAAAAAAATTATAATCATTTAGTTCAACTAACATAATTCCAGCCTGGAAGCACCAGTATTTCTGTATGTATGTTCACACGCCTGGATATACAAAACAGAAAATCAAGGACAGAAAATCTACTCATTTTTCTCACAAAAAGTAAGTATTATTTTATTCGTTTATTTTGGAAGGAATAAATGCACTTCATAAGGTTATAAAATCATTGCTGTACCTGAATCCATATATTTCAGAAAAGTTGTCTACTTCACCTTTTACCAATGTCAAATATTCTTTGGGATTCTCCAAGTGCATGCCTGAGCAATAAATCTGGAAGAGAAAATACAACCCTTTAGCAAAATTTTTATTAGAAAAGTGCCATTTCATAAAAATATGCATTCATAGAAACTCATAAATATTAACAGTACCTTTATCATCCTTCCCTTAATGTTAAGTAGGTATTCACCATCCTTTTTAATCCCTTTTTTAATCTGCATATCTTTGCAGGTGGTAAGAATTTCACCTTCAAAATGAATGATTAAATCATATTAATATTTCACGAATAGAGCTTACTTTTAGGACTTAATTTTGCATAATTGCACTCTGAATATATTTATAGCTTTAATATACATAACCTTGGAAAACATTAACTTCGGTGGAAAATTACAGCCATCACTTACATTCTTCCTCGCGGCAGATCCTTCTGGCATCTGGTTTTAAATGTGGCAGGCACAAGTCACTGGATAAGCCATTTTCAGTCATACATTCTACAGTTCTCTCCTTTACCCCCACTCCACAAGATACTGAGCACTAGACATGGAGAGTCATCAAGAGTTAGTTTAGAAAGTAATAAACAATTAGCATCATTACATCAGCAAATTATTAGAGTCAGCTATCAAAAATGAGCTTACACATCTGTACTCACTTTGGTCCACTTCCCCACTCTCCAGGTAGCTGCTTGTGGACATCCACTGATATTGCATTTATAAATGTATGGGGATGACTCTACCGGGCATTCTTGGTATGCTACAGTTTGAAGGCCATGGACGTGTTGATTTTGAACAGAATGGATTCCAACACAGTATGTGATCCTCTGCTGGTAGCCAAACCCACAGCTGGCTGAGCACTAAAATAAAATCCCCAAGAACAGACATGATTTCTGTGAAACTGAACCTTTCTGCAGAGTTGCCATTACAGACAAATCAACTCCGATCTTTGCTCTGGCAAAAGCCTGTGATCAGATGCATGCCATGTTGGGCTGGCACACCAGTATGCAGAAGTGAAGGTCTACAATAGTTAATGTTATAGTAATATAGTAATATTAATAGTAATTTTTAATGCAAAGATCTGGAAAGCCCCATGATACCCTTTTCTCAGAGCTCAGAGGTTCCAGAGCTATTCCCTCACACCTGTGATACACACACAGACACGCACACAGAGGTAGTGCAGATGCGCAAGGGAAGAGAAGCAATACTCAATCACTTCACTAAAATCATGGAAAAGATTTTTGGTTGCTTCAGCTTGCAAGAAAGTTGCCTGGGAACCAGCAAAGTGGTAGGGACAGCTCTCTGCAGGCTGGTGATCATAGGTCCTGGGGGACTAGCAGAGGACTGATAACAGCCTCTACAACAAATCATGGCTGACTGGGAAGGTCAATGTGGAGAAAGTTTAAACAGCCATGTTTAAATGAAAATATAGTTTTTTCTTTTTGCTCCACACACATAAAGTACATTTTAAAGCAATACAACATTTTAAATGTAAAGTTAAATAAAAGATATGTGAGCGGTATAATTAGTGTACCTGTGACAGTTCTCCTGTGAACACAACATATTTAGAGGGAGCCACTCTGCAGGTTTTGGTTGATGGAGGCTTTGTGGCAGGATGACAGAAGTTTTCATCCACTTGGAGCTGGTTTTCATTCACACACTTAACTTTCCGATATATTTTCTTTCTTCCAAATGAGGCTGAGCACTAAGAATAAGAAAATCAATCACAGCTTTTGTACTTAAACCAGCCATTTACAGAATGAAGTTATCTACTAATTGCCACATACCAGTAAAACCCAGACAGGAGTGCCTTTTATGACATCTGTTATCATTGTCAGACTGAATTACTTACTGAATCAGAATGCTTTACTTTGTTTTCAAAGTTCAGGTATCTCTAATCAGATGAAAAATCAACAGCATGTAATAGCATGACACTGTAAGTGTTGGGTGAGACAGAGGAGAAAATGAAGATGTCAAGCTAAGATGACAGGGTGAGTGTAAATCTCCTCTGTATGAAAAGGGAAGAGCCAAAAAAGGGTTTCAGTAAAATATGAAAGGAATAAGTTGGTCTTTAAAACAAAACAAAAAGCATCCCTGCAACCATGTACATATTATGCTGATAATGAAAATGAAAAGAAAACAAAAGAAAACTGCCTATTAATCAAGTCAGTGCTAGCTTTGGGCAGCAGTACTTGTGGAGCCCGTGCCTTTGCCCTGAAGGTCCTCAGACCTCTGCCCACAGCAAGCAGTTGGAATGAAGACTCATCACAGCTCTGCCAAGACAGGATGAGAAACTTGCTGCCGTCAGAATCCAGAAGAGTGGAGGTACAGGCTAAGTAATATACGTCAACATCATGACCCCAGCTACAGGTACCTCACCAAGATGTTTGAACTTGCTGTGATATAGAAAAAATACTTGCCAGTCTCAGCAGAGGTTTACTATAGTTTATCAGTTGCTGGCTGACCTTGCTGACAGGACACAGAGCTGCCCCACCCTTAGCTGCCCACCAGTATCCCAGGGTCACTTATTCCCAGCCTGAGTTGCTGCAGGAGTGCTTCCTTTCCAGGGATAGCACTTTACATTTGTCTTTGTTGCATTTCACGAAGTTCCAGTGATCCTATCCCTGTAACATGTCCGGGTCCCCTGTATGGCAGTCCTGTCCTCCAGCAAACCAGTCTCCCCTCTTTGGCACCATCTGCAAACTTGATGAGCAAGTACAGAGCCCCAAGGAGCTGCTCTACAAATTTTGCTGACCTAAGTATGCTAATTAAAGAAGATGAAAAATACATACTTGGGCTTACAAACTTTATTTAATCTGAAAGCTCTAAACATGCACAGACCCAGACAAGCAATCATTCAGATGAAAAGCTTTACCTTTTTATTCTCTTCACAGGAGCAACAAGTTAGTAGGAAAAACAATCACTAATATTACATTATTGATGAGGAAAAAACCCAGTTTTATTCCATCTGAGGAAGAGCCTGTTATCACTTCATCACTCTTTGTAGCAGGGTCAGGGAGGTGGTCGAGGAAAAAAAAAAATCTGATAAAAATTCACTTGCATTAGGTAAAAGCAAGATCCTAGGACTCAAAGAAGAAATTTAAGCATTTGACTCATGACTAGGGGACTAAGTGCTTATAATCTCCAAGTCTTGCTGTGTGATAACCTTCTTGAAAAGGCGAGGGGACAGTGAGGATGGCAGGAAATCAGAGAAAGCAGTGAAAGTAAATCAGTGAGAGAGGCTTATCTACCTGTTCAGAAGACCTGCAAGATACAGTGGTTCAGCAATGGAAACCATTCACGCATTAAGCCTTTAAGAAACCCAGTCACTCACAGAATGAAAAGATTGTGTGGACTTGCATCAGAGGATGAACTGTGGATACAGTTGGATGGTGCAACTTACAGAAGTACCTGTTCTTTTAATGGCATGGAGCAGCTCAGAATATTAGGCACATAAAGAATAACAAAATCATGAAGCAATGGGAACAGGCAGAAAAATTCTTTTCATGATGCTTTATACCTTAGCCTTATAGACATTCTTCTCTTTAGGATAAAAATGTTTCAACCAGTCTATGAGCTGCAAGCTGCAGAAAATGCTACATCTGGAAATACCTCTGCTGTGCTGTGACTGGTGAGGCAAGGAAGGGACAGATGAGTACTCAGAGCTAAGACAGCTGGGCAGAGCATTGTGAGTTTGGTGGAGGACATACTGTACCAGGAGCAGAATACAGATGGATAAGCACTTGAATTATTATTAACACTACATATACAGGGCTGTATATGAATGTGGTCAGAGAAGGGAACAGAACACAGGAGTTTCAAGCAAACAGCAATATTCATGTGGAAGACATTATGAAATAGCTGGAGGATGCAGTGAAATACAACGCATTTGTAGTGGAGAACCTCAAATATCCAGCTAGAATATACAAATACTTGCTGGGAAAGGAGAATTATCTCTCATTCTTTGAAAGGGTATATTTGTGCTAAAAGGACATCCTGACCCACTTACATTAATTCCTGATTTTAGCAACTACATATGAGAAGAGAATACTTGGAAGGAACATATATTTGTCAGCTTCCCCTCTATGCAGCTTAATGGAGGAATATATATACCTGAACGGCATTACTATAATCCAGGTTTTGCAGAGCACCAGAACATTTTTTATGTATTAATAGAATTTTGTTCTGAGACTTTTGAAACTTCATATTCAAGGTTTCAGGGGGATTGCCCTAGAATCTTTAGCACTGCAGGTTATTAAGATGCCGCAATGGTACAAACTGGGGTTTTGTTTAATGTTACAGTAAGAGACAGGCTCTTTTGTACACCGTTTCAGGTATTATACATAATTTTTGTTTTTTTCTCTCCCTCATCTTTATATATGTTTGTATGTTTGCATAAACAACAAAAGTTATTAATTTTTTAGCATGAAGAAAATAGTAATCGCATCTTTAGAAATGACATTTCTCTCCTGAAGGTAACAGTAGATTTTCTTAAATATGAAAATGCATATTTGGTAGGAGAATGCTGAGTTTTATTTTCTTATCTTACTTCATAATTGGTAGGAGAATAGTGAGTTTTATTTTGCTTCTTATCTTTTCTTTTAGAAGAAAAGTTGCTCTAAGCTTTTAAGATGCTTTAAGTCTTCCATACAGAACTTCTTGAAAAAACAATTGTCCAAAGATTTTACCTCCAAAGTGTTTACTTTCACATGACATTTTCTTTGCATTTCTATTCTTAAAAACTGCTTTTAGAAACCGTATTTCATAATGAGGATTTATTAAACATCTTAAGAGATATGTAGAGACAGTCCTGAGAATAGGTACCTGCTTAGAGCTCCACCTGGGCTTTTCTCTATAACAATAGATAAGCAAATCCTCTATAAGAGAGTAAACCAAGTCTTTGACATACTTTGTCACTTCTTAGGTTTCACAAGCTTGACCTTGAAACCATCCAGCATAGTCACTTCCTATTCTGCAGCATAACAGCTATTAGAAATGCCTCCAAAAGTGGGAGGTGGGGGGGGGGGGGGAACCAAAACAAAAACCAACTAACCAACCAAACAAATGAAACCATATTATTACATATGACATCACTCATTTACTGCATACAAGTTGACAGCCTTACTTACATCTTCCCATTCATCTGCCAACCACTGGTACGGCAGGCAGGCAGGCAGCCAGCAATGCCTCTTGCTAGTGGGGCGGGTCTCACGGCTACACATTGCTTCACTCACTTGGCCCAGACCTGTCAGCTGACAATAGACGTCCCTTTGCTGAATCCCCACTCCACAGGATACAGAACACTAAAATTAAACGAAATTAGTTATGTCAGTGTGAAATGAGGCAGTCCCCAGAAGGGGATACAGCTGTCATTATTGCAAGTTCTTAGGATATTTTCTCAAATATACTTCACAGCACTTAGAGTATGAGTATTCATTATACCTGAAGAAACTGACGTTGAAAATGTAAAACTACAATTAAAATAAAAATGTTTAAGAAATACAGAAAACAAGTTCATCTGAGTTACCTAACAGCTCTCTGCTTATTTCATAGTACAGACAATCAATAATGGCATATGCAAAGCAAAAGTTTACATTTTTGCAAGATCAAACAGTTGAAGTTCTGAGTTTTCATCTTGCCTTTATTAGAGATTGACAGGGTTGTGTGTTTTTTTAAAATGTAAATATTATAATGAAATAAAAGAAAATCTCAGTGTTTTATGTTAGAAAATCCTGCAAATTGTGCAGTATTTTGAGGACACTTCTCTTTCTTTTGCAGGTAGTACTAAGGATGTTGAACCCTGAGGAACATAAATGCCAAATGCCTCTTTTCTCTCTTCCTGGACAAAGTCATTTCACTATACCACTAATGGTTGCTGACATAGACAGACCCCTTTTACACCAGTCAGAAGCAAGATGAGGTCCCAAAGCCTACCTAAAGACTTAGGCTTAATCATAAAGTTCATTTTTTTCTATCAAGTGTGGACAAAATGTGGAGAGTGGTAGCATGTCTTTACTAAGGTGGGGATTTATATGTTGAAAGAGGGAGTGAAATGCAAAATATTGCAATATATTCAGTTATACAGAATTTTACAAGGTGAGAGATGTTTTATAAGACCAAACAAGTGAAAAGGCCAATATCTGTGCCCACAAGCTCTTTTTCTTGTCTTTCCCCCATAAACCTGTTTTCCTTTCAATATTTAGATTAAGACAGCAAATACAGTGATACCACTGAATCTATCGCAGAAGGTAAGAAGTAAACTTAAAAAATTTGCTGTTAATTTAAATTTCCAAGGTAAGTTGAGGAAAGTCCTAGGTACCTATTCAGTACAAAATTCAGATTAGCAAATACTTGGTTTACACAGACATTTGTTTTTCATTATTCTTAAAAGAAAGAAAAAGAAAATACAATTAACTACTTGGTAACTGGTATTTGTAGATTTCATTGTGATGTGCATATAAAATACTTCCTGACAATTATTTCCATTGGAGCAGTATGTCATGACTATGATATTGCCTTGTACCCTCATGAAGATAGCTGTATCAGAGTTTACATACCTCTTTCCATCTGCTGACCTTCCAAGAAGGGCATCTTCCAGCTCTACATATTTTATATGTTCGTGGTTTTTTCAAATGTTTGCAGTTTTCTTCTTCTATTTTAGACTGGAAGCTATTAAAACAATGCACATCACGAAACTTCAAACCTTTTCCACAGGAAACAGAACACTGAAAAGAGAAGTGTTACTTTGTTACTTTACTAAAAATCTCAGAGTAATAAGAAAACCGGAAGAAGCTGTGGCATCACCCAAAATGGACTCTGTGATTATAGGAATAAGTTTCTGTATTTTGACACAACATCTGCTGGACATAACTGAAATTTTTTTGTAATGCTCATACTGAGCATTACTGATCAAGTGCCAAATATTTCTCACATTTTGTTCATTGATGGCATTATTGACAAATACCTGAGCTCAGCTATCTGTATCCATGCAGGAGACAGCTTGATATTATGATCTCACAAGAACATGCTCTAGCAGTCTCCTCTTTCCAGCATACCGCTATTTTCATGTAAGCATGATGCTTATCCTAAGTGTTAAAGAAAGGAAAATGCAAAATCATATCTGTGTGTTTCCAGCTACTCGGCCAAAATGCCATATTTGTTTGGTGTCTCCTTTTCATGAGCTTTGGGTCTCTTGCTGTATGTGGCAAAGAGGCAAGAGAAGAGGTATAAAGTAGACACCACCAGCTAAGGTGCAGTCCTTGGAGGCATGGACTTGCCCTGCCACCCCAGTATTCTGTTTCGTCTAGAAAGCTGCTACAATAATCACAACTGGCTCTAGGATCTCCCCTGCTTCCTCCAGTGTAAAACTGATGGGGCTGCAGATACATGCTGATACATGCTACACCCTGGTAGTATGTCCTAAACCATGACTAGAGTGTGTCTGATGGATCAGACCCTTCTGGAGAAATGGCCATTACTCTCCTAAATTGCTGGGCTGCTGTCAGACTTCAGTGAGGTTTGATTTTAATTCTCCACATCAGGGCTGTTCTGTGCACTTGCACTATCTGCACTTGTTTTCAGTACTAAACCTGGCAAATATTTACCTGAGAACAACAGCTGGTTAAAAGTTCTTAAAATATAGAACAAGTGGCTATAATAAATTCACCTGCTAGATAAGAAACATTTTCCACAAAACCAACAATTTGTTAAACAGAATCTCAGGTGACTCAGTTGTCCTCAAGACCACAGGGATTCCTATGTGTCCTTACTCATTTATATGTGTAATCTTAGATGTTTAATTGAAACTGCCATGTTTAAAATCAAATCTTTTCAGAATTAAGCAGTACATTTATCTCACAATACAATGGTAGCATGCTCCTCTTATGCAATTACATTCACAAAAAGATAAGAGCACTGATTTGGCTACAATTTGCCTTTCACATGTCTGCTCTAAAATCTCAGTAAAGAAGAATGTTTGTTTCTAGATTAAATCATTTTGCTCTCAGCAAAACCTTTCAATTTATCCTTTTAAAATACTGTTCATGTAGTTTTACAATTTATGTAATATTATTTATGTAATATTAACTTACTTTATGATAGGAAGATAACCAAAATTATTTGAAATTTTAATATATGAATAATTTAGGCCAGAAAACTTAAAACTCTGCAAACCATATAATTATAAAATCCTTTCAGAAAACCCAGCTCTGAATTCAGATTTATTTATCAAACAGGCAAGATAACTCGTATGCGCAAAAACTAAGATACTGTTATTATCTGATAATTTACTCTCCCTCAAAGGTCTTTTCAGGAATTTCAAAGAAACTAAAAACTCTAAAGATTCTTCCTTTTAATTCTTTAGTAG
Source organism: Xenops minutus (assembly GCA_035221455.1). Taxonomy (NCBI): domain Eukaryota; kingdom Metazoa; phylum Chordata; class Aves; order Passeriformes; family Furnariidae; genus Xenops; species Xenops minutus. The sequence continues at coordinate 28,841,609 of JAWWEE010000040.1, forward strand.
GAAGTGAAGTGCAGCACAGAATTACTCAATCTCCTCCTATGATGTGTTAGGAAAATATTGCATGTCCCTCCTTCCTCAATGGCTCTCCTCTCTGCAGAATAAACAGGGCTCCAGAGGGCTCCCAAGTGGCCTTATAGCCCTCGTGAGAACAACATTCCAGGCTATGAACTGCAACCAAAGAAGTTGTCCCAAGAAGTCTCCACTTCAGGAGGTGAGGCTACCACAGCACAGAATAACCTCCCAGCACAGCATAATTGTTTTGTTTTGTGTTTTGATTGCATTTTTTTTTAATTTACTTCATGAAAGAACACTGATGTTTAATTCATTAGGTTAATGTGGCTGCTCTAAAGGAATGAAAGCCCCTGATACTTTTAAAAGCTAAAAGACCCCCCAGACATTAAGCATATGTAAACTTCTATGAAATACAATCGCCAAAACTTAAAAACAAATAAAACACCAACCCAGGACATGCCTCCAAGCAGCTCAGCTAGAACCAAGTGCTTGGGTACTTCATCTTCTGGAATTTCATGGGGCTTCTCCGTTCTGCTTCAACATGGTTCTTAAATCTGCTGCAGTGACCATCTCCCACCAAAAGCAGTGGGAGGAATAGAAACCTAAATACCTCTAAGAACCAGATCCTTCCCAATTTCTACAGGACCTTAATAAAAATTAGGCCACTAATTCAAGGATTGTTATTCTTAAAGTCTTGCATACGTATCAGTTAAAGAAACACTTAGGTTGCCCTGAGCCACAGTGAAGTACCTTAAAAAAGTTCACTTAAAAAAGGGCTGAACAGACTAATTCTACAAGCATGCACAATATTTTTAACAGACTGACCAGCTCAGTGCTTTACATGCTCATAAGGATGATCAGCATTCTGAAAACAGATTTTCCTCTATTTCTACTAACAAATTAAAAAAACCCAAAAAACAATTGCTCTGACTATATATTGCACATGCAGCAGGTGAATGAGGCACATTACAAAACACGGTGATAAATTATATGTAGTGCAATTGAACAAAGAGAAATGCTCCTTTTTTTTTTTTTTTTTAAACACATGGAAAGCTAATACACTTCCCCTGAATGTAGCGGATCCAGGATCATCAATGGAAAGTTCAAGAAGATATGTTACTCTGTATGTACAGTATTCTCCTGAAATTGGGCATATTCTGGCTTCATTCCTTAGATAAAATATTGAAAAATGGTTCTTAAAAGGATCATTTCCTCCACAAGTGCCTTGGCAGCAGATGCAGGCAGGTTCAGCTGTGCTCTTTACTGGATAGCGACCCACCTTCAGCAAGAGAAATGAAGACTACTCCTGTCCAATACAGCTTCTCATAAGAGGCTCCTGACAAGTAGGTGTTGCCTGTCCTCCATTACAGAGAATGCATAGCAAAGAGAGAAAACCGAGTCACTCAAATGCTAAATCAAAAGCTTTAATCAATATAAAGTGCAGGATAACTCAACATTTCTGTAAGGGCAGAGCATAGCTCCTGCTCAGTTCTTAGAATGAAAATACAGAATTCATAAAAGATCCCTGAATGGGAATCCTAAGTGCCTAAAGGCATCTAAATACAGCTTACAAGGAGACACCTTGCCCACCTCTATCCTCACTGTCAGTGTTTTCTTTAGAGAGCTGCACGTTGAACGCTGACCTAAGATATATCTGATCAGCTTCCCTTCAGCTCTGTAACCAGTAAGAAGTGTCAAAATCTCACTCCTACAGGAGCAAAGCTTTGTTCTGTGCTCTGGAAGCCACTCGTGCTCTTTTAGTGCATCCAGCCTATAATGCATTTCTTACAGGGCTGAAATTTGCCCTTCATAAGCCTGTGTTCCTTCTGGAAGCTCCTAATGCATTGTGTGGTCTGTGTGGAAAGACTGGAGAAAGTACAACTGCAAGTAACTCTGGCTGCTTGACCTCACTCATTCAAATTTGACCATGGGCAAGGACAATGTAGTCCTTATGGCTCAATTTGCCTGCAATATGGTTTCACTCTATGACATTCCACACAATAGGAGGTTTATGGAGAGAGGTAGAATTTTTTACATATATATTCTGCACATGCAAGAAAAAGATTCATAAAAACTTTAAATCTCACAAGAAATTTGAGTATTTCTTTAAAAAATGCAAACTGAAAAAAACCCATCCTGTAACCATTTTACACAGAAATTCTAGCACTTGTCTCAACATTGGTAAAAGTAATACTTCCCATATTTCAAGTTCTTTTAAAAACATAAATCTGCAGTTAAAGCTGGACTTTATTACTATTGTTCAAAGTCATTCCATAACACTGGTAACTAGGATTCATCTGTTTGTGTTTTCTTCATTGCAATAAAGTTCTGTGAGGATCAGCCTGACAGAACTCCCGGTGCTTTCTGTGGCACAGATGGACTCTCAGACAGGCATGCCATCATCAATTCCTACCAAATTAGGGGCCTTTCTACAGCAGACATGCAACTTCACTAAAAGCTTTTTGATTCTTTTGCTACTATTATTTCATTGAAAAGTTAAAGAGCTTGTATTATTTGGTGGATTCTGTACCAAATTTCCTTAACCTTTTCTTTAAAGGAAGTGTTTTCTGTATTTTAGCTGGTAGCTCATTGGGCTTCTGGATACTGAAAAACAGACCAGTAAGTCAAAAGCATGCAACATTTTCTTTTTTGATTTGTATTAAATATACAGAGACTTGAAATATAAATGAGTGACTAGAAGCAGTACTGTAACTTCACTGGTTTGGCTGGGATAGAGTTTAATTTTCTTCATAGTAGCTAGTATAGTGCAAGTTTTGGATTTGTGACTAAAACAGTGTGGAAAATGCATGTATACTTTAGTTATTGCTGAACAGTGCTCACACAGCATCAAGGCCAGTGAGGAGGCTGGAGGTACACGAGTGGTTTGGAGGGGACACAGCTGGGACAGCCAACCACAAGGTGTATCTCAGAACAAGCAATGTGGTCAGCAATAAAAGCTGTGGGGAAGAAGTAGGAAGGAGGGGCATGTGGAGCGATGCATTGTCTTCCCAAGCAACTATCACACATGATGGAGCCCTGTTTCCTGGGGTTGGCTGCCCATGGGAAGTGGTGAATGATTTTGTTTTGCTTTGCTTATTGGTGCAGCCTTTGCTTTACATATGAAAATTACTTTTTCTTAACCCATGATTTTTCTCACTTTGATCCTTACAATTCTTTTCCCCATCCCACGAGGTGGAAGCAAGTGAGTGGCTGTGAGCAGTTCAGCTGCCTACTGTGGTTAAGCCACAACAGTAGAACTGAAAAAGGATAGAAAATATTCCAAATCCTAAAAGGTATTTTCTTCCTCTCTGTCTTTTTTGATCAGGAACTTCTGTGACTGGACAGGAAGGCCAGTCTAAAACCTACAGGATTAAACATGGTAATTGCTTGAGTTGTCTGACAGACTCCTTTTTTATTACCTCTACTTGACCTAAAAGTCTGATTGGACTCTTTTACAACTATTTTAGAAGTAGACTGGCATCACTACTGCACATGACACTAATAAAACAAAATTTTAAGTATTCCTTAATTATTACTTTCAACTTTTCATTTGCCTTATTAGAACTAGTTCTTGTGCCTACCTCCTCTGCTAAGTTCATTTCCCCAGGGGTTTTTGCGATGCTTGAGCACGATAGACATTTTTCAGATAAAAGCATTCAAAAATTTGTTCTTTCTTTTAAGTATGTTGACCACTATGAAGAAGCAACACAGAATCTGTAATTAGGTCCTACTGAATTCTTTGATTCAGTCAGTAGTCCTTCACTAAAACAAGTACAAACACTCAGAAAAAACCTCCTTACAAAAGACTGAATATTCCACCACTCCTGAGAAAAGGTGGATTGAAGCTCAAGAGGTATGTTTATGATTCACTGTTATATATGTTATACATGTAACAATTACAGAAGTTACACTGAAGGTATTTTTAAGTTATCTCATTCGAGTACAGCTTGATTTCAAAACTTCAGTGTTAATGATGCTCAGAAAATATTTTGATTTATTTTCCATCCATCTGCAGTCTGTAAGTCTGCTTTGCCACTTTTCTGAATGTGGTTTTGCAGCCTTAGCAATGGAAGAGAGGAAGGCTAGGCCAAGAAGGACTTAGACTTCATCCAATCATGCTACTCAGAATTTGAATAAGGTATACCTGGATCGTTCCAGACAGCAGTTTGTCAGTCTTGTCTTCAATGACAGGGATGCTACAGCCTCCCTTGCCTGTGTTTTTCCACTGTATAACAATCCTTACAGTTAGAAAAAGTACCTTATGATTTAGTGACAGTCTCTCTTAGCAATAAGATGGTTACTTCTCATTCTACCCATAGCAGACTAAGAAACACTCACCTCTTAATAACCACTGATTATGTGTTGCAAGAATACCTCATTCAGTCTCTTCTTCTATAGTCTTGGTCTTAAGAAACACAGCTACCCCAGCCTTTCCTCCAAGTCTCTTGCCATTCAAGTGGTTGTCCACCAAACCCTCCAAATGTCTGTGTGGCTTTTTATGAGGAGTTATCCGAGACTGGACAGTGTATATCAACTAAAGCACTAGTGTTAAAGCATGCATGAGAAAAAGCATATACCAAACAAGCATATACCCAGTATTATTCTACTTTGCTCCAGTTCTTTGTGGCCCTCTCACTTTGCAGAGTTCTAGAGGGTATTTGGAAAATAAGATCTAGAGTGAAAAATTTCTGCAGTAATATTTTCAATCCTACTGCTAACATCATGGGATCTTTGACACAAATGCATAATAAACGCACTTCTCCCTTGTAAGTATGAATTATATTCCCATGGGGGCTGCAATACTACAATACTATACTCTGATCCAAACATTACCTAGATGATGCTCTTACCACACAATTTGACTAGATTTCTAGTGATACATTCCTAGTGATAGTGCTCAGTGATACATTTTTTTTCTGTTTAAACAAAAATAGATTATATTTCTAATGACAAAATACATGCACAGCCAGATGAGCCCAGTGAGGTCCAAAAGGTTCCTTTATCTCAAGCTGATGGATTACTGCTGAGTGATGTCTACTTGCAGAAAGCTCCTAAATAGCCTCCAGTTACTGAAAATTCATCCCTGTCTGTTGCCTTTGCATGAGGAAATATAACAGCCCTTGAATCTGACTGCTTGTATATCAAAATGTGAAAGGTAAGAAGCCAGAACAGACCCTCATTCTCGAAGATGCAACACAAACATCATCCTGAAAACACTTCACAAAGTTCAGTCCACAGCACAGATTTGGCTCCCGTGACAATGACAGATGGTCTCCTGACGTCAGTAACACAGTAACACAAGGTAAGTCTCCATATTCTTACTGCTGCATTTGTCAAAAAATTTTTCAAAGCATGCCATGAGGTACTGTAGCACATCTGAAAACCAAACCACATATAGACAACCCAGCGATGCATGGCCTAACCACACTTCTTTAGAGAGGTAATAAAGAAACAGGTAACTGCGAGGTTTTGTTCTTTTCCAGGCTTTAGGCAGAGAGTCAAAAATATGGATATTCTTCTGTTCAAGCTCTACAGTGAGTCTTCATAGTACAGGTTGCCAGTTCTATGCCACAAAAATAGTACAATTTTTAGCTGTTGTAACTAATACCTTCTAAAAAAATACACATTTGGATTATCTGTTCAAGACTGACTGTACTTGTTAGAGCTGCCTGTAATCCTTTCTGAATCCTTGCTAAACCCAGAGAGCCTATGATTTCACAACTACCTTCCCTCACCTAAATTAATATAAACATTTTTTACAGCCTCTGATATTTGCTTTATCCCTAGATCCTTCCCCATCCAATATAAGCAATACTATTGCTGTGACCCATAGGAACATTTTTATGAGGAAATATATAAATAGGCTTAAGAGCCTCAGAGCCTCTTTAATACATTAAGAAAGCCATCCTATTCCTTTGTGACTGAATCCTCCAAAAATACCATAGTATTGCAATTGCAAAGGTTTTTTATAGCTAGATTCTGCAGATAACAATCATGATTTTTTAGTTAACATTGGGTTAAATTTCATCCAGAAAGTATAATTTGATATTATTGTTGCATTGGGATTGCAGTACTTATCTGAATACGAAAGAGTACACCTCTTTTGTATTCAGATAGCTTTCCAGTAAAAGTACTTCTTAAACTTATTTATAGTGTTACTTCAAAATCTTACATTTGAAGACCATTTTCCCTCCCCAAAAATTTACTCTCAATTACTTGTAATTAACTTAAAAACTCACAAATGTGGTATAAAATACATGCTTTTTGTAAAGGAAAGAACTGTTGAAGGTCAGGTCTCATTATTTTTCACGAGGGAAGTTTGTAAATTTGCTTTTCAGAAGCTGTTCTCTTCAACACAGCAGCTCAGGAAGGACAGCCTGCATGCAAAGTGACTGCCATCACCTACTGCCCTCAGTGGAATGGAAGTCAGAGAACAATCTGCTCCAAGTGTCATCACCTAATATTGGAATTTTTGTAACTCAGCAGCAAAGGAAGGCAGTAAACATTTTTTCTAGTCAGCCCAAGAAGGGCTTTTACTTTTTTTTTTTTTTTCATACTAGTTATATGTTCTGACTGCGTAACAGGCTGAGAAGCAAGCACACACCAAGTTTCTACCATACACATTTTTTTCCAGGGCTTCCAGATATTTACTTTGGATATTAACACCAGTGCTCTCCAAACCAATCCCAGTGTGCGTGTAGGAGACTCTGAAGTGCATTGCAGTACAACCTAACAGCCAGTCTGCATGTGGCAGCTGAGAACAGAGATTTGCAGTGACTCTTTGAGGTCATCTAACATGTCCACCGTCCCTAGCCATACCTTTTCTGTCAGGACTGAGTACTGTATGCTCCATAAAAAAAGGGGCTTTTTTGGACTCTTTTTAAGATAGTTTTGTTTCAACTTTCATATGAAGGGTAAGAAAAACCTCTTGAATAATTACTTTTCAAGCATGCTGAAGTGTATCTATCTAATAGATGGATATAAATGAGAAACTATGTATACATACATACAAACACAGAAAAAGTAGGAATGATGGAGGAATAAAGAGGATTCAAGACAGATTTTAGGACTGATGTGGATAACTGTAAGAAAAAACTGCTATGAGAGGACATATCTGGTATCTATTAGGAATGTGCTAATGTATTCATCTTAAAAATAAAGACATCTTCATTAAAACAAAGTCAGAACCATCAGCATATATATTGAAAGTAGAATGATTTCACGTCTGCAGAAGCCAAACTCTACTGATGATGCTACAGAGAAATTTTAGACCATATTTTAAAGATGACACCACATGGTCTGAATTTTTTTGTCCACTGCAGCTGGCAGTAGCCTTAAGGAGGGATAAAAGCAATCTGCCTGGATGGCAGATGAACAACCACACTCTTTGCAGCTGTTGGAAAAATCAAAACCAGAACTCTTGAAATTCCACTTAATGATCATCCACAGATTTTCTTTTATTCATTCCAGTTAGGTTTGTGAGTAAGTCTTAATTCGGTCTACCTCTCTGACATCTCAAAGCACTCTCCATTACCTTGAGTTCAGCACAAATAAAACAGAAGACCAGGTCCTTCTTTGAAAGCCCTATTATGTCTTTCCCCCTCAGGATGAACACCACTATTCTGCCCATCCCTGCCTAAAGCCTGACATCCTTCTTGATGCCAGCTACAGTGCATTTGAAAAACAGACTGTTACCACACTCAGCTGCCCACCTACCGTGATACTCAGCCAGGTTTCACTGTGCCATGCATTCCCACTCTGTCTACATATATCTCATAAATGAGACTAAGCTTTTCCAGTCAGCAACCTTCTCTTTGTTTTACCCACATGATACACATAACACAATTAGACCTTCAAACAAGCTTTTAGCTAGGACAATAACATAAGACAATGGATTATAGAGATATAAGTGTGGATATAAGTGTGGGGGTGGATTTAAAAATAACCATAATTTCATGAGTTGATGATTAGTATGTTCTTATTTATCAGTAATGACATATCATATTTGGTATCTTATTTAACCCTTCCTTTATATGCTCCATTTCATCTCTCGATTACAGCAAAAATTGAATTGTATAGCTATTCTTCCTGCCTTACTTGCTCTCAATTTGAATCCATTGTGTGTGGTTACCACCTGAGTATCAGGAAACCAATAGGTATTTCTGCCTCCTTTCAGCAGCCATTTGGCGGGCTCAGCTGCCTTGTGTGCAAGTCTTAAATGTCACTGAAGGGTTGACGTGTACCTCTGCTAGTAACTTCACCACAGCCCTTATTCAGGCAACATCATCACCATCATTCATGACAGTATGTATTAAAACAATGAAAAGTATGATCAGCTTGCTAATTGCTGGGAGGGAGAGGAGAGATAAACTACATTGCTCAGCCAGCATTCCTGCAGTAACATATCTGGTACATGTACCTAACATCTTAACATACAATAAACAGATAGCTGAGACAAATCATAATTAAAAATACGAAATGATTAGTGAATTAAAAAAAAACAAAAACAAACAAACAACCAAAAACCAAACTAAAACCAAAACAAAAACAACACCCCCAACAAACAATTATGCCTTACCTTTCCTTCTGAAATCAGTGGCAATTAGGAACAGAATGAGACCCTCACTAGGTTTTTCTGACAATCTATTCTAAAAGTATAAATTTGTGTGAAATTTATAAAATTATACAGCAGTCCTGCTCTTTGCCTTCGATGCCTTCTGCAACAGCTTCATACAGGCACTTTGACCATTACAGCATTGCAGACATCAAATTGCTGACTTGGCCACAAGTCTCATCTTTCTTTATCCCACTGGCATGTAACACTAGTAATCCTTCTAAGCAATTACATGAAGGCAGCATCACTGGAGACTGAGTAAAGTGCAAGCATCAGGAAAGAAGGGTGGCAGAAATTAAGATATGAGTGCTTAGAGAAATCCACTGTGAGCAAAAGAAGCACAGGGTTTTTCTCCCTGTTTCCAATAAATGGGTAAATTTCTGGACACATTTTCCAAATAAAGAACAATAGATGTATCTATGTCCACCCAGCAGTTGTGTTCACAAAGCACGAAAACCAAAGAGCAACCCAAAGTGAATCCATGTGCTGCTTTCAAAAACTGGACATAGTTTAACAGACGGTATCACAGCGAAGTTAGCTTTCTGCCTCCCGTGAAGACGTGGAAAACTGAACAAATGCACAGGAATGACATAATCTGCACCCTCACTGCATAGTAACATTGGCCCCTTGAGAGGGGCATTTTCTTCATAGGTCTTCACAATGAAAGCTGGACCACATTTTTAACATGATGGAAGATTTCTGGTATGGAAGTTACATTTGCACAAAGGGGTTGCACAGTAAAAAAGCATTTGCTTATAATATTTTCACAATTTAGAATTTCATTTTATTATTTTAAGAGATAGGGTCTTTTCAATTAATCAGTTACAAAAGTAACCAGACATAATGCAGTCTTACAACAGTAGGCAAATTAGGTTCAGCTGAGTATGCAAAAACCTAAATATGAACACAAGAAATGCTGGATCGCAGCAAGTGCAATCTCTGATTTATCATTTTTAATCATGTTAGCAACATCAAAACAGTAGTTCAGAAATTAAAGGACTGACAAATACATGATCTCTTGTGGTTTTTGGCTCTATAAAAAGTATCACTTCATATCACTTCACTTTTTCATTTGACTAAAATCTGAGATTTTGTATTTGAACTTTAAAAAACTGGAAATAAAAAGCAATATATACCAAAACAATATAGTACTGCCAGAAATTTTTCAAACTTTTTTAGAAGCATACAATATATAACTCTTTCTATGTTGTTCAACTAAATATCACCTAAAGAATTACCTCCTTTCCCATCCCTCCCCTACCCCCCCACCAATTTATATTAAATAATGTGGCATGAAAATATATTTTAGATGAGAAATACATTTTACCTACCTTCACATGTTCAAATCCAGTTTGCTTTCAACCTAAACCACTCTTCTGTATCTTTTCAATTTACTAACAATCCTTCCAACATTACATTTCATGTGCATAACATATATGAACATGCATGAAAGCTTCCAAAGGACTGATTCAGCAGGAAACCTAAGTGTCCAATCCTTCTCTCATTGATGTTAAAGGGTCATGGACAGATGCGTACTAGAACATACAGTGTTCAATATAGCACTCTCTCTTAGTGGAGTCACCAGTCTCCCACAATTACTGGTTTTCAAAGAAAGGACTAGGAACTCCTGCAATACAGAACTATGGAACATATTGTTCATTTTCCAACCTATTCCAGGTAATAAAAATATTTGTGTATTGACCCTCTTAAATATTTGGAAATGTTAATACTTTAATATATGTTTAATAACTTTTAAATGTGGGTCCCAAAAACACTTCAAACCAACGTTTATGAGTTCTGACTGGGCTTTTTAAAACTGCCATGTATATACAGGCAGCTCAGAATGATTTTCACATGGATCTGACCCCCTAGGACCCTTCAGCTTTTCTGAAAGGCCTAATAAATACACCAGTAACTTCACATTCCTTTCATTTTCATTAAATGGCTGTATGTATTTAGGCACAGTGTTAAGGACCACATGCTTCTTTTCCCCTTATGTTATATTCTGGTTGTTGGGGTTTTGTGGGTTTTTTTTTAAATTCTTCTTATTATTATTATTCTTTTGACTATGTTACCCTCTACTCATCCTCTTTCTAAATGCAGGGTCTAAAAGCTCTGCAAACCTCTTCCTCCAGAAGTGTTTCAGGAATGTAAAAAACTATGCTATGTCTTTGAGATTAAGAGCTGACCATTACATTATGATTCTCAGTTTTCTATGTCTTGTCACTGACTAAGGGGGAACAGGACAGGGCCATAAAACTGCAGCTCCAGCAAAAGGTTTAACAGCTAGGATCTTTACGCTTTGTCATCAAAGATCATGTGCCAGCTACCTGTTTCAATCCAGTCAACCAATGGCATCAACTGCTGCTTTTATCAGTAACAGTATTATTTTTTCTGTTTAAGCATGAGAGCTTTGCCCATGAAAACAATGTCACAAAAATATCATATGTAGTTAATTTCAACACAAAGGTTACTCTAGAGCAAAAAACCTCTCACTTTCAGCAAAAGTGATTAGTTCCCATCCCACGCTTTTGTTTATTTTTAAGGACTTAAACATTAACATTCCTTAATAAAGGGCACAATAAATATAAACACAAAGCCACACAACATGCATGAAAAAGAAGGGTTAAAATGCAACTGTATTTCACAGACATAAGTCACAGTCATTAAATTAAATTATCACACATACATTATAAATTATTTATTATTTCAAGCTATACAGGCAACATAGCACCAAAAAGGAAAAATTTCCTCTACACTTGATGAACATTACACAAATATTTGCTTTTGAATTTTGAAAACAAGGATTTTTTTTTTCTTTTTTATCAGAATGACTCTAAATGAAATTCACTATCCCAAGTCTGTTTTACAACATTATTTGGGCAGTGACATATGTTATCAGTTATCTCTGAAAAGGCTCCCCCCATCAATTTCCAAAGTTTCAAAAAATGAATAGCAGATGCTAACATTAAGATTTCAGGCCCTGGGATATTAATTTAATGTGCTGTATTGGCAGTGAGGTATTTTGAAGTTCAACATTAGGCAGCAGCAGAAGTAGAGGTAAAAGATTGAAGCTGGTTTTGAAAACCAAGTTCACTGGTTCTGAATTCCCTTTTAATATAAAAGATTACTTTTAAAGATATAAATACTTTTTACATATTAGAAAAAGTGAATGAAGGCACTTATCATACATAGAAAGAATTTTTGCATTAAAATGAAAACAAATAAATATTTTACTAATGCAAGCTTGGGCTGCTTCTGCTCCTGCAGAAGTCAATGGGACACTTGGCAGTAACAACACTGGAAGGAGACTGGGACTATTTTAAAAGAAACAGATTCATATTCATTAAAAGCAATAACAGATTTCTTCCACTACTGCAAAGACAGAATTATAACAAAATTATTCTGGAGCAAGTAAGTAGAAAACTGAAGAACTAGAAAAACAGCCACTTTAAAGAATGTTACATTATGTGTCTGAAGGGCATTAAGTAATAGCAGTAACACTTAGAGGTAACTTCGAAGATGATTCACTCTTCTTATGCCTATTTTTTCTGAATCAACAAGTAACACTTATGAATTACATACAAACCCTGAGAGTGAGGAAAAGAAAAAAAAAATAAAATCTGTATCTTATGAACATTTCAGACAAAGAAAATACAATTATCTTCTGTAAGGAACCATGTATTCTTTCTAAATGAGCAAGAAAGGATAAGAAACAAACATATATTTCAAGTTAAAATAATTCAGGTTAAAATGTTTATGATAAAATTTAGCTATCTATACAGCCTCATATAAGAATGAACACCCAAATGAAATACAAAGCTTTAAAGGTAACATCAACTGCTACTACCAACTGCCTAAGCAAAAACCTTGCTGTTTGTCTACCTGGAACTTCAAGTATTTTTATAAGCACTGAAAAATCACAGAGGGCCAAAACTGAAGTCAAGCTCCTAAATATATTAAAATTACTGCCTTCTAAAAATGTGAACAAATTTTCCTCACTATGTGAGGGTATTGCCTTCCCATATATGAACAGCTTATTCAATTCCTCCAGGGTAATACCTGCCCATGCTCCCTAAAACCTTCAGAAAAATATATAAAAATTAAAGATACACAGCACAGTTAAAGTATATATATATATATATATTAGGAATTTTGAGCAAGTTACATTGTTTTCTATTGTGTAGGCAACAAACCAGATGGCATAGAAAAAGAGACTAGAAAGGAAGATATGACATTTTAACTAAGATATAAATACTAAAACCTTAAAAGAAACTGAGATGAAAAGAGGATGCTTCAGTTGGTAGTCAAATACAATCCTTGATGTGAAGGCATCATAAAAAAACCTCCATTAAGAAATGCTTACTAGATGTATATAACAGCAGAAGGGAGAGTAAAACAAGATGTATGTTCACATTACACATTTTGCCCAGGTACAATGCAAAGGCTTTGATATGGGAAATCTCCTGACTTGCTACTGTGTGTACTGCTAAAAATATTTTATTCTCCAGCATGCTATACAGGACAGCTTCTCAAGATTGTAAATATATCTGAACTGTGTATCTGCTGATTTGTTGTACCTAAACATAACCATTAATCCAACCAACATTTGACTTGATTGTATTCCCACGTGACTTTTTGTCACGTTAGAGACACTTGTTTGGCTTAGAACACTAAAGTGTTCTAAGCTCAAATTAAAAAAAGCTCAAATTAAAAAAAGCTTAATATTGAAAGTAACAAAACATCATTCCTGACCTCAATTAAGATAGATTATTCTAAAATTCTTCTTGCACAAAATTGTTAAATGTACTAATTACGGTTCGGTTTCAAAGCCTTATGGTATCTCTGCAAATTTGTAATACTCTCTCTTTTCATGCTTTAAGTAAAACACAACTGGTTGTCATTAGGGTCAGAAAACCAGAACTGCTCTGATGAAAATTAATACAATAAACCAGAAGTCTTACTGCATGGACTAAACACAGAAATCAAACAATGCACTCTGGAAAGATGGGATACAATAAAAATCTATACTAGAACAAAGTACTCTTAGATAGCTGTCAGAACACTATGCAATTTTTCTTGACATTCTATAATGTGACATATGGTTTCCATACTTTTCAGCTTGTACTTTCTTCATTCTTTCATGAACTTTGGGAACATTGCCTCAACTCCTTCACCAATGAAACTAGAGTAGCATAATAGAAAAATATCCAAGATATATGGTCTAAATTTACTGGTGGTGCAGCTACATTAAAAGAAACAGTTACATTTACCTCAAGTATTACTTAACTCATAAATGCATCACAAATATGTATATATCAAAATATATACATCTATATTGTTATTTCTATATATCAAAAAAGGTGGTGTACTTAGATACATAACAATTTGGCAATGAAACTAAAATAAAATGTTTCAAATTGTGAAACACTCAAATTTAGGAATGCTTGCATATTTATCAAAGTCAATTACATTAAAAATTGACACCAATATTCTTAAAAAAAAAAATATGGCAGAGTCCTTCAAGATGAACGGACTGGGCATAAACCTACTCTATTTTCTCTGGATTTTGTTAAAAGGAAATAAAAAAAATTAGCACGATTCAGTTCTTATTAAAGAAAATTCACTTAGAAACCTGCACAAAACTAAGAAGGCAGAAGATGTAAGCTCATTCTAAAAAGCTCACTGTCAGAGTCTCTCAGTGACCTCCAGATCAAACAGATTCAACTTACAGCCATAAGGATGTGTTTCGTAACCATCCTCCCCGTAAAACTTCAGAGAGTCTTTCTGGTTTGGATACCATTATATGAAAATACTGGACTGAATTAAAGATTCATAGATTACCAAAGAATCAAAGTTTTTGCATATGCATGACATTTCTGAGAAAGCTTCCTGGAATGGAATGAGCCTTCAGAATTTGAGATTTACTTGCCTCACATCCATTTGGACAACTGCAGAATCCAGCAAGAGAGGAGTACACAGCCTTTGAGCTCTGTGATGGTCAGCTCTGGTAGCCACAGACAGACACTATAAAGTGTAACAGCCCATAGCTGCCAAACTGCAGAAAGCAGCAACCAAAATTCTGGCTTCAAATAATAAACAGAACCTTCCTTGCAACTGCCCTGATGTGCATTTACAAGATATGTTTTATTTAATTACATTGTGTAAAATTAATCAATAACTGAATGAAATGTACTTAGAGAGCGTACTGCTAAAAGTCTTCTATTCTCACACAGGTAGCGATAGCTAGTGGAAGAAGTTAGAATCACAGAATTACTAAGGTTGGAAAAGATTTCCAAGATAATCTAATCCAACCTCTAACCAAAAGCTAACTTGTCAACTAGACCACAGCACTAAGTGCCATATCCAGTAGTTTCTTGCTAGAATTCTTTGTTAGGAAGAAGCTAGAATGTCCCAGTATGGAAGAAAGCACAAAAGACTTTGACAACTGATAAACTAGAACAATCCTTCTGCTTGGTGGATCAGGTTCTTGACTAAGGGTTCTGAATTAGTCTTAGCTAATTTGACTTCTTCTGAATCTATTTCTGCTGGTAAGTAAAATCCAAGAGGAAACTATCTTGCTATGAAAAAGTTGAAATAATCCATGAGTGAAGCTTTTAGTTCAGATATGGTTCAGACAAAGCTACATCAGAATGAGGAAAAGTTTTTCTAAGCAATTTTGATACCCATTTCTGAACTGGCTGGGTCAGAGAAGAGCCCATATTCAAGAAGGTCAAGGAATTGTTCCAGGTAAAGCATTTAGTCAGAAATTTCCTTCTTTCTACTCACCCTCTCCATGTATTATCTTTATCATGCATGTCAGAAGGAAAAGGTGGCAGAACTACAGAAAATTACACTACAAGTGGGAATTCTTGCATCTTAGTTTCTGCTTAAGTTTTAACACTGGAATTTCACTAGTAGATACAAAAGTGCACTGCATTGCTGTCCTGACACACAAATATTACTCAATACTATTATGAAAAATATAAGTAATGTTCTATCTGGTTCTTGGTGTCTTTATAGAGAAGGGAGTAAGTGTAGAGGTGACAAGTTGAGGACTTCAGTCTCCAGTCACTAACAGTTCCCTATATTACAGGGACTATTTTATGTCAGAAATGCATACGATAGGGCCAAACTAACACATTACGAGTCAATCATGTCTAAACAAAGCTGTTTGTGCTAGACTACAACAGTGTTCCTGTGACTAAAGCTTTTATTGCTCTGTGACTAAAGCTTTTATTTAATCCTCAATGAAAACATTTTGCTCTGTTTAAACAGCAACAAAAAATTACTGAAGTCTGTGTGTTGGCAGCATTCAAACTAGCTAAACTACTAAAATGTCACAGAATATGCAATATGTGAGCCTGCTTTTATTTTCTGAATCTGCTACATTTGTTTCTGCATAACACCACATGATATTGTGATGAAATTAAATCTTTTATGGATTAACCATATAGCTTGCAATCATATATAAAATAGAGGCCACAAACTTTCTCTCTGATAAACAGAATCCACCCTAAACTTAGTTTTTGGTGGATTAAAATGGCTTTTTCATTCAACTGAGATACAAACAACATGAAAATCTTTATGAAACTGAGCCATATTTAACATTTACAAGAATTTACAGGTAATATATTAATGTGGGAAAAACTGTATCGCTCAGGGTATGAACAGGCTGTGAATAATTTTTTTATCTAAAAGGAAAACAAACATTGAGTTGAAAGGCAACTGTGTGCTGAACCCTGCTAGTCTTCTCAGCACCTGAACTATATATGTTAATTCAGCATCAGCAAGTCACTGTAAATTATTTGGCTAATGGCTAAATAAGATACTCTGGTGTCTGCTAACACAAACCAAAACTCTGTTTTGCATAGTGGAAGAAAGAAATAACTGTGGTATACCATTAATTCAAA
This sequence comes from Xenops minutus, assembly GCA_035221455.1. NCBI lineage: Eukaryota > Metazoa > Chordata > Aves > Passeriformes > Furnariidae > Xenops > Xenops minutus. The sequence continues at coordinate 28,858,148 of JAWWEE010000040.1, forward strand.
CTCTCAGTTTACAATCTATTTGCAATAAATTAGAATAGATTATATAAACCCTAGTAAATTATTACAGTTGAAATTGGACAATATTTCTAAAATGCTCCCATATTAATTCAACCAAATTACATAATTTTGCTAATAAAAAATCCCAAACAACTGTTGTCCCAGCCCATCTTCCAGGGATGTTAATGACAGGTTTTTTACTGATTTTGATGGAACCAGAACTGGATCCAACCTCCTTTCATTGCCATGATTCTCCTTATAATTTAGCACAATAATCAATATTGTTATCAAATTCACAGCTTGGGAAATATAATGTACTCTATATTGCAGAGCTTGCTATGGTTATGTTATGGCATGTTAATAATCTGCTAAATTGCTATTAGTGGCAATTTTAAAGATTAATGGTGATTACAGTAGGCATTTTTACACATTAATAGACAGTGACATGTAGACAATAACATATTATAGTTACATACAAAATTATACATATATAGCTTTAATAAGTCCCTGTTTTAAACCCACTAATATAAACTTTTATACACAAATGTACAGGTAATATGGAGTAAAATGTTTGATGACAGAGTATAATATACATGTGTGTGAGTTATTTTATATTTAAATATAGTGTAGGAAAAAAGTTATAATTAAAAAGTTTGGAGTTTTTTAACAAATATAAATATGTAGATAATACTACATCATAAATTACAGCATATACTTTTAAATTTAAACACAGATCAAATAATAACCCTTCAAAATAGCACAACTATGAAGATTTCTGGTAATTTTCAAAATATTCTCTGTAATCTTTTACAGAGCATGATACTGTTCCCAATGAAGGAAATGGCTGCTTCTCTTTTAATTCAGTGACTGCAGGAACAGTTTCTTAATAAAACTGCATAGACTATATTTCACATGCATTATTATTTCACTGTTATCAAATAAAATAAAAATATAACTTTGAAAAGACAAGGGGAAATAGAGTGACAGAAAGAACAAGAAAGCAAAAAATATTAGTGAATGCTATCGTACCGATTTCCACGGTCCCCGATGCCATGAAACATCACCAGGGCAAGAATGCACATTACATTGTGCCATATTAGGTGGCTTGTCTAGAATTTCACAGTTTTGATCACCCAACATTTGGCCAGTAGGAAGCTGACAAATCACCAGTCTTGTCTTTATTCCATCTCCACAAGTCTGAGTGCACTGGAATACAGAATTTTACATGTAACCATTTTGTTAAGAGTGTCATCACATACCATTAAACCAAAAGATCAGTACATGTTAATATTTACTATGTTTATTTCCATATTCCCCTGACATCCCATACAAGAAAAGGGACTTAAAAGTCTAATCTCACATAATGAAAAAAATTACCTCACCAAAACATTTCCCAAACTGCATTCTTATGATTTATCAAGTGATTTTCTGCAGAAAGTGTCAGTAACAGAGATTCTACTCTGTCAAGTAAAAAGCATTTGTGAGAATAAATGTACACGTATCTACCTGTCTTTACTAAGAGGAAAATATGGAAACTTGTCTGACAGCTAGTTTTTGCTGCCAGACACTGGGCATTTTACACAGCTTAATTTATAAAGATTAAAACACATGTAGGATGTGTTTTCTGGGTTTCAGTTTGCCTGTAATTCTGCAATACCAGACAATGATACCAACTCTCATTCCTAATGAGCTATTAAAAACAACCTATAACTGTTTATAGCTTTTTATTGCATTTCCAAAGATTCTAAACAAGACAAAAACTGCAGCATGTGCATTAACTGAATCCCAAGTCTGTGGCTACAGACAGAAAAAAAAATGACACTCAGTCCTTGAGAACTGAATGACTATATTTGGCCAAAATGAGGGAGGAAAAAAAGTCAAATTAAAAAGTCACTCAACCAATTTTTCTTCTTTTTTTCAACTCAATACAATGATTTATCAAGAATAAGAAAAGTGGGTGGGAATCTCAAGAGGCTAGATTACAATAAATGCAAAAGTCATCAGTTTTAACTCTTTCTGCAGTCTTTGCACAAAAATTAGTGGTTAAGATATGACATCACATGGCATGGAGAAATTGTCCAATAACAAAAAATGTTTAATCAAAACATTCTAACCCAGGCACACTTTTTAGATGCCTGATCCTATACTATATAATTTGTGACTTCAACCCAGTAGCTACTACTACTTGCAGTTACTCTAGTCAGTACCTAAGAAATTAGATGTAAAAGTTTTTCTCCAGCTTCTTGTGCTCATTTTTGTTTCTTAGACTATTACACTGAGGTTTTGCTCATATAATTAATCTTTTTGTAACAGAATATAATGTCTCAAGATTCAAGATGCTACTGCAAAATTGTATGTTGTACATTCTTAGCCTCATGCAATACTTTCTTCTTTTGGATGTTTATTTACACCACCCACATTTCCACTACAGTTCTGGATTTGATCAAAGAACAAAGTTTAAATAAACAGGTTGAAACTCATTCTTTTAAAATAAGTTAAAAAAAGGTGTTTGGTTTCACCCACATTCAAATAATTATGTTTCTATTTCTAAGCCTACGTGGTAAACAATGTTTCCCCTTGAAAGCGCAATGCTCTTACTTCTCCCCAGTTCCCAAAGTTCCACCGTGGGCACGGTCCAGAATCACAGTGTCTCGACTCTGGAGGTTTTGTTGTCTCATCACAATAACTAGCACTTCTTCCTTCCTCATCTTGACAGACTACAACTCGATGGTGAAATCCACCTGCACAAGTACTAGAGCACTACCAAAACATGTAAACATATGTATCGCCATTGCATGGTCAGAAAAATGGAAAATATGTTGGTTAAAGCAACTTGGTTTTAAATGTTAACTTTCAAAATTGACATTTGCAAATAAAAGTGACTACTATGCAGAAGTATTTTAAATTTACAATCCCTGAAAAATTACATTTAACATTTAATATGTTCTGAATAACAATAACAACAATAATAATAATTTAAAAAGTGAATGTGCTTCCCTTTCAAACAAATCTGTACTGCCATAACATTTCTAGAAATGTTAACAAACATGTGAGAGAACAGATCAATATATTCTAAAAAAAATTCTTACTGCTCCCCAGGGTCCAGTTCTCCATTGATATCCTCCCACAGAGGGACGGTTCCACTGGTTTAAATTGTTTTGTGGATGGTGTATTGGGAGGTAACCTATTTCTGGAAAATGGCTTGGATGGTCATGTATTTTTGGAATACGATGATAAATCGGTGGACACGGCGGCAAGTTACATTCTTGTTCCTTAGCAGGTCGGCCTTCAGGATCACAGTAATTCTCATTGATTTGTTGATGATAGTTGACACAGATAACTTGTCTTGTTACTATTCCACTGTCACAGGTAACTGTGCACTGACCAAAAAATGAACACAGTGTTTTTAACAGCACATTGAAAAGTAATAACTGAGGACATTTATGTTACTTTCAACAAGAAGAAACATATACTTTGTTTCGAGGGATGCAATTTCAATCACGCTTGCACGAAATACTAACTACGAAGCTCTAAACAGGAACTTTGGCCACTAATCTCAATAGACACAAAAAAAAATCTTACAATTAATACTTACAGGGGACCAGTTTCCAACTTGCCACTCTCCACATGGGCTAAAGCAGCTTGAAATTTCAGCTGGTCGTGGTAAATGAGCACAGAAAGATTCATCTGCTATTCCTCCATGAGCATCTCTACAACTCACATAGCGAGCACGATCACCCTTCCCACAGGTTGCAGAGCACTGCCAGAGAACAATCCGAGGTCATCACACTTTAGGAGACCAAAACAAGACCATGCAAACATCTAACTACTAACATAGTTTAGTATCCTCTTGACTGTAGAATTAAATCAGATTTCCATTTCACATTAATAGAACCATGCACTCAGAAAAGAAAGTCAAATATTGCTGGATAGTTTAGGCGTTAAGAATTCCTGTTGGCTTGGAACAGAATTGCATGGCCTTAATTCTCATGATGCAATTCAGCGTATATAAGCAGGCAGCATTTAAACCATAACATGGAATAATTACACAGTTGTAAAGGCAAATTATCTATTTATTAACAATAGAAACACTGGTAACTTCCTGAACATTTTAGCTATTACACAGTGATGCAGTATTTACACCAACTATTAAAATAAAAACTGATATTCACAATCCATTTGCTATTACAGTTTGTATTATCATATTCCACTGAGCCCCTTCTGATGCCTTTATATCTGAGGAGTTCAAGGGGGATTTATTGAAGAGTTTCTGAGTAGCCTCAGTCTATGCATTATTTACTATTTATTTATTTATTTAAAATAGTTGTGCAGAGATATAAGATACAATTAACAGACACATTTTTATAGTTTTAAAATTTTACATTACTATCAAGTAAAACTCATTTTCAACATTATCATAATAAAAAAAAAATCTTCCATTTTAAAGAGTTTGTGTAGGAACCACTATCATAATGCTGATTTTACAAAAAATGTCAAATTAGACCTTCAAGGACCCAAACTGTTTAATATTACTATTCATATAACAGATTTGAATCGTAATTTAAAATCGAAGATATTCTCCATATTCAGAAACTGATCAATTACTTTTAAAAATGACATGAAAACTATTTTGCTCAGAACCCCAGCTCCTAGAATCCTGCTTTTTTCCTCTTCTTATTTTCCCTGATTAGAATTGAAGCACACAGTTTGCCAGGAATGTCTATCCCCTCCTTAAGAAACAGGTTCTTCTGTTAAAAAAATATGAGAATTCCTTTTTAATTTATCCCAAGTAGATTTAAACCTGAAAAACATATTAATGAGAGCTTTTTGGGAAAATGAGTGAAAGAGTGGAGAACTGCTTCGCAAGATGTGACTGCTACATTACATACTGGGGTCCATGATCCATATCTCCACTGGGTCACCTTCCCCACATGAACTAGAGGAAGTGATGTAGTCCATAATTCCGTATTTTCTGGACAAGAGGGCAATTCACATTCCTGTGGGTGTGAGGGGGGGAAAAAAAAGCTTTCAATTTATATATTTTGAAAGAGCCAAATGTAAAGCAAATGGCTCTGCAGACACAGATCCTACTATTACAATAAGCCAGTATTAATTAATAAGAAAATATCACCAGCTAACTCTTTCCTGGAGTTATTCAGAGACTTTTCATTGAATTGTTTTGTTTTGTTTCAAATCAAGAGGCAAAAAAAATTTAATTGAAGTTAAACCTGCATTAGTAAAAACTAATAATATTGGCACTTGGAGAAAGAATGGTTTGGGGCAACTTGTCCCCCTTGACAAGGGACATAGATGTTACAGTGTTCTGTTTCAGAGCCACAGGAAGTATAGAAGAAGCGAAGACAGTGGCCATGCTGTCCTGTCCTTTATACCTTCTGCTACTGAGAACACAGATTTGTCCAGTTTCAATCAGTAGCCAAACAGGTACCACAATTGAAAAGATAAAGCATACTCAAACTCAATGTTTCGACATGTAAGGGGAAATAAATTTATAACAATTAACTGGCTTTTATATTTAGAAAACTTATTCAAGTGACCATCACATGGCTGGTAACTTGTGACTGGTTTGTTTACTCTGGACCACAGAATCCTTTTTTTCTCCTCTTCTCTTTGAGACAAAAGGCAGAGTACGTGCTTAAGGAGGTACACGGTTTCCAGCTTAGCTGGACATACATGAGATGTACCAATGTGGTGGCCAGATCAACATAGTAATTAAAAGCACCAAAGACACCAATTGCTTTTCAGTAAAGATAAATCCACTGACTTTATTAAAAACATTTCTTCTGAAAAATGCCAGATTTAAATTAAGCGATGAAGTAAATAAACCAAGGTAAGAAGAAAAGGTAAGGAACCATATTGAATCATAATCCATCTCTACAAAGTTTTTAATTAGTATTATTCCAGCAACTGAAGCTTTCATCAAGTGACCATATTGTTCTCTTAAGAACTATATACATGCAGAATTTTAGGGAATACCAAGCCAGTTAGATACCATTATTTATTAAGCGTGATGGCAAGCAGTGTCCTTATAATATTCTACATGTTAGAGCTTTCCCCACTGCCAAATAATCACAGGCCTTCAGATCCCTTCAAATCATATACCCTAACCCTTCAATCACATACCAAAGTTTCAAACCTTCAATGTCCAAATTATTCTCCTTTTACTTTATTCCCTAGGCCAAATTTGACATTTGTGAATAAAAAAGGAGATAGTTTAAACACTTTTTTATCTCATTTTAGAACTTATTTCCTCCAAATTGCCTCCAACAGTCAGTAGACAACACTTGTATTTAGATGATTTTAACTAAGAAGTAGAGAGGTACTTTTTATCTTACCTGGTTATCTCTAGGACGAATAGCAGCATTGCACTCCCTGTCATCACTCAAAACAGCACGGTAAGTCCCCGTAACACACTTGACTGCCCGCATCTGGTATCCATGTCCACAACTTACAGAACACTGTTAAAGTCAATAATTTCACACACTTGAAATGGCACCATTTATAATCAAATTTCACTTCTATTACATCTTCTAATTTAAAACTCTTTCCAACATGAAGAGGAATAACTACTGCAATGGTGTTAACCTTCTCTGTGGCAGACCATAAGGTACTTAAACGGTGTCCATAACACACCAATGTTTTGGCTATTGCTGAACAGTGTTTGTGCAGGATAAAAGCTTTCTCTCTCTTCCCTCTTCTATCCCCTGCAGTGAGTATGCTGGAGGTGGACAGGAGACTGGGAAGGAACACTGCCAGAACAGCTGACTTGACCTCATCAAAGGGACAATTCATGCTATGTAATGTCATGCTCAGCAATAAAAACTGGTGTAGAGAAAGTGGAGGTGGGGGAAAGCAAGAGTAAGGGGTGGCTTCCATATGAATCAGTAGCTGCAGCTGTTAAATGTTTCTCCCTTCATTATAGAGTTTGACAAGAACACACTTAAAGAAGGCAACTAAAACGTTACACGGTGGAAAATAATGTGACACAAATCGTATCCCTATAAATGTTGTTGTTCAAGAACAAATACTTGTAAAAACTCAGTTGTGAATAGCTATTATCAGATGGTACAGTAGAAAAACTGCAATAAAAAGCTCTTCTCCAATCACATGGACTGCTAAATTGCTTGTACAATCTATTTCAGTAAGCTATTTTTTATTCAGAAGAATTCTATCACAGGACTGAATTAAGTTTTTAATTGCATTTTTGCACTTTGTAGGAATGGAAGGTCTTGTGATCAAAAAAACCCTTGTAATCAAAAGTCACACAAAAGGAATTCAACATTCAACAGTGTGGTTATCCCTAAGGTAAAAATAGCAAAAAAATAAAAGAAATGTCTAAATTAAAAATATACTTAATTTCCAAAGATATATTTATTCTGTATTTTACTAACAGATCTGTAAAAAATAAATATCACCTGCTATTCTTTTATGAATTCCCACTAACATACAGGAAACACTGAATAATTCAACACTACGGTTGGTTTGAGTAACCTGATCTTATAAGAGCTCCATGAAATTGAGTACCTTTATTTTTTTAAATTAATTCTCATTTGGTGACAAAAGTTTCTTTTGCAAATTTATTCACTATTTTCTAGGATTTTGAAGCCACTTCGGTATATCTCATTTAGGTGAGCATCATTACACACAGGAACATATTTTTCAACAGGACTTTCACATAAAGAGATAGCAGATCATTTATCACTGAAGGTAAAAGCAGAACGTAATAACAAAAAACTAAGTCTTTTTGCCTACTATTATTAGCATATACACTTCTATGATCTCAATTGAAGCTACCACTTGAATACACCTACTCATCTATAAATATTGGTCTTTCACCTGTCTCATTCATCTGAACAGTTTGATACCCACATTTTCAATGTTCTGTTGATGTAATATACTGATGTGCAAAAACAGCTTTGACATTAAGCCTTAGGATCAATGACTATTTTAAGCATTTAACTTATACGTGGGTGTTCCTAAATTACAAGTTAGACAGCCAACAGGATCCTGCAAACAAATGTGAATCAATTCAACTGAAACAACTGCTTAAAGATTCAACTAAAATGTTTAAAAGGTATTGTTTTGTGATCACTCATAGTCTGCATTATAAAACAAGAAGCCAGGAATCCTTATGTACTCACTGATCCCCAAGGCCCTACTTGCCAAGATGCACATTCATGAAGTTCACATGGTGTTACTGATTCTGGTCTATCATTTGGATTACAGAAATCATCTCTTAATCGCTCATCATTAAGTTGGCACCAAACTTGACGATGTTTCATTCCTTTGCCACATGTCACAGGACACTGTAAAATTATTAGAATCATCAGTTTGTAAAGACATGAATCTGTATTAATGGCTTCAATTTCTTTTAGTAACTTTTCACATTTTAAGATCACATAAATTACAAAAATATCACAGCTTTCACTGGAAAAATGTTTAAACTAACCATGATTCTTTTAGATCCATATAACCTATATAAAATTAATATAATTCTGTTCTTCAGTTAACTTTATAGTTCTCATTGTTTCATAAAAAGGGAAGGTATGCATATTACTGGAAATAGATTTACTTTAAGTAGCTTCATGAACTCATTTTAATGTAACAAAATTTATGAGAAAATCCAAATTCTAGGAGTGTTTTACAGAAGTTCTCGTGCCATTTTTTTTTCTCGTACACCTGGGATGTGCATCAGCTAAATCACAGGACTTCAGAAGTTTTATTACTGTGTGCCCCAAAACGGAATAAAAAACCCCAAACACTTATTGCAACTTATTTTAATATTGATGACCAGGACCAAATCTGCCTTAAGTTTTTCATGGTTTCATTACCTCACTCCAGTCAGTAACTGACCAGCTTGGACATAAGAATTCATTGCAGCTCTGTGTTACAACTTTTGGAAATTCCTGGCATTCTCTGTCAGGAAGATGACGACCCAGGTTGTTCATACAAAAAGCTTCTCTGGTTCTGACACCTCTTGCACAGGTCCTGGAACACTGCAGTATAGAGACAATATTATGAAAGAGAGAACACTAGAAACCAGGTCAAAATACATTATTAGTCTTGAAGGTGAAAGACATTAATGACTGTGCTAGACAAATGTGTCTTACATTTAATGCACAGACTGTTAATATGTTCATTTGAGATAAATTCAGCACTTTGTTTAGTAGTTACGAGAGAAAACTCTTGAATAAAGAGAAAAACTGAAATTGTACTTACTCTTTTTCTCCAAAATACCAACTAAATTATTAAGACTGTAAATAAAATATATCAGATCCAAAACCAAGATGCAAACACAAACTACAGTTTTTTACAAAAATTATGAGGAAGTTGCTGGAACATAAAGGTTGGTATTAGCTGCTCCAACAAACCTGTATTTGTCAAACACTGTATCCTTTTAGTTAAACTAAAAAAAAAAGAAACAAAACACTATAGAGATAAAAATTTGGTATGAATTGTAACCAGAATTATAATGGTACAATTATAAAGTTTGTAATTTGTACCTCTGACCACTCTGTGTAGTGCCAGCTTGTTAACATACAGTCACCATGGCAGGGCTCTCTGGCTGGTGGTTTCTGCTGATCAGCACAGTACTTATCATCCACTGGAGCACTGAGTCCCTTGGAAATAGAGTACTTCATGCAACGGATCTCAATAGACTGATAGCCTGGACCACACTTTGATGTGCAGTCACTTTTGCCAACATTGTGCCACCTACAAGGACAAACTGTTGTAGAAAGCTACCTATGTTTTAAAAAATACGACCATGGCAAATAAAGCACTCAGAGAATGTACCAAGGATTGTAATATAAATATAGATATGCATTTTAGGGAACAGAAAAGTCTATCTCATTACTGAAATTTTCAAAGCAATATAAAAGAATTTGACTCATGGGCTTAAAACAACCTTTTAAATTAAAAGGATCTTTTATCTTAATCTCCTAGGTGACTCTGAAAAATGTAAGCTATAATTCTAACTCTTCATCCTCTGAATACTTCAGCGTGGGCTTTCTTGGATTGCAAAAACAAGTCTGTTTCAAATTAGTTCCAGTTGTGGGTACAATTCTGATGGAAAACGTATTCCATCCTGCAATACAAGTTTTTGTGCTGGGATATACAGAACAGATTCACAATCCTAACAAGGGACTTTGTACTTTACCAATAAAAATTAGAAAAGTACCCTAGTTCTACTTAGATTCAGAGGTGTCAATATAATGTACAAACCCATAATGCCAATAGATTTGAGGAGGAGAAGGAGAGATGGGAAGGATAAGGGAGATAGAGAGGGATGGAGGGACAGAGGATAAAGCAATCTGAATTACTCTGTTTCAATCTCAATCAATAAAAACCTGTAGGACCATAACAGCTCCATGAGTTAAGAACCTCTTCTTACCTTAATTCACACTCTGTATTGCACTCCTCAAAGACACTAGGTACAGTGGGTATAAGTTCACATCTTTGATCAGACACTACCACACGATCACTTTTACGTATACATGTCATTCTTCTTCTTCGAATACCTTGAAAAAGCACCAAAAAAAAAAACCAAATAAGGAGCTAAAATAAGAGTGCCTTATGGATGCCATTAATAATTTAGGAATTTAACTGAGATACCCCATTAATACCAATCACTGTATACAACAGATTCTGCACAAACATGCTGTTTTGTGCCGCTGACTACATTCCAGGTGGAGAACAACCTTGTCCCAAAGTGATCTTTGCCATCTCCCAGCTGTCCTACGGTGGTCTCACACAATATCAACTTCCAGAGAACTACAAAAGTGCAACAGTCCATTCACTCATCAGGCTAAGTATTCCAAATGTATCATGTCTGTCATTTGCTAATTAACATATTTCCAAACCACCATGTTAACTAAGAGGTTGTGATCCTTTCCTTTAAGGAAGCAGAAAATTTGATCACAGGGTACTCCCAAATTTGTAGTACTCGGAGTAGTAGTACAGTTGACAGATGCTCTGCTTCTTTAGCTCATGAACATGTCTAAAGCCAGACTCAACCTTTTTTTTCTTTTTTTAATAAACAACTCCTATGCCTATAAATGTAGGTTTGAATATAGAATTCCACTGCATAAGTACTGAAAACAGCAAAAACAAAAATCAGAAGCTATTCTGTCCTTAAACACTGTGCACTTAAAGTTTACTGAGAGTAAGAAGTTCCTTTCTTACAAATAGGGGTGAAAAATCAGAGTACTTAAGACTCACCTCTTCCTAAATGCCATAAAGTCTTTTGTTCTTGTGAAAAAATAATTCACAGTACCTTGGCACATCCTGCTGCAGTCTTGCCAGGGTCCATAAGGATCCCACATAAATGAATCACTTCCATCTTCTATTGGGATACTGAATGAATAACGCACATCAGGGTTGTATAAATTCCCTACACATAAAACCTTGATTGAGATAAAATGATAGCTGATTTTCAGTGAATATGAACATAAAATTATGAACATAATGTTCATGTAGGAAATTACCAAATTTATGAAAAACATAAACATGCACCTGTAAGATGAGCTCTTCTTCAACTCTATCAGTGCTGTTAATTCGTTCTATCGTATTGTTTGACCCACTGTACTCAAAAATGGCTCCTTGTATATTGATTTCTCTTTTTGACATGCTTACAACAAAATTTCCATTCAAGATAAAATTTCCATGAATATCTGATAAAGCTATAAGTGAAATAAAAGATTGGAAATAAAGCATCTACTTAATTAAAAGGTTCTATCAATAAAAACTCTTAATAACTTCTTATCAACACTTTATTTCAGTCCATGTATAAGGTCATATCAAACAGTTTCTAATGAGTGAATTCAATCCAAACCACCAGTAACTTCCATCTGAGCAGTTGTCATGGATTTTCTCTGCATTATAGTAATTTAATAATATTTGTTCTGCTGAAGGGTTGATTGCAGTTATGACTTCTAAATTTGGTTGGGCTCTGCTATGTAGAGGAAATGATAATTATCTGTATTTCTGCCCTATTCTACAGCCCACATACTTGTATTTGCTAGAGCTACTTCTAGTGAAGTGGCTTTTAAAAGTAAACTTGAAAGTAAAAATATATTATTAAGCATTTATAATAGTAATTTAATACAATGACCAATTTACAATAATAAAGTTGAATGACAAGTTAAAAAAAAATTAAAATAAGGTAGAATTTGTAGTACAGGAATGCTACTCAGGCATTGCTACATTTGAAATGACAGCTAGTGTCAGGGAGGAAGGGTTGGGTTTGTATCCTGCCAGCTGCATGTGTAGCAACTGGACAACAGGTGACAAGGAAAATATTTTGAGAATTCTGAAGTTCGTTGACTAGGATGACAGTGGAAGAGGAAACAGAAATTAAATATGCATCAATATTTTTTCAGGCACTTCAGATACAGCGTAACTACTGTGAAATAGAACCACCAAGATTTTTGATACAATGTGCTTACGAATCCTTTGTTACCTACAGACACTTGCAAATCTCTTAATGTGTGATCTTTATACACAGACATGATAGAAAAAGAAATATGAGACAACTTATAAATTTGTTGATGGTCAGATTCCTTTGTTTCTCAACAAAGTGTAGACTTCCAAGATTTAAAACAACAAATATATGCATTATTCCTGAGTTCACTTATGGAGTTTTAATTAGCACTGTGATAGCAAAGTGAAAAATAAACCAAATTATGCAAAATGCCATAATTCCTATTATCTGACAAATGAATGCACTCCTTTAAGAGTCAGGAATGTAACAATATCTCTCTCATTTTTATGGAAACTTTTATCTAGTGAGAGACTCAGGCAAATGAAGATACAAAGTAATTAGATATTTCATCTAAAATCTTTATCAGACTTCTGATACACATCTAGGCAAGAGCACAAAACATATCCATCAATGTTGTACACAGGAGGCTTTTACCAAGGTAGTTGTCATCTTCTGGTTTGCCTGAGTAGCTGTGCTGTTGAATATCAATATTTGTTGCTCCTTTGGGAATATTTACTACAACATTGTAACCTGCAATATAATTATTCACAAATTAATTATATGTAAAAATAGTCAAATACTAGTAAATATGAACATAGACTTAACTATTTATTATTTTATTCTAAAAACTATATAGTGCACCAGAGTTTTAGGAAGTGCTAGGTTCTGTGTTCAGAAATGCGAATTCAATTCTTTACCACTAACATGAGTTCAATCTACTCAGAAAAATTCCTAGAGAGCAGCATTGCTCTACAAAGCAGCCAAGTATATCAAGTAGGACTCAGGAAACATTGTGACTCCTCAAAATTTAACGACAAAACTTTTATAGAAATCTGAATAAGTCACTTAACATGAAATATCTCAATTCTGTTTAGACAGCTGAAGTAGCTTTTCTCTCACAAGAGTATTTCATGACAGCACTTTAAAGAATAAGTCTTAAATAATAAGAATATAATAAAATAATAATAAAAAGAACCAGTCTAAAATATTATGGTGTTACAGCTTGTATGCACAGGTAGATGTATCAGTTAAACTAGCCATGCTTGATCCACATTCTGCTGCTTAAAGGTTGATTGTACTCCCTTTAAAATACAAATGTTTCGCAAATGAGTCATCATTTCTTGCAATATCTCCAAGTACTACTACAGTAGCCTTGTCATGAGGCAATAAAATAAGACATAGGTTAAAAAATCCAAACCTGTTTCTCAGAGATGTTAATTACAAATTCAAGAGGATTCTTAGGGCTGAGAAAAACTGAGCAAGGCAAACACTGAAAACAAATAATAAACACAAACAGGCAATCTGAAGCACTGATATAAACTTTGATAACTTTTTCACCTATTTCACTGTGTCTAACAATCTTTCTGTGATTTAACTTTAGTTGGCTCACCTCTGTGGGTAAAAATTTCAATGACAATATCCTTCTCATTTTGTACTGGGTTTGGCTGGGAAAGAGTTAATTTTCTTCACAGTAGCTGGTATGGGGCTGTGTTTTGGATTTGTGCTGGAAAATGTTGATAATTCAGGGATGGTTTTGTTATTGCTGTGCAGTGCTTACACAGAGTCAAGGCCATTTCTGCCTTTCATCCCATCCCACCAGTGAGGAGGCTGGGGGTGCACAGGGACCAGGAGGGGACACAGGTGGGACAGCTGACCCCAACTCATCACAGGGATATCCCAGACCACACAGCACCATGCTCAGCATATAAAGCTGGGGAAAGAAGGAAAGAGGGATGTTCACAGTGATGGCATTTTCCTTCCCATGTCACCATCACCCATGATGGATCCCTGCTTTCCTGGGGATGGCTGAACACCTGCCTGCCCATGGGAAGTGGTGAATGAATTCATCCTCTGCTTTGTGGCTTTGTGGCTTTTGGTTTACCTACTAAACTATTTTTATCTGAACCTATGAGTTTGCTCACTTTTACTCTTCCAGTTCTCTCCCCCATCCCACTGGGAGGCAGTGAGTGAGTAGCTGTATGGTTCCAGCTGGGGTTAAACCATGACAAATTTCATAACTCATTAACTTCCCAGTGCTCTTAACCTATTAAAACTATGCCATGCATTTAAACGATTTAATCTTATTACAGGTCTATCACATTTACCAGCTGGGGGCAGCATTGCAATTGCAAATTGACACTGCAAGCTCTGGATAAACACACGGTTTGGTCAATCTTCCAACATACTGGGACAAAAACCAAAACTCACTCAAAAAATACCTCATCTGATACACTAAAGACCTTGTGGCAACAGAATGAAAGAAGACAAAATATAGGAGGAAACTATAAACAAAACTGCATAGCACGTTGTCAAGGACACACAAAGAGAATAGATCACATACTAGGGCACTGAGAATGACCATTGTCCAGAAAATGCTCAGATACTCTAATTTGACACAATAATAATAGCCAACATAATAATAATGTGTACATAATTAGATTACCATTTCCTAAAATGGGAACCAAGTAAATTAGTGTTTTGCTGTAATGAATTTCTAATGATTGCTTCACTACTGCTAAACAGATAGTGACAACATTATAACTGCATGAATACAAGCACATACCACAGGCTGCTATTGTCAATTCCAAATTCTGCCCTACGAGTAAAATGACTCATTTCAGTATGAAAGGGAACTGAATTCAGTTAAAAGAAGAAGACCAAGTGCACAGACTTCAGCATACTTATCTTGTGATCCTAATTCAAAAGCTTTTTGGAAAAAAATACTTCCTCAGACAATGTCTTCAGTCATCAGCCTAGGGATATTTTAGGCCTCCCATGGACACTGGAGTTTTAGTGGTCCGCTAACTACAACCTCTTGTTTGCATTGCTGTACTTCTAGCTGAGCACGCCTAAATGATAATCCCAAATGTTTAGCATACTCTCCAGTAGTATAACTCAGTATTATCTTTTATATGCTATAATTCCAATAATTTGAACATAATTTAAAATATTCAACTAAGTATAAAGCCAAATAATAAATCAAGGTTTTCCTCATCCCAAAACGTGGGGCTTTTTTCCCCCTCCAACTTTAATTTGAAGCAAAAAATACTGTGACAATGGAAAGTTGATGAACAGCAGAGAGCGACAATCACAACCACATTTGCATAAATGGCAGTTTCCAGTAATAGTCACTTGACTTGCAACAAATGTATTTGTGACAAAATTTGTGTGCTACCTATAAGTAGCTTCTCAGGACAGACATAGGAAAAAAATACATCTATTTGTATGGCAAGGGTATCTGTATTCCACCTTTAAGATTTTTGGTAATTTTCAATTGGTGCAAGCCCTCTGCCAGCAGAAGAGAAAATCCAACAGGACACTTGGCATTCTTTTCTCTTGACCAGCAACTCCTTTATTCTATGAAGATCCTACCTGGCCCCTCTCCAGGTACCATTTTCACTTTGCCTGTGGTGTCTCCCAACCAGTGAAGCGGCATGAAGGAGCCTTTAAGCTGACATTAACCTGGACACTTCTGTCCTCGTGTCCTAACTACTTAACTGCACAACTTAACTACACACATACAATAGTTTCTCCATACTTCCCAAACCAGACTACATATAGAAGAACTATCAGTAGCTCTATTAGAGAAACTGAATCAAATACATAGGAAATACCATGGTTATTCAGAAGATTCTCATTCACTACCTGCCAATGCAGAGGAAAGAAATATTGGTACTCCTGTTCCTTAGAAAGAGAAGGCTCACATTTCACAGGCTATTTTCTTCCCTTTAGGAGAAAAGGAACTCATCAGGTACTCACAACCCAGAATTCCTGCTATCTCTTCACACAACCAAAAGGAGACATTGAAATATGTCCTTCAGCTGCATAGTTTCACACAAGAGAATGCAAAGCTCAGAGTAGGAAGCATTCTTCCTTTTAAAGTACTTTTACCCTCACCATATCTTTTACTCATGCCTTTTGCTTTGACCTTAGGGCAGATTGACTCTTCTCCCACTTGAATGAGTTACTATGTCATAATGTTTGCCCCTGCATGCTTGAGAGGGAACACGACTGAAAATCAGAAATATTTTTTATTGATAGAAACCCTAAAGAACATTCATTGAAATCTTACTTCCTTAAATGTAGGCATAATTTCTAAGCCATACTGAAATGTGCATTAAAATTAAAGAAAAAACAAAAACAAAACAAACATACCATAACGAGCACTGTTGAAAGTACCTGTAAGTGTCTTACATGAAGAATTATCACCACCACAGATTCCACATTTGTCTGTCCTTGCCTTGGAATTCAAAACGTGATCACAGCCTGCTTGCTAAAAAGAATAAAAAAAAATTAAAAAAGCCCTGTGTCAATCAGCTCAATGGAAAACAATGAAAACAACCAATGTAAGCTTCCCACTACCCCAAAATATTCTTGTTCATTGTATATATCTAATCTTCCTTGGCAATTAATTAAAAGCCTTTTATGTTTTTGGGTGCTGAGATGTAAGGGCAAAACACAATGGTGCTGTTGTACTGAGAATGTACAATCCAAATACACTTAATATGTAAAGCACTGTAAAAGAATACATAGCAGTAGGCAAAGATTTTGTATTAAAAAATCAACATAATGTATAAATTTTAAGTTATATTTACATTAAAAGTCTTGGAATCATAAAAGCAGTATATGTATGTATAGATAGTCAGAAACTCTTTTAAAGTCTGTCATTACTGCAAAAGAAGCAAAGGAATACACATAGACTATGCTGGTTAAACTAATACAAGCACAATTTTTGTTTATGTATCTTTACTTAAACTTCCCTTTTTACTGAGCTATGATAAAAAAGATAGTTCTCTGGCATTTCAACTTTCCTATTGATTTAACACTATAAAAAAAGCTATATTTTCTCCTCATGCTGAATTTACTCAGTTTCACTCCAATCAGCAAAACAACCTGGGCTTGACAAAAAAGTCCTGAATTGGTATAACATAGCATCTTTTCCTCCCAACAAAATCCTGTGGCAATGCCATTGTTACTATTAAGCAAAGAATGCTGAATTGATCCCTTTCAAGGGTCAATTTCTCCTGATTCTACAATTAAATAATAATTACATAATCTATCTACCCTTGGATTTTCTACCTTTTTTACTTCTCCAGTACCAGAAATACAATGGTAATAAACACACAGCATGCTTCTTTCCTCTTTTTAAGTCAATTTTGGATCAGCTTCTCTCTGCTTACTTGGACAATATTAACTCTCTCACATATGAGGCTTAATGAGGGAAGACTCTGGGTCTTCAGATTCAATTATATGTCCTTCACTTAATTGCCTCCATTTCTAGATCTCTAATTTGATAGGGAATAAAATTAGCCTAAGTAAACTCAGAACATTGTATTTTCATTAATGTTTATTTGGATTAATATTTAATATCTACTTTACCATTTGCTAAAATTGATTTTAATAATTAATAAGTTTAGATTTAAATACCCTGCATAAGCCTTGAACACAAAGGTCATTGGTTTCTGCTCCACAGGGAGTACCATCAGCAACTCTGTCCTTCAGCTGATAGTAGGAAGTTGTTCCAGAAACTCGGCAAAAAAGCTTACAGCGATCTTTCATAGAAACTGGAAAGAAAATCCAACAGGTTTCTTGTCTGTTTTAAAACTTTAATTAAAGTAGCATTTTTATTTTGTTAATTGAAAAAAGCATAATTACTTACTACCACTGTATTTTGGAAGCCAGCGAACAGCAGATGTAAGACCATTGATATTAAAGTGTTTGCCATCAAATTCAGAGCACTGTTGCTCCCGGAAATCTTTTTTGCCTTTTGGACATGAATCAGTATTACATGACCGAAATTTCATCCTCCGACCAACACAGTACTTTCCTCCATTTCTTGGCCTAACAAAAGAAGGTAAAGGTAAAACACATTCATTTTATAAAATTGCTGTTTACAACGAAAAGTGTCTCGAGCCACTGATCTAAAGGGAAAATTCCACACAACATTCTGTCAGCTCTTCCTGACTTACACACACACACTTAACTTGCATTGCGCTGTGAATTCATTTATACCCAAGAGAAGAAAATAAAACAATCCTTGTAAAATACTGTTGCTGAGGTAGGTGTTAATTAAGCTACTGATGTTTATTAATGCCTATTACACTTTTATTTCTCTTAGAGTTATACTTATTTTGCCTGGGAAAAAGCATTATTAACTTCGATGCTTTATTAATTCAGCTACGATTACAGCCTTATTTTTACAGGAGCAGCATCTCCTCAGTAATTTGAAATTGTTATTTTACAGCGTGACGAAAAGACAATTAGGAGCTGACACTCTTTTCTGTAATGCTAATATTGATTTCAGTTTGGAGACCAAAAGAATAAAAAGGGAAAATTGTGGAAAACACCCCATTTACTGTAAAGTCTAAAATACGTTTCTTAACAGTCATAAATCCTGACACAAAATAATTCAGTATTAGTATGTTCTTGTGTCATGGGTTTAAGATTGGTTTCTGTTGAAAGCCTCTGGAAGTTTCCCTCCATCCTACAGAGCAGAGCCAATGAGG
>JAWWEE010000040.1:28877249-28910406 GCA_035221455.1 Xenops minutus
CCCCCCCCCCCCCCCCCCCCCCCCCCCCCCCCCCCCCCCCCCCCCCCCCCCCACGGCCTTGAAGGAGCTTTGCTGGACATCAGGCATTTATTCAGGGTCAAACCTCCACATCTTGGGAAAGGAAAAAGTAATAAATCAATGGTATATTGATGCTATCAATTACTCCAGACTGACAGAGGCAGTCTGCAGTAATGGCAATCTAGTCTACTGCCTCCTGCTCATCAGAGAAAATAAAATAAACTGGTGTCATTTGACTGAAGTTCATTTATCCCACTGATAACATCAAGCAGACATGACTTCCTAGAAAAACCCTGAGACTATCCAAGTAGCAGCTGTTGTGCTTCTGGACAAGTTAAGGGTAAAGCTCTCCTTGACTTTTATTATAGAGAATGAAACCCACATGGAATTATTTAGTCAATGGAAGTTTCTCATTATAAAGGTAAGCTGTAAATGACTCTGCTATAATATAACCAGTGCTCCTTGTGGGGCGTTACTGGTGGCGATGCTGTGGAAAAGCCTTAAATCAAAGCAAATCGAGTGTTTCACTAAAGAAATTAGCAGGGAATACATACATTTCTTTTTTCAATTTTTACTCCAAAGAAAGCATCTCCATGTTTAAAGAAACCTCAACAGTTAAAGCTAGAAAAAAAAGACCCTGCCAAAAGAATTCTTCAGAAACATCTTGTCTGTTGAAAAGAACATTAAACAGAAATTCAGGAATGTGGCATAAATCATGAGAATCTGTTAGAAACTGTTAGCTGCTACCTCAAGTGTGAGAAATTATACAGTGATATAAAAATCTACAAATATACAAAATATTAAAATCCACAAATACATAAAAATCCTAAGGCATCATTATATATGATATTGTTGTAGAGTAATCAAAAAGTTCTCTGCATATTAGAGTCTGTAGACTTATCTCTCTTTCCAAACATGGCTGAAATAAGCATTTTTTTTACTGGTGCTTCAAACCAGTTTGCACAGCTCACAATACCTTGATTTTGTTTTGAACCAAACGATTATTTCTTAA
The DNA here is from genome assembly GCA_035221455.1 of Xenops minutus. Lineage (NCBI taxonomy): Eukaryota > Metazoa > Chordata > Aves > Passeriformes > Furnariidae > Xenops > Xenops minutus. The sequence continues at coordinate 28,878,280 of JAWWEE010000040.1, forward strand.
TATCTTCATTATGCATTAATGTAAAACTCAATAGAAAACATACTCTGGTCGATTACACAGCCTGGTGGTGCTCTTGATTCCACCTCCACAAGTTCTTGAACATGAGCTATAAGGTCCCCATGGTCCCCATTCTCCATCTACAGGACGCATCTCCATTTCTCTGCTCACACAGATTCCATGGCGGCAGTGCTGCACAGATGACAAACAAAATAAAATTTATAATTCCAAGCAAAACCTTACTGTGTATTTTAGCCATAGAAAGAACAAAATTTAAGAGCTCACTACTCTTATCTGGATCTGGATATTTTCTAAAGTGTTCAATTTCCTTTAAGATAACTTACGCAGCACTTATATTTTCAGAATGCTGTCTAGACTTCTTTGCTCCCTATGAAACTTACTGGATGCTGAATATATATTTAAGTCTTGTCACTTTATCCAAATGTCTCTATAAGAATTTTACATTCTTGAATTCCTGATATGTTTTCATGCACAAACTTCAAACATATATTTACAACTGCCTTTTATGTTTGAGATTTTTCAATTTAAATCAGAATTCATGCTGATATAGAAAGTCAAAAGTTAGAAGAAATCATCAATAAAATCAGGGTGTTTTGAGCATCTCAAAAGCTAACCATCTAGTGGGATTATTTGGGAAAAGCAGGCAAGCTTATGGTAAGCAAGCTGATGCTTGTTCATGCTTGAACTCAGACTTTCACATCTACAACAAAAGGTGTGAAACATTCGTTTTATATTTTACAAAGTTTTTTTGTTTACTACTAACTTAACAAAATTGTTATTACCATTAAAATGGAGTTAATTGTTAAAGAAATAATAATTAGAGCAAGATATTACATTGCAATGTCTATTCTGTTACTTTAGATTTTTTTCCTGGTGAAGAACTACCTATTTTCAAGTAAAAATTTACACAAAGGAATAACTTTTATTTCATCTGCTGGGATTTACATTATTAAGACAAAGATTGCAAGACTATTTTTTGTGGTCTTGTCAGACCTCACCACACAATAACTGTAAACTGTTATTTTTTATAGAAAGTTGTAATTACTTTTTTTTCCCAGAAGCATCAAGTGATCAATCTCTTGCTTCTAAATATTTACTATCCTAGTCTCTGACTGCACTTCCGTGGTTATTCAAGCAGTACATGACTAAAAAAGCTAAATGAGAATCTTATGATTGGTACATGTGTGACTTTTTCCAAAGAACCCACAAGAATTACCAGCACTAATCCTACTAATCACTTATGGCAGTTGGAATTCCAATTCACTTGTATGCTTTAGAAAATCCCAAGTAGCAAATTTGATCACAACACAGTGGAATAGTTTACATACTAAAATAGAATACTTACAAGATACTATAATGCCAGCACAATGTAACCTGCTGATTTCTATGTGGATAACATGTCAACTTTGCCCTTGGCTCCAAACACCTTCTGAGGCATCAAAGTCTGCCCACATCTGAAGACAAGACACTGGGCAGAGCTGAATATATGGGGTCAGTGCCCATACATAATAGACAGAATTCTTTATTTTAGATGCCTATTTGCAGATAAATGATTAAACTGATCATTTATTAAGTTTGTTGTCAGGAGGGATTCTCCTAACTGTATTGACAGGGAGTGGCTTATTCCATCTTTCCATGCAGTATATACATGGATCAGTCACTAGAACCATCAGAGCAGATTAACAACTGCTTGTTGTTATCTCCAAAGCCTTTTTTATTTGTTATTTGCCTCTCTGCAACACAAAAGAGCCTTGAATTACCTTCAAGTCTAGAAGGATTTTGGTAACTGAAATCTCAGGCACATAAAACAAGTTAATAAAGTCTGATACACAAAAGATAAAATAATTCAAGAATTATACCCCTTTTTTTTACAACAAATTTAAATGTTACATAGAATATCTCAAGAGTTATTATGATGCTATAAATTTACTGGAGGAACTATCAATTAACATAAATTTTGCTGAACACATAAAAATTGTGTGCAATCTTTCTGAATACAGCTCAAAGGCACAAAACTCAAAGGTTGTTCAGTGGTTTTATCACTGCATACAATATTTCCTAAATGCAATTTTTTCCTAATTAGCATATGTTTTATTATATTGATAATTATGTTCATAGGCTATTGAGAATTTTGCTCTAAAAACAGGAATTTGTCACAGAATCAGATTCTTTTCAGGGTTCTGCTTGAGTTCCTAATCCAGTTTGATGACAAAATTGCCTGCCTGTATATTTCTTTATCATACCAACTCTTGCACATAGACTATATCTTTTATGCCCTGAATGCCTTCCCCTAAGAATATGATCATTCAAGGTGATTGTCCAGCCCAAAGCAAATACAGAACAAAAGTTAGATCTGTCTTTTCATATAACCATTAAAATGATCCAGTCAACTGGGCAGATCATCACTTCCTTGATGCCAAGGCTAATGCTTTAACACCAAAAAAATCACCATTATTTCACTGCATATCTGCATATGAATTCTCACTGGAGTGCTTACTGTTAGTTTTTAGTTTTTTCCAAGATACCCTTAGGGTACCTTTACATACAAGCCCTTTAGTACTCAGCATCAAGCACCTAGCATTAAAAATAGACTTTTTACATAGTGCAGCCATAAGGTAAATGAGGAAACATTAAAAACTTGCCTTTCCAAGAATTGTCATCAACATCTGAGGAAACAATTTTTTACACTATACTCTATATATTTTAAATCCTCCTTCATAAAATGAATACTGCATTCTAATACGGGACAGTGACCTAGCATTTAGGGTTTTTTTCCATTCAGAAACACATTTACAATAACTTGAAGGGAAATGTCAGGAAAAGAGAGAGTTGTAAAATGAAATTTTATACCCACAACAGCATTATTTTGATCCATAAAAATGCAAAGCATATGTTCACATCTGGGATTTTAATAGCTTATTCAACAAACTTGTCTCAGCTATTATTCTGCTGCATTCCTACAGAAGGAACATGATGAAGTCACAGTAGAAAACTCTGGCATGAGACACAATCCAGATGTTCCTCTGTGCTTGATGGAATCAATAGTGTTCTCTTCACTGAGAACACTATGATATACAGAACTTCCATAAATTTAAATATAATTACTAAACAATTTTTTCCTACATTTTTTAAGGCCAATACAATGTATGCACTAGGTACAATGCATATCACACTTAAATCATACTGACTGCAGTAAGTGATAATGCTGCTCTAGTCAAGACCAACAGTTGGTTTTCTATCAAAAAGACAGAAACTCTGATCAAAATCTGCATATAATTACAATTTCAACAGTCCAGAAAGCACATTGCTCTAAAAACCAAGACAAGAAGTGGGGTTCTAGAGCATATAAAAGGAGTAAAACCAGATTAGTTAATAAAATGAGTATAGAAGACAGAAGAAATGCAGGTTGGAAAGATATATAACTGAAGCTGTAAACATGGCATCTCAGGTCTCTATCTCTGTAGCATGGATTGTCAGACAAGCCTACATTTATAACTCAAATGACGTCTACAAAACTCACAATATTTTACTTTTTTCAACATTTCAATTTTGTCTTGCAAAGAAATCTGCATACTTTATTTTTCCCTTGAAACTTCTAATTTCTGTCTAATTATATCTCATTAGAAAACTATTTCACAGAAATCCCAGTTTATAGAAAAAAATTCTTGGTTTGAGCCCATACTTTACTCTGTTCTGACAGTTCAAAAGATCTGCTGCTGCTTTCCAGATGGTGAACATATCCTCCTACCACCCAACTCTGATAAAATCCATCTGAATATTTTATACTTACTTTACATATATACACATAAAACACTTTATTCTTTCAGATTAAATATCTTCATATATTACATTCATGAGGTAGTCAAGCTATGCAATGATTTTTAATAGAAATCAATACACGGGTAGTAACCTACAACTGAAGAACAGCAAACATACTTCAGAATCAGACTAGTACTTCTTTAACTGTTAAAAGCAATTCTTTGTTGATCTGCATCCCCATTCTCAATTGTTCCTGTATCCCTACCTTTTACCTTAAAGGGACTAGGATGAAATCTTGATTCACTTGATAGCTATTCTAGATATTTTTAGATGCTAGCTCAATATACACTATATATCTACAGTGCAAAGAAGTGCTAAACATTTCTCTAAACCTCACAAACACTTTCCAATGAAACTGTTACTTGTATCATGTCAATTCCTTCTTGCTATTAAACAGCATTTTCCAGACTTCTGTGACATTTTTTTTATTTCAATGGTTAAGTAGCAAACTGCCATTATGTAGAATGGAAGTGCTCCAGGATATGGGAAAGTTTGGGTCAGAATCACATAGCTACGTCCTACCTCTCCATTCCAATGTCCAACAAACAAATGGAATATGAGCATATTTCTATATTCCTCAGGAATCCTGGAAGGACCAGAGTGCAACCCTTTCAGGTGCCTCAAAAAAAATTTATAGAACTCCCATACTATATTGAATATTTTTTGCTGTTATTTTCATAGCAAAAAAGACTTATTCTGAGAATGCCATTCCCAGAAGATAGATGGTTTCAACAACTATTTTTTTTTGGAGGTAGTTTTTCTTTAGGATCCAATATGTGTCACTCAGGAATATATACCTTTGTATTTAATAATATCTCTAACAAAAGAAAATCAGAAACACTTCAAGCAATGACTAATGTAGTCCTATGGTATGTAGAAATTCACCCTTGTAAAACTAACAAGTGTTTACTTATTTATGTCTAGCTATATTTGCGATCATTTTCTCCCTGAAGTACAACATAGGCTGCACTCTCTGCTTCAGGGAAGAGCTGTGTGATGTTAAAAGAGCCAGCGGAAGATTAGACTTTCTACGAACCTTTCTGAACCCAAATAGACAAACGGCACCTGAAGTGATGAGACACAATGTGAGTAGCAATGAAGTGAGAAACTTTACTCAGACATGGCAGAATTGCTACTAATAGGCTATTGTCAGTCCTAAGCACTCAGAATGTATAATAACAGGAGCTGAAGAGAAATTTTCAGATATTTCTGCAGAAGTCCAACAAGTAAATATAATTAATTTTTACAGGTAACTCTAGGACAAGCAAAGTACAGTTTGGTCAGCTCAAAGAAATTTAGTCAGTCAGCAAATTGAAGTAAAATTGAAAGTTTTCTATTTTAGAAATAATAATATAGATAATTAATACCATTATAGAATTAATACAGGCAATGTTCAGATTCTCAAGAAAATATTTTCTTTATTAAGACACTGAAGAATTAGGTTGCATTTTCCCTTTAATATTTCAAGAAAATGTTACCCATATCTACTGCTGATATTATATATATTTTAAGAAGTCACTGAGCTCTACAGGTGTGTGCACCATGAGCCACAGAAAACACAATTCTTTTTCAAAATGGATAGATCCTCTTTCAAATATGGATAGATTGCTTTAGGAAAAGCTGTTTGCTCCTTCACTTGTGAGTCTCTGATATTATTAGATTTCCATCTTCTTGTAATTTTTGGGAAGGAAAGACACAAGGATTGCTAGAGCAGTGCATAGAGCAAGATCCACTAATTAGACACATGACTTGTGAAATTTAGGCTTAAAAAGTTGATACTCAAATAACAAATGCCTTAAATGAATCTCTTCTGTTTTCTTCACAGCAGTAATATTGCAAATGTCAAATATAAATTGATTGAGCTTGCTGGCAAATATTAACTACAATTACTAGTCACCGTGTCTTATGCCCATTAACATCAACAGCAGCTTGTGGACTGAGCTTCAAAAGAGCTGTTCCTTAGACAGGAACAGATGACAATTTGTCAGATTAATTAATTGCTGTTCTTTCTTACATCTTTCAGAGGTAATGACTGTAATTAGCTCTTCACTTCCTAGAGAAAAATGGTTTCACTTCACTAATTACATAAAACAGGTTTTTCTATTCTTACATAAAAGAAAACCTCTGATGTTGGCAAATTAGAGTCAATTTAACTGAAGATTACACATGAAGTTTACATAAAAGATGAACTTTCTTTCTGATCAGTGACGGAAAAATGGGTTAAACATTGTAACACCAGCTGCATGCATAGACTATAATCAAGCAAAGCTTCCACTGCAACCTTGAAGTAACTTTTTCTAATCTTGTAAGAGAGAAAGAAACCATTTGAGACAGTTTACTCCCTAAATTGCAATATGTTACGACACTATATTCAAACTTTTCACTAATGCTCTTATCAAACACAGAATCTGTAGAGATTAAAATTTATTGGGGGAAAATTTAGAAATAACTAAGTGAAATGTAGCAGCCTATTATACATGGAAATTAAACTAGATTTTTTTAATCATCTTTGAACATTTAAACCACTGAAAAAAAATTTACATTGCTCCCACAGCCCCTGCTGGAGTACACGACTTTGATCTGTCTTATCAAAAATTGCAAGTACTGAGAAAAAAACCAAGGCTTACCATTCCCACACCACAAACTGTTCCATCAGCTAAAGGCATGTGCTGGGTACGACAACCCTTGTGAACACCTTCTGTGCTTGTGCACCATAAGCGTTTGCATTGTTTCTAGAAAGAAAAATAGATTACTTTTGTTGTACCTTTAATACCATTTTCGACATTAGTTGTGATATTTGTGTTTTCTCATACTGTGTGGGCCTAGGGTTTGCTATTAGTACTACCATTTTCCACAGATAAAACCTCACAAAAACAAAATAGACCTTCCTTAAAGTCAAGCAAGAATGTGAAATAATTGAAACTGATCCCATTAAAGTAATGGATAACTTCATTTTCTATTTCAGTAGGAAATTTAATTTAAAAATATGTAAGCGCTTACGGTTAGTACTACACAGCACAGTTTACATATAATCCCCCACAAAGAGACTCTTTCTGAGTTTAATGAGAATTGGATATATTGACTGAAAAATTAAGAAGAAAGTCTACTTTTCAAATTGTTGAAAGACTCTTAACAGACAAATAAGCTTCATGGATTAAAAAATTTACAAAGCAGTCTTCAGTAACACTGTCTTCAGGTCTGTGAAGCACCCTTTCCTTTCCTTTCCTTTTCTACAATATTCCCATAAAGTCTGACTCCCCCAAAACAACATTTTACCTCAACAAAAGCTCCACTTAATTCAGTCTGAATCTGATCTTAAATTCTCTCCTTTACACAGCTCCAACAAGCCATACAATATTAGTAGAGTTATTTTAAAAGGTAGTCTAAAACCTAACTCTACATGGCATCCTGACAGTAACAAAAAAAAGTCATAATATTATATTTGTATTTATATTGCAGTGGACACATTAAGTTTTCAAAATACAACTTAAGTTTCAATATTAATCTAATCAAGTTTTCTTTCCATATCTCAATTTTCTATATAAATGTACACTCCATCAGGCACAAAAATATTTTTTGTCACTCTGACAAAGTAGAGGGAATCTACATTTTGGACCAAATATTTAGAAGAAACATTTGAGATAATATATTAACTTTTAAGCTATAGATTTTTAAAAAGCATTAACAGAAGCAGAGAAGCAAGTCCTGGTAATGTAAGATATGTGAAAACATTTGCAGGTTGTGTTGAGATAATTCTATTTCAGTTGTTGCAGGAAACCTTAATTTATGTAGCCTTAGATCTTTTAAAGGAATTATTACATTTGCAGATGTGGAAATCAAAATGACTGCGTCCTACTCTTTATTTCTATGCATTTCTCACATATGAAATTGCAATGTTGTCCACTGAAAACTTCCCCCTTTAAAAGAAAATAATTTGAACTATTACTCATTTCAGGATAAAATTCTTCCCAAACCAGTAATTTCCAGTAGTTTTTTAGATAGTTGGAGCATGAATTTGTTTTTCACTCACCAGATAAGGGCATACTTGTGACCCAAAACCAAACGTAAGTTCACACTGCTTGTTGACATCATACATTGACCCAGGCAACTGAGAGGAAAGATCATATATTCTTCCACTAGGTTTGTCTAGGAGGCATTCACCATAGCCAGTACTGTTGTAAAACAGGAACAAAATGTGAATAAACCACTCTCCATTCATTGAGAACCTCCTCACTACTCACACAGCCCTTACACATGCATATCTCAGTGGAGATATGAGTTTGCATGCCTACTTCCCTATATATGACTGCATTTAAAATTCATGAATAACGAAATAAACCAGGTTACTTGATTTTCCTTTTTTTGTATTTTGTATTTAGATCCACCAAACAAAACTAAGTGTTCTTTTTCTAGATAATGTTTCTCACTTAGGGGGAAAAAAAAAAAAAAAAAAAAAAAAAAAGAGGAAAAAAAGATGGTACTGCCTAAATTATGCCTGTCACTTATTTTTTACATAAAAAACTTCAGAAAATAATGGGTTCCTATTCTAACCTATTAAAACTATACTAAAGGGTTTTTTAATAAGCAATGCCACTACCTTAAAACAAAAAATCCTTTAGCTTCGCATGTTCAGTGCAACTTTAACAGTCATGAATCATGTATTTTTCTGGAGGACTGAGGCCCTACAAGTCAGTGGTTAAACACAAGAAGAGTGAAAAATGTTATTTAAGCAATACCTTTAAGATACTTCTCAGAAATACGTGAAATTGAAAAAAAGAAAAAAATAAATAAAACACTCCAAACCACATTATGTTGACACTCACTCAAGAAATTCAGTGATATATTTTTGACTGCATTTTGACCATGTCCATGGACTTGTATGATAATTTAAAGTTGGAGCCATCACGTGATACTGATGTTTAATTCCAGCTTCTTTACATTTAAAACTGTCATCATGAGGCACATTAAATCTAAAAAGCAAAACAGACAAACTCCAAAACAAATTCAGCAATAATTAACTGAAACTCTCTTTGTTGTAACAGCAAATGCTTTAGTTTTGAGTTTGAAAATGCCTTAAAATTTAATGGAACTCACTTAGTATTTGTACCTAACATTATGGGAATAGGTATCTTTAAAACTCCTTACATAATTCTCTCCTTATCCAAATATCTTCCTGGATACAGGAAGAATTTAAAAATTACAGAATTCTTTAGCTCACCAGAAAAAAATCCAGTGTCTTAGGAATATGCCACTTTAAAGGAACAACCCATTTTCTCAACTGAATGTACAGGCCATGGGTAGACTGTCCACAACATACTGCGCCAACATTCACATCATAACTCTTACCATTCAGTAACAAAAACTACAGAGCACATCAATATTATACTTCATGCAACTAACACATTGTCTTATTTTAAATCTCATTTTAAGTACCATGACAAATAGCCTGTATCCAAACGAACTTGCAGGCACATGAAAATCAACAAGCTAGCTACTGAGCTCTGTAATGTCATTGTTACCTACGCTGTACATGCCTCATGGAGCTAGAGTATAGCACCTTTCTGCCATCACTGATGAGGTATGCTTCATAAGACAAAATGCTGTCATCTCCTCTTATTTTTCTGTGTAAAGTATTTCTTTTTGTCTTACTCTACTGTATTCTGAAAGGATCAAACAGAAGGAAGAATATTTCTGTGTTATACGAACGATAGTCTTTTCTTAAAGGTAAATTCCCAGCAGGGCTGGAATGTAGTGGGAGATAAAAGGACTATGTTGTACATCTAGGATATGTCCTAGTGTCCTGACCACTTCACATGAAAAAAGGACAGAATTGAGCTGTTTGGCCAGTCTTTCCTATAATTCAGGATACCAACCAGGTTATAAAATTCACAATTTCTTTACCTCTAGGTGGTGGGCTGCTGGCTCACTGCAAGGGGCAAAAATAATGACCCTTATAAAAGGTTATATAAGACTACGCCCCCTTAGAAATGCAGAGCTCATCACTGGAAATTGGTTGTATCCAAAAGGAAAAAAAAAGTACCTGCTGGGAAATAGGTACTTACACGTGTCCAAGCTCATGTGCTATAGTGAAAGCAGCACTCAATCCATTTTCTTCACTTACAGAACAGCTGCGCAGTGGGTCACACATTGTACCCAGCTCTGCTAAACCTGGAAAATTGAATTCTTATATTAAAGCTTAACAGAATGAATTTTCATGTAGTGCCATGTAGTGCAATGAGTACTGTGGCACTCAAGTTGAAAGTCAAGCCATAAGTATGCAGCAAATTTACACAAAAAAACCAACCACCTGGCACCAAAGTATGTGCCAGGAGAGAACAGCAATAAGAAAGGAGAAACCATTACTTTTGTCTGTGTGACTTGAATTTTGCATCTGTTTCCTGATTTCGTCCTAATTGATTTTTCTCCATGTATATGAGTGAAATTCTCATATATTTTCTGTTATAAAACCACACTGATTAAAAAAGAATAACTCACCAAGAGTATCACACTTCTCTCTAGCTCTGCAGATATCTTCCCTTGAAGAAAAATATTTATTTAAAATTATTACAGCATCTAAAAGAATATTTTAAAATATTTCACTGTTGTCATACTAGCTAAAGCTATTGTAAATTTGATTCTAAATTCTTAATCTTACAGTCCATTCAAACAATTGGTATTCTAGGGAAAGAAATAATTTAAATTCACCAGACTAAGCTCACAGTACTGCTTTCTATCTAGTGTGAAAAGAATAAAACTTAAAATACTATGCTATTTCTCTACAATGCAGACAGGAGATGAAGTATGAAATGCTGCTGGAAAACATGCAGATTGCAGTATAATTGAAACTACCTTGAAACCATGTGACGTGCTGGAGTGTGTCCAACTTGCACACTGGGAGGAAAAATCAGTGAAAAAGAAGAGCAAAAGAGAGACCCTATTTCAATGAATGAAGATCAGAACCTCCACTAACATGATTGGTGTACAGAAAGTATACACACCAATATTTAAATATTTTCCATTTTAAGCTTTGGATAGGTCTGATTACACCTGGGCTATCAGGAACTGACCATCATTGCATCCTTCATCTGGAACTGACCATCATTGCATCCTTCATCTGATTCCATTATTCACAGCACTCTGCCCCTATCATATATATGTACAATAGCTAAAGACTTCATTTCCTTGTAGCAATTTCAGGTCTAATTAATTTCTATCATCTTCAATGAAAGGATCATCAGATGCCTATCTAATAACCTGGCACTGTTGGAATAATTGGTTATGTATTGATAATCAGTGGTTTGGAAAGTGGAAGATAGTCTTTATTCACTTCAGTTATCTATGAACAATGTCTGTGGAATGGTTAAAAGACGATGTTGTAAAAACAAAACTGAAGCATTTGTATCAACTAGCTGAGCAATTGAGGCTATTTTAGATACTGTACCTAGTGATGAGAACAGCAGTATCATGATGAGAAGGGTGAGCATCATCCAAAGTGTTTTGTGATTGCTGCCATATGCAAAAATTACGAAGAGTGGTAGCTGCATTAAAAGTGATAGCTGGTCCTTCCTAAACACGAAATGGTCAAAAACATCAATAAGGGATTTTAATAGTCACACACTTGCACTTATTGCATTGTCATTTGTGCTGCTAATTTGCAAAATAATGACTGTGCATGGAAAGAAAGTCAGCAGGACTCTACAAAAGAGTTCTCTCAACAGATTTGTTTGAAGGATCAGATCTGAATTAGGCCACAAGTCATCAGTCATGAGATCTCATTATTTTAAACAATGCATTTGAGCATTTACTCTGTGTTAAAAAAAATAAATAAAATAAAATAAAAATAAAAAAAATAAAAGTGACTGGGTATTTATGATAAATTTATGATAAATTTATGATAAATAATTATAAAACCCATGCATTTGAAAACCATACATTTTTTACAATCTTAAAATATTACAGCTGTGAGGGCTGAAAATCCTCCATCAAAGCACTCTATAAAAGCTGTCATTTCCCTGTCTCATTTCTATGTGTATAATCATACTTTAGGTAATTATGTCATAAGCTTATGTATACTATCCGTTTTACATCAATACAGGTCAACTGGAGGTGCTAATAGAGAGACAGGGAAATACAGGCATTGAATACACACCCTGAAGTTAACATCACATTTGACATTTAGTCTCCTATTATAAAACAAAAGTATATAGTTAAAGAAAATATTTTGCAATTACAATGAAAATTCATGGATTTTGGGTCTTGTAGTAGAAAGAAATATTTTAAATATTTATTTTTCTTACCTGTTCATTGTGAATTACAATTAATTTGACAATAACTATATTTATAAGATTTCCAATACTTGAATCTTTATAGATTGCTGCAACCTAAAGAGAAAAAAAAACAAAACAAAACAAAACAGAATATTAGAATATCAAACTCATCTTTTAATCAAGCAAAAAGTTATCAAAGACAAACAAATCACTACACAACAGACATCTCATGCATCCATCTGTACCATCTACCCAAGAATATGGTGACAAATAAAAAGAGTTGCCCAGGTATTAATACCCAATATTAATTTCCAAACACTTGGACACCATGTTGAAATTTTCATGCAAAAAGTACATTTATTATACACTGTAAAACCTGTAGTTTATTGATAAAATATCAAAGAAAGAAAAAAGTAATGTTACTGCAGCTGTTGGGCATAAGCTGGTTTATGTGGATGATTTGTAGAATCAACACCTAAAATATTAGAGAGTTTTAGAAAGCAACTTTGAACAAGTAAGTTTTTGCCCTTGCTTATAACGGAAGCTGGACTGACTTGTAAACCTGTACTGCAAATATGCTTGACAAATACATGGGTTTCTTTCCTCATTCATAACAACTGTATTTACATACCCAGCAGGCGTTTTTATACATAGACTTGCAGACAGATAGTAAAAATCATGAGTCAGTTCCACGCACCAAACTGAACCGTTATGAAAGTTATTCTTCATAAAAGCAGTAAAAAAGTTTATACTTTCTCAATAACAGCTTCAGAAATCTCATCCATATGGATTCTATAATTTGGCTTAATGCAATCATTGAATTACAGCCTTACATTAACAAGAGTTGCCACCAAACACAGAAGTATTGGCTTTCCTACCTTCAAGCTTGTGCTAAGGTTGCAAGGCTACAGAAGAGAGCAAGGAACTGATCCAACTGCAAAATTACTATTATTTTTTTTAAATAATGTTTTACTGATTAACATGATCTCATTCCTGGTGCAATTCCTCCTACACAGGTGCTGAAAAAGGGAAAGGTGAAGAAGAACAGACTTCTCTCAAAAGATGCCTACACTTGAACTGGCTCATGCTTATGAAACTCCAGCCTTGTAGTATATGAATTTTATTTACCTGAGATCAAGTAATCCTACTAAATCTTGGAACTGACAGAGCACTGGCTCCCAACTCATCATGCCCTGCCTTTCTCTAAACTGGAGAGAGCACAATGCACACCATTGCCCTTCATTCTTTTGTTGGTACACAAGCTGGAAATAAAGGATTCAATAAGGGAAGGGAAGGAGCCACAGTCTCAGAATCTATGTGGAGAACACATTTCAGAGCAGTACAGCCATTGTTTACTTCTTTCCATATGGAGTCCTTTCTTGGTTACTAACCAGCAAGTGTCCAATTATTCTGAGGTGGGAATAAGGAACAACTCTCAAACACTCACGGAAGAGTTGAATCCATTGTGCATGGATAAATTCAGAATTCTTTATCAAAAAAAGGTGTCTGAAATGCTCAAGCACTATCTAGGCAGAACTTGAGTAGAATGAACTACCATATTTCTCCTATCAAAATGACTTTACCACAATCAAGCTCATAATGTGTTCTTATACTTTGAGATCCATTTTGATAAACTTAGAAAGGGTATTTCTGGATATTTATCATTCCTACAAAACAATGTATGTTCCTGTATTAACTTTGTCTTAGAATAACATAACACAATTATCACATTCACCTCAGCTCATTTAACTAACAGTAAGCAAGCTGTCTAAACTTCAACAGTCAATTGAGAAGAAGAAGGGATGAACTGTAGACATGACTATCTAAAAATATGTATTTAGACATATATATTTTCATATAAAACAGTAAGATAAGCTACTTCATTTCTTCATCCCTTTACTATAGAAGGAGAAAATATGTCTGATTTTCAGATGCATGAGGCTGAGGGAGATTAATTCCAGCCCACCTCTTTCAAGTTTTATTTCTCTTTAGCAAAGAAACAGAAGATAGGTTCATATGGCATTCCAAAGTAATATCAGAGAGGAATCTGAAATGAGATCTGTGAGTATCTTTGGCTTATAATGTGAATATGCTTGTTCCAAGGATAGACTCTTATATCATTTAAGCTGATATAGGAGCCACTTACAACTGAGAATTTGTTACAAGATAAACCTATACAAGATTACATCTGTATAGTGTTAACAGAGACACCTTTTGCTGGACCTGATTGTTGCATTTGGCTTTGTAGAGGGGCCCAATCCTCAAGCCTGTCAAGGTCATTCTGGGTGGCACAACTTCCCTCAAGCAACTCGATTGAATCACTGAACTTGGTGTCATCTGCAAATTTGCTGAGGGTGCACACAATTCTGACACACTGTCTGTGCCATTGATGAAGTATTGGTCCCAATATGGTCCCTTGAGGGACACCACTCATTCCTGGTTTCCATTTGGACACTGAGCCATTGGTATTAACTCTTTGGGCATGGTCATCCAGTCAATTCCTTACCTAACAGTCCATATATCAAACCCATATCTTTCAAATTTACTAGCCAGAATTTTGTGGGGACCATACCAAAGGCCTTACAGACATCCAGGCAGATGACACCTGTAGCTCTTCCTTTGTCCACTGATGCAGTCAATCCACCATAGAATGCCACTAGGTTAATCAGAAACATCTTTAAATTAATTTGTAAATCAGTCTAGTTAATGACTGGTTTTGGAACAGAAAGCTCTTAAACTCCAGAAACAGATGCATTTCACTGGCTGTCAAGTAAAGAGCATGCAAGTCATCTGAGTCAACACAAATCACAGTCAACAAAAACCAATATGGGATTTGTTCAATACTACAACTGTGTATATCAGGTAGAATAGGCAAAGGGATTGGGAACTGAATGGGGGGGGATTCAGCTAACACCAAATAATACCTGAGTGCCTAAACTGTGACTATCAACCTTCAGTGTAACATTAGCCCTCAGTTTCTCAAAGGCCTCTTGTTCCATACATAGTGTGTGAGAAAAAGTCTCATTTCTGATCCTGGGTCATTAAAATGATCCAAGAAAGGAGTCCAAGCTGGAGCCTTCTTGTGATTAAAACTTAGCAGCTCAAGTTCATGGCTATAGTAGTAGTTGTACTGTAGTTGATGGATGTTCCCTCATGAACATTAATAGTCCCTTGAAAAAAATCTGTTACTTCTGTGCAAGTGCTGTCTGATAAGGTTATCCTGCTAACAAAAACTGAAACAGAGGATGCAAAGAAACCAACACAAAACACAGAGTCAATAGTCCTTCTTCCTGCCTGATGACACAATGTCCATTTACAGTATTTGAGCAAAAGTATACCTTCAAAACCCAATACTAGTTATTCATACCTCTAAGGAAATGCATTAGACTAAGTACGTAAAAAAAGAATATCTCATTGCACACCTGACGAGAATGTGTGGCTGGACTTTCAACACCATATTTACACACCAGCTGAGTTATCTACTGGTTATCTCTGAAGATGAGCTGAGGACTGAAATAATGTCATGTATATGCCAGAAGCCAGCAGTTCTTGCCAAATTCTGAAGCATACCTTCTCTTGTACTGGAGACAGGTAAGTTCATGCTGAACATAAAGGTAACATATTTTCATTAACCCTACATTTGAGTCAAAGTATAGATTTTTTTCCTCATGGGCACTTTCATGACCTCCAAACATTTAGTTATTACCATGACTTTCGAAAGACTGAAGAGTAAGACTCTGTGCTGATAAGATGCCCTTAACAGCAAAGGTATATTCTCAGACTGGCGGAACACACGTGAAGAGAGAAATCTTGGCAGTTGAAAACCACAAACAACACTTGAAGATTTACCTAGAGAGCTGTGCAGGCTAAAGTAATCAACTGAGATTTCAAATGATAGATCGATACAGGGAACTATCAAAGATCTGGAATGCAAGATTCTTATTTTCAGTGAAAAAAATTAAGGGATAAGTACTCCCTGCTCCTGTATTCTAACAATATCTCTCTCCATCATCTCTTATTGGAAGCATTCAGGAAAAAAGATCATGAAATGAGATAGAAATTTAATAGAATACACCATTTCTTTACAATTACCAGATCTACTTGCTTTACACTGATCTAAAGACAGGCTTCACAGAAGTAGGAGGCATCAGCCAAGACAAAGTGGAATTAGTTTCAAAAGATTTTTCAGATTCTTAAAACCAGCATCCACACCGCAGAACAGTTCTGATTGCACAGCAACAAAGAAGGAAAAAAAACAAACCCATAAATTAAACTAGGTACCCTTCAGTGGAAGGATCATAGCTTTTATTTTCACTGAACTCTCAAAGATTAAGTCAGACCTTGTCACCGCCAAAGCTGTGGCTGCCAGTTGACTGGAATCAACTTGGTCACAAAGTTTAGTTTCTCTCGATGTTACTGTTGTAACTGACCATTAAAGTGTAACTCTGAATAATGACAAAATGCCCTGTTTAGAAAAGGGACTAATAAAAAAGCAAGTGTGCCTAGAGGTTGGAAGATAAGTAAATGATATATCTAAATCCAACTGGACTTCTTCAGTTATTATTTTTTCGCTCCTAAATGTATCACAAGACCTCTTTTTTTTTTTTCTTCCCCCTCTTGTCTGTTACACACAACCATGATACCAGGAGAATACAAACTTTCATATTCCTTGAAAAAAACATGGTATCACTTCATAGCTTGCATGTCTTTTGCAGGCTCCAACAATCTCTGATTTATCACTGCAGTGCTGAAAGGATGTAAGATATCCAGGATCTGGGATATTTCTCCTTCACCTCTTCCACTGTCATACCCTGATTCTGTCATATTTCATAATAACCCAAAATTGTCTGAAGTCATGAGATGAGAGATGTTATTGCTTCACTGAACCAGAAAGAGCTGTGTTATTTCTGCTCGTGCTACTCTTATTCTGTTTCATGCATATTTCTGTGCAAAACTGGCTGCCCATGGGAAGCAGAGCAGTGAAGTCATTCCTTGTTTTATTTTGCCTGTGTGCATGGCTTTTGCTTTCCCTATTAAACTATCTTTATCTCCACCCAAGAGTTTTCTGGCTTTTACCCCTCCACTTCTCTCCCTGATCCTGCTGGTGGGAGAGTGAGTGAGCACTGAGTCGGGCTTGGTTGCTGGCTGGGGTTAAACTATGACATCCTGTCAGGAATGCCTGTGCTCTTTCTTATCACTAAC
This sequence comes from Xenops minutus, assembly GCA_035221455.1. Classification (NCBI taxonomy): domain Eukaryota; kingdom Metazoa; phylum Chordata; class Aves; order Passeriformes; family Furnariidae; genus Xenops; species Xenops minutus. The sequence continues at coordinate 28,895,586 of JAWWEE010000040.1, forward strand.
TTGTGACAGAGATGGTTGCAAAGATATCCCTTTAATATTGCAATAACTCAGTAAACAGTGACTTAGTCATGATCATCATCAAACAAGTGTTTGATGAAAATATGCACCTCAGCTGTAATCAGATTGCATCAAATGCCATCACATACAGCTCCGATGTCAATGCCTCCTTCCTTTCAATATCTGAAAGAAACTACCTCAAAAGATCATTTCACAAGACAAAAGCGTAGCCAGGCTTCTCTAGCTGTTAGAAGCTACTCAGAGAAAGACATGAGTGTTGCTTGACTTATTATTCACAGGATAGGTTCCAGGTGGCTCAGAGCAAGACCTTTGTCATAATTAAAAAATACCAAGGCTTTGCCTTAGGAGCAGTCCTTGAACCCTGTACTACTAGGCAAAAGTCACAGAGGCAGGTATTTGTCTAATCACCAAATACCTAATCAACAACTACTACCAACACCAAGGTAAAACCAGGATTAAAAGTACTACCAGGAGTGAAGCACAAAGATGGGAAAGTATGTGCCTCCCTCCACACCGCAAAATTTCACAGAATCACTCAGGTAAGAAAAGACCCTTAAGATCGTTGAGACCAACCACTGACCTAACATTGCCACATCTGCCATGAAACCCTGTCCCTAAGCACCACATCTGCACATCTTTTAATTACCTCCAGGGATGGTGACTCCACTGCTTCACTGGGCAGCCTGTTTCAATGCTTCACAACCCTTTCCATGAAGAAATCTTTCCTAAGGCTTCCCTAGTGCAGCTTGAAAGCATTTTCTCTCATTCTATTGCTTGTTACTTGGGAGAAAAGACTGACCCCCAACTCAATGCAACCTCCTGTCAGGTAATTGTAGAAAGTGATAAGGTCTCCCTGAGCCTCCTTTTTCCAGGGTAAACAACCCCAACTCTCTCAGTTGCTCCATAAGTCTTGTGGTTCAGATCTTTCATGAGCCTTGTTGCCCTTCTCTGGGCTCACTCCAGCACTTTAATGCCTTTCTTGTAGTGAGGGGCCCAAAACTGAACACAGGTGTGGCCTCAACCAGTGCCAAGTCCAAGGGGACAATCACTTCCCTAGTCCTGCTGGCCAAATTATTTCTAATACAAGACAAGATGCCATTGGTCTTCTTAGCTACCTGGGCATACACCTCTGTATTACCTGGCGAACCTCAAGTTGTAGTGATTATGACATTTAATATCTAGACACCCTGAAGTAGGAACACAACAGTCACAATTTAAAAAATAGTAGGCTCTTTTTACACCCACAGAGATACCCATATGCCAAGATAAGCAAGAAGTCTAGCTCAGAGAACTCTGTATAAAAATATGCTTTGAAAACAATTGCTTTCAGCTATGTATAGTCTTTGGTGCACAAACAAATACCCACTTTCATTTTAAGCACATCAAATGCACAAGATCATAAGGTTTTATACACACAGAAGAAACATAATAAGGTATAGGGCCTAAGCCAAGAAACAAATGCCTTGTGCTGGCTTTCTAGATTTCACTGTACAAGAGATACAAAGCACAGAACATTCCCGTAGCAGTAGTACTAATACACTGATCTGAATGAAAGGGGGGCAAAATAAAACCCTAGTAGTCTAATTAGCAGATGCAAGGAACAATATACTCATCTCTAAAATTTGAATGTAACAATATTCAGTGCCTTTCAGGTGCCAGACATAGAAATTGAATTATTAACCTACAAACTATTCAAGTCTACTGCCTATTTTTAAATGAAGACTATATGGCAGAATTAGAAATGCCAAATATTTTTAAATTATACTATGCATCTATGTTTTCCCAGAGTGCTATGGAAAGATGACCTGTTAATTGTTGCATAATATGAACTGCAAAGAAAGTATAAAAATGTTCTTTAAATTCATCCCATATATATTTGGACAAAATATTGGGCTGTTTTTAATGATGGGGGCAGCACACTGGTGCACAGAATCTTTCCAAATAGAAAATATTTCAAGATCAATGCTGATGATTAGCTGTCACAATGGAAAAAAAAAAAAAAGTATAAACAAGGCTACAACTAGAAAAGTCTTCGTTAAGACCTGTTACTCACTACCTTACATTTTACATCCCAGTAAATGATGGTAGCCACAAAACATTACTAAAATTACAGTAACTATTTCAAGGTACTTCGATGGCAGCTTGATTTGCAGAGATCTGAAAGACTACACAATGAACAAAACAACAGAGTCAAAGTAATTTATGTGCAGACAAATGAGGAACCTGTTTGATGAAAATCAAACCTACTAGCTTCTAACGCTATATTATAATAGTATTATTTCACCATTCTATAACACCTTTTTACGATTCCATAGTCTCACTTTAAATTATCTAAATTAATGCTGTCTCAATCCTCTTCTCAAATGTATGGCAGCCCCTCTCCCATGCTTCAACTTTAGCACTCACATGACTAGGCAGTCAGCCAAGTTCATAATCTGAACTGGCCACCACAGTCTTGCCACAGGTGGTTTTACATGTCATGATTTCTTTTCAGAAAGGCAAGATTACAAAGTTCTTTTTGCAAGCAGACTAAGAACAGACCAACTGGTTTTTTTTACTACGGAACTAACAATATAAGCTGTACAGTGCTTAAAAGAATGTCAATAATCATGTACTGCATACAGAAAATGAGGATAGTGCCTCAAAAGATCTCATGGAACCAGACTGGAGGTTGTTTCAGTGCTTTTATAGTAAACTCCAGTGTCTTAATGGATTGTTTCAGTTGCTAAGATCAAGCCTTTGTGTTAGGGGCCTTGAACTTTCCGAACAGTGTGTCTAGGATGAAGTCCTCTGGTTAGTAAAGGCAGTGAGTGCCTACTGCCTGCTCTGCTGATACAACACTTGGAGGAACAATAAAAAACAGTGCAAGTTAAGCAATCATGGAATTCTTTATTATTTTATTTGAAATTTCACATGAAATAATGCCACTCTTTATTGTATTTCAATACAATATTTTTATAAAGTCCTACAGCAAGGGTATTCCATGTATTTTCAATTACATATTTCAATCAGAACCAGTATTTCCAAGACATAGTGTAAATAATGTGAATACTCATATTGCCAACATTTATGCAACTTTAAAGAAATGAGAAAATGCATTCCAGTTCCACTTCAATGGGATTACTCTCATGCTGAGAGTTAAGCCTTTTCAGGTTGAATTGGATGAGTGACAAGACACTTAAAACCCTAAAAATATTTAGCAGTATACTTCAGTTCTTATCTTCTACTCATAAAACAGCAGCAAGTTTACTTTGGTGGCTTTGTTGCTGCTAAAAAAAAAAACCAACATAAAACCCAACACAAAATCCTAAGGAAATAAAAGAAGAATGGTTCAGGATTTCAAAGGTTCTTCTGGGATTTGATGTCTAAGTTTCATTAAAATTTAATAGGATTTATATGCTTGAAGTTTTTAGGTTTCTTTAAAATCCAAGCCAAAACTGAATAACCTTAAAAGTTTCAGAATTATTACAAGAGTAGACTATAATGCTTGATTCACTTAAAATGCCAGCAACCTGACAATATCCCACAACAGGAGAAGGTGTTTGACCAGACACAAGTACCAGTTAAATTTAATAAGCGAAGCTATCTGTATAATGGCAGAAAGGATAAAATTTAATAGTTTTATTTCTTTCCTTAGGGGTAATCAAATAAGTCTAAAATGGCTTTATTTCAAATACTAAGAGGCTGTGGATCAAAAAATGACCCATCTGCACAGTGATACGTTCTAATACGGATTCCATAGCAAAGAATGGTAGTCATTTGTTTTACTGTCCTTCACATTTATTTTTACTATGTTACTGAAAAAACTATTATGGAGAAGGATGAGAAGAGACTAAAGACTGTATATTCATATGCATTATTTGATTTGCTTGGGACATCAATCTATATGTAAGGAGACGGTTGGAAGAGATGACTTCCAACTATTCTGTGATTCCAAAACATTGCTAAAATGCTTCAAGGAAAAGATATATGAGCTGGGATACGTATTCTTTGGTGGTAACAGGGGTGGGAGGGAGGGGGGTGGAACTAACTGAACTGTATAGAAAATCAGAACTAAAATCTGAATCTGTATTTTTTTAAATCTGCATTTATAAAAGCTCAACATTGTTGAAACAACATCTTAAACTTTTGTTTTAAGATTACCCTCAGAAGCAGCAGATGTACATGTGGAATAAGAGCTGCCAGAAGACGCAAGCTATACATCTTACCACATACAGTGGTATTCAAAGATAGTAAATTCAAATTAAAGATGTAGTATTTTATTGTCTGCTATTATCTCAAAGCCAGCAGCAAGTGTAAAACCCTAGTTTTACAGTACCCATCGGTAAGCACAGGAATGACATTTTAAGATTTTTAACAAAAAACTGGTACTCCTTCACTCATACAGTATATGCTAAATACTAGACCTTAAAAACAGTTCATATATAGATTCTCTTTGCCAGCAATTATACAGTGCATATCTTAAGTTCAACTATGTAACTAAAAAAACTTTAGAAACATTGCACTGTAAGAAAGAGTAGTTGAATGTACAACATCTGCAGATGCAGGAGCAATGTTTTGTTCTTAAAAAAGAACATCCAGGACTTACATTCCCTATAATCACACCACCACCTCATTTCATCTTATTGTAAAGTTCTGTAAAAAACAGCTTCCATTTTAATAATGTTTTGACCACTTTGCTTTGCTTCTTAGTATAGCTTTTCATTTAAAAAAAGTAACTATAAAAATGTCATCTTTGGGATTACTTTTTTCTAGAGGAACTCCAAATTGGATCTGTACTTTCAGACTTTCACACCACTGGAAGCAGAAAAATTCAGAAGACAATCAAATTAAAGTATGTTAATAGCCCTTAAAGTATCATTATTTTTCTTATAAACCAATTAGAGGAAACTTTGTCTTCTATATTTAGGTGCCTACGTCATCGTGTAATAGATGTAATAGGTGTAATAGATGACAGCACCTCTACTGCCACCAGCTGGAGACGTAGATAATAGAGTGAGCAGAATTCAGTTTAGTTGTCTCACTGTGTACTATCTAGTGCCCCTTTACATGCTACAGGTTATCAGGTGCCTGTACACTACAGTTACCACTCATGATTTACAGGAGACTTGCAGAGATTTGACATCCCTGGCATAAGTAGAACCTGGTAGGATGAAACCTGTGACTGGTGTGCCCTGTTGGATGGTTACAGGCTCTTCAGGAGGGCTAGGCAGGGTAGAAGAGGCAGAGGGGTGGCACTGTGTGTAATAGAAGTGTTAGAATGTATGGAGCTCACAGTTGGCAATGGCACAGTTAAGAACCTCTGGGTAAGTATCAAGGGGCAAACAAATAATGTGGATGCCATTGTGGGAAATCAAAAACTAATTACAATGCAGAATATGTTAGCATGCCTTTTCCTGTGACTCAACATATGCCATGGTAAAATTTTGATTATACAGAGATTATTTTACTGTATCCTGAATCAATACAAGGAATGACTTTTGGTTCAAAAAACTATTAAGGACAGACAAATCGTAAACAAATGATGCCAACTTAAAGTCTGACCCATGTTAATCTGAAATTACTTGAAAGCTTGAAAAACTAGGATTACTATAACCAAGCATTTTTTTTCCACAGTGCTTTTTATCAACTGTCTGCTACACCCCTACATTTAACTCCCTGAAGCTTGAGAATTCTTCTAAAGCAACAGAAAATCAGGAAATCAGTCACATCATTTCACCTACACACCTTACACTGCATTAAACTGCAAAGATCCATGATCTGAAATTTTGGCCCCACCTTTTTATTTATGTATATGCAACCTTTTTCTTTTGATACAGAATTTGGTCAAACCAGAAGTCAGGAAAGGTGCTGAAAAGAAAACAACAGAACAGAAATAATTGAAATTGTTACTACTTAAGAACTAAGGTTTACTTACTATTGACATCAGTGTTAGTATGTAGTGCTGTAAATTCTGCCCATGGTGACGAACCATTTTGGCATCAGCTGTAACCATCACTTCTACATATCTTGGATAGGAGAGAAAACGCTTTTTCCTGGAATGTGGATTGCCACCATCTTCTATAGAGAGGTTATTTAAAGCATACTCTAAACCAAGAGACTTCTGAAAAACATTGCTCCGTTCTTTTAAACTGTTGAAGATTGAATGTAATAAAGTGCTCTTCAACTCTTTATCTGTAAGGTAAAAAAATTTACTGTTGAATGCAGTTCTTAAATTTAAAAAGAGGCAAAAGGCTGTCCAAAATAGACAAAGCAAACTTATATTTATGATCTTATTTCTAAGAGAAACTGTGCAAGAACTACAAAAATATATGAAACAGAAGACTGTAATAGGACATCAAATTAGATGTCTTGTACATTATCATATAATTCTACCATAAATTCTTTGTTAAAAAATTAGTTATGAGACAGCAGTATTCCATAGTTTGTGCAATGCAGTATAATCGAAACAGGCAGGCTGGAAGGAGGTAAGCACTAAAATTTAAGCAGTAAAAGAAAGGAAGCAAGTTAGTCAAACAAAATACATTTTTACACACAAACTTTGGTCACTAACAGAACAAATCAAAACAAACTAGGCCCAACTCCTGAATTTAAGTCTCTGCTGACTTTTAAATTTACATAACATTATATTTAAGTAAATATGGAGTTTATTTTATAAGCAAGTAGGCATCAAAAACCTCCAGTGACTTCCTTGACAACTTTGCTAATATTCATTATGCAGGATCAGGTTCTAAAGGAAATACACAGTCTACTCAAATACCTCCAAACTAAGTACTGTAATACTTCCAGTAATGCTGTGTAGTCCAGTCACCTGAGGATACTGATGCCTGATACATAACAACCATACATTTATCAGAATCACCTTAGCAACAGCTCACATAAAATTACTTAACTGAGGAGCATATCTGAATTCTCACTGCTCTTCAGAACTTATGCAGCTAACTTCAGCCTCCTCAGAACAAAGCTCCTCTGTCTTTCTGGAAGCTAGATTTCCTTCTTAAAAAGTACCTAACAAATGATATATCTCCTAATCATTTTATTCTAATGACTTAGTGACTACAGCATCAACCCAAGAATTCAAATCACAATTCTATCAACCCTGAACTCGAGAGGATTTAGATCTATGCATTCCATTAATCAAGGGAAGAGCCCTCATCTGTAAACTTTAAGTTACTTTAGACAGATCAATAGCCTGTCCTCTTTAAAGTTAGGGCACAATACAGCCAGAAGGAAAAACACAGAGACAACAGCAAGCACCTTAAGGTTTACTGAGCAATTTTTTAAAAGTCATTCACAAAATACAGCTATAATAATTGTGAAACCATTAGCACTAACAATAGTGAGGGAAGAATGTAGGGTCTAGCTTTGATAAGGAACTAGTTCATGATTACATACATATATTATATGGGTTCTACTCACTGCTCCATGATATTAACAAAGCTTTTGTCTTTCACAGTCACTTCCACTGTACAAGTTCTCATTCTTAAGTTACTTTGCTTAATCACAGAATTATAAAATCATTAAGGTTGGAAAAGGCCTCCAATATCAAATCCAACCTTTACCAAACACTATCATGTCAACTAAATGATGGCACTAAGCGCCACGTTCAGCTGTTTCTTGAACATCTCTAGGGATGATCACTCAAACCATTTCCCTGGGCAGCCTGTTCCAATGGTTAACCACCCCTTCAGTGAAGAAATTCTTTCTGGTGTCCAACTTGAATCTTCCCTGTCACAGTGTAAGACAATTTCCTCTTGTCCTATTGCTAGTTGCCTGGGAGAAGAGGCCAACCCCCACCCTGCTACAGCCTCCTTTCAGGTAGAGAGCAATAACGTCTCCCCTGAGATTTGTTTTTCACTCGAGGCTAAGCAACCCCAGCTCTCTCAGCCATCTTACTCTCTAGACCCTTCACCAGCTCCATTGCCCTTCTCCAGCACATCAATGTCTTTCTTGTAGAAAAGAGCACAGACCTTGACACAGTACTCAAACTACAGTATCACCAAGGCCAAGTACAGGGGGACAATCACTTCCCTAGTCCTGTTGGCCACACCATTTTTGATAGAAGCCAGGATGCCTCTGGCCTTCTTGGCCACCTGGCACATTGTTGACTCATGTTCAGCTGCTGTCAAACAGCACTCCCAGGTCCTTTTCTGCTAGTTGGTTTCCAGCCACTCTTCCCCCAACCTATAGCACTGCATGAGGTTGGTGTGACTCAAGTGCAGAACTTGGCACTTCACCTCATTACATCTCATAAAACTGACCTCAGCCTATTGACCTAGCCTGTCCAGATCCCTCTGCAGAGAGCCTTCCTACCCTGCAGGAGACCAACAGTCCCACCTGGTTTGGTGTCATGTGTGAACTGACTAAGGCTGCACTCGATCCCCTCATCCAGATCATCAACAAAGATATTAAACAGGACTGGCCACAATACTGACCCTTGGGGAACACCACTGAGGACCAGCCATCACCTGGATGCAACTCCATTCACCACCACTCTCTGGGCCTGACTATCCAGGCACTTTTCAACTCATTGAAGAGTCCAGCTGTCCAAGCCATGGGCTGACAGCTTCACCAGGATAATGCTCTGGGAGGCAGTATCAGAGGCTTTGCTGAAGTCCTGGTAGACTACATCCACAGCCTTTCCCTGATCCACTAGGTGAGCAACCTGGTCATAAGAGGAGATCAGGTTGGTTGAGCCGGACATTTCCTTTCTAAACCCATGCTAAAGGGTTCTGATCAGGGCCTGATCCCTCATTTTGTAGGTGCCATGGGATCACACTCAAGATAATCTGTTCCCCAACCTTTTTCGGCACCAAGGACAGGCTGACAGGCTCCTTCCAAACCTTCTTTTAGATAAGGCTTCACATTGGCCAACCACTATCTGTCTGGGACTGCCCCTGTTAACCAGGACTGATAATAAATGATGGAGAGTGGCTTGGTAAACCCTTCCGCAAGCTCCCTCAGTAATCTTGGGTGAATCCCAGCTGGCCTCATAGACCTGTGAGTGTTCAAGTACCACAGCAGGTCATTACTTCCTCCTGGATTGAAAGGTTCTATTCTGCTCCCCATCCCTATCTACCAGCTCAGGGGGCTGGTCTTTCTGTTGAAGATTGAGTCAAAGAAGGCATTAAGTATCTCAGGCGTTTCCTCATTCTTGGTTACAATGTTTCAATCTCCATATGCAATAAAGGATGGTGATTTTCCTTAGCCCTCCTTTCGTTTAATGTATTTATAAAAACACTTTGTTACCTTTCACAGTTGAGTTCTAGTTGAGCTTTTGCCTGTCTCATTTTCTTTCCACATGGCCTAACCACACCCTTGTATTCTTGATGAGTTGCCTGCCCCTTATAAACTTTTCTTTTTCACCCGAGTTCCAGCAAAAGCTCCCTGATGAATCAAGCTAATCTTTTTCCCTGACACGGGCACATCAGCATGGCCTGCTCCTGCACCTTTAAGACTTCTTCCTTAAATCATGTCTAGCCTTCCTGGACCCCTTTGTTACTAAGGACTGTTTCCCAAAGGACTCTCTGAACCAGTGTCCTGAACAGGCCAAAGTCCTCCCTCTAGAAGCCCAAGGCAGAAGTTTTGTTGACCCCCTTTCTTATTTCACCAAGAATAAAAAACTCAATAATCTCATGGTCTCTATGTCCAAGACAGCCTCTGACCATCACATCTCCCACCAGCCCTTTTCTGTTCATAAAGAACTGATCTAGTGGGACATCACCACTGGTGAGTACACTTACCAGTTGTGTCAGGAAGTTATCTTCCACACACTCCAGGAACCTGCTAGACTACCTCCTCTCCACCAGGCTGAGATTCCATCTAGTCAGCAGATTATAGAATACTTCATCTGCCTCTTCATCTTGGTTGGGTGGTCTATAACAGACTCCCACCAGGATATCTGCCTTGTTAGTCTTCTCCCTGAACCTTACCCATAGGCACTTAACTTTATCATCATTATCCTTGATGTAAAAACACTCCCTAATGCACAGAGGCATTCCACTGCCTGTCCTTTCTGAAGAGTTTGTAGACATTCACTGCAGCACTTCAGTCATGTGAGTCATCCCACCACATTTCCATGATGGTGACTACATCAAGGCTTTACTGCTGCACAAAGGCTTTCAGCTCCTCCTGTTTGTTTCCTATACTGTGTGCACTGGTGTAGATGCACTTCAGCTGGGCTATTTCATGCCCAGCACTGGCATGACATCCACAGGCTCATCTCTAGTGAGCCTGGTCTTATCCCCTTCCCCATTCAAACCTACTTAAAGCCCACTCAATCAGCCCTGCCAACACACAGGTTAGAAGCCTTTTCCCTTTTAGAGAGGTGAATCTCATCTGTCTTCAGCCTCATGCCAGGCAAACCACCCTATGATAGAAAGAACCAAAATTCCAAGGATGGCACCAGTCTTTAAGCCACTTGTTCATCAGGTGGGTTTTTCTGTTCCTTTAGGCATTCTTCCCTGCTCTCAAAGGATTTGGGAAAAACACGACTCGTGATCCTGTCCCTTCAGCGAGTTGTCCCAGTGCCCTGAAGTCCTTTTTCATTGCCTCAGGACTTCTCAATCTTGTCACTATTAACCCAGACAACCAAAAATGGATAATAATCAGAGGGCCATGATTATGATTAACCTATATATTGCAAATCTATGAAAGTACAACCACTCCCTTGTCACATATCCTAAAAAAGTTACATGCTTGTAAATTACTCCACTCTATTTTAAATAAAACTAAATATTATGAAAATGTAGCAAGAATAAATTATTAAAACACTCATAAGGACAAAAATCTACATTAATGGGTAATATTACCTACTTCCATCATTAAGGGAGACAGAAGTCCTGTACTATCTGTTAGACTTACAATAAGCTTATTATCTTTTGTAAATATAAGCAGCATCTTCCATGGATCTACTCTTTCAGTGTTTACATAGGGGACAACGTAGGTGTAAAGCCAAATCAACAGACTAGTTCTTGCAATATCATGAATTTTTTCCTTTTATATGCATATCCTGTCCTACTTCTGAATTAACCACTGTCACAAAACAAAAGGAATAGCTGCCAAACCCATATGAAAGAAATGTGTAGGTTCTAATGGAACAATCTGGAGAAATATTATTTATGACATTAAATCTTGCCTGTTTTTTTTAAAAAAACAAATCTGACATTTGAAAAAGTCACAATGAAATTTAAAGTATGGCTTTACCTGAAACTTCACAAGGTTTATGGGATTTCTGATACTTCTTTTTAAGTTCTTCGTGCCTGTATATAAGATGTGGTTTGTTATGTTCATCTTCAAGTTCACCTCCATCTGCTTTCATCAGAGGTTCTAAAATATATTCACCATCATGTGCCTTAAAGGTGCCCATCTGAAAGAAAGAGAAATAAATTATTTATTTTCCACTAAAAATACTGATATAAAAATAAATTTCCCTGAAATAAAAATTATTTATGATAATTTGAAGTTAATGATAGCACATTTGCATGTGAGATAGAGGAAACCTTTGTGGACACTGGAGATGGAAGCTGGAAGGGGAGGCAAGAGAAGTTTGCTTTCAGAGTAATTCAGACTACTTTGCATATTAACAAGGTAATCACTATAACGAGTGAATAAAACAAAGGAGATCACAAAAATAAAGAGAAACTAGGTATAACCAAGCAGGAACAGTTGGGCACTGTGCAGAGGAGAGCAGAGGTCATCAAGAACTTCAGAATTTGAGTGCTGTCCAAATTCTAGACTGATTTGTTGCCTTCTGTCCTTATCATAATGTATATAGTATTTTTTTTCTAAAATTGTATTTTCCCCATAGAGCAGAAACAGTGTCAACCTGATACTCTTTCTAAAGATTTTGAAATGAGTACCAGGAATTCAAAGATGACAGCATCATTAAAGTGTTTTTCTCCTTGATTCCCCCAACACACACCCCCCGCCCATTGCAGACATGCGCAACTGTGTAAGGGGAACCAACAGAACTTGATTACTAACGAGAGCACTGGCACATACACAAAGAAAAAGAAGAGAAATTAAGCTCCTTTCCCCCAACTGCCCTGCCCCATAATCTTTTTATGAAATCCTAAAACAGAATTTCTTCTTTCTCAGTGCACTTCTCACCAAATTTAGTTTCCTATGGGTTAAGAACTTCAGGAGATCATGAGGAGGAAAACACAAGTAAGAATTTCATCAAATTATTTTCAGATCTTTTAGCAAGTACCTCACTTCAGCCAATTAAGCACCTTGGGTGAGTAGTTGCACTACATCCCAACATGTTTTGCCAGTTAGGCATGCTAATCAATAAAATAATAGTGATAATCTACATAATATGTTTTATGAGATTGAATGCTTATGTCAGCCTTCAAAATCCAGGTTATAGAGAGACTGGCAGAGCAGGATAAATGAGAAGAATAGGTGGGGTTTTTTTAAAGCAACCTACTAAGTCTTTTAAAAACTGATGCAGACTACCTTAGTGGTATTGTACTGGAATTACAATATCCCCTGGAGTTTGGGATCTTTCTAAGCAGTTATCAGTTTTCTTTGTTTAAGAGTCTGTTAGGGTCCAGGCATGTGTCAGAATATCTGTAAACTCGCCAGATACATAACATTATTAAAGATATTGTAAACAGTGTGGATGAATCCTCTGCATCAACTTTGTGGCAGAATGAAAAAACGACAAAGCTAAATAGTGTTTTCCTTTCAAGACTGTTTAAATCTGACTCGCAGAAGCACTTTTCCCCTTCAGCTTCATTTACATTCTTTGCAAGTAGTCTTCATGCCAGATCCTTTATACATTGTTTAGCCTTCTCACATCCAGTGTTTCCAGGGCATGTAATTTGTAGAGGACAGCAGATCAAGCATACTGAGAATGCCATGTGTCTCCTTGGAAAGGGCCTCAGGAAAACAGGCATGGCACAGCTTGTCAGTTAGTCCTAAGGTGCAACCTTTTCGGAAAAATGACAGGGACAGACAGGAGCCTGTCACTCAGGGATCAATTCTTGCTGCTAAGATTCATACAACTCTTTATTATATATATTATTGAAGTCGCATTAAGCAAAACAGCATACATTTGACCCCATACTATTTGCCAACACTAACAAGCTAGCTAATTCTTTTCTCCTGACATACCATAAACCTCATTTCTGGATAACAGACATTTAAAGCACGTTCTTTTAGATTTAAGTCAGAACTTTATTGCTACTGCACTATTTCACACAAACATTTTACTTTCATCCTATTATTTCAAACAGGTGGAGCAGATATTCTGAATTTGTTTCTTCAACAGCTTTTCTAAACAGATTTTCAGACTCCACAAAGAACTGGTTTCAGCTACAACAAATACACAGATTATGAGAACAGTAGCCCAGAACTAAAAACAAAAGAGTTTGTACTACATTTTAAACTAAACTTCAAGAATAGAGTATTAGACTTCCACTGGAAAAGATGAACTGCAAGAACAAGGCTATATTATTTTTCTACACTTTCACCCTCAAAAAAAAAAAAAAAAAGGCAAAAAAAATCCCAAACACTAGGACATGTTTTTGACTGAGTCTCCTCACTTTGAAAATACACAATAATACACCATAAATTTACAGGCCAAAAAGTTAGGACAGAAAACTGGAAGGGGAAAAACCTGGATTATGCTTCATAACATCAGAATTATTCTTAGCTTTTTGTTTTAAATCAAAAGATTAACACAAGATAGTACAATAGTGTCCTTAAGACTGGAGAGTACACCTTTACAGACACCTGGGATAACTACTTTAGAAAAATGGAGTCAAGCTTCCTTTCACTTGCTCACTCTTTGGCACACTGATTCTTGCACAGTATCCCAGGATCAACTGCCTGTTTAAATATGGAAGAAATAGCTGAGCAAGTATCTGTAAGGCAACAAGCTTACATTCTTTCCTTAATGAATTCTCTTCAACAGCATATGGGTAAGCAAACAATTACTATCACTGAGTAGTTAGGAAAGCCACTCAGCAGCAGTCCACAACAAATTTTTTGCACATTCCCTATCCAAGCTGAGAAGAACTCATTATGTTGTACGTGAGAAAGAGCAAAGGTTAAAAGACATAAGTAGTGCTCTACCTTAAGAAAGGTATTTAATATTTATCATTCAAAACCCAAGAAGACATTGAACTTCAAGTCACCAATTCTAATCCTTTAAATTCTCTATGAAAACTAAAGATGGATTTTGATTAGCTATACATGGTTAGCTCCTCATTTTTCTAACACATGGGTCTACAAAAATTCAGTCATCAGCTACACTGTCTGTTTATAGTCTTCTATTCAGGAAAGCGATACATCATGTGGTGACAGACTCTGCTGATACAAATGGAGCTATTATTGCATCTTGGGTGCACAAGGAAAAGGGCTGTGAGTTCCAAATGAAAAATATTTCTGGTAAAACAAAATACAGAGATGTCACTTACACGTACAGAGGCAGGTTGCTGTAACAGGAGCCCAAGCATTTTCAGGAAATGAAATCAGAAATGAACTAGATTTACTTATCATCTACAGATGCCTGTGTATCGGGTTTGTGTGGCCAGGTTTTAGTAGCAGGGGAGCTACAGTGGTGGCTTCTCTGAGAAGCTTCTGCCAAAAGCTTCCCCCATATCCAGTAGAGACAAGGACAGATGGCTCCAGGATGGACCCAACGCTAGCCAAGGCCGAGTCAATCAGGAGTGACAGTAACACCTCTGTGATGCCAGAGAAGAACAGAGTGAGAACACGTGAACAGCAATGCAGACACCAAGGTCAGTGCAGAAGGAGGGACAGGAGGTGCTCCAGGCATTGGAGCTGAGGTTCC
>JAWWEE010000040.1:28910506-28921416 GCA_035221455.1 Xenops minutus
GGTGAGGCAGCTGTGCCCCTGCAGCCCATGGAGGAGCACGGGGGTGCAGAGATCCACCTGCAGTCCGGGGAGGGGACCCACACCAGAACAGGTGCATGTGTGAAGGAGGCTGTGACCCCGTGGGAGGTCCATGCTGAAGCAGGGTCCTGGCAGGGACCTGGTGAACCATGGGTAGAGGACCCCATGCTGGAGCAGGTTTTCCTGGTAGGACTTGTGGCTCTGTGGGGACCCACGATGGAGCAGCCTGAAGGACTGCATCCCATGGAAAAGTGACTAACATTACAGCAGTTTGTGAAGAACTGTTGCCTGTGAGATGGACTCGCACTGGAGAAGTTCATGGAGCACTTTTTCCCATGGGAGGTACCCCAGACTGGAGCAGGGGAAGGACTCCTTTCCCTGAGCAGCAGTAGGAACAACCTGTGATGAACTGACCGCAACCCCCATTTCCCATCTCCCTGAGCCACTGGTAGGGAGGAGGTAGAACCTGGAAGAAGAGAGGAGTGGGAAGGAAGGTGTTTTTAAGATTTATTTTACTTCTTATCCTGCTCTGATTCTGTTAGCAATAAACTTAATTAATATCCCCATTTTGAGTCTGTTTTGCCCATGATGGTGATTGGTAAGTGATCTCTCCCAGTCCTTATCCCAACTCATGAACCCCTAGCTATATTTTCTCTGTCAAGTTGCAGAGGAGAGTGAGAGAGCAGCTTCAGTGGGTACCCAGTGTCTAGCCAGAATCACCCCACTACAGCCTCTCAAATCATCTAACAAGAAATCTGTCTGAAATGATCTATTTCTGTTCTCAGATAAAGAGCTAAAAGGACATTTAAAAGATCTCTTCAGAAGTGGAATACAAAATTGAAAACAACCTCTTGCACATCATAAATAAGTGGTCCAAAGAAGGAGTGCTACCCAGGACTATGCATATGCACAGATTTGAGGAAGTTTATGAGAAAACCCACATGAAAATGATAATTTATTTTTTGGATTTAAAACACTATGGATGAATTGGACACTTTATATTAAATCAAGGTTCATTGGATCAATAGAGCTACTCACTATATATGGTATAACTTAGTGGTTTAAAGTGGCTTTAAACTGTATAGTCTTAACTAATGTATTTTCTCTATTCCAAGAGCAATAGAAATTAAAATTGCAGAAGTTATGGTTAAAGAATGCAGCATGCCCATATACAAATTAAATCTTTGTGTATAATGGTAACTTCATAGAACACATGGAAAACATAAGGGATATACACCAGGTTTCAGAAATGAGTAACTAATCTTTATATGTCCAACAGCACAATTGGAAAAATTTCACAAAAACTCTAAAAGAACAACTGAACTTCTGGAAAACATGACTCTAAACTGGCAGACTCCCTTCCAGGTAAGCTCTGCACCTGTGCTCAAGTACTTTTCATGTCCTCAAGATACAGCTTCTTAACTCAACTTAAAAACTTGCAAGTAGTTTACCAGAAGAGCACTTTAATGGTCAAAGTAAATTACAAAATCCCTTCCTTTTATATTATTCTCTTTCTCTCTTCCATCCGACCCCCTCGTGTTTATTCAAAGCTCATGAATCATATGAGAAGTCCTCCACCTTCTTCTTTCTGCTTCACTATTATGTTTTCTAATGAAAGACTTAAGCAGCATAGCTTAATTACTTCACTAAAGAAAAAAGTATTAGAGGCTATCTGATCATGGTACACTGCCAACATCCAGAAGAAGTATTTCTACTAGAAAATAATTCAGTCAGAAACACAACAAGAGCTAGTGATTTCAAGCTAATGTCTTAAGACCAGAGCTAATATAATAAAAATAAGGAAATAGCAATAAAATCATAAATAACACATCAGCTAAGTAGAAAGGAAGAAATAAGTAGCAATGAATACTTTCTTACAGAACACTTTTGAGAACTGATTGAAAGCAACATTATGTTTGAAGTTCTTAGAAAGAGAATAAAATGCTAAAAGTCTGTTATAGGCAAAAAACCCTTCTATTTTAGGTTTGACTATGATCTAACTATATCCCCATACCAATTCTGTGATATTAAGATTCCTTAAGCTGACAGTAATCACACTTTTAGCATGCTTATTCACACATTCAAAAGAATTAAAGGGGCATTCACCTAAGCTTGGAAGCATCCAAGTCTGCTATGGCACCTAATCACTGGTTAAATAAAATTACATAATTCCAGATTGAAATTTAAGTTCCATGTAAAAGCCTAAAGACATCTCACCTATTTGTATGTTTAGGTCACACCTTATCTAACCATACTGATAACAAAAGCACTAGATCCAGTGTCCTTACTGCCAAGTTACTTTTACTCAGGAACAAATAACACACAGGGGAAAAGATTATTCTTGCAGGAAGTATAAAACCTGCCACTAGCACTAGGTACCCTGAACATCACTTTGGAAAGCTATTCTAGGCAAAAAAGCCTGGCTGAAACCTAATGAAAATGGTATTGCAGGAGTTTCTAAATAAAATTACTAACAAAAACAGAGGGGCTAAAAAGCAGAGAACTTGAGACAATGTTACAATAATAATCTCGAAACCAGGTGGAAAGATCAGAGGTTCGTGGCAATCAACAAGATTCATTGGAGTGGAAGGAAGAGAAAGAAGCCACTTATTTATTTATTTCTACCTTTATAAACAAATCACAGTGGACAAGCTAGATAAGTCAATTAAAAATGTGCATAACAGGTTGTTTTGATAGTTATATAAATGGAGATTACAGAAAGGCAGCTATTCTGCACTACCTGTTGAAACTGACAAAATGTATATACATGTAAAGGGATTTTTTGGTTTGTTTGGGGATTTTGTGGGGGAGGGTGTAGGTCATTGACTTTGATTTTTGGTTTTCAGGGGGTTTGGTTTTAACACATAAAATATCATCAAGCTAAGTATTTTGACAGAACACAGACCTAGAGGATCCATACGCCTTGACCACCTCAGATAATGTCAAGCAAATTTACATTTGCAACTTATCTCCATTTAAAGAGAACTTTCTAGTTTTGATGCTTTTTCAAGTACATAGAGAACCACCTTTTTCTCTCAGTGGGAGACAAATAGTTCCATATAGTCCTTTCGGCCTCATAAGTACCATCAGGCAGTTATCACTGAAGTACACCCAAGGTATGGTTAGATTTTCACCTTAGGCAGCCACACAAACTCAAGCTACCCTAAGTACTTCTGTCAATATGTGCATTCCCAGAAGGTATAACCTGTTCTCACAGTGTCTGGCTTTGTTACCATAATCTTGCCATTTTCTACATGAGGGTACGTCTGAAACAGAATTGAGACTATCGCAAATACATAATCTCGTGTGGGAAGCCTA
Organism: Xenops minutus; assembly: GCA_035221455.1. Taxonomy (NCBI): domain Eukaryota; kingdom Metazoa; phylum Chordata; class Aves; order Passeriformes; family Furnariidae; genus Xenops; species Xenops minutus. Next base: position 28,913,843 of record JAWWEE010000040.1, read on the forward strand.
TCTATTCCAGGAGTACAAAGTTTCCCAAGATACACAATGGCTAACTGCTGACTGCCACTTGGGGCTGGAAGAATTAACTTCAGACAAACAAAAAAAACCCCAAAAAACCAAAAACCAAACCAAACCAAACCAACAAACAAAAAGCTGTTTGCACAGCATTTCAGTAATTTAGCTCACCTACGGACAGCAAAGGGCCATATGTTGTGTCCCTCTGCCCTTCCTTGACACTCCTGTCACTGACACTCATGCATGGAACCTTCTCTTTACTTCTTGGAAGTTTAATGAACATGTATATTTATATATATATATATAAAAGTAAAACAAACTTCCTGTGGCTGTCCACAGCTTTCCAGCAAATTCACCTGTGTCATATAGATCCAAACTATACAGACAGCAGTTAAGAACTGGCTACAGCCATCAGAACAATTTACTTCGCAAACAGAATGTGCCCAAGTAGCCACCAGGGAAGAAGGGTACCAGACATAGGATGTGGGCAAAAGGCAAGCAAGCAACGGCTGAGCATCCTTGACGTAAAATGTTACATAAGCAGGTCCCAGTCAGTTTCAAGAACAGTTCAAGAATAGCTGGTGAACAAGGAGACACATATGCAGGTCCTACTGCTTTTGATAAGATGTTTTCTGTGACAGACCTTCAGCTGCACAATCTGCAACTCCATGTATTTTCTCAGTTTACAACTGCAACTACTAGCTGTATTTGCTGACCTGTGCTGGCCCATGTGTGAAGGTAAAGCATCTGTGGAAATATTTTCTGGAAAAGTAGAGAAGAGGTTTCAGACTCTTTATGTATGGAGAGCCTAAGCTGTCTTACTATTGTATAACAAATTGTGTGATGCATAGGAATTTTGCCAAGGCAGGCAAGCAGAAATTGACTCTGGGATGCAGGATAACACTCAAGTAAATTCCAGTGTTATGGTCCATTCTCAGATATATGTGAAATATGTATAGTGTGTATATGTGGGAAAACAAAGCTAAAAAAAGATGAGATAATAGCATATTTCATTCATTCTGTGACCAACAGAGGAACACTGGGAAGACTTCAGGCCACTGCAGCTATTAAAAGGATTCTTGCTGAAAAATGCTAGATCAAGTGTCACAGAAGTGGAAATATTTAAAAACTGGTCCTGATTGTAAGACCACATATTAGGGAGAAATTAACAGGAAAACAAAACAAAGTAAATGAAATGAAAATTGCAAATGAAATCAAGTCAAGAGCAAAAGAATAAATAAACAGAAGAAAGCAGCAAAAAAGAAAATCAAATGAAAATTCAAATGAAGCAGCCAAGAACAAAATTCTTTCTCTAGATCTTTTCAATGTAGCAAAGATAGAGTTAGATATACTTTCTGTTTTTTTTTTTGTTTGTTTGTTTTTTTTTTTTTGTTATTTAGATACAAAAACAACAGTCAAAAAGAAAGAACATTGTATCTCTAACTTGCAAAGAAATCCTTTTACTTCAAAACACTCCATGCTGATCAGAGACAGAGCAAATGCACAGGTTTATAATGGAAGCACTGAAATTTGGCCTATTTTGCAGAAATTCAGAGGCTGGAGCTTCATCTTGTATACCTATAGGACAAGAGAAACCAGAAGTACTACGTGGAAGTCATCACATCAGCCAGTCATTAGCAATAAGACTTAGTTTGTTCAAACAAGAATTCATTGTCTTGAGTTGATATTTTAACAGGATTTTTTTTCCTAGCTTATGATGGAATCAGTACATTAAGATAAAAATCTATACAACCTAGTACGTGCTTTACGGATGCTCATGGGTTTATAAATGTGACCTGAATGCTGAAAACTATCCTGCCTTTCAGATTTAGAAGGCAACTTTTTTGAAGTATCAGCTTGCAAGTTAAAGCATTAAGTTACATCAGGGTAAGCATATTTTCCATTTACAAGTGTGAAAGCTCTCTTGGAAAAAACAATGTAGTTTGTTTCACTCATTGAAGTTAAGGAGAACAAAACCAGGGAGCAAATATCTGGAGTCTGTTACCTGCACTAGATTCCCACAAGAAACTAGACGCTGGTTGTGTTGGCACTAGCTTCTAGCAAGTTTTTGTGCCTTTGATTTCTTTTTTTTTTTAACCAAACAATTAAAAAAATAAATCATATTCATTAAGACAAATTCCAGGCCTGCCTACATTTCCTTAAAAGGAGCCACCATACCCATCCATAGTAGCAGACAAAATTGTTTTCAAAACCTCTGAGAAAGGTGATTCAATGACCTGTATTAATAAAAAAATAAACACAGCCTCTTGTATTGAGGATTCTGAAGATCCACACTTAGGCTCATACTCCTGCCATTCTCCAGACAAAAGTCAGTCTGATGTGCAGTAAAGCAGTGCTACCAATGGGCTTCCTTGAGCCTCCAAGGGAGGAACTTGCCACACAGACCTTGTTGCACTCCAAAGCTACATTAGAACAAAGAAGCTCTTGCCCACCTGGACTGAAGAAAGCTGACAGCTAGTAAACCCGCACAAGAAGAGATTCAAGTATACTTTTCTGCTCTTAACTTTGGCCAGTCAAGTGACCATGTGAAGTTACTCTACACACCAGAGACCATACACTCAAAAAAAAGTTATTTTTCCTCTTTTCTTACCTTTCCGTCTCTCACAGTAATCACATAAAACACATTTGGCACATTCTCCCAGCTCACAAGAACTGATTGTAACTATCCTCAGCATCAGTCAACACATTCCTAACCTTCACAAAAGAATAGCAATCTTCCCAAAGGACTAAACAAACTGTTTTTATAGCATTTATTCAGGATTTAAAAAAAAAAAAAAAAAAATCTCCTTTCTTTAGAGGGTGTCCTGCTAGGAATGGAAGGTACGTTCTAGTTATAAATGGTGAATAGTTCCCCTATTTTAAGACATTTTACGCTCTGGTATTTGCTTGTATTTGTCAATAAACTTGTATGTCATATGTTCTCAAAAGTTAAATGATTTTTAAGTTTTTACCTCTTTGATTTTGCTGTCTAGATAACACTTGAGAGGTCTCTTTAGTCTACATACATTCAGGGACATCCGCAGCAGATTCTGTTTCCTGTGTTTGTAGGAACCTATAACTGATTATTGCAATAAAAGTAAAAAATATACAGAAGCGAAGAAAATAAAGTGAAATAAAGCGTGAAATCTCAAAAATTACTCTAAAGATGCAAGAAATACGCCTGTATATGATCAGATGTTCAACTAGGCACCCGGGCCATCAATCCAAATGACCTTCTGCCTTTGATGGATCCCAAAGTTCCCTAATTACACACTCCTTCCTTGCAATTACTACAGACTCCCTGCTGACCTTCTAACCTCCCTGTGCCATTTGCACCCCTGAACCCAGGGCATGCTCTGAAATGTAACACAACAAAACTGCATAGAGGGTGTCAGGAACCATTAAGTAATGCTTCATGGGTATTCTGGGTCATACGTGCTCTTAGCACATGAAGAAAAAGGCTTAACTGAGGGTGAAAAGGCAAAGCAGAACGGAGGGAGTGAACACACTCAACAAGAGAATGCAAAAAGAGAAAAGATGGAACATGAAAAGCAGGAGTGAAACTGTGAATGAGGGTAGTGCAGAACTTGGGGATAGAAGCCTACAGAATAAAGGGAACACAAGTACCTGGTTTTCCTTCAGATGACTAAGGCACATCTCCAAAGCAATTTTTAAAATTCCATTGCTACATTTCTTGTACCTTTATATCTAAGTCCAAGTCATTTTTCCCTCCCTAGTTTTTACAACATTGGTCAGATACAAGCAATTGCCTTATATATGCAAAGCTGGAAGACAAAACTATATCTAATAATTCAAAGCAGTATCTTTTTAACTTCCATACACTAAGCTCAAGTTCAGCATCAAGGAAAACAGAACTTACAAAAAGAAGGGATTTACTTAAAATAAATATAATGTACAGCTACAAGTGGCTTCTACCGTCTTGCTCACAATAAATAGCATCTTACCTCACCAGCTATCCAACTTTAATGTTTGAATGTATTCATGAAGTATGGTACTGTTCAAGAAAAGAGCAGTGTTCAATAAAACTGACTGGTGTATTTTTGCGCACACCTTTGTTGAATGCACAAACCTATGACATTTTAAAAACCTTGAGAATAAAAACATTTTTTACTAATTTTTGAGGGTAGCCCCATCTGGGAGTGGGCAATACATTCAGGGAGGACAAGATCTCACAGGACAATTTTACTTGGTCTCTATTTCCCCCTTTTCACATCCGTTCTTCTCTCATTTCCAAAAAGGTTTTATCCCTTGGCAGTCACATAAAGAGCATCACATTTGCTTTGAATCCATGAGGATGAGGAAGGACATTAACTTGAAGGTTCTAAGTCAGGTTGGAGGACACTATGTACTAGCTGGCTGTGACCTCCTCTTTGTCTCCACACAATCCCTTCCTGAGAAACTATAGGCATGTCCCACAAAAGTGCACCAACACCCATATAGGGCTCTGCTTTTCCTTCTGAAAACCTCACCAGCTTGTTTAGTGAGGGGAAAGTAGTCATAATGCTGAGTATGCTACATGCCCTCTAGGGCTGTGCTGGCCTGAGCAGAAGGTGAAATGAGAGGTGAGAGAAGGTCCTGAGAGCATCAGGACAGAAAGGCCTTTGCTAGTGGCTGACTGTCAGCCCGGCAATGAATGAGGACACGAAGTTCAACTGGAAGCTGCAGTGAAAGTTCACAAGGCTCATCTAGAAGAGGCAAAGTCTCAGTTTAAAGGCACTCAGGGATTACTGAGTGTACACGTACATGATACAGACTCTAATGTACCAGTAAGGGGTCGGAGAGGAAAGAGAATGAGAAAAGAGAAGGGAGACATTCAAATTGGTACAGAGAAGAGGGTCCTGTGATGAAGAGTTTGAGAACTGCTAAATAATAGGTAATTGAGACAACTGAAGTGCAGTAGGCACATGTTTGTTCAGTGCACATAGTCCTCTGAAGTAATGAAAAGCAATGGTTTACAGGAATAGAACTCAAATAGGCAACAAAGGTTATGAAAAGCGAAAGTTTTAAAACTTCTCAGATTTATTCCATATCAAGTATGATACCATTCTCAATGCAATGGTATTTGAGCATCTATTAAAACATGAAAAACAGAAAAAGTGAAAGAAAACCAACCATATCTGTGATCCGTCACCTTTTCTACTCCCTCTGTGAGTTAGTACAACATATTGTGTTCAGTACAGTTTGAACTGGATTTTGGATAACGGAGTCAAGAACCAATGACTATTGTTTGTAAAGCAAGATATATAGGCAAAACTTAGATAAATACAGAATTGCTGTTCTCAAATGCTTCCTTCTCCAGTAATTTCCAAGGACTAGCCAAAGTCTACATACCTCAACCCAAAGACAAGGGTCTATGTACCCAAATATCCAAGAAAAAGCACAAGACAGAGATGTCTCTCTCAAGTACTAGTTATTTCTGATTCTCTCATAATACGCATCAGCTTCTTTTAATACACATTAAACACTCCTACACACATCCAATGAACTGCATGCTATTTTCTGTAGGCTATTAGAAAGAGACTAGAATGCAAAGTTGGATTTCTTCAGGTCCCAAAAATAAGAATCTTACACCTTTACTTTCCCGAGTGACTAAAAAAAAAAAAGGAAAAAAAAAATGGAACAACCCCAACTTAAATTCACAGTAATATTTACAACATCCTATTTTTACAGCATGCATCTCACACAGACTTCTTGTCAGCATTTCAATAGTGATGTGGTAAAGCACTAGATATCAGTCTTCATGACTTCTAGGCAAAAAATTATAAAATTCAGCAACACAGTACAAGTGTTTTGATAGACAGTTATGTGATACTAATTCTCCATTATCCCTTTGGAAGACATAATAAATGCTACGAAGGGATAAGTAAAGAATGTATCTCACTGGAGTTTTGATTTGTTTGCTCCGTTCAGTTCAAAAGAAGCATTTCATAGACACACTCCCATTGAAGTTAGCAGGAAACTTCCCATTTCCATTCAACAGAAACATGTTTAGAGAGCACTGCTGCACACTTTTTGGAATACGACATACCTCTATAGCACTGCTAAAAGCAGAGGAAGGTAAAGGTCAACACTAGCTCCTCTCTCAATCACCTCAAGCACCCTTATTCCTAACTCACAACCACAGTATCTGTTAAGCTACAAACACATAAATGATACCGACTGACAGCATCATTTTATCACATCAATAGCTTACTGTGTTTCTAAGGCATGCATTTTCCTCTCTTATAATGCTCTTGGTGTTAGAAGTTGCATCAACCAACTATATTACTGGCCAGCAACAGATCCTTTGAAAGTGGCATTTGTATATTCCACCAAAAAAAGTACCATCATGACTGCACACTGCTGATGCCAAGACATTTCATGACCAACTACTTGGAATGATCCCAAGAATTTCCAGCTTAGCTCTCCAGCAAAGGCATCCCACTACATTTCTTTCAGGGAGGAGAATATGAATGAAGACGGGAAGCACTGACCAACATGCTTACCAAGCCACCACAGATGCTGAAGACAGCCATGTGCGTCTCCTGGGCATTGACATGACCGCGGTAGAAACAGTGGCGCAAATCAGGGGAGGACTGCTGCTGCGGGGCCCCGACGTGCACCACCGTGTACTGAGCAGAAACGAAGCCTGCATCAGCACTCAGGTTGAGCTGGAAGACCTGCCCGTATGCGCTGAGCTGGTAAAGCGTTCGGAAAGCAGCAGGCTCCAGCGGCGCCTCCAAGCTCCTTCTCCTCCTTCTGAAGTGATGCGTGTGCGGGAAAACTTCTCCGAACTCATTCACTCGGACAGGTGTGATGATCTCATAGGAGGAGAGCTGCTTCACCAAGGTCTCTGCAACAGGACGCGGGCGGCTCAGCCCGCCGCCGCAGCCCCACGCTGGCACCCGGGGGCTCCTGGCACGGCACTCGCGGCGCCAGCCGGGGCTGCGGTGACAGGCGGGGCCGGGGGCTGCCGCCAGCGAGACCCGCGGGGGCCGCCCCGGTGCCACCGGGAGGGAGCGCCCCCTCCTTCCCTCCGTCCCTCCCGCCGGGGCCGGGGAGCGGCGGCTGCCCCGCGGGACACGGCGCACGCCGCAGGGCCGGGACCCCGGGGCGCTCGCCGCCTTTGTTGCCGCTCGCTTACCTTGTCCCGGGTGGAAGCGGAATGCCCACGGCGCGGTGACGAGCATGGAGAGGGCGCAGAGCAGCCCGGCCAGCCGCCTCGCCCCCCGCATGGCTCGCAGCGCGGCCGCCGTGCCCGGCGTATCCCCCGCCCCGCCGCCGCCGCCTCCTCCTCCTCCTCCTCCTCCCGCTCAGCGCCGCCCCGCCATGCGCCCCGCTCCGCCCGCCCCGCTCCTCCGCGCCCACACACCACACCGCCCCCACCGCGCCCTCTCCGCCGCCGGGGTGGGCGAGAGCGGCCCTTCTCGTCCCGTCCCGTCCCTTCCCTTCCCGTCCCTGCCCCCGCCTCCCGTGCCGCTGCCCCGCGGCCGGCGGTGCGGTGCGGTGCGGTGCGGTGCGGTGCGGTGCGGTGCGGTGCGGTGCGGTGCGGTGCGGTGCGGTGCGGT
>JAWWEE010000040.1:28921516-29085863 GCA_035221455.1 Xenops minutus
TAAAACTGGGAATAACTTGTCAAATAATGATGCATTTAATTGTTGCTGTCTTCCTTTTTGCTTTTCTTCTTATTCTTTTTTTTCCAATTCCTGTAATCCTCTGACTGTACTCCCACAATTCTGTTCTTTCTCTCCTGCCATCCCCTCAAGGAAAAATATCTAGGTCTTTAGTATAACATTTCTGAGTATTTTTTACAGAATGTGAGTTGGAGATGTATACTTTGCACTGGAGTAAGGAATGGTGAGGTTTGTGACAGCTTTTGGTTCCAGGTACAGACTGGCCTTAGGAAAGAGTAATTTATTTCTGAGGAAATTGAATTTATGAATAGGATTTTGAGTCCTCTAGATGACCAAGAGGTAAAAGACAGAAGTGGAATTGATGGAGAGAAGGTAATGGTCCTTGCTATAGGTAGGGGAAACAAGCTGTTTTGCTCAGTGGGGACGTTCTAATCCTATTTTCAGCTGATATAAACCAAATGCACTACCAATCTCTTGTACTTCTCCTCCAGCTTCTCCTCCAAGGCCTCAAAATTATTCTTTTTTACAGTTGCTGTATATAACTGAAGCTTTCAAGTTTTCATTATTTGCCAAAGATCAAACTGAGGTCTAGGCACAGTGTTTTGGTATCTTGGCTATAAGCTGAGTGTCCTCTCTGATGAAATCATTGCAATTGGAAAAGAACTCTCCAAGACAGCTGCTAAAATAGTGTCTGAAGATGGTCCTGAGATAAAGAACAACTGTATCGTATTCGCTTCATAGGAAAAGGTCAGTAGATGGAAATGAAATATGAAGTAACAGAGCAATTTTATATTTCAGCATCTAAAAGCCTTATTTTATTTTTTCGTTAGGCTATGGACTTTTTAAATTTTTTTTTGCCAGTGCTGCTTGCTATAACTTCTGACTTACCTGGAAGTTCCTGACAAAAATTTTATCAGTGTGAAGCACATGGTTTTCAAAGTGTTATGAATGTGTTAAAAGAGGCATTTGCTTGATTTCAACCTCTATATTAACTTTGTCTATTTATAATCAAGTGCAAAAACTTCTTTATGGAATCAAGAACTAAATGAAAGACAGTTTGAAAAAGATAATTTTTGCTGATTAATTTATCTTCCTCTTTGAATTTTTTCTCTTATCCAGCTTTCATGCAATAGTATTATGTTTATTCCTGTTACATTGAATCTCTAATGTGTTTTCTCTCAGACTAAATGAAAGATCATTAAAATGAAGCAGAAAACTAAAGATGTGCTCCTGCTGCCTGTTGGGTAAAATTCTGTAGAGGTTTTTGCTTACTTTTTCACTTTGGAGACAAGAACTGTCTGATCCACACCTGCCTACAGGTTCCAGTGCACTGTGTTTTATGTCTTCACTCAACTGAGACAAAGACCATCCTGTGCTCTCTGAGATATTCTCTCTTATGATCTTTTAGATCTATTTTAGAGTTTTGCCTTTGGATTTGGCAAAAACAAGCTGATGAAGTTTATTTTGAGCTTGAATTTTCTGATGTTTTTGATTTCATATATTTACAAACTTCCAAGCTGCTTGTGCTTTTGTGGGCTGTTTTACTTTAAAGCAATGCTGTTGTACAGCAACCTTTCATTCTGGCAAGAGCTCCAAGCATTTCAATTTTTAGCCTCATATTTTCATTCTTCTACACAAGGCTGATCAATAACCACCTTGTCAACAAAAGTATAAGCCAACTTTGGAAAGAATTCTCATAACCTTCAACTTGATTAAAATAGTTGGGATGTTTTAAACTGTAGTTTATATGCACTACGATCCACTACATTTATCATTAGGAAAAAAAAAAAAAGAAAAAAAAAAGGAAAAACAAAAGAAATAGAAGGTTTCTTCTTTTAGGCCACATGGGTTTGATCAGGAACCTTATCCAAAATGAATCATGAAATATCTGACCAACTTTTTTGGGCGCCCACAGTTCTGAAATCTGAACCATCCATCGCAGCCCAAGATGTCCTAACAGCAGAGGAGCACTGGCATCACTTCGTGGCTGTGTTACTGTGATCTCATGTTGCGGTAATTCTCTCATACTAGAAAGGGCCCCATGGCTGAGAGTGGAACACTGTGAGTGCTAGGGTGGAAACAGTCTGGGGAGGTCCTCATATGGGGTTGATAGAGCTCTACTGTGGCAGCGATGTCAGGTTCGTGTGGGTCATGTAGTTAAAACACTAATAGAGCCAACTGGTGTGTGTGTGTGTTAGACTTTCCAGTGCTAAGAACAATTGCCTCCCTGTTTTATATGAGAAAATAATTGATTTTCAAGATGAAAATTCCCAGCACTTAATGGATTGCTCAGGAAATATGCTGGAGGGCCTGGATGAGTCATAGTTGTCCAGCAGCATAACTATAATACATGAAGTTTCTCCACTATTCTCAGCTCTTCCACGTATTTTTACTTCAGTGTAGTGTGAAAAATTCTTATGAACAGTTATTCACTCCGTTTCCTACGTACTCTTCTTGTGGAAGAGATCAGGCAAGTACAGTGTGTCCTTGCTTTTGCAGTACGATCAGTTTATAGGTCTTATAACTATTTTCTTTCGTGACAGAAGATTTGCTCTCTACCATTCTCTCCCTTCTCGTCACCCTTACATAGTCTTCAGGATTAAATCCAGTTTGTCAGCTGTCTCTAGAATGTCCAATATTTAACTAGTCTGTGACTAGCTCATGGTAGTAAGTTGATGAAACAGTATTGAAATTTCCAAGATGGTGGTGGCGATGATGTTGAGAGTCCTGCTTTATGTTTGCTTTTGCAGTAATTGATGCTATGATAAATAAGTTTTAAAGTATTTTCATGAAAAGTAATTTCCCAGACTGCATTCAACAATACTGTGAGAACAGTATCCCCATCTGGAATTGGAATCATGCCATATTTGATTATTGATAATTTTTTTTCAAAAAACCCCCAAACTAAACACAAACCAAAACAAAAACCCCCCTTTGAATAGGAATGTGGAGCCTCTTGCTAGGATCTTTAAGATGGAATTTTTTAGTGCTGTTGTCCTGGAGGTTGAATAATCAGAGTTTTAAAGAAGCAGGCTGCTTGTTAAGATTGCTACATTTTATACTTTGAAATTACATTTTGCTGAACTGACTTAACTGCAGTTTTATTTCAAAAAATGACCCTGTATGCATTTATACAGTCTTTTCATAGTATTAACAACAAAAGTAGACATTGGTCAACATTACTGAGAAGAGCTAGGAAAAGCTTAGGTGTGAGGTTGAATCTGCTGATGCTGTTGCAGAGTGTGAAGGTGAAAGAGAACATTTCTAAGCAGGAGGATTTGGCTGCATCTAGACAAGATGGCCATTATCCTTTGTCAGATTTATAATCTTAAATTATATGGTAATATAAAATGTAATATATAGCATAGAAAGATTTATTTTGGCAAATGAACTGTTTGGGGTTTTTTGTTTTCTATTTATTTAACTGCTTCAGGGAGAGAATGAATCATTCAATTATTGCACAGAACCAGCCACCGCATAGCCTGTAGAGAAACTGGCCTTATTGCAATCTGTTGGTCAGAATAAGCAGCTTATTGAAAAAACCATCTCATTATTTCAAGTAACATTATTTTATTATCCACAGGATGGTTGTCAGTAGAAACCAGGAACATGGCACAGTAGAATGGTTGTATTGAAGGTTTGAGGGAGACAAAATTGCAACTAGAGATGCTTTGTTGTTTCTAGAATTCGTCTTAGAAAATGTAATTGAATAAAACGATGTGATTTTTTTTTTTTTCTAGAAAAACCCCTGTCGCTCTCTTATGCCAGTGAGAGGTGTTATTAATTACAAATACTGCAGACTGGCTTTTTCTAAAAACCCTAGACAATCACAGAATGTTTTGTTTCTGTTCCAAGATTTTAGAATCATGTAAGTTTTCTTATCCTGGAAGAAATATTAACTGTTTTTCAAACAACTTACGTGCATTAAGAAATTGAATGAAATGGAGGGATTTCCCAGCTAGAACTGATGGAAAAGTTGAGCTCTTACTAAAAGGAGGGATAAATGATCTCAGCAAAAGGCTGGAAAGTGGTTACTCAATGGAAATCAAATACAAACAAAGATGAAGTGGTAGAAGAGGCAGTCTGAGACTGTCAAAGGTATTTTCTTTCACTGAATTGTATACCATGGACTAAAGAGATGATAATGTCATCAGAATATAGGCAGCCTGTCATGTTTGTGAAGCTTTCAATTACAAACTGATTACAAGGAAGAAATTCTAGACATTATCTCTTTGTGGTTTACCTCAAACTGCTTCTTCCTTTCAAATTATTTTTCTCTTTTTTAAAATAGAAAGGATCATTTCATTTATGCAAAGAGTGACTCTGCAAATGATTCTTTATTTCTTGAACTTATTTGCATAAGAGAATAAACAGTGCAATTAACTTTAAAAGGACAGTCATGTCAAATTAAGTATGGATTTTTTAGAACAAGACCTAATTACAAATTTGTATTGTGGTTCTAATCCATGCAACCAAACAGAAGTAGCGCATTATATCTAAAATACAGGAGAATTCTAGAATGGTTGTAAGAATAAATTCTTACCCTTTTTATTTAAACCAGAAGGGTGATCCTATATGTCAACACATGTGTTTGATTTGGGTACATTTTTTGCTCTGGACCACCTCATATTCTGTCTTAAGAGCCAAGAGTGAGTGATCTCATGTTATGGCTCTCCAAATGGTGCTAATTAAGAACTTTCTTGCCAGGTGCTCAGCATGCTCCACTCCTCTTGCTTTCAGTTGTGGTTGAGGACATGCTGCATTCTCTGGGTTACAGCCTCATTGTTTATGAGTTCAAGTTAGCATTGCCAAAAGAAATACAGCAATAGAAAATAAAGAGCACTGAGGTTTACTTTGCAGATCCCCTGATTTAGCTAGGTTTTCTGTTTGGTGGTTTGTTTTTTTTTTTTTTTTTTCATGGGAATATCAAAGTCTGCATCTGGAAAATATCAGTATGACATATAAATGCTGTCTACTAATTTCACAGAACAGTCTCCATATAAAACATGTGGGAAATCAGTTTTATGTTAAAAGAATAAGGATTTAAAGTCTCCTACTGACTTAAGAGCTCTCTGGAGCAGTAACTAACTCTGCTTTCCTTCTTCTAACATGGACCTCTGTTTCAAAACTCCACATTGTGGCCAATTAATTATGGTGTAGTTTCCTGATAAAGCCTCAAATAGGCTAATCCTTGGATATAATACTGTGTGTAGTTCTTACTGACAGTATTGTGGATTCCTGAAAGCCAAAGTATGTGCTTTTTAATTTTTTTGAAATAAAACCAGACCAGAAATGTAAAATGTAATAGGTTGTTGCTTTATTTTCATTAAATTGTGTATGTGCGGCATCTGTGAATGAAGAAAGGGCTTATTTTCAGCTTTAATTTTTTCAGCAAGATAACAATTTGCAGGAAGTGTAATCACAAGAGAAAAATCTTTCCTTTTATCCTCTGGGGACCTTGTCTGCATCAGGGGAACTGACTCCCTTGCAGGACAGAGATGGGTAAAAGCACAAAGAGTTAAAAGTGTTCTGGTATCCCTGGTCAGGTGTGCCAGAGCCCAGGGCTTAGGAAATGCCCTCCTTGTGGCTGTGGGTTAGCCAGCAGGAGCTGGAGAGGGGAACAGCAGAGCCAGGGGCTATGGCACAGTTAGTGCTGCGGTTTCATGGCTGGGTTATTCCTTTCCTTCTCCGGTACCTCTGTAGGGAAAAGACTCTGTAGCTGTTTAGTGAACATTGGAAGATAGATAGAGCTCTTTTATTTCTCTAGTAATGGGAAAATAATATTTTTGCTTCAAGAAAAATACGGTACAAAAGCATACATTCTGCTTCTTCTGGTTTCCTACATATTCTTGGGGTTTCCATTTAGGATACTATTTCAGCATTTCAAAATTATCATGGGAGAAGGTGCCTATTTCAAAGGCAGCCTGTGACAGCTGGCAAAAGCTAACTATTGCTGCCACATCACTGATAAGCAAGGGATTTTTTTTTATTTTATTAATGGAGGTGGATTTATTGTTTTCCTTTTTATTTTATGTCTAAATGGCAGCCTTGCTTTGTTTCATACCATTCAGTTTCTATAGCAGAGGAATATTAGGAAGTGCAGGACTGTTTGAGATTCTGTTGTTTTGGCTGGGATGTAGAACAGCAAAATCACTGGACAACAGAGTTGATGATGCTTCTGAAAAATAATGGTGCCAATCCTTCATCTCCAGTGGTTAAGGACAGACATCTGCACAATTACTTTACAATAATTAAAGAGGAAAAAAAACCCACTCTACATTCAAAATGCAAGCTACACTTGCAAAAATGTGCTTATTGTTTATTTAGCACAGTGACTATTGGCTACATTATACCTACCCTACAGGAATGTGCAAATTCAGATGCTTATAAATAGATCTATACTATTTTCTTGCTTGATTGAAGATTTTGCTAGGAAAGTTCTTTCCATGACTTTTGGTGGTTCACATTGAAAGCTTTTTCACCCATTTGCCTGTGGAGTCATGTTTGGTGCTGTGAAAAAGCTGTTTGAATTTGCAGCCTTGTTTAACCCAAGGTAGATTGACAGCGCTCTGCAGTTCAACATAGGCTGCTCTGGGGCTTGGCTGCTGCAGTCCTTCTTAATAAGTCCTTGTAAAGCTATCCCAAAAGAAGAAAAAGCTTGGCTTATTTGTAGTAATGATAGCTTAATACTATCTTCTTACATCTGACTATACTCTGCTTCTCTGAGGAGGTTTTTCCCAGTCCCCTAAGTGATTTCCATTTTGTGCAGTTAAAAGATGTGTTAACCAAAGGATTGATCCAGCTTCTTAGATATCAAGCTTTGTTTAGGTGAGTATGATAATAGTTTTGTGAATGTCCCAGTAAAATATGAAAACTAAATTCACATTAAATGCTCAGACCAAAATGTAACTGGGTATTGAAAACAACAGACTGGCCACGCTGCAGAATTCTCACAAAGCACGGGGACATTCTGGAATGGCAGATGGATAAGATGAGCAGTAATAAGTTTCTAACAAGGGACTATAAAATCAGTTCAGCTGGCGTAATAAAGGCACCAGAAAGTAGACAACACTGTAAAATTCAAAGTTTAAAAATCAGAAAAATGAAAGAATGTAGTGGCTCCCTGTCACTGCATTACCAGAGCAGTTGTTAAATTGTATTTTCATGTCACTAAGTAGTAAGCTTCATACAATAAAGGAACTACAGCAGAGGTGACTGATCAGTACCTCTGAGCAAGATAAATGATCAAAATTACTGTGATGAGAATTTTTTTTTTTCTTAGATCTTAGCAAAAAAACCTCGTAAAACCTTCTCTCTCCAAACTAGAATTTACTGTGCTGTTTCTTCACTCTTGAAGACTGCTTTGGAAAGAAAATAGATTGCTGAATGAAGGTAAACAACTTATTCTTAGATACCACTTTTTCAGAATAACCTCTGCAATTTTAAAAATTATTTTAAACTTATAATTAAAACACATTCCTGGACTCATACTCTGAGGCCAGCATGGAAGATCTTCAATGAGCAAGCAGGGGTTTCTATCAGCTATGGCCTCTGATATTGCAACATTCCTGCTGTAAACCCCAGATGCTATCCTAGGTGACAAATGCATCTGAGTGGTAGGAAAATATTCAGCTTGTCTGGGGAAGAGCAGCTTAGCCAAAATGTTGAGTAATTACATGGGGCAAACCCTGATTTTTGGAAATCAAGATGAGGAGACACAAAGGGATCATCTCCTTGCAGAGTGCCTCTATGACTCCTCCAATTAATTAGAGAAATTACTTGGGATCTAATTTAAAAATGTACTGGTTTTAATGATTACTGAGTGTTAGCATTTTTGTTGTTAATATTTTGAGTGGCCAGCACATCAGCTAGACCTTCAGATTCGTGCCATGATTTCATTTGAGCTCAGTGAAATCTTAGCCACCATGTTGCAATCTGAGGAGCTCTGAGCTCCTGGAACTTGAGGCTGTCCAAGAGCTACTGTGAGAGGGGGGGTGTTGCTGTGGTGCTGCAGAGAACGTGGGGTTAGCTTCAAGAAGCTGTAACTGGCCCATGTTACAAGTACCCTGTATGTTTGCCCATGAAAACTTTAAGATTCACTAAAGTTTTCCCCTAGAGACTCAGTTTTAAATAGCGTTTTATGATCATGATTTCACTATTGTTGAGATGAATGATAGTATTTCTGGTAATTTCATGGCCTTTCAGAAACCAGTCCCAAGTTAGTATGCATGCTGTCCAGCTGCAATGCTCTTTATATCTAAGCTGTGCTGAAAAAACAAAGTATAAACTCAGTGTTTTTATAAAGCACTGCTTAGGATACCAAAGTACAGTGTTGCTGTGTTAAATACCTAATATTTTCACACATCTGGACAAGACTCACGTGCTATCTGGGTCTGCAGTGTGCTGACTTGAAGGGAAGACTGTGCATGTATGTGTTCAGTGTTTTCATGCTGCCAGATGAGAGTGGCTGGCTTTGGTTTGGGAGAAGCCTGACTGAACATTCCTGCTGAACTTGTTGGTGCTGGGGAATATAATGTATGATCTATTAGGAAATAGAGCTGAGTCCCCACAGACATTTGTCTTTCTGAAATGGGACTGAGGTGGAATATAGGTGTCTTCTTCAGAACCCCATAGATGGATATATCTGCATCTTTTAGTTTCCTCCTTTCCCGGGTTTGTTGATCAGACAGGAGGCATTGGCCACTCTGGACTAGATCCATTTCTTGTGACCATCATTTCTAGAACAAGTTTGTTTGATTAGCCACAGATAAAGTAGTGCTGTTTCTCCTCCAGGTTATGAAACTAGACAGATAACATGTGGAGTAACTTCAGGGCATGCCTCCAAGGGACCTTGGCTGCATCAAAGGCAGGACATTACTGATGTGTCCTGGAATTTGATTTAAGGCAGCTTCTGGAAGAATTTACAAAAGCTGATGTCTGACAGAAAACTGAGTCTGTGTAAAAGGAGTATGCACTTCATGTGCTGTTCTCCTCAGAGCAGCGGTCATCTCTGCCTTTACCTGCTGCACCTCCTGTTCCTCTTGTCCTTCTCGGTTTGTGACAGTCTCTGCTTTCTCAACACAACTTATTCTTTTATGGTTATGGCCTGCACAGAGTCCTGACACAGCCCTCCAGGTTGTGCCTTGCCCTCAGTGACAGTGTTGGAGGAGAGATAAGGGTGTTCTGAAAGGAGGTGGATCCATCTGCCTCTCCTTTTGCTGTTTTCCAAAGATCTGAGTCTTTATACCATCAGATACTAGGAATTCCTTTCCTTTGAATGGATTTTATTATGCAACCCATGTGTGGGGAGGTTTTCTGAAGGCTCTTTCCTGGAACTCATCCTGGCTGCACAAGAAGCCAATTTCATAGTTTGCTGGTTGTTTTGGATCCACTCTGATGAGTCTAATTCCTTCCATGAGTGTGGAAGGAGCTTTGACAAGTAACTTGGGGAACAGTGTTGTAAAGTCTTGTTTTATGTATTACAAACTTAATTTGGTGAAATATATCCTTATTTTTGACTGTATTTTAAATTTCTATA
Source organism: Xenops minutus (assembly GCA_035221455.1). NCBI lineage: Eukaryota > Metazoa > Chordata > Aves > Passeriformes > Furnariidae > Xenops > Xenops minutus. The sequence goes on from JAWWEE010000040.1 coordinate 28,931,073, forward strand.
TACTTGATTCTTTGATAAAGAAATCATTAAATCATAGGACCCGCTGAGTTGGAAGGGACTCATCAGGATCATCAATTCCAACTCCTGGCTCTGCACAGGGCACCCCAAGAATAACACTGTGTGCCTGAGAGAGTAGTCCAAATGCTTCTTGAACTCAGAAAGGTCCACAAAAGCACATAATAGTTATGGTTAGACCTGCTTTGATTCCCTCATCTATTTCCTGGGCTTGGATGGGCACTGTTGTGATGTCTGTGTCCCTGAGTCAAGGGACGTTCTCTGTGCACATCAAGCCATTCCTCCCCTGCCTTCCTACACATCTGTAGCCACAGAAAGACAGTTTGGGTATCCCAAGTGCTGAGTGTGAAATGGTGAGAGCCCCACAATGCTGGGGTGGGCAGCAGGATGTCAGAGGCACAACTGGTATCAGTGAGAGTTTAAGGGATTAGTTTTTATTTATGAAATAATCTAGAGATTGGGAAACATGATTCTTGACTGTATGGTTGAGTAAGGAGAAAGCTAGTCTATGATTAATACAAATTAATCAGACATTTTCAAACTAACATTATTTAAAATATTATCAGACTCCAATTTTTGGAACTTAATAAACTCTGTAAAGGAGATTATGGTAGTTATTACTGCAATGATTAATTTCATACTTCTGACTGGATCAGGTCTGCAGCTGTGATCTATGTATTCTGGAAGTTTGTATTCAACTCCATTGAGGGAAAATGCTCTTCTGAAGCATTTGTTTCTTTTCAACGACAAAGCTGTTGTGTGGAGAAACACATGTTGCCTACTTTTCTGCTGTATTCTATTTTTACTACTATAATTGTTTATTATATACTTGTTCACTGCTCATTGTTTACTATGAGCTGTTCAGCCTGTGGCTGTGGCTATGTTATTGGTATTAAAAATTCACACTGAATTTTACCTACTTTCTCCTTAGTTTGTCCCTTACTCTTCCTATCCATTCATCTCCAATTAAACTGTTTCCGGCATTGCAAAGAGATAGGAAAAGGGGACTGATGCTCAAACAACTCTGTTTGCTACAAATGCAATTGCACTTTTCAGTTCTCAGAAAGAGTTGGTAGGTTGGTATCTTCAAGCAGTTGGTGGTTTTGCTATTCTCAACATCATCACTGTCTTACAAGTTTGTAATTGTCCTCCTTCAAAACTTTTACTATGTTAATATATTCAGTTAGTCATTAATTTTCTTTTTTTTGGGCTAAGTGTGTATAGACTATCTGATTCTATAATAATGTAGGGGTGCTAAACTAAACTGCAAAAGGACTGGAAAAGGTTAATCTGAACTAAATGTTTAACTGCAGACTTGCACTGAGAAAATAGAATATATAAATTATATCTGCTGTAATTACAGTTTTTTGGTCTTAGTTTGTAAAGGGGAAGTACAAAAAGAATTGCTTAGCAGCATCTGCCATGGTATAAAATGGCCAGATGGAGATTTAATAACTGGATCTTGGCAAGGAGACTGTGTGAAAGCTTCTCACCTGTTACTGTGCAAACTCAGTTGGCTTTGCTTAAATTTGCCTTCACCAGCCTTTGAAGTTCATCTGTGGGTTGTTTAAGCTGTGGTATCTTTGCAAGGAAACAGATAAGAAACTCTCACCCATCCCACTATTGCAGGTCAGGAGGTGCTGGGCTGGAGTTCTTGGAGCAACTCTCTCAATTGTTTTATCTAGCTCCCTAGATAGATACTTGACAGATTTTTTGTGGTGGTGTATGTGTTTGTTTATTTATTTGTTTTATTGTTTATTTGGGTTTTATTTATTTTGTTATTGGATTTTCAGGTGGTTTTATTTTTGTTAATCATTGACTAGAGAAGCACATTTTAATTGTATCAAAACTTATGTAATTTATGTATCTATACAAAGCTATCGGATATTTAGTCTTTTTAAATTGGTAAACACACCTTTTATTACCTTCTGGACTTAGGTACTGTGTATATTGTTTTACAACCATTCATGATTAAAATGGCTCCACATGTGAGCTGTATCCGTTTGATGTAATGGATTTGTTCATGGTTAGTAATAAGAATGAGAGTATGAATTTTACAGATTTAATATTGGGCGATGATAATGGAGTTAAAATGTAATTTTGAATGTTCATAACTAGGCTGAGAAGATGTCATTTGTCTCAGCTGGAGCAGATGGTTTGGATGGATAACCATTTAAAAACTGATATTTATTAAATCCTTGAAGAATTCAGTAATTCTTTCCAGTGGTACTTCTGAAATGTCCCCGGAGAAAAATTCTGCAGCCATCAAGCTGCAGCTATATGGAAAAATTAAAAGATAAAAAGTGACTTGCTGTTAACGTGGTCTAAAAGCTAAACATTTTTGATTTTATACTGTACCCCTTTTGATAAAGTAAGAATCTTTTCTTTTAAAAAACATGGAAATTGAAAAGTCAAGCAAATTCTCAGCTTTAACAATGAGGCTTTTATGATGCAGATTAAGAACACATGCTCTCAAAAATCAGATCATTGCCTCATAAAATGATAATGGAAAATATCTTCTTTTATTTAACAAAAGCAAGCCATTATCTAGAATGTTCTTTTCACCTTGTTGTTAAAGCTCATTTTTCACTAAATGCTAGAATTTTATTTATTTTTTTTTTTTTTGCTATTTAGCAGTTGTCTAAATCCCTAATCCTGCAGATATTTTGTACATATTTAACCTCAGGCATATAGGGAACAATTTTTAATAACTTGAAGATAAGCCAGTTTGCAAAAACTTTTACCAGTGTTTTTTTTTTTTTTAATGGGGTTTTTAATAGAAAAGTAGGAAAGACTTTGATTAAAAAAATTACTTACCGAAGAAGATGAGGAACCTTTCATCACACTGAGATCCTGCAAGAGTCAAGTTCTGCACATGAGACATTTTATTCAATGCCTTGAAGATTTAGGGATGACTGAAATCTTCATATGCTCTTTGGCTGTGTCTATTCTTGAAACTTTCACTTCATATACCTTATTAAAGTACTGGAGTGCCTTCAGTAACTTTATGTTGCCTTATAGAGGTTTGTTACACAAAATAATTGTGTCAGGTTTAGGTTAGGCTATGAGTAGCAGTGATTCCCTGCATTGCACATCCTAACCACTTTGTTTTACTCTTGCAGGATTTTAACCTTTTTTTCTCTTTAACATGCACATAAACATAAATCCCCTATTTTCATATTTATACATGCAGAATTGAGAGGGATTGATCTTGTTTCACCATTTGAATTTATTATTAGTTACAGCTTTGGATTTACCCAGGTTTGCAGCAATGGTTCAGTCTTGGAGAAGACATATGAAGAGGTCAGCAAGATATCAGAATTACTTTCTTCTATGTTAACTTTCCTGGGTATTCAACAGAAAATTAGTGTTAGGCATCTAGGTTTCATTTGCCTGCTTTGTGTTCAGAATACTTATTTGGAACAAAATTACTAACAGCAAATTATTGTGCTGGCCTGTCCTTTGCAATCTGTAGATCTAGTGATCTTCTGGAAGGTCAAGCCATGAAGGAAACATGGAGGCAACATGCAGGGCAGTTGTATTAAAGTGGGTACTGCACTACACTTACTGGATGGCACTGGTGTGGCTGTGGGGCTGGAGAGCTGTCCCAGCACCGACTGCCTGCCGGCCCTGCACTCACGCTCCAACAGCCTGGGCTACAGAGAAATCCTCCATTTACTCCACAGCCCCTTTTCAGGGCCGACTTTATTATAAAGATCTGCCTCAAGGGAATGCCCTTAACCTTACCGACATTTTGATATTCAGATGTGAGTCCTTATTTTAAAATACTATTCACACCAGGGAGTAAAAGGTGTGTTTTTATTCTTCCATCGTCACTTAATGAGTCATTTTGCCCTTCATTTTCCTAAGTCCTTATGCAAACTGTGCAATGAGCAAAAAAACCCAGTAATTTGAAGCTTTCAAAACAATTCTCTGTAAGGATTTTGTTGGTACCCTGAAAATGACAAATAACTTCTTCTTGCTTTCTCAACAAGCTTTTCAAAATGAGATACTAAATTTGTTCCACTACTTCAAGGTTTTCACTAGAGAAAGTTTCCACTGATTTAAGTGGCAATTTTGCTTGAGAATATAGTTGCAATTCTTTATTTTGTTACTTATAGTAGTTATAGTGATTTGAAAGCTTGTTCTTTTTTTGTTGTTCCTGTGAAATTTATTGGTAGCTACATTCTGTAACTCATTCAAAGACCTTTGTTCCTTGGTTGCATAGGTTTTATGACCACACTGTTATTCTTTGAAAGAGGTATTATTTTGATCTATCTTTACTGCTGTCTAGACTTCCAGTCTGTAGCAATAAATATTCTTTCAATATTTCATGTACAGTTTGATATTTCTTTCTTTAACCTGCTTCTGACTTAATTTAAGGTTATCATTATTACCTCATGCAAGATAAACTAGCTGTATAAGTGAAGTTCTCAACGGATAAAAGCTAGCATAATTTTTGAGATTTTCTTAGGAACAGCCTTTGGTTGAAAATATCCTGCGTGTAAAGATTGTGCAGGATTGCCACAGAGTGCTGTTCTGTGATGCCACCTATTTAGGAGCAGTACACAAGGTACACAAGGGCTATTTAAGTTACTGCCTTGTCTCCTCTGGGTATGTATGGTGCATCCTGCTACCGCTGATACTGGAAATGTCCTTTAGTCGGCAACAAACAGGAATAAAGACATTAAGTCTAGATTCAGTTCTTCAGCTTGATAAAAGGAATTGAACCAACAGCTACTCTGGAAAAAGTTTTAAGAAAGTTAGTTTTTCTTTAAAGATGAGCTACATTTTTGGGGAAAAAACAAATGTAACCAAGAAGCATAGTTTAGTGGTTAAGGTAACACCTGGCAGCGGGAGATGTGGGTACAGGTCACTGCTCTAAATATTTCTTTAGTTCCTTCAGTTTGGAGTTTTCTCCCTGAAACTCTCCACTCTTAATAAACCTGTGCCACCATTTCACTTTCCAGCCCTATCAGGAATTTCCTAGATTCTTGGAATTGTTACAGTTTTGTAAGATTCTTGGTTATTTATGGTTTGGAGTTGAATTGTACAAATAGTTTTCTTCAGAGTGTTTGTGGGAAGGAATCCTAGCGAAGATGTGTCAAAATGTTTCCATATTTACTGGTTTTGAAATGACATACTATTTGAAAAATTTCAAAGGTTAATGGTGGTTTAAACAAAAGAAAAAGAAACACTTTGAACAAAATTAAATTATTTGATTAACCTCAAAATTTATTTTTATCATCACCCAAATACTGAAAAACTGTTTTTTTAACTCTTAGCTTTAGCCAATGAACGAAAAAAATCAATTCTTTAAATAACTTTCACTTTTTATAGTATTGCTAAATCTGAAACCTTGATAATTCTCTATTATTGTAGTGTAAAATTATATACTCAGTGTGATTGTCCTGTGTTGCTAAATACTTAATGATTAGTTTTGTTAAATAGTCCTTGTTATATTTTTTTGCTTAAAAGTCATGGCTTCTGCAAAATGGCTTCTGTAGAGGACACCAGTCCTATTGCAGTTATTTTTCCCACCAAAATTTCCAAAATAGCACCACACATTAAAATAATTCTATGATATAAGTTTAGTGACCATAAGAAATTACATATAAAGGAATGCTGTGAAGTGAGAAAGGTAATAATTTGGACATGTCTAAAGAATTATATATCCTTGGGTGAATTAAAAACTAAGGAAGTTCATATTTTAAAAATGTCTCACAAAAATAGATCTTAGCATTTGAATTTCTCCTTGTGCAGATATACAAGCTAACGGCTGATTGCAAATTCATATTTATTCCTTGTATATCAAAGTTTTGGCAATAGAATATTGCTCTTTAAATTTAGTTCAACTTAACACAAACCATTTTTAAGTTACAGCTCTTTTCATGTGAGGGGAGTTGTTGAACCTCCTGATTAGGTATTCCCTGTCTTTTTTTACCTAAGATGTCCTCATTAATGTTGTAAAATGTTAAGTGTCAATTAATGTATTAGTAACAGGTACATTCAAATGAGATAGTTTGGTTTTTTTTTAAATTTTATTTGTGCTTGGTAGAACCAAGCATAATCATATTACAAGTACAAGAAAAATATACATATGTGTGTATATAGACATCTAGATATAGTTAGAAAATATAAAGCCCTGAGTCAAACCAAGGAACTGGAAGATCCTGTACATTGGCAGAGTTGCAAGCAATGGAAAATATTAGACTAAACAAATCAAAGAAGACAGTTTTGCCATTAAAAGGTTGAATCAGAAATTAGAGGATCATTAAAATGGGGGGGTTATGCTTCTTATTTTTAATTAATCCTGAGTTTTCTGTATTTAAATTGTAAATTCTCCTAGTGGTCTCTTTGTCTGTATTTGTATCTTACCTATCGCAACAGACTGTCTTTCCAAGAAGGAAAATTAGGTCGTTCACTGAGACCAGCTGGACTGGCACAGACCATGTCATGTGTTTGATTTGACTTCCTTCTCCAAACAGGGCAGCAGTGTCCAAACTCCAGGCTGGAAGTGACCCCTGATGGGGGCTGTGGCTGCTCTGCCCTCATACACTGTCTGAGAAGGTGCTAATTTGTGAAAGTCAGACTTCTGCCAGAGGCATGCTAGGAATTCTGCAGTAGGAGTGCTTTTGGGTGGGGGCTTAATCCTCTTCCCTGTCCTGATTTTTTTATTGGTATCAAAGTAGTTGGAGACCTCTGTCAAAACTGAGATTTCAAAGCACTGTAGTAAAATAAGTATTAATACAACTAAGAAAACTCTCTGCTTTCATCTTAATATGATGGTGGTCTTCATTTTGTAGTCTAAGTCAGTTTTCCAACAGTTCAGAGAAAAAATAATCTTTAGAAAGAAAAATAAAGATGTGTAATATAATGTATTTTGAATACACAATGATCAAAGAATACTTAGTAACTGTGTTACCATGCAGAAGATATTAGAATTTCTTCTATTATTCATCCACTACATTTATTATAGTATGACAATTTTGTGAATAACATAGTGTGCACAGTCAAATTTCTGTGTTAATATCCTTATGGCTATGGCTTTATTTCAGCCAAGAAACTCTCTTAAAATCAGGAAATATATTATTTTACTAATTAAAATGTACTGATTTGCTGTTAAAAACTGGGATGAAAGCCAACCAAAACCTTTTAATGACTTTAAATTATATTCTTCATGTTAGCATATTAACTAGAAACTTTATTCTGCTGTTAGTGCAGAATTGGGATGGGGACAAGACAGGAGCCAAGAAGAGAAGACATCAGCTAGGCATCTGAATGATTTGTCAAGATCTCAAATCAAAAGGGTCTGAAATAAGAAAGATCTATGGAAAGAGGAACTGATGGGAAAAAAAGAAAGAAAGAAAAAAATAAAAAACGGAAAATACGAAACAGGAGATCAAGCTATGAAGGACAAGTGGTTGCAAAACTTCCATACAGGATTTTTTATGTTGTCCAAGGCATGAAATGTCTCATACAACGGAAAATGCAAAATCTCTAAAATTTGACCAGAATGAAACATTTTGAAGAAGAAAGATGAGAGGACGCAATTCAAGGAATGCCACAAAAATAACTTTTGAATCATTAATCAGCTTAAAAATGAAAGGAAGAAGTAGTAGGAAGCTGGGAAAAACCATAAGAGACCAGTGCTTTAGAACAGTGAGGAGGTATATTTTGACTGTGGCTTTATTTAGAAAAGAGAGAAAAATAAAGTTATTGCAATATGCAATAATTTAAATATGAATCATAGCTCAAAAGAGTCAAAGCACTTCCCCTACTGTGTGGAGAAAAGGGAATAACTGAGGAAGAAATGAGAAGGAGGCTTCGGGAATTGCTTAGGAAACCTGGCATACAGCATTTCCAATAGTCATGTAGGAGATGTTAATTGAAATAATGGCAGGAGTGACCCACAGACAACAGGAAATGGAGATTTGGAACTTCCTTGGTCTGAGACAGAAAGCAGCTGTCTGAAAACTTTCTACAGAGTCCCCACAGCTTCTCTCCTCAGTCTGTCAGAGTTTAATGCTTTAGTATTTTAAATTTTTTTTTTTTTTCTAATTGGAATTTCAGGTGGCATTATGGTCTACACTGAGGGAGTTTCAGCAGACACAAACAATACGTTTATAAAAATGCTGATAACTGGAAAACAGTAGTTATTCAATACAATTTCATTTCAAATACCTTGCACCATAATGTATTAATCCATTTGGAACACAGGGATTTTGGTTGGAGACTTTAATGCTGGCTTCAATGCCTAATATGTCATGAGACTGCTATCAGTATGAACTGTGTCAAAATGTCTTTAATGAAGCAAGGTGGACTTTTAAAAAAAATATTTCCAAAGTTAGACCAAAGTTGTTGAAAAGATCTTTAGGCTTACAGAAATAGGGAAATTATTCCGGAGCTGGTTACTTAAATTTTTATTTTTATTTTTTTCTTTCATTTTTTTTTCCTTTAATTTTTTCTCCCCCTTCCCCTCCCCCAAATTACTTAGGGGTTGCTGTGTATAGTTCTAAACTGTTTACAACTTGCTGTAGTAATTTATAGTTTAATCTGGTGTCCTTATCTTGCAATTTCAAATGTCTGTATTGAAATTTGCACAGTTTTGTGCCTTTTCTTTTCAGAGAACAGCTTCATCTTTGTTTGGGAAAGGTGGGCACTTTATTATATGACATGAATTTTCAGGTTTCAAGGGAAGATGTTTCTCTAAACTTTTAAAGGCTAAAAGAAATATTTGTGGTTTTGAGGAAGAGATTAATACTTTGCTTCAGATAGGGGATGGGAAACTGCTGGGGAAGTGAAATGTAATCTGATTTGTACCTAGACAGGCAAATTGTTCAGAGATTAAAAGAGTCAAATGCAAAGGTGAGGACGGAATCATAGAATCATGGAATTATAGAATCATTAAGGCTGGGAGAGACCTTTAATATCATCAGGTGCAACCATCAACCCAGCACTATCACTGTAAACCCGAAACCATATCACTCAGAATGAGAAATGCTGAATGATAGGGCTAGAAAGCTGAATGCTTTATGTTGTTCTGAAGACAGTGTTCTCAGTCTGAATTCACTCCACAGTTTATATGCGGCTCCATTTGCTATAAAACTATGTGTGAACAATGGTGCCCATTCCAGAAAACAGTGCAGCACCTCCTAAAGATGCCTGTGCTGGTCACTGCTTAGCTGTTAATGGACTTCATGGAGTATATATTAGCCTAGTGGTTACCATCCCATCGTTGTCCTTCTGTTAGAGGAGGTGACATCTGTGCAAAGCAAATGTCTCTGTTATCATCCTTCTCCCAGAGACATTGTAAAGTGGTAAAACTACACCTGTTCCATTTCCAGACTGGCATTTGCAAGTGGAAGCTTGTTAATATGACCAAAATGTGGCAAGTAAAATTCTTATCTTTTGTGGTCTTTGCACCAAGTGTTGTGAAATAAGTTGCCCAGAAGGACTAATCTGCTCTGATCAGATGGTACTTCTGGTTGGGGTTTTCAAACCTCTTCAGTATTCTGGCATACACAGCTTGTGCATAAAATAAAATAATGACAAGTCATGCTTGGATCAGGCAGTTCTTTTTTACAACCACAACAGAGCCAACAAGTCCTTGTTGAGACAGAGCAGTAAACAAGTTTGTTATTTTCCTCTGTCCTTACTTACCCTGCAAATGCTGTCCCCCTTGTGGTTGTTGGCAGAGGCAATGTTAGTAGCACCAGGAGCACACTTGGGATCTGTTACATGCAAAAAGGAAGGACTATCTGATGGTGTGACTGTTTCAGGCTGTGTAACCACAGATGATCTGAGCTGTCTACCCAGTGAAACAATGGTGTGAGGTAAAAAGTCTTGTACACGAAGTAGTTTCATCTAACTAGCATGGCTTACAAAATAAGAGCAGAGATGTGGTAACCCATGTTTTGTCATGTGTCATTACCAAGGTTATGTATTCATTACTCTTGGAGAGCTTTGTCTGAGAGTTGCCAGCACACATTGATGTCTGTGGCTACATCTTCAGGGATGTGACAGTTAGCTGGTTTTCTTAGAATTGCTTACTCTATTTTTTTCTGAGTAGTGATGAAGTTAATATAATGGTTTGAATATTTTTATATGGTGTATCATCTCTTGTTCGTGTGATTTTATAAGGCTTTCATTGCTGTGTGGGTTTTATACTAATATTTTGGAATGACTGTGTGATGCCCATTTCTACTATACTGATTGAAGATCCAGTCAGTGGCTTTTTTCCATAATATTCATAGCAGGCCATCTTGTTTCTGCCATTTTGAAAACTATGTTATTCACTTATTGTTTCAAGCAAATACAGACACGAACCTTACCGTAATGAAAGGTACCATTCATCAACTGAATTAAAAGAGTTATGTCTTTTTGATCTGAGGAACTAGGTCAAATCTCACCCAATGCCCATTCCTACTTTCACTGTGAATGCAGGACAGGTGGGAACAATGCAATTTCTATTGCTTTGACCATGGGCCAAATTTGAAGTAAGAAAACAAATGGTATTCTGCTGCAAACAAAATGAACTCTGCTTATTTTTGATCCCACTATGGGATTAACGTCATGGTAGGCAGGACAGACAAAGACCAAGGGATTGTTCCTCTCCTTTTATGTATATTTTACTCAGTAAGAAAGAAACAATTTCTCACCTGAGGCTGCTATGGGGAACTGATCCTTAATCATTGCTCCAGGTCCATGTTATTATTTGCATTTTGGAAGTTTGCTTTGCAACCTCAGGTTTGGTCAATTTTTTTATTTTTTTTTTTTAATGCTGTCGGTCATACAAAAGTCTCCAGGACATTGTCCCCTTTGCACACAATCCCTATTCTTTGTTTCTACTAAAAATGTGTAGTTATTACTTTGATTACCCTCATTGTTAGCAAAGAATAGATGTGAAGATGAATTATTCTTCCTATTTTTCCAAGTGCAGTCCACGTGTCTGCATTTTTTTTTTAAATGCATATCAGTTCTCCTGTTGTATGTCCCACCTAAATCTTTTTCTACATCTGCTTTTGTCTCATACCCAGTTCCTTCTGGAAACAGAAAAATAGATTCTTTCATTTCATGTCTCACTGAATTCTTGATTAGATTAGCATATTAGTCCAGCACTGAAAGCTAGGAGAGATTGTATCTCATCAAGTCAAGAAAGAAAAACTCAATCCTGTAACAGACCACTGAAAAGCAGTTGCTGATGTTATGTTTGAAAATATTCTCTAGATGTTGATATCTTCATTGAAAATAGTTTCTCCACGTGAAATGATACAAAATATTGTATGAAATTAGTTTTCATTAGCAAGCATCCTGGCATTTACCCAGCTGCACTCAAAGCTGTTAGAACATGCTGCACAAATGCACTCTGTCCAAAACTGATTAAAAGAATGAATCCGAGGTGGCTTCTCCTGGTGAGAATCTCCCTTTCAACCGATGTCTTGTCATTTAACGATACACCAGGAAATAAGAAAACAAAGTGTAACAAGTCAGTCTGGGACATGTACATTTTTAGACTAGTAAAGAATTTCTATCCATCTTGTGGTTTTGTTTTTACTTTCCTTGTTGCGCTCAGTGTTATTCATGCAACGCTGGTTTAAGTTGTCTATTCCTGCAGAGTTCCTGGATGCAGAATAGTGTGAATAGCCAAGAAGTCTGTAATTGTTCATTCTGCATAGTGTCTGGATTTAATTCCTTCCTAAGGTCTGTCCAAATTGAAATGTTTGGTAAACTGGTATTTAAGAGGGAGAAGTCCTTGTGGTTTGAGAGTGGGCAGCAGTGCAGTATGATGCTGTGGGCATCCTGTCAGATAGACCGTATTGGTTCTAACAGTACTGGGAGCTGGAAGGCACAGAATAGTGCTGGTACAGGTCCTCCTCTGGATCCTCAGTGGTAGATTTACTCTTCTCTGCAGGCAGCTCTCTTTGCAGGCACCTCAGGTATATTCAGCTTGGCTGTGTCTAATTCTCTGGCCATTGCACTGGTTTGCTGTGCTCACTTGTGACAGGGTAGTTCCATAATTTGAAGAACCAGCTCTGAGGAAGGGCCTTTTATTATAAATTTTTCTGACTGAAATAGGAAATGTACAGAGAAGCCTCAGGTTTTTAATTAATAATTTTAATTTTAATACACTTTCTAAATGCATTCATTACCTTTTTTATTGCTTTCTTATTTGCCTTAGTCACCTCAATTACTGAGGAACCAGCTCCATGCAAACCTCAGAAATATCCTTGTAGCAGCTTTTCATGACTGTTTGGCTTTTATTTGCAGATGTCTAAACAGATGTTGCAGAACAGTTTTTATAGGCATATATATAGCTTTACTTACTGTTTCTTTCTAGTTCTAGCTACTCATCCTAAAGGACACAGTCCTTGTAATATAAAGGTTGATGAGGGACTATTGAAATTTTTGTCTGGGTTCCCTCTGGCAGCATTTTCATTGTTGTTAAACTACCTGTTTTTCCACTATCCTTCCTTAAGAATACTTAATAAGGATTAATGCTATTTCATGACTTGATTTCACAATCAAGTACTGCCGGTGTTAATCTGCTTAGTTTCTGTTCAATTAAGTGACCATATGTTGCCTACTCTTGTTAACTGAAAGTCAAACGACTTTTCAATATAGTTTGAATCCATCAAGTGGAAAAGTGGCCTTGTATTACTTTTTTCTATACTCACTACTTTATTTTGTTTGCCGAGGTTTTGTTTTGGTTCATCTGGCATCTTCAAATCCATAGTGTTAAAGAACAAGCACAAACTCCTAAGCATGCTTTCCTTTTCATACAAAGGCATTGATCAAGTTTTAAATGTGTTTCTATGTCAAACTTGTCTTTTTTACATAGAAAACAAAGCAAAGAAAAATAATTTTGAAAATCCCCAGTGAATTAAAAAGAAAAAGATTCAAACTTTCTAAACAATTTAAAGTGACATCCTGTAATAACATGATATTTTACATAACATACTATAATTCTATGGATAAAACACTTCCAGCACCATATGCTTAAATTTTTTTTTGGTGTCCACTAAGATTTAAATAGCCTGTTTATTTTTTTTTTTCCACTTGAATATCCTTTAAATTATTTTTTAAAAGAAATATTTATGTTAGATAATTTATCATAATGTATGTTTGCAATTTACATACTGAAATATCCATCCATATGCCCTGAAATGTAGGTGCTATATATTTATACAGTGCATGTGTATAGCTAAATATATTTATAAGTGCTATAGCACAAACCACTAACTATTTGGTAGAAATTCACTTCTGACCATGGATCATGAGGTGAATACAGGCAGTGAATGCAGAAGGGACTGAACCTGCTTCTATGGTTTACATAACACAAATAATATTTAGTGCTGACAGATGGAATAGAGTGCTCAGGACTTGGTAATAAGGAACAAGAGCACAGCAGAAAAGAGAACACTGAGTGTAGAGGGCATAACTCTGCAACAGACACATAGTGTTTGGAAGATGAGCAGTATAACAAACTAATTATGTTTCAGTACAAACAGTGCCTGAGCAGGAGGAGTGCTTTGAGCAAGCTCTTGGTACAAGTGGCTCATAAAGCCCAACTTACATCACACTTTTTCAGTGAGTAATTCAGCACCCTGCCACAGAGCTGTTTATCTCTGATCATTTCTGTATGCACTTAGTGTACACATGCAGTCCCAGAAACACACACTCTATTCAAAACTGTGGATAATGAGGTATTTTTGCATTTATTCACATGCAATTAAAAATCCAGAGGTATTCACAGTTTGGAATGTAGATGCTTGTCACCTTTTTAACATTTAAAAAAGTGGAAATTCTAGATTTGTTTTTGTTAACTAATAGGAACAGAATTTGTTACAAATAGATGAAAATGAAACTGAAAAATTTAGATCAACTCCAAACATTAAGATGTTAGCAAAATAATACAATTGTCCTGCTTCTTTGTCTCCTCTTAGAATATTACAGAAAGTTTCAACTGATTGGAAATTACTTTTTTTTTGCCAGTCATTGTTTTATCTTCACAAATTAGAATAATTCCCTACCTTCTCTGGCCCTTGGATTTTTTTCACCAAGAAACTGCCCAATAAAGCTTCCTTTGAAGATTCACCTCAGATAGGCAAGAGCTGTCAACTCTCTTTAGCTTGAGGACAATTCTTTTTTTAATATTGCCTCTGTCTATGCCTTTGTTTGAGTTCACTTATACACACAGTAATTCTTCCCCTTTACTATTCATTATCTTCTGTCACGTAATGGTGTGTTAGCTTTTTCTAAATTTTTTTTCCCCCTTTCCACTGGTGTAAGAATTTATGTATCAGAAATAACTGCAGAAACCAGGGAATTGAAATTACCAAAATGTGGTTCATCTGATTGTAATTAAACAATTGAAAGAAAACACATTTGTAAATGACAATAAGGAAAAATGTCTCCAAACTGCAGGAACAGGATATATGAGTTACTAGAGATTTGGCATATTTCAACATGTACAGGAAGTTCTTTTTTCATAAAGAATAAAATTTACTTTGTGATGTACCTAATAGGAGGTTTTCTTAACCTGAACTTGGAACTGAATGAAAAATAGATTTTGAATTTCCGGTTCAAGAGACCTTTTTTTTTTTTTTTTTTTTTTACTGTCTGCAGACTACACAGAATCACTGCATTCAATTTTTGTCTGCTACTGTGTATATAATAGAATATGATTCAGCTCTGAACCTATAGTAACTTAGCAAACAAATTTAAATTGCCATATCTGTACACTTTTTTCCTGTGCACTGTGGTGTTCTTATACCCAAAATATGATGTAAAAATAGTAAAAGAGAACTAAAGAGAAGAAAAAATTACACTCTAGCAAATAATATATAATCTGTTCAGATTTCTTCTGAATTTTACTAGTGGCTAGAATGGGAGGGTATTGAGTCTTCCTCCCACTGAAAAGGAATAGGTTAAACTTTTATTACAAGACTACCTTTGTATTGTGACCATGAATCATGTTCAGAAAACTTTCTGGCTAGTTGTTTGTTCCAGGCTTGTATTAGGCACACATCTCAGTTAGGAGGCATTGAAACACAGCTGAAAGGCTGCGAAGAAATTGACTGTGTAAATTCTTGCATTAGGGCCACGATGGTATCCCTTGCTTTGGTGCCTGAAAATAAGTGAGAACTCACTGTAAGAAATAGCTGTAGGTCAGAAGGCTCTTGTGGAGTTGTACACATTTGATGTGCTCTCTATGTATTGTTTTGCCTTCATGTGAGACACATTGATGAAAAGATGGAAGAGACTGTATACCAACTGTATTCTTGAGAAATTTCTGTTTCTCTTGTCCTTGCCTGATAGCTTGTTACAGAAAAGTTTATTTTCAAACAGCTATTGCTATGTTGCCTTTAAGACCACAGATAGGTGACACTTTATTCAGGTGGTAGTACATTTTGTGTGCTAAAGTAATTAAAAGCAGACAGAAGCCATTTTTAAAACAAATAAATCCTACATCTAGCACCCTGTACTTCCCTCTGTGGGAAAAATTAAACGATGTATCCATGAGGAAATAGAGAAATTTAATGGTGCTATCTGCCAATGCAGTCCCTTTTCAGATTGCTCCCATTTCTCCCCATGAATTTCAGGGCTCCTCCAGCTGTGATTTTTCTGGTAAAGCTAACCAAGATAACTAGAATAACCCACTGTCTCTTAGGTTTTTGTAATAAAACATACGAGAATGGGGGCCATGCTGTTTAAAGCAAGTAAGGAGAAAAGAAAGTTAAAAGAAAAAAAATGCAAAAAATTCACACTGTGAATCTCACAGGATTCTTTGTTTAGTTGTTGAAATTTTGGTTTTGCTCAACAGTTTTAAATAGTTTCTTGATTTCCAGGCTTCAGAAGCACAGAGAATAGTCTGTAAGACTTCTTGCATTTTCTATGTGGGAAATAATTACTTGCATATACACCATTACCAGTGACCTCATATTTGTGGGTTGTCAGCATCTCTCCTAAGGACTGGATGACTTTACATCCAAATTTTTTGACTATCCTCCAGTCTGGAGTGTATTGACTTTTTTAAATGTGCGTATGTGTGACTAAGTAGGGTATCTGTTGACATGTGTGAATGTGATACTTACAGATTGCCATTCAACTCAGCAGGATTTAGCAGTTCTGGAAACAAATTATAACTGTTCATGCAGAGCACTCAGAAATTCAAATACCTCAAGAATATGAGCTACTGAAGGTTGGCGAGATTATGGTTTCAGAGTTGCTTAAAGCAAGAACTGTTAGAAATGTTGTAAAGGATGAGGGGATGAAAGGCACTCTCATAAGTTTGCAGACCACTCCAAGGTGGGCAGGAGTGTCAATCTGCTGGAGGGCAGGAAGGCTCTGCAGAGGGATCTGGACAGGCTGGATTGATCGGCTGAGGCCAATGGTATAAGTTCGACAAGGTGATGTGTTGGGTCCTGCACTTGGGTTACAATAACCCCAGGCAGTGCTGGAGGCTGGAGGTAGAGTGGCTGGGGAGCTGCACAGCAGAAAAGGACCTGGGGCTGCTGGTCAGCACTCACTGATCATGAGCCAGAGTGTGCCCAGGGGGACAAGAAGGCCTGGTCTGTATCAGGAATAGCATGGCTAGTAGGACCAGGGCAGTGATTGTCCCCCTGTACTGGGCACTGGTGAGGCCACAGCTCAGGTTCCTGTTCAGTTCTGAGCCCTCACCACGAGACAGACACTGAGGTGCTGGAGAGAGTCCAGAGAAGGGCAACAGAGCTGGGGATGGGTCTGGAGCACGAGTACAATGAGGAGCAGCTGAGGGAGCTGGGGGTGCTCAGCCTGGAGAAAAGGAGGCTCAGGAGTGACCTTATCACTGTCTACAACTACCTGAAAGGAAGCTATAGCAAGGTGGGGGTCAGTCTCTTCTCCCAAGTAGCAAGCAATAGGACAAGAAAAAATGGCCTTAAGTTGTGCCAGAGTTGGTTCAGACTGGATAGCAGGAAAAATGTCTTCACCAAAAGGGTTGTCAAGCAATGTAACAGACTGCCTAGGGAAGTGGTTTAGTCACCATTCCGGACATGTAGATGTGGCATTTGGAACATGGTTTTGTGGTGGACGTGGCAGTACTGGGGTAAAGGTTGAACTCAATGATCTTAAAGGTCTTTTCCAACATAAATGTTTCTATTATTCCTATGGTTCTTTGAGGCCTGTTTATGTTTTTGGTTTTGTTTTTTGCTTTTATTTTTTTTTTTTTTTTTCAGATACATATCATGTTTTTTAAAGACATCTCTACCTTGAAGTATACATCTCAACTGACTTGAAATACGAAGGCTGAGAAGCTTAAATCCAAAAAATAAGAACTAATAAGATGTTAAGTTGGGAAAAAGTCCTGAAATCCATTCTTGGTATGGTGTCTTGCCTATTTTTTTAGTAAGAAAAACATTCTGTTCATGGTTTTCTTTGTTTACATAGGAGAGGAGCATTGCCAAAGGAAATGCAGAGGATTTGTTTAGAAAAAAACCCACTAACTACTCATTTAATCAAGTGAATGATTTAATGCAGAATGGAATTATCTGGTGAAAGGTAAATGCATTGGAAATCACTGCCTGAAAGCTCAGTTTCCATTAAAATACATGTCAACGATACACCTAGAAACAAAAGAAACTAGAAACTGGTTTTGATGATATAAAAATGCTAGCTGAAAACATGGGCAGCATTTACCAACAAATCCCATACCATTTTCCCTCTTGCCTCCTGCTTATCTGTAGGGCTGGCCTCTCAGCTCTGCATAGTCACTGACTTCATCCAGAATCTCGAACAATGGGAAAGCAATGACAAATTCAGCCACTTACTGCAACTGCCAGAGTGGCAGCAGCAGAAGGAAAAGACAAAGCAAAGCAAAAAAAAAAAAAAAAAGAAAAAACCCCCCTAAGAGCAATGACATCTAAGAGCTATCTGACATAGTCTAGAGCCTGTGCTCTACTGGTTTGCCTGCCTGCCAGCATACTGATTGTAAGCTGGCACCCAGATGCTACAGTGATGGGCAATAAATAAATAACATTGTTTTGTTCACAATAAAGATGAGTCAGGATGCTCAAGAGACAGGGGATGATTCATATGCAGCCTTCAGAACTCCATCAGATGTAAACTATTTTGCTTGCCCTCAGGAATTCAGTAACTGAGACGGGGAAACAGATAGTTATTACTGTGTTACTGCTGCGCTTGGCTACTATTTACAATTGTTCCTTGTTCAAGGAAGTTGTTACTTATTCCTCAGGTGACTGTAGTGAGGATAGTATGAGAAGTTGCATGTACTAGGACGTGTGCCTGCTGGAATGAATCCTTCTACCACTACAAACTGTGGAAGTGAACGACACAAACAAGTGAACGGCAGTCCAGCTTCTCTTCCACTCCAAATGCCTTTCCGAGGAAATATCGCCATGCCTTTTCTCAGTCCTGAACTTCGTATTTGAATTCCTTTTACATAATTTTGTGCCTTTTTTTTTTTTAACTTCCTAGGGGGTGACAGAATGTCAAGGTCCCAAGCTACACTTATTCTTTTCATTGCAAGAGGTGTGCAAAGAAAAAATGTAGCTCAGTTTGAAGTTATAATTTCCTTTTAATTGATCTAATTTTCTTCACGGCAGCTACATTCACTGCTGCATCCTGTTCTTGCTGGGTACGGATGGAGCTTGTTCCTCTTGTGTTTTTTCTCTGTCATTCAGGTCTAACTCTAAACTTTTCAGCACATGAGAACACAAATCTAACAAAACCCCAAATGTTGTGTGAGAATGTTACAACTTGAGAATCAAAGGCATGAATTTAAGAATTACTTGTATGGTAGAAAAATTACCCAACTGGTTATTCTGTGAGGCAGCTAGAAAAGGGTTTCTCTGGAGAGGTGTCCTGGTTCTTTTTCCTCACCTGGGAGGATTTGAAGGCAAGGTTCTATAGGTTAAAAGAAAAATTTACATGGCCATACTGCATTGTTTAAAAGGTCTTATTTTTCTGCTTTTATTACAGCTTGGCATTTGTGATTAGAAGCAAATGACTAATTTGAGAAGACCAGTTCATGGATACAGTTGCTGTCTGGCACAGTCTTCTGTTCTGTGCAAACATTCTCAACCATGAACATCCAGCTTTGTGCAGCATGGGATCCAGATGGATGTTTTTGCTGAGTCTGGGATTTTATTTACAAATGCTTCCACTCAAAAAAAAAAAAAAAAAATCCCACATACAGTTAAGTAAAAAAATCCAAAAATGCTTTTGAATTTCATATATATTTAATACATGTACTAAAGGTAGAGATGCTGAACTTTCCTCCTAGTTCTTAACTTCATTTTAACCTTTTTTGTTCCTTCATTTTATTTGTCCTTTGAATATGGGTTTTGACTATGCTGTCTGACTAATTTTTTTCAGCTAATTTTTTCCCATGTTTCCTAATGAAAAGAGCCTCCTTCTGCTTCACTAGTTGCATTTGTGCATTAGAACAAAACAGTGCAGGAAGATTATTCTATCAGACAAAATTAATGCATATTTAAAGGACAGATTTCTCCAGTGCTCTGTAGGCTCCTGGAATAAATTTTATGATACAGCATACAGGAGACAAATGTAGCATCCTTTTGATGAAACTTTAGAAGATTTTTTTTATCTGTGCTTGGGATGATGCTCAGGATGGTGTGTCAGGAAACAAATGTAATTCCAGTTGCATACAAGTGAGTATTTACAGGAAAAAATTGTTTTGTGATATATACCAATGTATCCTATGCTTTGCCATCCAGTAGGCATAAATGATGGCTTAAAGTTTCTTTTGACTTCTTTTTAGATGCATTTAAATTTAACCTTTCTGTTATTTTACTTCATTGTTTTTTCTCATTTTTTCATTCTGCAGTTTGGAACAATTGTTTTCTTCATTGTCCATGAAAATATTTCAAAATATCTATGAGTATTTACTCTTCTTGAAGCAAGCATGTTGATCAAATTTTGTATAAAACATATATTCTACTTAAATATGAGGCAGATTACCAAGTGCAGAAATACAATATTTTAAAATAGAATATTTTCATAATCTCTGCTAGAAAAACTACATCTCAGCATTGGATATGCTGACATCTCCAGCAGCAAATCAGAATTAGATGTATCTATCTGGAATCCCTGAAAAGATCTGGAAATGTTGCCTAACTGCCAAATTGCACTAAGAACACTTTGAAATACATCAGTTATTGCTCATTATGAATAGCTGTTATTGCTCTAAGAGCATGAGCAGCTGTCCAGAAGACAGTCTCTTTGCCTGTCATAGCATGCGTGAAACTGAGAATCATTACACTTCCTGTGTCAGTATTGCTGTCTATACAAAAAACGTAGCAAAGTGCACCTGAGTAGGATGTAAGATTGTGGCTTGATATAAACTTGACTTGAAGACAGTCACACATTTAAAGCCCTTGAATGAGACCTAAAGACCTGACTTGTAATGTAAAACATTCTCAGGAAAGATTGTTTTGTCCAAAAGTTTAATTCTAACATGTACTGAATTTTTTAAAATCTTTTTCAAGTTGCATTTGATGCATGAATTGTTGACTGTCTTACAAGTGGCGTAGTATAACATTTTTTTGTGTATGCATGGGATGAAAAAAGAAATCAAATGCTGATTAGTGGCAAAGAAAATTAAAAAACTAATGATGTAGGAAATTATTTAAAAATTAATTATATGGAGGAGCTTGAAAGAGAAATAACTGGAGATTTGGTGGTCAGGAAAGGGGGAAGTGTTTGAGACAGAAACATAAAGAAGGAAATAGGGGCTAAAGTAACTTTACCTTTCATCTGGGCAATGGTCAGTCTGAAATGATGCACAGTGATCTAGAACTGGGGATTTTAAAGACTGTGCCATTTATTTTCTTCATCTCTTCCTTTTCTGCATGCATTTTATTCGAGTCTGATCAATTTTGTGTGTTGGCTCTTTTAGGAGAGATTCAATTACTGTTCACTAATGATATTTATGCAGGATGTATCCCCATGTTTCTGCCTGAAGTGTATATCCAAGGGTGTATTGAAGACACCCCGACATACCTCTCAAATTGTTTTGACTTAAAGTGATTGTTTCAGTTTTTCCTTTACAACTGGGAGTAGATTGAGCAAATCTAACTCAATGCTTATGTTTCAATTTTTGTCAGTGGCAAAATGGGACAAATGATTCTTGATACAAAGCAGAGTCTCCCTGGGCTGTAAGTTTATACAACAGCTATAAATATTACTCTTGCCAGGCCCAATTCATCCCAAGAGCGGTCACTTGATTTACAATTTTGAGTCTATGCTTGTGCTGAAGGACCTGGCTATGTCCTTTGTGGTCACTCTCCAGCATTTCCATCATCTTACAAACTCCTTAAAACAAACTTTCCCTTTGGAAAGCAGTGCCCATGCAGTGAGAAGTTAACTACCCATTGCCACAACAGTGCACATGAACGAGCACTTACCAAATCACAAGGCGGGTGCATGCTCAGTAATGCTCTGTAGGCTGTAAGACAATCACAAACTGTTTCTCCTATATTTGTTTGTTTCTCCTGTGTCTGCTCAACACAGAATTTTAAAATATTTGTACTTGCCAGTTCTTCACGGTTATTGAGTGTGCAAACTATGTGAATGGACTCAGCTGATATTAGATTTCTTTACACTGTGTTCCTTGTTCCTTTCCGGAATTCTGCAAGAGTAATGCACATGTTCTTAACTGTCTGCTGGCACTTCTTACTGAAACCTGCACAGGTCAAAAGATACATTCTGTGCTTGGTTGCCTGATCCAGCCTACTGACCTGTGTAAATAAAGGCAGCCTCTCCAAAAAGACAGATATGCTTATTTCTCAGTGAAGATTTGGAGTAAGTGGTCAGTACAGCCATTAAATGCCCATGCATGTTGACTTTTTAGGTACATATGAGAAACTTCTTGGTTTGATAATAGTTACTAGTGAGTGTCTTCCTAATTTAAATTTATTTGGATTTTGTTTTCCATTGATGTCTGATTGATCAGCTACAAAGTTGGTTGATATATCACATTATCTACAGCTTGTACTGCCTTTGGACTCCATTTGCACCTTAACAGACCACAACAGCATCACTAGTCCTTTGGGAATGTTGATGTGTCATGGCATTGCATTTAGATTTAGGAGCTGGGGAAGGATTCTGTATATCTGGAAGTAAATGACATATGATCTCTATCTTTTTTATTCTGTCTTCAAGGAAAGTGATGAACAAATGGTTGTACTTCACACAGAATGAGAGATGTTTTTGAGAAAATGGCTGGAGAAAGGTCAAATTTGTGACTAGTGTACATTGTGAAATGTACATTGTGAAACTAATGAAAAACTTATGAAAATCTTATGAAATTGGTTTCTACTGAGAAGAGAAAAAGCAGAATCTGGCCCATAGGGAGAGGCAGTAAGTATGGAATATGAACAGTACAATAGTTCTATTTACACAAAGACTTAGTAAAACAAGCTGTGTTATTTTAGCTGAGTCTGCCCGATTTACTATCCAAACACAATATTAATGATACATAATTGGCATCCAATCGGTACCACTTAAGAAGAATGTTGTTGTGCAATGTTGTGTTTTCAGAGCAGTTCCCTTTCACGGTGCTTTACCAGTAAGGTCTGTTACCCAGTGCTGCGAGACAGTGCGCGAGAGGGAGCAGCACTCCCAGATGTGCTTTCAGAAGATGTGGATAATCCTTTGCTATAATGACAAAATCATGGTGTTTCTGACTGTCTGTGTTCTGCTCCAGAGGCTGCTGCAGCCTTTGGTCTGAGATGGAGGCTTAGCCTGGGATTGCTCAGAGGCTTTGGCTTGCCGTAGTGTAGGATGCTCGCTCAGTCCCCATGGTGCCCCTTTGCCTTCTGCTGCAGTGTTCCCACACAGGATACTGAAGAGCTCCAAGGAGCCTGACTCTGGCAAATGCATCACAGTTCTGCAGGCACCACTAGAAAAGAGCTCAGAAGGCCTTGCTTTGCTCAGAAGCAAGTGGGAACAAATATGAACTATTAATACAAAATGCTTCATCCTCTGGCAGTAATTTGCTTCCATATTTCTTTGTTGTTTGTTTTGCAGTTGTATTTCTTAATTTTCTTCCTTCTCTTGTGACGGCATATTAATGGCATCCTTTAGGTTACTGTGGTATTCTCTGTGATATTTTGAATTTGTCAGTATGGTTTGCTTACATAATTATCTTAAAAACCCTCTTGTTCACTCAAATGGATGCAAGGAACAACCCTGACTCTGTGAAAGGGCTGCATGCTGTGCTCACTAAAACTCATGGGGCATCATTCCTATATTTTTTCTGATATAACTGGTTTCCAGAGGTTGGCTTTTAAAAGATGGAGGTTTGAAAAAAAAAAAAAAAAAGAACTGCTTGGTGGAGATAGACTGCAATTCTGCTCTTTATAGGTCAATAATTTGTTTTGAAGTATCTTGGAATTAACAAGCTCAGAACTAATTAGGTCATGACTGCGCTATCTCTAGGAAGCAGCTATTTGTGCAGAGTCACTATGGAGCCAGTGCACAGTGTGAAGGTCTAGACTGCTGCTCGTGATCCTTCTAAGCTCCATTTTCTTTCATTTTCTATTAACTGATACCAGAAATACATTTCAGGAGGATGCTGAACTGATTATTTTTTTTTGGTTTTGGACTTTCAAGAGTTACAGATGTTTTGATGTCTGCTCTCTTCCCTCCCATCCCCTGTATTTGGAGGTGTTTCTTTCAATATCAGCCACATTTGACAGTTGTTTCTTACACATTTCTGAAAGTACATATGTACAGCACTACAGTCACCAAGAAGAAATGTGGGGTTTCACTTGTGGTCAGAAAGAATTCTGAAGTTTGTAAAAAGCTTTTTTTTCCTGGACTTTTTTTTTTCCTAGACCATTGTATATCACTGGATTTCATAGCATGGCACAAATAATTTTGCTGATGCTTGTGATTTGCTCTCAGGCCACATCTCATGTAGGGAATGGTTTCCACAAAACCTAAGTGCTCTGAGGAACATAGGTGGAGTAATTTCCATTTTTCTTTTTAATCTTGGAACCAGACAACGTGAGCAGTCTTCCTCTGTGAGTGTACACTGTTGCAGGTTGGCTTAGATTCTGAGGCTGCTTCTAATTATATGTATCATGTCAGTGGGTAAAACTGAAAGAAATCATCTCCAGTATCCCAGCCTACACAGAGTCAAACCTTGCTGTTACTTTGAACTTCCTTTCTCTAAGAAGAGAGTTTCTACCTGTAAAAAAGTTCAAATGCCCTTTACAAGAAAACTTCTTACACAAAATACATATAACCAATGCACACTTCTATTTACTGTGATATAAATGTAGACAAATGAGTTGAAATCTTCAAGGGTACCTGTGAATTCTAGATGTAGAGAAAGTAGGTGATGAATGAGTTGAATTAGTGTGCATGTGCCACCTAAGCAAATAATAGGTCAATCACTGTCAGGAAAGCCATGAGTAGTATTAGAACAAAAAGCACTATCATATGCAGCAGTACATGTGTGTCTAGATCTTTACTTTTGGTGAAGCTGATATGAATATGGGAGATATTGAGAAGGATAATGTCATGTATGTATGCTGCTCTTTGCTTTTGTTTGTTTGTTTTATATAGGCCTGAGATATGCTCGGGAGTCCCAGTCAGTCCTTTTGTGCCACTGAGGTCTGGAAAGTTGACAGGTGCTCCCAACAGGGGACAATAGGTAGTTAACACAATAATAACAAAAATAATTTGCCCTAAACCACGTTTTTCCTCATCTCAGTCAGGGGTCTGTGGGTAAGGGAGAGGAATGCAGCCACTACTTCAAATCAGGCTGTAGACCACATTAAAGATTTGAGAGCTGCAAATGGCTCTTTCTTTTTTCTGCATTTTATCCTAAGCTATGTTCAGTGTTTCCCACAGCTGTGTGTTTGGGTGGCTTTTCCTCAGCAGTAATGCCATCAATATCAGCTGTGATTACTTGAAACAAAGTTGTTAAGTCTGCTGTGTTCTGAGACATGCCACAAAGCCATTCTGTTTTGTCAGCTCAGCGACTGATTATAGACCTATGGAGAAGTTGTAGGCAACACTTGAACAGTCTGAAGTAATGAAAATTGTATGATAAACTGTCTATTTCTAGTATTCAAGATACATCCATCTTATTTCCATGCTGAAGGCATAGTCCCTTGCATCAGCTGTGGCCAGCGAGCCTTGTGGGTGTGCACTACAAGGAAACCCACTGCGCAATCTGGTAAATTCACACACATTCTTATATTAAAGCAAATGTAATCTCTGCAGTGCTGCTTGAGTAATACTTTAAATTTGATAATACTTCAAATTAAGTGCCACTTTAATATCAAAAAACTTCTTCTGTTTTATATGAAAATTCACAGAAGTCTTTCCCGGAACCTTGAAATCAAAGAGGAAAATAATCATTAAAGCCTTCATTCCATATTGAGATTAATTCAACTCCTCCTTCTTTAAGTCTGAAATTAATTACACGTCTGGTTTCTGCTTTTTCAATGTGACGTGCTGCACTAACCTCACAGCTTGACAGTGAGTGTAGACTGTTCATTCTTGTGTAGTGTCACAAGCTGCTCTGTCAAAAATCTGTTCTTCCACTAGTAGAACTTTTTTCAACTTCTTAAATCACAATTATATCCTGAGATGTGACACTGAAAACTCCACTGCAAATATGTTTTTTTCATATCCTTGATCATTATACAACATATTTTACCCAGTTCAAAAGGGCAAAGAAGTTATTTTCCAAGCAGCTGGTGTCACTGCTGGGCTTGGACATCTGGATCTGGAGTTCTCTCCTGTTTGTGTGTCATCAGCATCCACCTTGGTCTGACTGTGGCCTGTTGCATGTATATTTGGTGGAAACATCAAATGGGTCAGGTAGATTATGTATTTTAAATACATGTGTTTATATACACTCAAGTAAGTACAACAAACACGTTATATGATGTAACATATATTGCAAATATTTCCAGTCTGTGTTTTCCTAAAGACATGCTGGAGTTTTCTGTGCAGCACCAATCTTTGAGAGAGCTCTCTATCTCCACACAGGCTGGAATAGAGAAGTGCTTTGTATCTGGAGCCATATACAAAAGTCTTTTTCTTACTAATTTTTTGCAATATTTAGAGATATTTTCCTGTGTTTATTACTAGAGAAAGGAATTACCTAGAAAGGAACATAATTTCTGAGCCTTGAAATTAATTGTCGGTTTTGGGAAAGTTTCCAGATAGATGGAAAAGACTTAATCACTAATGGAGAAGACTTTTTATGCCTGTGCAAAATACTGCCTTGCCTATTACTCTAATTCTTCCAGGTTATTCTCTGTACCTTTGCTCCTTTTGGTATCCAGAGACTTTTACACAGATACAGCCATTTTATTTGTGCTTGTGCATCATTGACTGTAGCACTGTTTGTAATTTCTGACCTGTATGCAAAAGGTTCCCCACCAGCAACATAAGGGTTTAGTTAATATACTGCATTTTATAGCTTTGTGAATTAAATAAAAATGTCCTGATAAAATGGGCTGTAAGCCTGGCAGGATACAGGTAACCTGTGTTTATGCACTGCCAAACACAAACATCTCTACTATGATTACATTAGTTCCTCTGGGCACTAAGTTAACATAAATATTTGATAATAGTAATAAAACTAAATTCATTATACTACAGGCACACTAGAAAGGTGGGTTTGAAATACTTTTGGCATTGATCCATTCTTTTGAACTGCTCCATAATGATATAAATGGGTTTATGCACTGAATAGTGTTAACTTATTTGTCCTGCTGGTTTTGGGTGCAAAAGGTGTATCAGGTGGCCACATGTGCCTACATTTAAGTGGGGTCATTACTATCTTAGCTAACTACAAAGGCTCTAGGTACCACTACACTTCTCTTTCTGGGTTAATCAGGGCTACCTACTGGGTGCATGGTGGACTGCATATTGCTAAAGGCTAAGTGAGAAATTCTCTGCAACTGGAACATGAAAAGATATGTTCTATCTCTATACTGTGAAATTCCAACTGCAGATAGTGTGGTCTAGAGGAATTATCACAGAGTCTCAAGAAACCACAGCTTCACTGCAATATTTTTTTATCTGTTCTGCTGTTTACCAAATGACTGCCAAGGAGTAGGAGGCTCTCATCTTGATTTTTCAGTGAAATGAAGAAAAGTAGTTTTGTGTACATCTTCCTGAACACTTTCTGAAACACTCCAGCTGTCATGATCATTTGTGACCTATTCAGCTTGCCTGAAATTCAGCTGCTAAATTGTTTGTCAACTGTATTCCCCGCATTCATTGTGTTCTGGTCTCCTAAATGAAACAGCTGTGAATGTATTTACTGCCTGAGAAAGCTGGACCAGTGATAGAAGTCTGCAGTTTTAGTCATTGCTCATCAGCTGACGTAAAAGCAAAACCAATGGGGAGCATGTGCTTACTCTCTCTCTAGTCTCTTAACTATGCCCATGTGTTGCCATTTAATTTGGATGGATCAGGGAAGTCAGCATTCAAGACTTTTGATAATTCAGGTCTCCGGGGAAATATTAAATCCCAAACATCATAAGGACAGATCAGTAAAGACTTCAGGAAATACAACTATATATTCATTGAAGTGGTGAAATAATTCAAAAAAGCAAAGAGTGAAATGCAGAAACAAGAACCACAAGTTATCTAGTGATGTCTGGTTTAAAAAAAATCTAAAATGTAATGTTCTCAAGCATCCTGAAATTCTGTTGCCTTAAGCAGGCCTTCCCATAGATCCTTGTATAAGTACAGTAAGGTTCCTTCTGAAACTTTAGTAACGACAGAGAAAATGTTCCTGGATTTGTGTTTATCTAGAGAATTCCATTTATTACCACAAACTCACAAATGTCTTTAGAATACTTTATTCCTGTGTTTGTTTTAGAAAACAGTTTCTAACTGCCAGCAATTATCTTAGAGCGTAACCAAAAGATGGCAGCTGTCCAATATTTTTTTTTACCAAGTAGACAAGAGACAGTTTATTTACTGTTTTATGAGTTCTACTGTGTTATTGGAAGGAAAAGATGCTATGGATCCTATTTCCTATTGGAAAGGAAGTGATCTAAATAATTTGAGAGATAAAAAGTACTTTGCTGTTTTTGTATAAATGTAAGAAAACAATGCAGAGAATAAACCATGAAGCACTTGTCAGACCAAGAAGAAAACTCTTTGTTTAAACATTTTCATGCTGGACAATTTCCAGATGGGACTTTATCCTATAGTGACAAAAAGACCCAACCAGACCCCCCAGAAACAACTCCGCTTCCCAAAACATGAGGAACTGGAGGGAGAACCAGAAAGACTGGCTGAGGCTTGTTTCCTTACCCTTTAACAGTGAACCCGCCATTATTTATAGTGTGTGATCTTAATATCTGTGTGCTACAACTTTCCTGGTGACATTCACAAGGGAAATGACCAGATTAATGAAAGGGTCTTCTTAGGCCTTCCCAAAGCCGCGTGAGGTCAGAGAAAAGGTTCCCAGTGACTCCATCTGTGTCTGAATCAGCTGCTGTCTGGTGGCATGCCAAAAGGACCTGAAATTGTGCAATGTAGTAATATGCACCTTATGCTGGGTTTGGATTATCAGTGCAGTCAGGGAGGTGATAACAAAACAGAAGCTACAAAGAGAGTTTGTGGGGGGAAGTGGGGAATTAACTATTTATTTGGCTTACAATGCTGACAAATTCCCAAACAACAAAACCTCAAATAACCAGACATTCAAACAAAGAAGCCTTTACCCCTACCCCAAGCATTTTCAAGGTCAAACACCTCACAAATCATAGTACATAACATCTTTCAAAACAGAAAATCCCTTAGGAAAAGTTTTCTCATAATCACAAATTTCCTTACAGGAGGTTGCTCAACAACTCTTAAGCAACATTTCCATTATGTGCAAAGCAAACACAAAAGCTTGTAGTGTTCCAGAGTGCACTCACTTGCTGCTGTAACTGGGTGAGGTTACTCCTTTGTAGGGTGAATATGAATTAGGAACACAGTCTTGGTGACTGATCTTCACACCTGTGATGTGGCATTATCACCTTATTAACCTTATTACCTTATCACTTTATAAATGTTTTTCAGATGTTTCAGCAGGACCAATGCCCTGATATTCAACGGGTGTGATACACCTCTACAGAAACGCTTTGGGTAGTTGAAGGCTGTCATGATCTGGGGCCATCATTTATTTTAAATTATGAAAATCCCACTAACATTTTCCTTTGACTTAGTGCTCATTTTTGGTAGCTCAAGGTTCCAGGCTGAAGTCAGCCATTGCACGATACGTGATTCACATACTTTGGTCTTCTGAAACAGAAGTAGTTTGTCCAAAGGAAGCAGGGTGAGTAGGACTTGCTTTTTCCTACCTAAGGTTTTAAGAGAAAACCTACAGGAGCAAAGGATCAAAAAGACTTCAATAGCTGAAATGTAGTGGAAAATTTGCCTGATTTTTAAAACCCTCATCTTTTCTTTGTGCCTTTTGACTTATGCTGATATTAGATAATTCTAATTATACAACTCTGAATTGCTACTGAATTTTATTTCAGAAGGGGAAAAATTAATTAATTCTGTTTAACCTATTGCAGAAATTTAGGTTCTTTTCTTCATGGTCCTTCTTCCCTCCTCTTTTTTTTTTTTAAGCAGCTAATATCTACAGCTGTGAAGACCCACCTTGTTTTGTTCACAGGCCTGCAGTTTCACAGTCCTCCTCTCAACTACAGTGGTGCAGTGAGTGTTGAGCCAAATTTACAAGCCAGAAGGGTTTGACATGAGTGGGAGCACCCCGAGAAGGCACCGTGCAACGTGACTCTAGAGGAGGCACACGAATTCCTCAACCTCTTTGTTAAATAAACAAAATTTGGATGTTTGTGGTCAGTTAAACATCTGCATTTCACTTCAAGCATTACGTGAACTTTGAAAATGCAATTTCTCTTGTTTTTATTAAATTCAATAGTTTGACAAAACTTGGCCGTCAAAAGTACTCTTAAAAGGAGTGACCAGTAAAGAATGGTGTCCTTTAGCATGTTGAAGAAAACAGATGGTTTGTGATAATTAATTTATATGTTAAAACTCAAGGTTTTTCTTTTTAAGAGAAAGCCGTATAGGAAGAGAATCAGTCTCATAGTTAACCTAAAGCTTAAAGATTGTTTAACTTTATTTTTTCAGGAGGAGTTTCAACATGAACATTCAGATTTTTTTCAAAAAAAGCAGAAGCATGAAATTATTTAGAAATTTAAATAACTTCTGAGGAAATCTGGACCATCACAGTGGTCTACACTAAGCCCCAACAGAATTAAAGAGGTATGTCAATTTTTCTTTAATACCTTTAACCAACTGTCTTTATTGGTGAACAATTTATTTCTCAAAATATACTATTTCAGACAATACAAGAAGAAAAAAAAAATGTCCTAGGACATGTGCTGAACAGGATTTATCCTCATGATGTCCCAATCTACTGCTCAGGTTTACCTGTGGGATGAAGACTCAGAGGGTAATTTCTTCTTGGAGTGATCAGGGCAGTGGTAATGCTCAAGCAACCAATATTTTGGATGATTTTCTAACAGATAAAGGTGATGTTTCCTATTTCACATGATCAAGGAGCAAAATGCTGTAACTCAAAAGCTGAGGAGAGGAAACTGAAAAAAGTTCATAGGCAGGAATTGACAAGAGTTCCCTGTGCTGAACATGTTACTTGTCACTGATCCAGGCAAACAGCGTTGGCCATAGCTGGCTCTTTTTTCTTGAGAAGGGTTCAGAGGATGCAGCCAGCACATTCCCACAAAACCCAGCCCTGCTGCCTTACATACTGAGGCCTGGCATGGGAACGGTCCTTGGATTGTCTGCAGGTCTTCTGCAACCACAGGATCACCACCTTTGGTACACAGGGGCAGGCACACGCAGGGTTATATTTTTCCTTGACTGTTTTCTGGCTCTGGCTTGCTGGCATTATTAAGTATGTCTGATTTATTTCTGTTTGAATGAAATGTTTTGTTTAATCTCAAATGATCTGTCTTAATTGGCTGAGTATGTGGAAACATTTCAGTTTGGGACAGACCCAAAACAATAACCACTAACTTCTGGGTTTTTTTTTCCTGTTGGCTACTGAACAAAACAAAACAAAAACTACCAAAAAACCAAACCAATCAATTATTTACATGGTTTCTGTTTTAATATCGGCTGCAGAGAAACTCAGTAGGATTATACTTCTATTTGAACTGAAAATCAACATGAAATTTGACTAAAATCAAAGCAGGCTCAGTGAAGCAGCCAGGATAAAAAGGAGAAGGTATTTGGATGTTTTAGGTGTATTTCTTTCTTTCTGACACACTTGAGTTCAAACTGAATTCATATTGGAAGCTCTTTAAAGTTGATATTATTTTGGGATTCACAGTTTCCTTTCATTGTGCATAGAAATAGAACCAGGTCAGTTCTGGATATTGAACCTAGTCTATTTTTAGGTGATGCACACACTCTGTTTCAGGATACTCTTCATTTGTCACTAAATAATGTGACCAGCAGATTTAGAGCGGGACATTATTACAGGTTTAAATTTATTAAAAGCCAGTGGTTTTTTGGACCAGGGCTTCATATTTTAAGTCAGCATGAGAGTTACAACTTCCAGCCAGTGTAAACTTCAGCATCCTCAACTGGGGCTTCTAGATTAGCTACATCTCTAGGGGAGGTAAAATAAAATGTAGAGAAAGGAGACAGAATGAAAGACAAACACTTTTTCATGCTTATCTTACAATAATAGGGAATAGGAATAGAAATAATGCTGTTAGAAACTGTCCAACAGAAATATGGTTTAGAGAGATGAATGAGAGTTTTGGCTGTGTTTTGTTTCAGAAAAGAGTCAGACATGGTGGAAAACCCATGTCACCTCCCCTGCAGAGCCAAGCAGAGGCTGAGGTTTTTTCTGCTCCGTACGGTGCATTTCCTTCAGAAGTGGTTGACTCTCAGATGGACAATAAGAATTAAAAAAAATCCATTCTTCTTTGTGCAAGCACAAATTAAATAATTGCAATTTGTTTTATCTGCTGTGGCATCAGAGAGATGGAAATAGCTCAGATGCTGGTTATGAATTCACTCACCCTCTCTTCTTTCCCCCCCTCTTCAAGCACTCTGCTATCTCAAGCTGCCATTTGATATGTAGACCACTGAATTAAATCCACACAACTACTGTTTTTTTGCATTGTAGTCACAGGATCAATGTTAAAGCAGCTGTCCAGTAAATACAGCTTTGACTAAGTGAAACATACCTGTCAAGTCCTTTTTTTTTTTTTTCCTTTTTTTTTTTTAACTGGGTGCTGCAAAGGCTACACTGAAAAACTTAACACTCTCAATTACACTTTGGAAGACTTCCCGTCAGACCCACTTACGTCTGTCTTCAAGTTCAACGTGTCAGATCACATTGAGGTTTTCCTAACAGCAAGGAGTCCTTGGAAGGTCATTGAAAGAAAACAAAACTAAATTATGTGGAAAACAGTGGGTAAGTCAGTAGTTGTACTTTCTGGAAAAGCTTTCGTAAAAAAGGGAAAAAAAGGAGAAATTAGTTGGCTAAAAGAATCCTATACTATAGAGAAATGAGATAGATGTCTTAGTGATTCTGATTTGGTGATTATATAGAAATGTTTGCAGGTACTGCTTGTGCCTGATTTGTCCCCCTTGCTGGACTCTGTGCTAATGCCCTGCCCTGACTGTGCTGATGGGTTTGCTAATCTGGGTTCAGAGCTGAAATTCCTACAACCTTTGGTTTCACAGCTATAACTCTAGTTGTGTATGCACTTCTTAGTCTGTAAATGATTGCATTGTTAGTGCATAAAACAGGAAACAGTATAAATTTCTATCTTCATAGTTTGTGTAAGTATCTGTTGTCTAAAACAGGAAATAGCTTAAAGAGCAATCAATGTAAATGATTACCTACGAATTTTAATTAAATTTTGATAGTTCAAGATTAAGCTGGACAGGGTGCTGGGCCATCTTGACTACACTGTGTTTTTGCCAATAAAGGTTGGATCAGATGATCCTTCAAATCACTTCCAGCCTGATATTCTATGATTGAAAAATTTTAACCATTGGTCTGAGTCATCACTTTCTGCTAAAATTCTGGACTCCATGGGCAGTAATCATATGTACAGACTTTGATGCACACTTGGCTAACAGATCTAACAGACACTTTGAAGCTGGAATTAGGAATTTAAAAAACACCCCAAAAAACTAGTCATACATGGACATGGATCAAAGTCTAAAACAGAAAATAATATGTGTCTCTCAAGTCTGGATTTCCATTAGTTTTTGGATTGGTGTTTTCTGGTGATTTGTTGTTGTTGGTTTTGTTTGTTTGTTTGTTTGTTTGTTTTTTTTTTTTTCAAAATAGATGTTGAAGAATCTACATTTTATTTCCCTAGTAATCTTAGACTGAACATAGCTGAGTTTATACAGAGCAGCCTTACATGTGGTTACAATAGAAAAAATTATTTTTTTTAAATTGGCAGTCTGGTTTTCAATACTTTGAATTATGAAAGTTCCTCTGATTTCTCTCAAAGAATGCTTTTGAAAGTGTAAATTATGCTGGATATTTCTTCTATCTTCTCTCAATGTTGACACTTTATATGACTTTTTCATGTTCTAAAATGTTCCATACTGACTAATAGCATATATACGGTTAATAGTGTTTGAAAGAAATAGCTCTAAAGTCAAAAGTTCTGTGGTTTCTGTTTTATTGTGAAGTGAAGATTTCTAAGCACTCTGTTCAGGGCTGCCTCTGAAAGAGTGCCCTGATTTCAGCACTCAGGGTGAAATGTGTGTTATGTCAGGTAGAATGTATGAGGGTGGTTTAAAGTGTTTAATTTTGTCTAATATTTTGCCTTGATTAGACTATAAAGTTACCTGGTTTTGTACTTAAAAACAGGTGTCAGTGGTGGCTGCTGGTTCAGGGATGGAGGCAGACTCATGGCAGGGGATAAGACAGTCAATGATATATAGAAAATAGAGGAAAGACAAAAAAAATTACTGGAGTGAAAAAAAAGGACAAGAAAGGCATTTGTTAAATTGTTAAAAGTTTGCTCATACATGAAAACCGCAGATAGAGATGAAGTGACAGAGGGAGCAAATACACAATCTGAATAAGAACGGCTCAGCTGGGCTGATATTGAGCCCTCTTCAGCTATGTTTCATTTTCCTTCATCTGTTAGCAGGCAACAGATATCATTTCATTTTACATGTGCTCAGAAAGCAGAGAAAGATTTATTTAAGGTCATCCAGGAATCCTACAGCAGAACAGAGAACTAAATCAGGAATTTCTGAGTTCCAGACCAGTACACTGACCATGGGACAGCTCATTTCCTCTCTGTAGGAGGCTCTGCTGCCAAATTGCATTAGAATAGAAATTGCAAAAGTCTCTCTTGTTTACATTTCTTTAAAACAAACCTTCATTAGGACTCGATTCAATACATCACAAATACATTATCAAGATTACCATGAAATGTTTGTAAATCTCTAAATCCTAGTGATAGGATTGGCTGGTGATGTAAATGAAAATTAGATCAAGATTCAGGAAAAAAAGCAAGTAAAAGTCATCTGAGGAGAAATGTAAGGCTATTTGCCGATGTAAAGACAAAGATTTGAAAAAACTCTGAGATGTGTTTCTGAATTGGGAAGAACTTGTTTGTGTGATTGAATATGTCAGAATAATTTTAAACCTCATTTATTATGAAACAGAATCTGCTTGTTTGAATATTGCGTCTTAACAAATCCCCTGAGGCTGTTTACATAAAAGCAAACAATCTGCCAATGTTAAAAATTTTACTCACTTCCTTCATTTCCCAGTTCTTTCTTTAGAAGAAAAAAAAAAGGAAAAAGAAAAAAACTTTTGTGCAATGTTCTTAAACTTACAGAGATTGTATTGTTTCAAGAGCCAAGCGTTGCCTAGCCGCTATCGTCCGCAAAGGATGTTGCTCAAGTCACATATGGAAAAAAACTCTGCCTTAAAACTGAACGACATAAAACTGTTTATGCTGACTATTACAGATCCTTACTGGATTTTAAGCATTGTTTAACACCTTGAGTACACTGTAGTGATGCTCTTAATTTTTAAAGTGACAGTGCATTCCTCATCTTAGTTTCAGGAAAAACAGCTCCTGGACATAAGTCAGGATATGGTTATGGTGACCGTACAGACACAGTCTGTCTTTGATCTTCTTTTTTTCCGAGGTAGTCATATACTGCAGTTATTATCAGATTAATTCCTGCTTTATTGCTCACTTTTAAATGAAGATTTTCTGAGCTGCACTAAATTGAGGTCTACATATTGCCAGCCTTATTCCTTCCCTGGCTTTTGCTCTAGTGATAGACATGCAGACTGGTCTGTGTTTTGCCTGTGGGTAAACAGCCATTCATTTATGTGACTGAGTACAATCCTGCTGAAGTCAATGGGTGTTCTGTCTGTGACTTCCAAGATTCTTGACTTTCAGCCTGTGACTCAAATGAGTATCAGAAAGTTCCCAGGGACAGCAGCTAAAGCCATGGTTTTGATTAAATTTGTCTTCAAAACTGGTGTTGCTGGTAATTCAGACACTCTGCTTACGTGACAAGACAGGTGAATGTGTTTTCTGGATGTCCAATGGCAATGTCCAATATATGTGTGTCCAAATGCAGGACTGTTCATGAATTGATTAAAATGAAAATAATACTCTTCATGTAAATAATTTACAAATTTTCTTCTTCAGATGTGTATATTATATAGCAGCCAAAATCTAGGAATAGAGAAACAGGTAAAAGTACTTCACCTTGGCCTTTCCTGCTATTTCATAGTCATGAAAATATGTCTTTTATAAAACAGATGTCTGAATTTGTCTTGCTTCCCAAAGGAACATTAAATGTTTGTTTACTGTCTATCAGGAAAATACAGACATAAAATTTTAGACATGCATACATTCCTTTTTACTCAACATTGGAACTTTCCTTTCCATTATAAATATTTATTAGGAAAATGAGAAATGCTGCTTCTAAGCACTTTAGGGCTAGAGAGTCTGAGTAGGGAAGAGTGAAGCTGCAATAAGGCTCCCACAATAGTCTTTATTGCCCCCCATGCCACGCCCCCAAAATAAATTCTGTGTACTTCCTGATATCTGTTACTTTTCAAGTAAACACCACACACTTCCCTTCTCTTCTATTAATGCATCCATTTGTTCTTCTCTTCACTCCCTCTTCTCTTTTCCTTGGCAATGATTTTCTTTTCTTGGCCAGGTTTTTGACTCCATATAATTTATTTCTTTTATATTTCAATAGAACATATCACATGGGAACAATATCCGAAAGCTGTTCTCAAAAATCCTTTAGGAAAAGCAGAATGATATATTGGGCCAAGAAATACACTGTTTTGTCTTCTGGCAGGTAAGTGGTGATTATTCTAGGTCAGCTGTTTTCTCTATTTCCTTATCAATAGTTTTGGTACGTGCACAATTTCTCTCTCTCAGACCTTCAACAAAGCATAAGAATTCTGAACATGCATCATTAATCTCCAAGACTAATATAGGCTCCATGTCAGAATACTATTTCTCAATTTTATCTATCATCTTGCTTTATATGAATCTTGCCAATAATTTACAGTGCTGTTGCATCTGTCAAGATGAGTGTTCTGCTGTTTTTAAAGGTGATAGTTCCAATATTTGATTGGAAATGGTATGCCTTTTTCGGTGGAAAAAAGTAAAACTCAACACTAAGTCCAGTCTCAATCCTTTTTTCTTTTATCAGATCTTTCCCTATATTGCTGACAAGATCAAAACAGGTGCTCATTGCAAAGACTAATTATCAACCAAGATGCTGATGTTGAAATTCATAGCCTGCTTTCAGTTGTGGCAGGAAATATCCCATACAAGGGTTCTGCTCTATGGCAGGAAAACCTGTAAAGCAGCACTGGCTCTAAACAGGTTGGGCTGGAAGATGGAAGTTGCAGTTTTGGTTGGCTAACAAAGTCTCTTCCCACCAGGGATCTCCCTTGTGCTCTTTAGCTCAGTGAGTTCCCAGACAATGTACTGCAATTTGAGTTCTCGGAATTTGGAATAGGAAGACTGTGGGCACATATTGCAAACCCTGTTTTGATAAATAGACAGAATTGATTTCCCTAAAATGGGCTGGTAAATTACTACCTGTTTTTCAAGTGTTTCAATGATTTCACTGCTTTACTACTATCAACTATGGTGAAAGCCAGGCCCTTGGTCTACTTGACCACTTTAGAAAATGAGACTGCTTTCAGTTTTTCTGGTAAGACTGGTTTGGAGATTTTGTGTCTTTTCCTTGATCCTGTGATGCTGATGGAGAACTGGAGATTCCCCTCAGGTATAGTAAAAGTGAAGTCCAGCTCATGCCTAATCTTTCAGAATTTTCTGGTGCACATCTTTCACGTAGATAGTGAATAGTCAGTTTAGATTATTTCCTCCTGAAGGAACTACATTAGTACATCAGGAATCTATCAGTGATTTCCACAGAAACTCACAAGAAATCCACATCATGAGACAGGCACTTTGAAGGTGATGTCTCAGTGGTTGTGTGTTTTTTTGGACTCTAAACCTTAATGGGAAAAGAGGCTCTGCTGGGGCTGTTATTAAAGATTTTAGTCACTCCTCTTTTTTTTTTTAAAAAAGAAATTTTCCTGATCAGAAGTAATTTCACAAAAGACAAATCTCTCACCAGCTCTCAGCAGAATTAGGTACCATTTATGGAGACAGAAAAATTAATGGAAGAATGTTCTACATTCCAAGAAAAGCTACAGTAGCTCTTACATTTACCATTTGTCTGATAATCCAAGAAACTATATAGGCTTCATAAAAAAGAAAAGAAAAGAACATTTTGCCTTTAGATGGGCAATCAATAAAAGACACATATTATTTTAAAGCAATAATTTGATTTCCATAAATTCAACCAGCCATTCTAGATCCAGTGGCAACACTGATTACCTCAGTAGGCAGGTGATGATGAGAACCCTTTATCATGGTTATTATAACCATTTTATTCATTGAAATAAGCATAGAGGTGGAATCAGGAAGCCTTTTAGGCCTCAATCTTTGATTGTTACTTTTATCCAGAGGAGAAAATTTTAAAGAAAAAAATAAATTTGGTAAAGATGAATAGGATGTCTAGTAGTAAACTGTATCAAAGAAATACTCAAATACAGGAATTTGTTAAATGGGAAGCACAGTATTTTTCTGAGGCTGTCTCAAAGAATATGTCTGAAGTGATCACAAGGAGGCAATCTGAACATTTATATACAGAAAAAATGGCTGAGTCAGATGCACTCTATGATATTTAATCAAAATTTGAGGGAATAGGATGAGATGTAGATTACTGCTGCTCAAACCTATTGGAATTACTCTTTTCCAAATTTAATCAGGCTCCCTGCTGAGAGAGTCACAACATCCGGACTGAGGTTCAAGTGCTTAGGATCATTGCAGTCTATGGATAGGATTTTTTGTGATGTATGAGAAAACAAGGGGCATGAACTATAAATGTCAGCTGTAACAGTGCCTTGTTGTAGAAAAATTAAGGCTGTGTTAGAATTTTAATTCCTTCCTGAGTGAATTACTCAGACAAATTCAGGCCCACTGGAAAAAGAAGGCAGAAATTCAATTTCTGATGCAGATATGCTCCTGTCAACATTATACACATGGGACAAATATATATTAGCAAGGATTTGAGCTCTCATCTTGAATTCAGCTATGATTTACACATTCTCCCAAAAGGTAACATACATCTTATGGACATATTAACAGCTCACAGATACTGACTCATTTCATCCATAGGTGACTCTGAATATACACAACTAATTATGGCCTCAGCAATTATGGCCTCTCTCCAGTTTTTTTTTTTTATTCTGTTGTTAATGTACCTCATCAAACATAAGGACAGACAACTTCAGCAAAACATTAAATATTACTTGCTGTAAATAGCTGATGAAAAATATCAGATCACAATGAATTTTGCCAAAGAATAGATTCTGGCAAGAAAGGGTACTATGCTCAGGACTCATACAAACCTCTGAGTCACTTAGGCCTATTTTTTTTACTACTGTAAATTGCTTATGACATAGGCTCCTCTGCCTGTGACATTTACTGTGGGTACTGGCCTTGCTGGGATATGTTGTTTTCACATTCAGATTGTGAAAAAATTGTTTTCAAAATGAAACATGGAAACTTGAGATTTGAAAACAGTAACATTTCCTGGCCTTTGGACACTGTCATGAAAGACACAGCAATTTCATGCAGCTGCAAGTTCCCCATTTGTATTTTTTTAATTTGGGTATGGAATTTTAAAAAGAATTATTGTTCATTGATCTGTTTAAAGTATGATGTTTTCATGGAATGTGCAGTCCCAAATTAACTAGTGACTTCATGGTGCAGTAAAAATAAAGAAAACATGATTTCATCCATTCTGATCAATCAATTCATCTAAAAAGTATATCTGTCAAGGAAAAATATTTGATGTAATGTACTTAACAAAAAAAACCCAAAAAAACCTAGCCAATTTCATCTCTTTCTTAATTTCTCCTTAGCCAGGTTTGATTTATTGTCAGTATTTCCTCAAAACCGACATTTGCCATTCCCATCCCTTAATCCTCACCCTTATTTAATTAATTCCAAACATGTGGTCATCTGTAATAGCAAGGTAGAGTAATCTAAATATTTCTAGATGTGAGGAAACAGGAATGCATTTTTCCTAAATAATTCCTCTGCCAGTCAGCTTTTATCAGACATAATGGAAGATCTTCAGAGGACCTCAGAAGAGAGTGCATCATTTGCTATGGAAGCTAAGAAATTATATAGGAAAGACTGATCCTCTTGAGCAATAAATCAAAGGGCTAGGATCCATTCAGAACGAAACATGGACACTCACTGTCAGTTTTTACTCCTCGAGTACAGCTCAAGCGCAGTAGGACCTGAAGCAGCAAGGGATCAGTGTTTGCCCTTTGCCTCCAAGGGC
This sequence comes from Xenops minutus, assembly GCA_035221455.1. Classification (NCBI taxonomy): domain Eukaryota; kingdom Metazoa; phylum Chordata; class Aves; order Passeriformes; family Furnariidae; genus Xenops; species Xenops minutus. The sequence continues at coordinate 28,971,057 of JAWWEE010000040.1, forward strand.
TAAGTAACTCTCAGAAGGAAATAAATCTGATCTTATGCTGGCAAATTAAGGTCAAAATGCAGAATCAAAGCTGTTACTTGGGATGTGATGAAATGTTCTCTTACAAATATCCTGATTGTTCATTACTTAGTCAAACTTCAACAGAAATGGTACTTCTCCAGAAGCTTTACAGACTCATCTGTGTTGAGCACTTTTCTAGCCCAAATCAGGCTACTCGGTGGCTGTCTTGTTTTCACTGCAGTGCTATGTAGTGCTATTATTATGGACTAATTTTGTACTTTTTTTTTTCCATTTTACTTCTGGAAGTAAAATGTTCTACTATTTTACTTCTGCTAATTAGACAGCTCTGCCTACTCCAGTTTCCCAAGCTAGAAAGTAGAAGTCTGATACATAATTTCTGGGTTTACTATTAACTAGCTATAACCCCAGGCAATCAGAATGTTAAAATGCTATTAATTGTTTGCTACTAATTAAAGATTAAAGAAAAAAAAATCCTCATGTTTGTACAACCTGTAGTGTTACTCATCAACCCACAAACTGCTGAAGAGTTATTAATTCTTTAAAACTCAGAAGTCAGCCTCCTCCTTCAGTGCTTGTGGTCTAATATCTGTATACAAATGCATGTGGCTGGCCTCTAAGAACCTTCATGACACTTTCTGTTTTCAGTATGTAAAGCCAAACTTTCTCATCAAGCACCAGTACCTGGAGAGTGTGGTTGCAAAACTGTAACTCACAGATGTTTTTTCTCTGTCCCTATACCTTTAGAGACACGTGGGCCCTTCTGAAACCTAAATTGTTGCATTTGAAATTTGCTTGGTCAGTCTGATCATGCAGAGGTTCGTTACTAAATCTGAACACCTTCTTCATCCTACAAATTCAACCCTCTGCCCTTCAGAAAACAAAGCCAAAGAAAATCAGCATGTTGACACATGCTAGATGAGAATTCCACTTTGCCCTCTTCCTCCATAATATGCTCCCAGACTTTGCTTGTCTGGTCCAAACATCTTGTTCTTCTGTCTTCTCTCCAGTGAAACTCCACTAATGCTGTGACTGGAAATATTGTTATCTTTCATTAGCCTGCTGTTTATCAAATCCTACTGTTTATCAGGAGCAACTGGCTTACTGAGATTTCACAGGTAATTCTTCTGCTTGGCTTAAGGCTGTATCAATACAGATTGTATTAATTTAGTAAGAGCTGAATAGTTACACACGGCTGCCTATCATACTGATATATTTTAATTAAGGATATAAACTTGTTTACCACTTTTCTTTAGCACAAATATTACTTGAGGTAAGCCAACACTGTGAAAATTACTTATAAAAAGAAATCAGATTATTCTTAATTAAATCTCTCCACAAAGAGACCTCTCCACATCATAAATGAGTGCTCTTTCTTTTCATTAAGGTGAATTTATTTCTTCATCAAAAAATTCTCCTCTGCCAGGAAACTCAAACACTTTCACTTAACTGAAAACCTTGAGGCTGGAGTTCCCGCTTCTGATTGTGGTTTGTTGTTGAGTCTGAAGTTCTTGCTTTGCTTTAAGGTAGTAGTGATTATAGCAAAAAAATAATGTTGTGAAAACATGAAGCTTTTTTCTAAAATTAGATCTGCTTGCCTATGCTGTTGCCTTATTCTAATCTCATTTAGTTTACTTTAGTGTATAATAAAAAATTATTTCTCTTCACTTTTAGATGATAAAGCTAACTTTTCACTATTTATCTGCAACAATTACATATTTCTGCATCCCTATCAATCCCTAGCTGTGGTGCCATGGCTCAGGGAGAGAACTGTTTATCTGAAATGTAATTGCTGGCTATTCTAGGGCTTCTTTTTCTGCTAATCAGCTGACATTTGCTTTGTTTGTAGCCCAAAGTCTCCTGATGTTACTTGAAATCTTCCTACTGTTTTTAATGGACTTTGTATTTGTATTTGATTATATACCTAAAGAATAACACTAAAGTATTTTTACTATATGAAAAATTATAAGAGAATCAGAGCTAAAAACACCAGAAAACCAAAATGAACCTGCCTACTTACCAGTATATACTAGGATAGGATAGGATAGAAAAGAATATTTCAATAGAATAGAACAGAATGGAATAGAATGTTTCAGTTGGAAGGGAGCTAAAATGATCATCCAGTCCAACTGCCTGGCCAGTTCAGGACTGACCAAGTTCAGTCACGTTATTAAGGACATTGTCCAAATGACTCATATCCTGACAGGCTTGGGCTATCAACCACTGCTCTAGGAAGCTTGTTCCAGGGTTTGACCTCTTGATAAAGAAATGCTTACTCTTCTTTTTTTGGGCAAATTTCATTGACAATTAGAAGCTCCTCTGGAAGATTTCATTACTTGTAGTGACCAGCATTTTTCACTATTGCAAAAGGGTTTGGAATATGCCACTAGATGGCCAACATTAAATAACAACATCCTGATTTCACTGACTTATTTTGTAATTGGAGGGATTATGCCAACATCTTTGATAAAAATGTGCAAAATACTACCTCACAGTTCAGTGAAAATTATCTTGGTAAGAACTTACACCAGTTAAAAAGTCTTATCTTGGGGTTCACATCTTTCTCTTTTCTTAAGGAAAGTAATGTTGCTGAAGTCTCTTTGACTAAAATTTGCAGAAAATACAGAGTTTTGCCAAGCAGGCACAGAAAGCTGTGTTGTGCACTGTTAGACAGGTGGGCAATAGTTACTTTGATAGAATCTTTCTTCCCATTATTAACATATAAATAATTCTTTCACCACTCCAAATTTGAATTTTGGAAGAAAGAGGATAAAATAATATAGCTAATGCTATAAAAATTTAAAGGTTACAATGGTGATTGATTCCAAGTTAATATTTTCCATCATTTTCATTGACTTTATAGGTATTTTTCAGCCTGACCTTGAACACTTCTAAGGATAGGGCAACCAAAACTTCTCTGGGCAACCTGTTCCAGTACCTCACTATTCTCACAGAAAAGAACTACCTCCTAATACCTAATTTAAACTTACTCTCTTTTAGTCTGAATCTATTCCCCCTTGTCCAACCACTATATGTTTTTGTAAAAGATTAGAAAGCTTTCACAATAAATGATAAAACTATTAACCCACAGAAATCCAACAGTTAGTCCCCCTTCATATTTGCAAATGCAGAAAGCTACTATGATAAAAAGATACTTTTGTTTTTGCTCTTAAATGCAGCTGTGGTCTGTTTCCTGATACTTTTGATAATCAGGACCAATTAATATCAACCTGGCTGTGATTTCGTAACAGAACTGGACTCTGGAAAAGCATGTACAATTTGTGAACAGGAGCATTGATTTTCACTTGGTCACAGCTTTGATTATCCCATCAGTATCTACTCACAAGAAACAAAAGATTACATTTGTAATTTCTTCTTTATCAGTTTCAAATGTCTTTTTATTCTTGGAATAGATGCATCTGAAAATGAAAGCATCATCTTCCATCTTAATTTCCTTAAAGGAATGCCTGTTAGGGCCCTGCATTGCATATTGGAAGATGACACTCGACATGAGGTGCTTTTTATGTTTTCTGGGGAGAAGATTGCTTCAACCTCTTATGTCTATTGATTTATGTAGGTTGTAAACGCTTCAGGAGCAGAGTCAGTCCTGTGACTGAATCACCCTGACTATGCCCTGGCTGTGAAATGAGAACATCATAATGCTGACAAGCTTTTTCCTGTTATCTGCATCCCAAAGCCCTTCAGCTTCTCTGCAGTGGCCATGAATAATGAACTTCAGGAGTATTACACAGGCTGCAATAAGCAAACACTTCACATCGCTTCACATGCAGGTAGGTGTAGGCATAATCACAGCTCCCAAGGAGCTGTATGGCCCTTGTGTGACCTTCAGATGTGCCTCTGCAGGTGAAGCTGCTAAAACCTCAGTGAAAGTGTTGCAGGAACTGAACCCTCCTCACAAAAATTATTAGATTTTCCTTCCACCCTTCAGCCACAGTTAACAGGCTACAAAAATGCTGTAGAATTCCCTCTTTGAAAAAAAAGCATAAAATCATAAAGGAGTATTTTAAATGTAATTTACCCCTGTTCTTAACTTCTGAATTAGAAGTCTTCTGGATTAATAGCAAATTTGATGAGTTACTGTAACCAATAACATCACCCTTTACTATATTATTTAAATTAAAAGTTGTTCCATTTAACAGCAGTTCACCATTCTTTTGAGCCACAACTAAAATACACAGACCTCACCTCCCAAACAAAGGCATTCAGAATCACAAGCTCAAAATGAGAACTGAAGAATGTCTCTTTAAAACAGCCAATTGTAACTAGTGTATTTATTGATTGGTGTTTTAATTCTGTAACTATTTCCTGAAGTATTGAGAAAATAAGATTTTTTTAATACGACATGACTACTAGAACTAGTAATGAACTCAGTGAGCTATGGGTCATTGATTTTAAATAAATTATTTCTTTAAAGACCTTGTGGGAACTCTGCAACCAACAGAGCAATACAACCCTTTAACTTCAAAACAGTCTTTAGAAGTGTTTAGTCTATCAAACCACCATATATTAAATCCTTAAACGTGTTACCAGTAAAGAAACCAAATAAATAATACCATATAACTTGGAAGCATACAGCACGCATACCCTTAATGAGTTTAATCCATATAATGGACTTATTTTGCCCATTATGTCACACAGTATAAATATAATAGGTTAGGACAATTTGAAGGAAATTATTTCTTTATTTAATTTGACCTGAGGAGAATGATTGAAAAGAATACTTGATGAAAGATTTATTTTGACTTGGCTTTTCAGTGTCTCCGTTCCAGAGAACAGAAGAAGAGGAAAGGAATAAATACGGCTCAGCATTTAGTATCATTTTGTAGGTATTTTGTTCTTATGTGTTCAAATATTAAAGAGGTGAGTCATAAAAGAGAACATTTTGTCCCATATATTTAAAATGAAAGAAAATGATACTGTTATTGCTATGTGTAGAACTGTACTTCCACTCTTGATTAAGCCCACTCACTCCAGATTGCCCCATCCTGAACAGGCAAGATTTGGTCAGTAATGGTGATATGTTCTTCCTCTGTCCATTCAAAAATTTGGGTCTATGCTAGCACAAAAAATGGATACCTTATATAATCATAAAGAAGCCAACCCTTGATTCTGAAATATTACATGGAACTTTAAAAACTATGTTTAATCTGCTATTCATCACTCAGACAAATGGGTACAGAACTACTACATGAAGCCTCCTATAAATTCTTGAAGGGAATGCTTTCAAATTGCTTGGTTCATAGGAAGAATATCATCAGTGACACATCTGCCATATAATCACATTGCTATTATTCTATTTCTCTTCCCTCATTTCTAAGGGGTATACTTGCACAAAGAAATGCATAAAACTGCACATCAGAAAGAACCAAACTACACACAGAAGGTTCCTAAGACCTTCCATGTATGCCTTGCAGTGGCAGAGTAGGAAAAAAAGGTATCAATAAAATACCAGATATACACAAGGTTTACAAATGAAGAAGAAAGGGGAATTATTGTCCTGCAGCTCTTTCTGCTATAGTTAGTCACTGTTTGAAGCAATCAGATAGAGTAACAGTATGTGATTAAGATGAAAGTGTATCTCTAAGCAGAAATAAATGCAAATCAATAAACTGATGTAATGAAAGGTTTCAATAGCCACTTCTTATATTTAGAATTGGGTGGCATGATCCATTAGTGAATCATTTGACCAATAAGCAGCATCTTAATTTTTATGTTTATGTAAATGTTACTCAGAACAATGTGAATAAGACAGTAAAGAATCAAATGTGTTGTTGTATTGCATATCCTGGCATATTGAAAATATTCTGGCTTAGACTGGAAACTTCTGGGTTTAGTAATTTTTTTTCCACTTGGAAGTTTTGTCTGTATTTCTGATAGCTGGACAATGTATGCTTGAGCTCTCTCCTCCTCTGCTAGCAGTCCAGGATGACTCAGTCAAATTCAGCTGTTTCAGCAGTTTAGCTGATGATTTTGGTCTGCCTATCAAGGAATTGCTTTGCAGGTCTGATGGTATCTCAGAAACAATCTATTTGTTTGCTATCAATAGTACTATCAGCCATTTTCCTTGGCTGATGGCCAAATTCCTTGGCTAAAGGAATGCCTCTGAATGGACTTGGATTCTTCTTGTGAGAACAAGATCACAGAATCACAGAACATGCTGAGTTGGAAGGGATCCACAAGGATCACCGAGCCTGACTCCTGGCCCTGCACAGGACCAACCCCAAGAGTCACACCATGTACCTGAAAGAATTCTCCAAATGCTTCTGGAACTCTGCCAGGCTTGGTGTGTGACCACTTCCCCGAGGAGCCTGTTCAGTGCCCAACCACTCTCTGGGTGAAAAACCTTTTTCTAACATTCAACCAAAACCTCCCCTGACACAACTTCAGGCCATTCCCTCAGATTCTGTCATTAGTCACGACAGAGAAGAGATCAGCTAAAACAGAAAATCTCTCTTTGCTCTTTCTAGTGAAAAGAACTAGAATGCAAATATGAATGTCACAAATTATAGCAAACCCTTGTGCCTCCCTCGGCCCACTGCCCCCTCCACCCCCCGCCCCCACTTCACCAGGGAAATTGAGAATATTTCCCCTTTGTTTTTTCTACAGCAATTTGCTAGGAGTCATATCTTATTATCAAGAAACAAAGAATTAACTTCCTTGCTGGCAGGGATATTTAGAAAATAAAACACCATTATCCACAGCTGTACTTCCAGTAAGACCAAACAGTCCGTTTTTAGATATCAGCAGGTGGAGATCTCAGAAGTAGGATGCATGTTTATTGTTATGCTTACTGATGACCTTTCTTGGTTTTACTTCTCTCTGACAGTGAATGCCTACTGGCATGTGGGTGTTTTTAACCTCCTGAACTGATCTGTGGCTTGTTGCAAAACACCATTAATTTATATTTAACTACCTAGGAATTTCCTCCTTTAACTGCATTGGCCAGTGTCCTGATTGAGGCAACTCATGACACAATTTGTGACCATTTAACAAACTACTTCATGGTGAGGTATGAAGGTCAGAGTGGTGGTTATTGGAATGACAAAGCTGTGGATGAGTTGTCTGCATTCTGCTGAACCACACTTTTTTTTAATGTGAAGTGTTTCAACATATTTTAATATGTATATTTTGAATATGACAGGATACAGCAAGTATTTTATCCATTCTCTTCAAGAATCAAGCAAACCCACGATCCTGAGACCAGATTTTTAAGGAGATACATTGCAACTTCCACTACTTTCTGCAAGTACCTACATTGCCTAACCACACACCAATATACTAGTGCATGTGTTCTTACAAAATATATTTCCCAGCTTGGGCAGAAACTTACTGTTTTGTCTTAACACTATCAAGCCATGACCTTGAGGGGACACAACAGTCACATGATGCTTTTAAGCAAGCTTTATTTGCTAAGCTTATATGAGCCTTCAAAAGCTTAAGAATTTGTGAGATCCTTTATTATGCACTTACTGCCATTTTACTATGTACATAATCACCTTCCACATTACTGACCTAATTTTCTGATTACATTTTCCACACACAAGGTGGAAAAATTTTTTGCTTTTCTAAAGCAAAATTAGCCCTTATCAGTCTTAACTGTTTAAAGAAATGAAATTTCAAATTATCCTTCACTTATATGTGATTTAGAATTGCAGTCTCTTTGGAAATCTGCTGTAAAACCAAGTTAACAACCTCAAAAAAGACATGGAAATAATTCCTCTTTTCATAATGAGAATACTAAATAACACTGCTAAAAATACAAGAAGTTGTAATGCTTAAAGAGTGACTCAGACTTTCCAAGACTATAATTTTTCATTTCCATATTTCTGCTGTTTGCCTATTGCTAGCTTCAGAACAGAGCAAGCCTCTGCCCAGCCTCTCAGCATTGGTTATTGACCTCTTGAAACTCATCATTTGCATTTTTTTGTTTTGTTAGCCATACAATATTTAGAATGACACGTATGCATCAAAAAAATGTACAATTTTGTCTGATGTAAATCCCACCTACTCTAAATCTCCTTTCATACCTTCACCTTGATATCTGCTTTTTCATTTGAATAGCTCATTTATCTTGTATAGTTGGATCTTTGATAGAAGTCGCTCTTTGGGGGTTCCAGGAATAACACAAATTCCAGAAGAGAAGGAAGTCCTGAAACACTTCTAATTTTGAAGAAACGGATGACAGTAACTCTAACCCTTCATGGGAATGGGCACTGTAGGACTCACTGTCAACGTCTGTGACCTCAGAAGTCTTTTTTGTCTCAAATATGGGCTGAACAATGTGGCATTTAACTGAAAGATTTTCACTGACAGTTTTATTTGACTGAGGTGCCCCAAATCTGATCCTATATTAATAATTTCTACCTATAGTTATTTTGATTTACTACTTTTGTCTCCTAAATATAAAGAGTTTTACATCACTGGTATTTCACTAAACAGAAAGATGACACTTACTGTTGTTATGTACAAAGAAGAAAAGGTTTCCAATGTTTTGCAGCAAGAACTGTGAATATAATAGAAGTATATAGTAATTGTCACCAAAGAAAGAAATTTAAAAGTAGATGAAAAAGGAGGACGAGATACTGTTTTTATTTGCATTCTACCAGCTTTGAGGTTGCTACCGAAATGTCTACCTGTTCATTTACAGCAAGGTTGTTTGGACCTGGTCTTTAGTGAAAAATTAGTACAGCACTTGAATATGTTTCTGGATTAGCAACAGGAGGCTTCGAGGATTTGATTACTGTATGCTTCACTTACCAACCAGTAACATGCTTCCTCATCCAGAAGTACTTTTTATATTTTCCTCCCACTGTTTGGAGTTGGCAACCAACGAGTGGATTGCAATTGCCACAGCCTATGAGACGTCTTTTTACTTCTGTATCTTTTTATCTCTGTATATGTTAAACTATTGCTGCTGAATTTAAATCCATTGAATGTGAGCAGGGATTGCTGATTACTTCATTCAAGTTGAAATTTGTGGCAAAAAAGATTATTTATTTTCCTGATTCTTGGAGTATCCAGGAGTCCAGGGTTTTGCAACAAACAGAAGCTCCTAACACATTAAGAAGTCCTGAAGTCAGTGAGTTTAGCCAGTGGCACCACCTCAGTTCTTCAGTCTTTTGAATCTTTGAACCACCAGAGTGACAGGCTCTAAGAAATACTCACACGTCACTGCTGCACCTGCAGCCTTTGTTTTCAGCCATGTCAGGATCTCAATCAAAGCCAGCTCCATAATGGCTGATTGGCAAACTTTGTGAGAGGAAGAGCCACTGCCCAGATGAAGACAATATTGATGCCTCCTCTCCCCTTCCACAGCTCCTGCTCAGGTGTGTGACCTGTGAAAAGACTGTTTCACCCCTGAGAAAGCAGTGGCTCCCCAGCCAGGACGTGCAGCAGAGGCTGTGATGGGACAATATTGGTCACTCCTGTTTTCATTACTAATAGGAAATGAAAGGAGCTGACCATTGGTCAGTACGAAAAACTTAGTTCTGCTCGTGTCATTGGAGGTTTTCACCCCTCCACCTTCTGAAATCACCATGCTAATTAGCCAAAACCCTACAAAATCATCCCATTCCATAGAAGCCACTATTTCAGTTATTTTTGTATCAGAGGCACGAAAACATGTACAGGGCTGAGCTCCAGACATATTTGTCCTGCTTATGCTGATGCTTAACATGCTGCTGCATTGCTCACTTTGTGCCCTTTGAACTGCACAGGTGCAGGAGCACTCTTTGATGCCTCTTGTCTGAGAAGAGAGATGAAAGTTTTTGTATTTACTTTCTTAACACTATTTCTTCCTTTTTTTCTCCACCTCCACAGCAACTGAAATGCTACTCTCCCTACTTTTGGCAGACCACTGCTTTACTCAGGATACACTCTACAAGCCAGCCTTTCCCTTCCTTACTTTAACAACATTTTTACAAGCACACTGAAACAGCTGTCTTGAGGTTTTTCTGTTCTTTTTCTCGATTGACCTGATAATGGTGTTTTAGCTTTAACCTCCCAGATTGCAGGGTTTTCATTGCTTCTTTTCAAATAGAATTGTCCTCCTTTTCAGGAGGGATGGGTGAAGAAATCTGGCTAGGAAAGAAAGGTATGGAGCAAGCTGTTTGTAGTTTGACATCTCCATCTCCATTTATTTCTGGGCAGGGAAACACAAACTATTTCCCCCTGAACTTTAATGGGCAATAATGTATTTTGAGATTTTTTAATGTTTTATTGTTGTCTTAAAAAAGAACTTATGGGTATTTATAGGTCTCAATCATACCAAATTGACCATTTTTGCTCATTGTATGATAAAATACCAAAATCTGATAAGCATTTTTAGGAAGAAGGTCATCGTGTGGTGCTCTTAACTGTCTGTACAAGTCACTTGAAATACTATTTGAAAGAATGGATTCATCTGGTCTGTATTTCCTCACTGGTGAATTAGGGAGAGGCAAATTGTACCCATAGTATTCAAGATATGAAGGTAAGCAAAACCTGTAATATGTTTGAGAATTTTAAGTTTTAAATAATTGTCTTATGGCACCAGGAATAGTACAATTCAAGGCTCTGTCCCAATGAAAAAAACGTAAGTTCTGCATCATTGTTGCCCATGACAAATTGTGCAATATTTTACAGTTTGATTTTATAATTTGACCTTGATTTTATATTTTGGCTTATTTTTATAGAAAAATTCTTAATAAAAATTCCCATTCAGGCCCATTTGGTAGTCCCAGACATTGATGGATGAAAGAACTTATAAGTTATTTATAACTGTAAGTTGTAACAGCATGAGTACATGATGGGAAAGGAAGAACTTTTAAATCTCCAGCCTTATCCACAGTATCATTAATAATGCCTCATCTGGATGCGTTCTCATTGCATTTCTCCACTGGAGAAATGGTCCAAGGAATGCTGTTAGCTCTACAAGACCTGGTAGGTGCAAGGGGTGTTTGTCTAGTGATGTGCTCAACCATATCCCTTGCAGTGTTCCTGGGGGCGACCCGTTCCCTGCGTATTGGTAAAGAGGGTAGTTGGGAAGAAGCACATGGAAAGTGAAGAACAGATGAGGCTGCGGCTGGGGACAGATGTGGCCCCTTGGCTGCCCCATGAGTTGCTACTGCCATGACCGCAGCATGACGGGCACGAACTCGCCCTGCCTGGCTGTCGTGGCCCTGTCGCCGTGATGTGACACGGCAGCGTGGCTTTCCTTGCCGGAGACACCTCTGCCCCCCGGCACAGCAAGGGGAAGTGCGCGCTGTCCGCAGCGCTCCGCGGCGGGGCAGGCTGAGCGCAGGGGCTCCGGCTCGGGCAGGACAGCGCCCGGCCGGGCACGGCGGCAGCGCGGGCAGGTGCGAGGGGCGTGTGTCCCCCGGCCCGCGTGGGGACAGCGACACGGGCCGGGGCGGCGGCCGGGAGGGGCGGCGGAGGGAGGGAGGGACGGAGGGACGGCAGGCGGCGCCGGGCGGCGGGAGCGCCGGGAGCGGCGGAGCATCGCAGCGAGCCGGAGCGCCTCGGGGGAGCCGAGCTGAGCGGAGCGGAGCGGAGCGGAGCCGGCACCGGAGCCGGCACCGGGGTAGGGAGGGGGCGGCGGGGCACTTGTGACGGGCGAGGCGGGCCCGCCCCGCCCCTGGCCGCGGCAGCGCTTAAGGGGCGGCAGGGCGGCTGCTGCCAGCGCCCGCGGACGGGGTCGGAGCGGCGGTGCGGTGCGGTGCGGTGCGGTGCGGTGCGGTGCGGTGCGGTGCGGTGCGGTGCGGTGCGGTGCGGTGCGGTGCGGTGGTGCCCGCAGCCCTCGGGCGGGGCCATCCCCGCACTGCACAGCGGGCCGGGCTCGGCCCCCCCGCAGCACGACCCGCCCAGTGCCCGAGCAGCGCCCCGGCCCATCCCATCCCACCCCCTGCCCGCTCGCCCGGCCGTGCCGGCGGTGACCCGAGCTGCGGCGGGCGCTGCCGCCTCACAGACGTGTCCCTTCTGCAGAAGCGCGGAGTTTTGAGCAGCCTGGCAACGCCGAGCTCCCCCCGGGAACGGCAGAGGGCGCGCGGAGATATCCAGAGGTGTCCGTGTCCCGCGGGATCAGTGTCACCCACCGCCCATCACCTGCACCGCGGCTCCGGGCCGAGGGCCTTTCCCCACGAGGCTTCGAAGGAAGGCAATCTGGAGGCAGAGCCTGACACCACGGTGTTGGCAGACAGGACTTGCTCTAACTCCGAGGCCCCCCTAAGGTTGTTCTCTTCGGGCAAACTCGTCATAAAGCTGTTTGTCCCATAATTCAGAGAGCCCGACACTCTTTGCATGGAGCTTGTGGATTATCTGCCTTACTGAAAACGGGTTGTTAGAAGGCAGTACTTTTCTTCTGAAATGGGGGAACGGGCTCATCAGGCACTGAGTGAAGCTGTAGAGTATTAAAAGAGTCTCCACTACTGCAGTCATACATCCTCTGTCACAGACCAGGACTGGAGAAGGGATATCTGGATTTTTTTCCACTTTGTACTGGTATCCAGCATAATATTGAGAATATTTAGTCTTGTTCAGTATATCAAACTGTCTTCTTGAATAATCAGAAGATGGAAGCTCTCAGATGAATATTAAACTATTTTCTCTATGTACGGTCACTGATAAGCACTGTCATATGAAAAGATTTAAATATTTGAGATCCGAAGATTTCTGCAAAGTGAGAGCAAACAGAAAGCCTATGTATCCAAACACCATGAGTATCAAAGTAATCCAGCAGGAAGCAAGCATTACAAACTATTTATTTTAAACTGCACACACTGGAGGAGACTGATCACAATATGTAAACAAAACACCAGTTCTGAGAATTAGGTATGAAAAAGAATAGGTGAGTGAAGAGAGCTCCATCCTCCCCACCACTGAAGCATGAAGATACAAGATTCATTTCAGTATGAGATGTTCCGCTGCAGAAAACTAACACATGGGTAAAGTAGAGTAGAGCAAAAGTGTAGCAAAGTTTAAGGATAAATGCTTTGATTCTACTGACATAAGATATACCAACAATAGGAAGACGCTAAATTGAGAGGAGTAATTGTTGTTGCACGTGCCTCAGATTTCTCCATCAAATCAGAATTTTCCCATTTCTTGAATCTATCTTGAAACAGTAATCAGGGTACAGCAAGTTATCTCCTTCCTAGTCAACTTAAACAGTTGTCATTGATGAAGTAAATGTGCACTACATGATTAAACATAGGCAAATACCCACTGTTTCAGATGTGTTGTTTCACTAGTTTATTATTTACAAAATTACTTGCTCTAAAAATAAACAGGAGCACTAAGCATCAGGAAAGTCAAAGGTTCAGTATTCTCTCTTCAAGCACAAAGCTTTGTTGTAGACCACTTCAAAGCAAATATAAAAAGATGACTCAATTCTTTTTTAAAAATGTATGTATTTTAAGTATTTTTAAAAGTCAACATTTTCTTAAAATATACATATTTTCAAAACAATAAAATTACTCAACCTTCCCTGTGTTCTTCATGAGAATGGAACACCAGCTCTTCTATAGTAAACACTGAAGGTCTATCTCTCCCTAAAGATTGACTGTTTAGGGCAATTTAAAACTGACAATGTTTAGTTAGATTTGCAGTTGCTCCAGTAGCTCCTGTCAGTACCATGGACAAAATCCAGTGTCCACTGAGCCATTTTTTTCCCAAATTTTCAACCAAAACAAAAAGTGAACTTCCAAACATGAATCTGATGATTCAGGCCAGACAGCTGAACACCTTTTTATACTTAGCAAGCACTGAAGCTCTAAAGGTACTAGGCACAAGTCTAATTTTCAAATGCAAGATGTGTTAGCTGTGCAGGAGCAAAGGACAATAAGTAGGGGGTTTTAAAGCAGTTCTAGTGTTCATATTACCTGAATGTCTGAGCAATAAGCTGCGGTCATTCAACCTGATTCTATCCATACGGCATCAGTTTGAGTTTTTGGAGGAGCAAATATAACACTGTGTATCAAAGCAAGGGGTATATTTCTAACACAAAGAAATATAAGTGCATCAGAAAATTCAGAAACCATGGAAATAGTATGTTTGCTAGAACTTTTAGACGTAGAAGAGTGGAGACAGGCACAAGGATGAAACAAAGAAGAAGAATTATGGAAGCTATTTAAAGGAGCAGAACAGCAAAAAATCCCCATAAACATGAAAAATAAGTTTAAAAAAAAGAGAAAAGGGTGAGAACTGAAACAAGGACACAGAGATGTTGTACTTCCTCCACCCTTGTAGATACTCAAAACCCAACTGGTCAGAAAGCCCTGAGGAATCTGAACTAACTTTAAAATTAGTCCTGCTTTGAGCAACCTCCAGAGATTCCTTCCAGCCCAGATTATTCTATGTTTATATGAAATAAAGAAAAAAAGGTGACTGGAGAAAGCTGAAAAGCCTGAAGTGGAAGCAAAGAAAAGAATAATTAGACCTATTAAAAGAACAGAGATAGGGAGAAAAATCAGGAGAAAATAGGCTACAAAGAAACAGAAGAGCAAGAAAGGAGATGCAACTGAGAATGGTTGATAAGACTTTTCAAGGCTAGAAGTTATAGAGTGGTGAAGTTCCAGCTAAGGCAGCGTAACTATGCTGGTTTGTATCTGCATATGCAGTCCTCAGCGACATAATATATTCTGACTTCATTAAATCTGCATTGACATTAAAGCTTGCTACTGAATAGTTGCCTTTAATATGCCTCCCACATTAGTTAAATAAATCCATCTATTTACAGTATTTATTCTTTTCACTTATCTCTTTCAGTGGATATGTTTGGAATGAAGTATGTTGTGCCAATTACTTTGCAAGTGAATGAAATAAAAGGGTATTCTGTGCTGGCTGAAACCGGTTGCCCTCCTTAGAGTTTCACTAGGATTGCATGGACAAAATGAATTGCAGTTGTATCATGATTATTCAAATATTTGTATTGTGCACTTAACATGCTGCAGTAGATAACACCAGATAAAACAGTAGGATTTGTAAAAATGCATGATGAATAGTTAATTAATTTCTTCCTTAAGTTCAATACAGCCTAACACAGATTAACTCTTACATCCTTTCACTTGGTTTTGCCTCCATTTTTTTAAGGGTTTTTTGTAGGCAGTCTTGACTGAAACTCATGATGTGGAAAATGGCAGAGTTATAAAAGTCAGTTGTTCAGAAAAGGCAAAAGCAGTGCTTAAGTAAATGAAATTTTTATAAAAAATAGGACTTATGAACAAATATTATTTCAAAAAGGAGTCTATATGAAGTATATATTTTACTTCCTTATTATTATGTCTTGACTTTTTCCTGTCTTCAGGAATTTAAATCAGACCTTCAGGCTCTTCTCTACTGTTTTTGTCAGGACACTAAACAAATTGCACGAATCTACCCAGTTTGCAGTCACTTCTCTTACTCATCATCTTGTCTGATGCTTCTCCTGAAATATTTATACCATAAATATACACACCCTGGAGCCACCTGAAATCTGACACTGGGTTAGGAGTGGCCTTAGTCCCCATTGCTCAAGGCTACTGTTGTCTAGAGTAGCCTGACCTTGTGCAGACGCTGAGCCTTGCAGTGAGCCTGGCTTGATGCCTGTCCCATGGCCATCTGTGTGCCACCATGCCTCCTGCACAACTCCATCTGCAGTCAGCCGTGGGATCTAGGGCTGTTGGAGGGAGATGTCTGGCAGGGTCAGTCAGTAGTCTGTGTGGATTGACAGATGGGCTCTTCCTGCATGACCAGCCACTGTCACTGCAGGTAGCTTTGACTTTTCTCATTAAATTCAAGGTAAGCAGAAGCATCCTCAAAACCCTATTGGAGACTGCCTTTCTGCAAGGGCTCTGGGCATACTCCAAATAGCTTTAAGCTGATGTAGGTTTTATGCTGTTTGCCCCATACTGAACCCTGCTCTCTGCTCCTTCACCTTACACCACACCTTCCTTACCTTCCCTCCCAGAGTGCCTGTCCACCTGCCAGCCCAGATGCAGCTCCAGGAGTTCATCAGGGAGGGAAAGATCTAGCCGTGAAACCCCCACAGTGCACAAGGACATGTTGCAATGAAATATAAATGTATCATCACTGACATGAGTAAAATAGAGGTTAAATGACCATAGAGTCCAAATAAAGGGGATTTAAAATACAATTATCACTGGTCAAGCATGAAACAAAACAAACAAACAAACAAAACAAAACAAAAAAACACAAACCAAAAACCGAAACATACTGGATAGCACAATTCTAAGGTCTGTCTAGTCCTGAGAGCAGAATGGGAAGGTCTGCAAGCATTATAGTGTATAAAGAAGGGTGTGAGGACAGCAGGAATGCTGTGTGAGATGCTCTCAGGTAAACCCAAAAGTTAACCCTGGTGGGGTCTTATCCACCATTGCTGGCTGGAGCTGGGGTGGATTGCCCCTTCAAGCAGTCTGGTCACTCCAGAAAGAGCCCAGGAGCACACCTGTATGTGCAGTGTGGATCCTGAGGACACTAGGGCACAGGGGAGAAATTCAGAGCAACCCTGTAGATGAACTCGTGAACTCACAGCATTTAAAGGCAGTGAAACCAATTAAATTTTACAGAAATCAGTAGAAATCTTTAGGCATTTTGAATCACATTGTAAATTGATTCAACATTTTGTTAATCTTTTTCATTCTTATGTTCATTCAAAAACTCTTCTGGGAAAAAAAAAATTTATGTATGCTGTAGGGGGAAAAAAAAGTGAATTTTTCTTTTTTTTTTACCCTACAATAATAGTTTTTCAACAGTGCTGTCTTACTCTAAGGTTAATGTCTGCACGTATACTTTTAAAGGTTTCTTTCCTTAAAGGTAACTGAATGTTCATCAGTGTTATATAATTTAACACGAAGTTGTTTGTCAAGTTTTATCCTTTGAAATAGAGGCTTACATAGAGACTGAAGAGTAATGAATACTATACCGTGTAATTGAAACTTGCTTCACTTAGTTTTTATTGACATCCTAAATTATTTTTATATGAATAATTTTGCATCAATGTCTGTGAAATACTAACTTACTGGTAAAAGGTATTATTTGCAAACAAATATATATCAGGCAGTCATAACTACCAATTTAAGAAGCTCATGATTGATTAAAATCATTTGTGTGTTGTAGGTGAAGACTTATAAATCCCATGAAAAGGAAAATGATGAGGCATATGCCAGCTACAAGATATTATACCCAGCACAGTGCAAACAAGCACCATGGATGTACCAGGGCTCCGTGTCCCAAGACAGAAGCAGACTGATCTGTACATTCTGCTAACTCGGGGGAAGGAATCCTGCTCTGACCTTCACCCTGTCTTTGTGCTCCATCAGCACAAAGCACCTGTCATATTGAACAGAGGAATTTCAAGGGGAGGCAAATGTAGGTCACCACATACTCTTAGAGAAGCATGGATCAGGAAAAAATACCTCTAACCTGAGAGGTACAAGTGATCCCATACACATAATTCAGAAAAATTAGAAATACTGTAGTGTGAAGACAAAGATGTGCACTTTGCCAAAAAAAACATGCTTTTTTTAATTATTTTTTTTTTTTTTTTTAAATTCACAAGTACACTGCAGCTGTTTCTCTGGCTGGAGGGAAAGTATTCCCTACAGTAAAGAGACATAGGGCCCAATTCATCTCTCATATCAACACTTAGTTATGCTGGGGATAGTTTGGCTCACATAGAACTCTCCCAGCTATGAGCCTTTTCCAGAATCCCACTCTTGGTAGTACCCTAAAAGTAGTCCACAAGAAAACACGAATTTAACATTCCAAGACACAAACAGCAGTGAAAAAATTGGGCATCAAATTGTTAATAGCAAGTGAAATAGTTCCTAATTGTGCTAACTCAAATCTGTGTTTGCCCAGTGCCATTTAGAAAGGCTGGCATTAGCAGGAATTAAAATCTTCAAACCCAGAGATTTGTAATAAGGTATATGTCTGTGTGAATGAACTGCACAAAGACTAGAAAGACCCAGAGGCATCTAAACTTCCTTCACTCTGCTAGCTGTGGCTTTATAGCATGTTGAAAAGGATTACTGAGAGCACAACACTGGCATTCATGAGACATCCTTGTATCCTTGTGTTGTATTTCAGAGGAGGTGTGAGCTTCTTTTACACTAATTTCACTGTTCTGATGTTATAGTGAAATAACAAAAAAAGTGGGAACATCACAGATTCATGGATCTTTGTAGTATCTCACTGGGAAAGATATTTTCATTCATTGTTAGAATACCATTCGTATGTTAGAATTCATAACTGTGGCTATGTAATTGCTGAAGACAAAAGGAGAGGGAAATCATGTATAGCATTAACTGGCAATTCCCGGAGAGAGTCTATGCTTCATGTCTTGCAAAAATCTTAGAGGAAAAGAGTTGTCAGCTCTCTGCCAGCTGATAGTCACTGAATTACCATACCAAAAACTACCATCTTCTTTCTGGTTTTGGTTGGTTTGGTTTTTTTCAGATACAGGATTTTGTTTTTTTTTTTTTTTGTCTTCCTTCAGACACTTCTTTTCCCAGCTGGAAGACTCACAGGAAGAATACTGAACTGATCAAAAAGAAAAAGAATGGATGAGGGCTTTCGTGGCAAAGCTATACAAAGCTGTATGTAAATAATTATCCATCTTTACTAACTCTGAAAGATTACATCCTGATAGCCAAATTGAACATGCTGACTTTGCAGAAAGTAGCGATGCCCTAACTAGGCAAGGAGATTACAGAGAAATTGTTATTCTGATAAATAAATCCAAATTCATGACATTATTTTGACTGAATTTAGTTTTTGATTTTCAAAACTAATTAAGAGACTTATTTTATTCCATCCAGAATTTATCCAGGAGAAAATCCATGTTTAAATCTATTTCTTCCAAAGGAAATTTGATCTTGTGTTTCCATTAACTGTTCAATAGAGTAAAATGGTCATGCTTGTTACTCATTTTCTTTATGATTTTCCTCTATATATTACATACCTGTCATTTCGCTGGCAGAAAATCTGTTACAGTATAGCAGATCAGCTTTCTGTTGCATGGTTTTGTATCTCATTAAGGCATGAACAGAAAATGAATGCAAGGATCCCACATTATTCTTGCCGAAGTTGCTAAGTCAGATTTATTGGGAAAAACTGCTTTGTCACCAACTTGAAAGAAATGGCATCCAGCTGGAAACTTTGCCAGTTCTTTTCCATTTTCTAGTCCAAAATTTTGAGGAAAAAAAATATTTAGATGAGGTTGGAACAAAGAAACTAAAATAAAAAATTGGTTCACCCACTGAATAAAAAGGTAATGACTTTATGTAGTGCCAAGCAGGAACCAAAATACATGCCTCGAGTATTTATGCTCCTGAACAGATTTGAAGTTCATATTGCTGAAAGGACAGGTCACCAAGTGTACTACACTTGTAAGTTGTGGGAATTGGGTAGAGAAGTACAAGGATACTTCCCTCGGTGCTTCAAAAATGGATTTAATGAGAGTTTTCTTGAGATGCCACTGTTCCACTTCATGTAAGACTAATAAAGCAACTTTCAGCAATTGAGAGGTACAAAACTGAGACATTTGTCTAAAGTCCGTATTGAGAGAGCATGTGTGTGCTTTCTGTAACCTAGGGCACAAACTTTAGTGTTACTAGCAAAATCCAAATAATTATTATTGGCAATCCTAAGACATTCCTGCCAAGCAAAGGGTGTTGTGTTGTAGACTCTTTCTTAAGCACTGAAGCAAAACCATCAGGTCATTGGATTTCAGACCTAGGACAGTCACAAAATGAATAATATTTGAATAACAGTAATTTGAATAAAATTATTTTGAATCTGAGCAAACAAGACACTATAATTGTCTTTTTTATATTCCTAAGACTAGTTCCCTCTTTTTTAAAAACACTTTCATTTATAAAACTATGGAAATATTAAGCTTCTTTACTCAATAATGTATTTCCTACTAAAGAATGAGAAATCCTTAGTTCCACTGTAATTTTAGCATTAGTATCCCATACATGCATAAAGATAAGCTCTGTCATTACACTTTGAGACAAAAATGAGCTCTTTTATTCCATCCTTAATAAAACTGTACGTTTGTTCCCTAGGCACAGAATTACTGAAAGGGAGTGTCAGACCTCTAACAGGAAAAGTACTTTACTAATATGCACATTTCCTCCTGAACACTGCTGCTATAAAGCATGGAATTTCAGATAAGTGAGTTAGTTGGAAATTTGCCATTCTTCAAAACTGGCCACATCAAATCCAGGCTCACAGGGAGAAATCACACATGACACTGCCATGTTTGCATTTCTCTGAAGCTGTTCAGGCAAAAACAGAAGTTATGGTAATTTCTGAATGGTTGTTTCTTTCTGTTTCTAGAAGACATAAACAGTCTACATCCTAATTTATACATAATGAGATGTTACTATTACAGATACTATGTCATCCTCCATGGCTTGGCATCTTATTGGCGATTAACCTGATAAGAAACAAGTACAAAATGAGTAAAAAAAAAAAAAAAAAAAAAAGGTAAAAGATCTAAAGTAAATTCAGTATTTGAATTTGGTATCGTAGCAAACTAAATTATAAGTAAGAAAAGCATAATTCTTAAAACCAGAGTCATCAGATCCTGATTGTTTTAATTCATAATTTCAGAATTTTGAACTAATTAAAATTAGCAAAATATTTCAGGGGAAATGCCTGGATTAAAATACAGGCTACAGAAACAGTTACAATCTTGTCCCTAGTATGCCAAAATATCAGATGAATTCCATCTCAGTTCTGTACAGCAGGTGGTGGAAGGAAATCATCTGATACAATGATCCCAAGTTAGCAGGTGGTGGCATCAGTCATTTTTTTTTCATAAAAAGCAAACTGGCCTCTTCAGAAAGTCTAACGCTAACACAGAAAAACACCATTCCTTCTTAACATGTGTTTTAGTGAATCATTTCACAAATAATTGAACTAGTTATGGTGGCTCAGAAATATTTAAGTGCGGGACACAATTCATAATGCTGTCACTATACATATCAGCATTGTTTACTTTCCTTAGGGTTTTTGTCTAATAATCAACAATTTGCTCTTTAAAATGAATGTAAAGAGTGCTTAATGTCCATTCCCCTGTGATCATTGTCTCATTAGATTTAGTGGATCTCTGAATGCACACTGTCTGTGTGCAAATTTCGCTGCTGTCATAATGCCGTGAAGGACCATGTTGGTAACTTCTCCCTTCCTACATGCATTGCAGCAAGATGATCTTACTTTAAAATATCCAGTCATATTTCTTCAATGAAGTAATGTCATATGTTCTGTTATGTCCTTTTTCTGAACAATATTTTGATTTTATTAATAATTTTCATTGTAATATTTATATTAATATTATTTACTATTTTGTATTATATTTACATTATATTTATATTTACTTATAAATTTTTCTCCTTTCTTGCAGTTCACTTATATATTTTGTACATATTCCTACAAATAAGCAGATTTTTAAAATGCAATAGATATACCACTATGAGTTCTTTATGTATAATGCATTTTCCAAAATATATAACTCTGTTTTAAATAATGAAGTCTGTTTAAACTTTCGTTTCTAGAGGATTTTGCTGATAAATGTAGTCTTTTTTGGGGTTTGGGTTTTTTTCACAAATACACACATGCACACATAGAATTATGGATTATGTTGCTTCGTCTTTGATAAACTTATTCCCTGTAGTTTTCCATTTTCTATTATAAAATCTTCCACTTTCTGAAAATGCCTCTGCCTATACACTAGCAACTTATATTCACCACAGTATACCCATTTTTTGTATCTTAATGTTTTTAGATTCATGTAGTGCATCAAAACAAAAAGTTTAAAGCACAAAACTTTATGAAACAAATTAAATTATGTGAAATTTCTTTTTAAACTAGAGGATCTGCTAGGTAGCATTATTGTATTAAATACTCTGCACCTCAATTAATGTGCTTGTTATATAAGTTGATGTCATAAAAATTGAGGAAACAGCATAAAGCTTCAAATTTTTGAAACAGAAAGGTCCTAAAGTTAGAGAATTAGAAAGTGTTGCCCTCTTACAAGAGGCTTAAAAGTAAAAGTAGACCAAATATCATGTATCCTACATGGGTTCTTGCCAAGCAAATTGCCTGGCAGGAGATTAGAGGGATCAGCAGATACCCCAGTGACCTGACAGAAGGCTGGTAAGGTGGATTGACACCAGACTGGAGGAGAAAAGTAGGTACAAAGCCACTGGTCATCCATGTCAGAGACAATTCCCTGAGATACTATGCCTTGTACAGCAATCACAGCAGACTTGTTGCAGCATCCTATAGAGAAATATTGATGATATGATCTTCATGCAGTGTGAATATTTTCCTACATCACTCTTAGTTTGGGGTTTTTTTTGTTTTGTTTTGTTTTTGTTTTTGTTTTTGTTTTTTTTTTTTAAATTGTAGACTTTCAATAACTGAAGAGAGCTACACGATACAAAATAGAAATGCAGAGGAAACATTATTTCTGAATGTTGCCATTAAACAGTTGCTTTATTAATATCTGCTTTTACCTACCCTTTTTAATGCAGGGAGGCAGATTATCTTGATTGCTATAGCTTTGGTAATGACTTGGCTGTATCAAAATCTGATCTGCAAGGCAAGAATGCTCATGCCTGAATGTGACTAAAAGCACTTTAATTAAAGAGGAGATGAAAGTCAATAATTAAACATTTTATCAAAAACTGCCGTACACTAAACAATCCAAATGCAAGGCTGGTTAAATGTGAAACAGCAAGTGACAGTGGGGAGTGGGGGTGCACTGCAAGTAATCCCTCCCTCATTTTGTGTGGCCTGATGGAAGCTCAGGCACTTTGTCACTTTCTCAGTAGCCCAGGTGGTCCACACTTTTTGTCTCCTCTACAGGGTTCCCAACCATCAAACTGGACAGATGTATCTCATTTCACTCTCTACTTGTGCTTCACCGAGCAAACAGGAGCTATAAATAGGTATTACTGTAAGCCTCACCCCTAGCTCTGGGCTTTCAGTAGTGGGATGGACCCACACAAGAAGCCAAACTTTATCAGCTCAGTGCTGTTCCTGACACAGGAGCAGCAGTTCTACAACTAACATCAAGGACTATGGGATTGAATTAAGTGGAAAAGAATCCTAAAAGCATTCATATGTCTTTCAGAGTAATAATGTATTTTTGCTTGAACAGAAATAGTATCAAATTTACCAGATAATGTAAGTAGGTATAGCTTCACTGAAGCAGTAAATTTTAATAATTGTTTAAAAATTAACTCTATTCTTGCTAACTACCTTAAGCTTACTTCTACTCTAAATTTTTTAAATAGAAGTGTTTCAGGCACTTACAAAGATATTAAGTTTGTTATCAGCATGTAAATCTAACTCTCAAAATTGTACATCAAGAACTCTTGAAAGTCATACTACTGGTATAAATGTTAAATAGAAGAGAATAGCTTTATTACTTCAAGATGTTTTTGAGGAAACAGAAATTGAAATCAATTTCTAAAAATTGGTATTTTAATATATTTTTAAATAATATATTTTTAAAAATCTTAAACTACTTTGAAATAGATATATGGCTTCCTCAAATGCCATTAAACTGACTACAAAGTTAAAAGTATTACTGATGAATGCGGTTAATTTTATTTAGTTATCTGTGTTGAATAAAATGTAAGTTACTTTGTACACGTGACAATATATAAACATTACAATACATTTCAACTGCAATGATGTGTATGACATTCTCAGTCACAGCGCCTAGGGTTTTTTAATGAAAAATTCATCCAGAGGAGGAGTACTTGTGATAAAAAATGCATGTTGTGGTAGTGGAGAATATGTATTTGTGAACAAGGTCCTACCCAATTATGTTTTTCTGTTCTCTTGATCTTGATTATCATTGAAATATCAGCTAAGTATCTGAGCACTGTGACTTAAAATTCACCAAGTGCACCAGAGTGCATGAGAGATTTACCACAGACTTCCAGGTTCCCAGATAT
The DNA here is from genome assembly GCA_035221455.1 of Xenops minutus. Classification (NCBI taxonomy): domain Eukaryota; kingdom Metazoa; phylum Chordata; class Aves; order Passeriformes; family Furnariidae; genus Xenops; species Xenops minutus. The sequence continues at coordinate 28,995,050 of JAWWEE010000040.1, forward strand.
TCCCAGTTCAACTGACAACATCTTCTGAGATGCTGCCTACTTGAAATCCACCAATCTCAGTGGGATTTGGGGATGCAACATTTTTTCATGGAAACCATAGCATCTTGGGGTCGTGAGTGGGAACATTTGTAATGTTGCTCATACATGTCAAAGTTATATAAGAGCTTAAGCTTTTCAGATCTAATTAAACTTTTGGGGGAGGGAGAGCCACCACTATAGCTATTTGTTAGAATGGCGTACAGATGTTGCACTGGGCTTGTACAAACCTGTGTCTATGAACAAATGAAAAGCTTTTAAGATCACAGAGGAGGTTTTGAAGTTAAAAATTAGCCATGATTACATACACAATAGCCTGTCACTTCTTTTACGCTTCTGTAAAATAAAACATTGTTAAGAAGAAACAGTGTTCTGAAGAAATGCCAGTACATAACGTTACACTTGCTTAAAATGTGCTTTCAAAGACACTAAAACTTGATTATTGAAGTGTATCTCTTATTGAAAAAGAGCTATTTGTTTTCACTTTGATTGAAAAAAAAGCTTGTTTAAGATTCAAAATTACTTGCAGCACTGTAAGAAAGATGAAATTATACTATCTATATTTTTTTTAACTGACCACCAAGTATACTAAAGCTATTTTTCATTAACGTCTAATAGTGTTAAAATATATTAAGATAAATGCATAGCAGCATTCATTACATGTCTTCTGCTTTTATAAAAGTGACTAAATATTTAATCAGTTGAACATGGTTTATTCTGATCCTATTCATTTATTTCTTTTCCTGTTCTCCTGGAACAGAGTCAAAGACAGTCAAAAGCTTTTAACAATTTTAAAGCCAAATTAAATTTTGCTGTCTAAAAAGCCAAGAGAAAGTTCATTTGTTTCTTTGGGAAAGGGCAAAAGAAGAAAGGGAATGGAGGAAGAACCTCAGAGCAGAGCCAGAGGAAGTCATACGGAGGATTAGATTTCCTTCATCAGGCACTGCCAGCAGTGAACAGGGTCCTCCTGCCATCATGGGACCGCTCCTCTAGCCCCTCAGACCTACTCTCTCCTATGCTCTGATCCCTCGCTTCAGACTGTCTAACACAGACAGGGTGTGTTTGGTTGCTTGTAATTCCTGGCAGTGCATGGCCTTAGGCACCTTTGTTGGTACCTTCAGCTGAGCCTGAAGGAGCTTTGCACTGGATACTGATGTTTGTGGCTGCTGTTGGTTTGAAAGGTCTTTGAATAAGAGAGAGGTGGCAGAAACAATGATCAGGCAGCATTCCCCATCTGTGTACTCATGCAAGAGGATTCTGCTAGGGAGAGGCTGCTGATCTCTGTGACAGAGGTCTAACTATTTAGCTTGAGTGAATCCAGTTTGCTGGGTAAATACTGATCCAGCCACTGCTTGCTGCAAGGAGCAGACCCAAGTGGCCTCACCCTACATGAGCCTGACTGGAATGTGCACAGCCAAGTGGAACAGAAACTGGGACTGGTGTGGAGAGAATTTCTTACAGCCATTCCATTTTAAATTGATAACTCCTAACAGACCTGGGTTTTTTTCTGTTAAAGAAAAAAAAATAAAAGGCCTTTTCCAACTTATTATTTTGCATTGTTAGTAAACCAAGTGCCAGAGGGAGTCATCTGGTACATTTTTAGGAAAAGTGAGGGTGGTGTACATGCAATTTGATCAGCATAGAAGCTGCAAAGGAATAAAGCAAATTCCATTTGGTAAAAGTCTATAGAGGATCTAAATTGCATATTGTGGAAGTCTAATGAATTTTCAGAGGTTTATAATGTGCCAAAATCTGGAAGAATGCAAAGGCCAATCCACTATGATATATCCTCTTTCTTTGCTCCAAGAAACTTTCTTTTAGGTGAGCAGCAGTTTTTCAGCAGGTACAAAACAACTTCAAGTTTATATATTCAAATTATCAAAGATGGCTACAGTGTTTCATTGGAAATTTTTGAAATAGAATTAGCCCAAAACCTGGAAAAGCTGTGAACAATGACAACAGAATCCTCCAAAGGTTGCCTTGTACAATCTCAATCCTAAGCAATCATAGAAGACCTACCTAAAATAGCTAAATATATTACTAGAAAAAAATAAATAAGTGTTTGATACTTTGGAACTTTAGACTGACATGCTTTAGGGAAAAAGAAAGAAAAAAAAGACATGGCTGTCATGCATTTTTTTTTCCTTAAACTTGTGCTAGCTGGTTCTTTTCCATTTCTTATCAAAGGACATAGAAGTCAGGCCTGTCTCTTTTTTTTATCTTCACAAACCAAAATACTGATATGATCTCTCAAAACTAAGACACTGAAAAGCTGTTTGCATCAGGTCAGTACTCAGTCTGACTGCTGGGACTGACTTTCCCCTGCTATGGCCTCACCAAAACAACAGAGTAGATGTAGGATGTATGAAGAAAAAGGCCATGCAAGTGAGCAAACTTACTTTTTTTTTGGCTTGCGATATGGAACAATTTGTGAGTACAAGCTAAACAAAAACCCTAAAGAACCCTTGATTTTAGGTTTTGTTGTTTTTGTTGGGTTTTTTGTTTTGTTTTGTTTTTTTGTTTGTTTGTTTGGGCTTTTGTGGGTTTTGTTGGTTTTGTTTTGTTGGGGTTTTTTTTTGTTCATTTGTTTGGGTTTTTTCCCATGGTAAAAATACCCTTATCTGAAAATATCCACACCTTTTGGGTAGAGCTGTTGGTGCCTGCAAAGGCATCATTTAAGAATGCCAAATCACAGACCCGTTCTAACCATTCTTCCTTTCCACTTCTAGAAAGTTGGAGCAAAAACAGTATAGTGCCAAGACATCCACAGACTGAGAGATACTCACCCTCTAAGGAAAATCTTACAGGAAGCAGCTAGAGGATCAAGATTTAGAATTTCTGGCTCTCACAATATCTGTAGTTTGAAATCCACTGTAAAAAAAGATCTAGCATCTTATTTGTACCTGATTTATTTCACAGTTACCTCTAGGTTTTTAATGTATTGCCACAGCAAGTGCCCATGTAATTTTAGTTATTCAAATGTATGTGTACATTATATTTTCTGTCCCTTTAGATAAGGAGAATGTACTTCTTTCTTTATGAAAAATGTAACAGAATTTGGATCTTAAACTACTTTTAATAAAGCAGCAGTTCATGGTGGCACATGCATACTGGAAGCCAAGTGCCAAATACTCCTGCTCAATTTCTCTAACAGCTGAATGAATTTTTTTTAAAAAAAATATCCTGGTAACAGCTGAATGGCTTTCCCTCAAACTTTTGTGTTAAAGTAGATAAAGTTTGCAGTCCAAGACAGTAAAGAAAAGCCAGTGCAAGCAAAGACTTAGGGTATAACACAGTATCTGAACTATAACTGTAGCATCCCCTGAGAGTAAATAAATTACCCAGTTACAACAGTAGTGATACTGCATATTCATATATCAAGTTTCATCCAGAGATTCCAAAATGCTTCAGTGAAATATTAATCATCGCAACCTTCCTGACAAACAGTTGTCATTATCCTCCTTTCCAAGATCAAACAGTGTAACACATCATGATTTAATTGACCTGTTCAGTTTCATTCAAGAAACCCACACAGAGCCATGAAACATGTCCAGATATGAGGACTTCACATTTTAAACTGTCAGTCTGAAGTCTTAAACTTTAAATGCAACGTGCTTTTGTTTTTTTATCTTTGTCCAGAACTTCAGACCTAATTTAAACTCTCAGTTTGAAGCCTTACCATTTGTATGCTATGCAGCCCACAAGAAAACACTGTTCACATAGCTGCAGATTTTGTCTGAACATAAGATGAACATACCTTTCCCACAAATGTCTTTACCTAAATCATCAACACCTTGTTATTATATCACTTATGACAGTGTGTATGGATCTCAGAAATGGTGTTAAAGTGAAGAGAGAGTGAAGTATGTGGCTTTACATTCTTTAGAGAGCTATATTAGTTTGTACTTCCAGCCTGAGCAAGACCACTTTCACACCCCTCTTTGAATGCACCAGAGGATATGTGAGGCATGTGCTATGGGGAGGAATGTGTTTCAGCAAGATCCAAACCCCTGATTTTAATGGTTTTAGTTCTGCACTCTAGTATGACGGGTACAAAGTTAATTATGTCTTCCATTTTTCTTCCAAATGTGGAAGATAAAAATTGTAGCAAGACAGCTCTTTTAATCTTGAAGTGTTTCTGTTGAAAAATACCCAAGACTAGTCTAATTGTCATGCTTGCTAGACACACAGAGGAATCATAGTGTGCTGTTATTTTTTTTAAATTTCTTCAATAACAGTGACCTTCTGTTTGCCTAGAAGTAGACATATGCAAAGGACGTGTTCTTCAGCTATCAGACACTGGGATGTGGTGTGTTATTTAGTGACTTTCAGAACAAATATGAGTTTCCAGTCCTGGAAGATAATTGTCTGAATTCTGCTATCATAGAATCATAGAATGCCTTGGGTTGAAAGGGATCTTAAAGATCCTCTCATTACAATCCCCTGCCATGGGCAGGGACACCTTTCACTAGACCAGGTAGCTCAGAGCCCCATCCAACCAGGTCTTGAACGCTTCCAGGGATGTGGCATCACAACTTCACTGGGCAACCTGTTCCACTGCCTCATCACCCTCACAGTAAAATATTTTCTCCTAATATCTAATCTAAACCTACTCTATTTCAGTTTGAAGCCATTCCCCATTGTTCTTTCACTACATGCTCTTGTAAATGGTCTCTCTCCCTCCTTCATGTAGGCTCTCTGCAGATACTGGAAGGCTTCAGTTAGGTCACCCTGAAGCCTTCTCTTTACTGAGTAGCTGTTACTTTACACAAGTAGCTGCCAACATAAGGAAAATTAAAACCTTAAGAGACTGAAAATCTGAGGACTGAAATGCAGTAGGCTAAAACATTGGTAAAACAGACAAATACTTGGAACTCTGGTAGAACTTCCACCTTTTTATAACAGTAGTAGTAAAACCAAACTTGCCTCTGTAAGCATGAGATACCTTGTCGCACCTTACCTATGATATTATTTTAAGTGACTAACAAGAAGTCACTGCTATATGCTTGTTTTTCCCCTTTTTGTCATGAGGTGTCAATATAAAAGACTTCTTGATATTATAGCAGCAGAAAAAATAAAATGGAATAGCCTAAGAATATTATACTGGGAGGAAGTTAATGATCCCGCTCCAATAGCACTTATGAGACATCTTGTCTTGGCAATGTTTGCAGCAGAAACCCATATCAGGAAATAAGCTCAGAAAGTTGTGACACTGAAGACATTTGCCTGCATTTGACTCTCTCAATTTTTATGTAAAAAAGTAATTCCAGAAGTTGTGTCAGAAATTATTGATAGATTTGTACATCATTAAGTAGACAGACAAAACAAATTTCTAAATTTTTCCTATATGTATACACTGGCAACTAATGAACAAATTTTCACAGGTGACTATAGAGTACCTGCTTACTCTGTCACATTAAAATTTCCCAACTGGAAAAACAGTTTTATTTATGACTACATGCATACATATATCACAGTTGAAACTAGTCCAGACCTAAAGAAGATGGGGACAATATCCTTCTACCATAGGACCTTCCTACCAAGATTCTGAAGAATAGCTACTGGGGAATACACAGTAACAGAAACAGATTTGCAAAAATGAGTGTAAGAGAATTTCTTTAGTTTGCATGTATTTCTCCCTAGTCTGACTAGGGTTTTTTCTAAAAGGCGAGCTCTCCCAAAGTCAACTGACAGAAGTAGTGAGGGATTGCCTAGCTGTAATTCTGAGTAGAAGACAGGTCTAGTTTTGCATACTAATTGTACCAATTTTGAGATTTCTCTGAGATGTGCTCTTTGGATGAGTTCAAACTCTCCAGAAAGGTGACAAATTTTCCTGGGTAAAAATTACTTCAATTCTGACAGTGAACAAGATCCTAAACTTCCTTTGGGATCCCACCACTGTGCAGTGCAGTGGATGCATGGGTGGCTGATGCCATCAGATGATTACTCACTGGCAGTAACTGGCACCTCGCCCCTTCCTTTGGGAACAGAAGTTCACTGTTAGAGATTTATAACATAGAAATACAACATGCCTGTCTGCTACAGCTCTCTCTTCAAGCTCAGCAGGAGGCTCAGGAGGCCTTTAACACTGCTTCTTGTGGGTATCTCTGAAGAAGCCGCATGCATCACTGATTGTAGGCTCAACACAACAGCACTGACACTCTTGGGGGGGTCTCCTTGGTTGCACTGATAACATTCAGCAATCACTGAACTTCCTTCTTCCCCCTAAATGCAAGGAAGGGGAAATCCCAACATCCTGCAACTGAAAGAAAATAGCAAACTAATTCTGATATGCTCATGAGCACCAAAAGGCTCCTTGTCTGCCTGACCCAAGTTCTTGTTATCACCCTTTATGTGATGAAACTATGGGCTCTCTGTGGGCCCTACTACTTTGAATGAAATTTGTCTACAAGCATAACGCTTTATTGTTATGCACAAAAATTTCGCTATGGCCCTACAGAACAGCAGCCCATAACACTGCACGCCCTTTCTGACTGGCAGTTGCTGGCAGAACAAAACTATTTGCAATCTTTTCCACAGCTGCAAAGTAGCCTTTGTGTATTCATTTCTCCAGAATGTAATGCTACTCAAAATGCAGAGTTCATTTTTAATTCAAATGATTGTATCTTTTGGACCGTTAATTTGATGGTTGAAATATCCCATTGGTTACCCAAGAAATAAGTTGTAGCAGGCATATCCACCATTTCAGGGGTTAATTTTCAGATTGTTTCAATTTATTTTGTGCGTGTACTGCTGTAGAAAGCAAGCATGACATTTAAGTGATTTCAAGTGGCATTAAATTTTTTAATCATAACCTACAGAATTGTGGGCAAGCCAGAAAGGTTTTGATTTATTGAGGCCAGAAATGTTTCTTGAAGACTGGAACATTTTGGTTTGAGACTGAGATTCGCTGCCTTTCTATTATGCCAGAACTGCAACATTTGGGAATTCAAAGTGCCTGACATTAGTGTTCAGCACAATGTGGCAAACAAATTTTCCATGTGAAAAAATTCCTCTAACATTATCCTCTATACTGCCATGCAGAGGCAGTATAGAACCAATATTACTATTAATATTAATTGCCTTAAACACCGTTTTAGAGACAGAAAAATTTTGAAGAATAAAATCAGCTAAGGTTTTTCAGCCAATGAGAAAGCAAATAGAAATGATGGAATGTGTTGCATGTATAGAATTTGCATTCCAGCAGAAAATGGCTAAAAAGGCAATGATAAGTTTGAAATAAGATTAAGGTTGAGTGACAGTAAGATTTTACCACTGTAAGCTGGGATTTATACCATCTCACATTACTGAAGTAAGAAAGGGCTTGTGAAAGGTATATCAATCCTGTGCTAGTAAGAACTTCAGGTCATACATATCACACATATCTTTTTATTTCTGTATGTTTAAGTATTGCAATCAGTATTAGCTGCATATTACCCTATGTATAATGTGCATTGTTCAGCATCCCTGGCAAAACCTTAGCTTGAGGAGAAAGACTCATTGAGTTGAATTCCTGTCAAAACAGAAGAAAATTTTACAAAGTAGTAAGAAAGTGAAAATACTGTCGTGCATTGGACAGATACTGGAAACCCATGCATTTGCAAGAGACCCAGCTTCTGTTCCTTGATAAATTTCCATGTGAGTTGAGGAACAACAATACACTGTGGGTGCTCTCTTGGACTCTGACAGATAAAACAGCTAATTTATCAGCTCCTTCCCATTGTATTTTTAACCATCTATTTTAAAAAAGAGCACATTTTCAAAACCTTACTGAATTCTCCATGCTTACTGTCTCTTCTTACTTAGACTGGAAGTTTGCTTGCACTTTCCAGTCGTCCATTTTTCCAAGCAAACAAAAGGACAGTAATAGATAGCTTATAATATTTTTATCTTTCTACTTGTGAAACTAGACTCAGCTTTTGCTATTTAGTAATATATTTACAGAAACTGTTTCTTCACCCTCACAATGCACCCCTGGTCTCTGCTTTTGCGGTCCAGTAAGCTGCAACACTTGCTTTTTCAATCTTTTTACTCTAAAAGACTGACCAGCAACTTCTCTGTCCTTCCAGAAGTAGCCCCCACACAGGCATAAGTGGAGCTGAAAAGCTGAATTTAGCTTTCCACAGACTTTTTTTTATTGGGCCAATTCAGCAATTATTAATTTCCCGGACCTTTCCAAGAGTTTAATAAACTTTTCTTCTCCTTCCTACCTACAATATAATATGACATTAAAATAGCTTTCTTTGAATAAGTATTCCAAATGCACTAAACAATAAAAACACGTGATGATGCCATAAACATGGATTGGGATTAAAGATAAAACAATGTACCTATGTTCAAGTAAATAACTGCTGCTGTTAACAATACGGGCAGCCTTTTTATTTGATACTTTTAAGTTATTGGTTAATAGTTTGGCCAAAAAAATGTATCTTAAAATTGTAATTATACTCCATTTTGGTACCGGTATTTGGTGTATTGGCAAATCTCAATCCTAGAAGAGCAAAATACAATTCCAGTTAGGGTCATCTAAACCTCAGTTTAAGAGTTCCAGCTGAAATGGGGAGTCAGCAACCCTGTGAGCATGAACCAGGGGCATTAGGGTGCCTGGGAATGGACAGATGTGGTGGCCTTTACTCATGTCATTGATGCTTAACAGGTTTGGCAGAGCATGCCCATTTTGAGGTAGCTCTGAGGAGCTGAGGACTGGACTGACATCCCATGCTGGAGGAAGTTGAGGACCTTGTAAGCATGACAAATCTGGAAAGAACATACATAAACCCCTAAGAAATCCACAATGACAGAGGTCTCACACAGTGCCAGGGTCAGTTTTGGCTCCTAAGAGGAAACTCAGAGGAAGATGAACTGCTCACAGCACCTACGACCACAAATTTAAAACTAAAGATGTCTCTCCTGTGAGTGCTGTGTAAACATCTCCCGTTGTGTAAGGGACTATTTAAATCGCTGAAGTTACATGCACACTTATCTGCTTGAGAGATTGTAGTCCCTGATAGTATCTCACTTTTAAAGATGCTGGTGTAAGGCATAGCAGTCAGTTGTAAAATCTTGAAAAATATTTGTAAATAAGTGGGTAATGAAAATCATATGTACAAAATAAGCGTGTAAGAAAATAAGCATCCTGCAAAGCTTCTATAAACATTAGTTTTTCTAATAGGTTAAAAAAGTATTATGGGCAAATAGAGAGTTCCCAACTTAAATGATTGACATAAATTGATCAATACATAGAGTGACACTATTTTTAACTACTGATGGTAAAAGTGTGAGGGGAAGAATATTTTTGTTTTACGTGTTTGCTTTTTCCATATTCCTTGTGATAACAACATATAGGTATAGGAAATGCACACAACCATGACAATGACAAGGTGTAAAGCTGTGAAAACAAAGAAGCTAATATTACTGAAAAATCCTTTTAGCACACTCTCTGGAGCATTAATAGAGGCAGCAAAACCTCCTAAACAAGAGTAATCTTTCTTGTCTGATTACTACAATGCTTAGTTTTAAGGAGATGAGTTAAGGAGTCTTTTGTCACATTAGCCTTCATAATATCTACCTCTCCAAGGTTGAGTAAAACCTTTCAAATTTTCCAAAGACAGTTTTGATGCCTTAATTGCTATCTTTTTTTTTTTTTCCTGGGCTAATTAACATCAGTTTGCAGAAGTCTCCTGCAAGACGTTGTAAAACGTCAGTTGTTAAAGAGACTGTGGGGTTTGCTCTTGACAAATGTGAAGTGACATTCTGCCTGTATCTTTTGTAAGATCATATAAAAGACCTGGTTCATCTACCAGCAAAAGAAAAAAAATCTCACCAGGAATCAGTGAAAAAGACAATACTCATCATACAGAGTCGCAGGGCTAAGTAAATGGTTCACACGTCTTGCTCACATGAGATGAAAGGGAATGAATCTAAGTTCATTTTACATTTGATCACAGACAAGGAATTCTCCAGATCAAAGTGTACCATAATAATGAAGACTAACTGAAAGCAACTAGATCCAAAAACATCTGTCAGGGATTTGACATCTAAAAATGAAAATCCTTTATGTTAGTGTATTATTACATAACCACATGAGAACCGAAAAACTCTTGAAGTCTTATTTTGTTTTTGTGTATTGTGGTTGAGAAAATTCAACTAACATAACCCCTCCAACAGTTTTAACACACTGAGAGAAAAGAGAGTTAGACAAAACAATTAGTCTTCAACCTCTGTTCTCTTTGTGTCTGATCAGGCACTACTTTTAAAAACGCTAACTGCAAAAATGCTGGTGACCTGAATATAATATATCAGCAGCATAGGAAATGAGTTTGATGGTTGTAATCCAATTTTCAGTGGAGAAGGGTGCAATCACACATCACAAAAACCTTCTCCACAATTAGCACTAATTGGCAACTTTTTTGGCAGTCTCTTTACAGGGGCCAAAAACTGAATGAACGTGGAGGTTAAACTGTCCTTTTGCTCCTAGAAGTACTCTGTTTGAGCAGCAGATGAAATTTATTGTGGAAAAAAAAAAGTCAAAGTTCTGATTGTGCTGTACCCGTTTTGGGGATGATCAGAATTCATTTCTCGGGGCTATCAAGGCAATATGTATGTGCTAATTAAGGTACAGCAGAAATGTGAAAACATTTTTTAATCCTTTAGGTGAAAGTGCTTAAAAGGTATAATATTTAAAGGTATAGTGAAAAAGTGAGGAAAGAAACTCTGCAGAAATGAACAAAAATGGGTTTGTCTTTTTTGATAAGAGACACACGTGTGTGCAGAAGGCAGTGCTGTTTCCTTCCTTTTTTCCTCTGCAACAACATTCCCTAATGCAATACTTTAGTGTAGCAGAGCTATCTGATGCTTTGAAAGGTCGATGTCCCTTCTGGACTGTATTTAAGTTACCAAATTACAGTCTGAGCTCAATCACATAATTGGACCCACATTGTTCCACAGAGAAGGAGGCACCTTTTGCTGCAGCCAGTCTTGCTCCTGAAAAGCTTCTGGAAGCTGTCAGGCTGTAGAGCAGCTCTTGGCTCTGCAGTAGTTGGTACTTGTACTGGCATAGAAGCGACCATCATGTTTCTGGTTGAGTGAAGCTACAGTGCAGCAGAGACTTTGATCCATTACACTGTAATGCACCTTGCAAAGAAAATCAGGGGACAGAGCAGAGTCCCATTTCTGATAGGTTACAAAATCTGCCCATTCTTGGCTGTAGCCCACTTTACTGTTGCTATTTCCAAGAAATTGTCCTTCTTATCCTCAGGCTTCACATATCTCTGCAGTTTCTAGGAAGTGTGAGCATCTTTTCTTCCAGTGACGTAAGTTTCAGTTCTGCTAGTATTTGGATTTATTCTGTAGTCTGGTCTCTTTTTATTGCTGACCTGAAGGAACTTAGATATTATGTTGGTGTAGTCTAACAATACTAATTTCTGGAAACAGCACTTAGTACTTCCTAAGAACAGTTTATTTTCATGGCGCTTACTGAACTTTGCAACTCTCATGTTGTTCAGTTTTGCCATCTCAATCTTTCATTCTTCTCACAAATTAAGATTATCTTCTCTTCTGGACTGAAATTATTAAATTCTAACAGCATATTTAAAGGAGGCCGTGAATACCATTTATGCTTCTTCTGCAAGAGTTTATTGTCTTCAGAGGATACAAAAAAGGCAAACCAAGAGGATATCAATAGAATTTCTGTTTCTTGCTGTCAACTGTCAATGTCACCACTGCATTTTTGTGGAAGAAGCAACCCCTCTGAAGTGGAATTTAAAGTACAGGAGGTGATGGCATGGCAGAGGCAATTGATTGTCTCTTGCAAGTCAGACACACAGCTCTCCTTGAAGTGTTCACTAGTTTCAGTGGTTTGATATTCACTTGCATACTGCAAAGGAATATATGTAATATATGTATCATTAACTAGCAAGTGCTATTGATAGCAAGAGATTACATAGTATTAATGTTTGCCAGTGTCCTGAGAGTTTGGTTATCAACCAAAACATGCATGAAGGATATGATAAAAGAGGGCTATAACTTGAAAGACAGAAACTCTCACTGAACCTGACACAGATCTTTTACAAGAAGCAAGATGCAACAATGTTTTATCTACCCCAACAAGTGTCCTTTTAACTTTTTTATGCTCTCTGGTTTCTTTTAATTATTCTGTTTCAAGGCCTTATTGTCTTAATAGAAGACAGTCTTCTTTATTTGCATTTTTTACTGAATTTTTCAAAGAAAAATGAAAAAAAATATATACAATAAAGTGGAAAAATACACTGCACACAGTAACAAAAGTTCCCTTATTTTTCACCCTAGTCTGCTTTCAAATACCAATTGTGTTCTGCTCAAAGCTGTTCACATTCAGCACTCCCTTGTTTCACATATAACAGGTAATATGAATCAGTGCCAATCGGTGATTCACCCTGAGCAGATCTGCCACAGCAAACCAGAGCCAAACTATTAGCAGAGAATGGCATTGCAGATAAAGGTGCCTGGAACAGTTTGCAGGCTTTAAACTCCAAATATGACTGAAACACAAGTTTCTGAAACTGTTTGGTTGTATCTATTAGTGACTGAGTGAGCAAGTTTTTATATGCACATTGTTTCAATTTAACACAAATTTTTAACTAAATTCTTTATTGTTCCATGGATGAGAATTACATATACTAAAACTCTAGGCAAGTATGAAAAAAATACTTTCGTAAAGACAGTTTTGCATACTATCAACAGTTTCCAGACATTTGGAGGTTTGTGCCGTTCTATTTGACAGACTCTGTAGTGTTTTTTTAGTGTCTTCAGATGATAAATTACACCATTTATTAAAAATTGAGATGAGCTGTTATTTAAAACAGATTATTTTCTTAAATCAAAATGATCTGGCTTATTAAAATGCCAGATCAGTTAAAAAGGAAAGAAAAAGAAAAAAAGGAAGAATTCCTCCTCTCCCTTTTTTCTATTAATTTTAGCTTGCATCGTACTAAGAGCTACTTTGGACTCTATGGCAGTAAATTAATTCTCCTTACATAATGCACCCATAAGAGAACATAAGGATTAAAAATTCTGGCTTCATGAATTCACCAAGGATTTTGTCTTTTCAGTAAGGTCAAGATTTGATCTAAAATATTTTCTGGTACACAGAGTATTACATTTTTCTTTCAGGGAGGTTACACTGAGGAATGACCTGGGTTTACATATGTTGTGCTCTGTGTGCAATTGGTCACCATACTCCACAAGTTCTCCCCTCCTAGAAGAGCAATCAGGGCCTGCTGTGAAGAGAGAGCTGAGGTGGACCCAAGGAAGCAGCTTGGACAAGACCACAAACAAAAATATTCTCCTTCTGGATGTATCTTTGCCCAACAGTGCTTGAGGAAACAAATCCAAAGCAATTGCTGTTTTCACCAAGTGTTTTCAAAACTCAAAGGCAGAAATGCCCCAGTGAATTCAAAGGGATCAAACTGGATTTTGACACAAATGAACAAAATTAGTAAGAAGGATCCATCTTGAAGATCACTCTAGAATACACCTGTGGCCTACAGTCACCTTCCAGGTTAACAGTTTGAGGGAGATTTGGTTTGGTTGGAAATCTCCATGCACCATGCATTAGTGACCTTCAGGAGGGACTTTATTGGGACCATCTTGTTGAAGGGCTTACTGAAGAACAATGACGAGTCTCCCAGTCATTTTCTACTATTCCAACTGTCTTACTTCTGGTTTTGCTCTGAGAAATTCCCTCTCCTCCATCTCCTTTATTTCATGCTCAGTTGTTGGTTCTGTTCACCACACTCCCTTACTACAGCACACAAGACTCTAGACCCTTTCTTCTACCATTCAGGTTCAGAAAATCCCTGTTTGCAATTAATTCTGTGTTAACGTTTCTATAAGTGCGTGATTAGTGGATCTTTTGCCTCCATGCTGCGGTAATTCAGCATTTTGAAAACAGTAGTTTGTTGAAAGAGATCCCAGAATACACAATATTGTAACTACCAGCGAGCATCCTTGAAAAATTTGATAGTTGCTGCCAGCAAAACACAACATTAGTTCAATATCTGCAGTATTGCTGAGGTATGACTTTTCCAAGGACATATAAATAATTACTATTTCAAGTACTGAAAAAACATGACATCAGAAAATAATTAGAAGGCCATTATTAGTGTCACATGGCTCACTAATATTCAACTTATATTTTCTGCATTAGCAAGGACACAGTTAACCTTCCAAATAAGCAGTACTAACAGTAACAATAATAGAGTTCAAATAAATCAATATGATGTACTGAACTTCATTTTAATTCAGGACTCCAAGCTTCTAGATAGCTCCATTTTTTGTTTAATTCATGCAGGTTTTGCCCTCATTATGTTTCACATTACTGTCTGATCTTGCACTGAAAGTAAAAAACGAGAACAAATTCATGGTGCATTGAAAGAGATACCACGCAACATAAATGTCAGAATCTACTTTTTTCCTGTCTGAGCTTCTGTAGTCAGATGGCAAATCAGATCATTATACAAGAGAATTTCAGTTTCCAGAGATTGTTTAGGCTGGCTCTTTATCAAAGCCCTTTGAAGGGCTCTGATAGATACTCACCTATTTATGTGTTACAGCACACTTCACAGAGAAAACAATTCTATAATTCTGTGGTCTTTTTCTTGACTTTCATAATGCAGTTCTTTAATTTTTTTTAAGGTGAACTAAAATTTTTCTAAGAGCAAATCTCAACTGGCATCTGTTAGTGGCTGAAAATATAAATTGTGCTTTTCTGCTGGTCTCTCAGGCCAAGGTAAGGAGCAATTCAGGTCATGCAGTCATAGTTCTTACCAGTTTCCTTAAGCCTCCATTGTATTTTAACTAATTGTCCTTTTTTTTTTTTTTTTTTCCCCAGCAAGATCCATATTTGTATCATTATACTGGTTTTGGCCACCCTACCATCCTGGAGCCTTAGAGTGAATTGAAAGAAAGGAAGGAAGAAGCCTGGAGTTTTAAGCTCTTTCTTTTGCTAAAGCAGAAGAAAAATAAAAGATGGACACTTCCCTTTGAAAAGTGCCTCCAGATTTCCATCAGCTTTTTTTTATGGCTTCTGGTGGTTCAGTATTCTGCAGGTGATACCCTGCTGTTCTTTGTCTTTTCTGTGAATAACAATCTGCATTTCTTTCATTAGCTTGGAAGCTACTTTGCAAACCTCTCTAGGAAGAGAAAGGTGCCACTAGGTTAGAGGAGAAAGAAGGGTCACATCATTCTTTGAATCTTCATTACTGTAAAAAAGAAGAACAAAGTAAAGCCCATACAGCTTTCCTTCTTGAGTAGGATCCTCTCTGACTGTGTGAAAATAAGTTTTTCAGGTCCAGCTTCTTCAGGTACATCTTCAGTCAGACCCCAGACACCCATCACTTCATATTATAGGAGGGAACACTGGAACACATTTTGGTTTTATCTTGACATCTCTCTACTCCACAGGCTCTTCTAGTCCTTTTTAAAATCTTTTTAATCCCAGCAGCTACATTTTTTATTGGCCTCTTCCCTTCTATTGACAGTGTTAACAACCTCCATCTACCCTAGCAGCTCCCACCCTGAGAGACGATGTTTTGCTGTGTCTGCAGGTCAGATTCTGATCTCAGTCATGAGATCTCTGTAAAGGACAACACTAGTTTAATGAAGGTTAAAGTCCACCCCATCAACTTCTCATACGGTCCTTCCAGAGCTTATGTTCATCTATTCCCACTCCACTCCTTCGAAGTGAGACTTCCCCAAGTCCAGAGAGAGCTGAAGTCCACCAACACATTGCGGGCATGGGCTCTCAAACTAATTTTTATTTAAAGGAAATAGAGAAACATTTTGATCATATTTTAGTTGTGACAGATTTCAAAAGTGCATATTTTGTAAAAATTTGTACAGGAAGAAGTTCTGTATATCCTCAGCATAAACAGGATTCAGAAAAAAAAATCAGAAAGAATTAAGCCTGTTCAGTATTTACCTCCCCAGGTATTTTCTTTATGGAACATCTGTAGGGATGCAGTTGAGTCCTGTGATGTCAGCATCTCAAAAAATAGATCTGACATGTTAACTCCTATTGCAGAAATATTTGCCAGAGTCAAATACTTGCTCAGGACAATGAAAATTTTGCTGAGTCAAGTTGATTTGATCACTGGGAATGTTCAGAAGTTATTTTTAACATCACATTATAATTTTTATTATAGCATTATATTTTAATTTAGACTTTTCATCTTAAAATCTGACTTTGTACACCTTCAGCCTGTATTCAAGCCTGCCTTTAGTAGCTATTTCTTCCAGGCAGAATGAAACTGAGGGGAAATGCAATTGCCTGACTGTGTTACAGCCTACTCATGAATAGATTTCATGCCT
This sequence comes from Xenops minutus, assembly GCA_035221455.1. Classification (NCBI taxonomy): domain Eukaryota; kingdom Metazoa; phylum Chordata; class Aves; order Passeriformes; family Furnariidae; genus Xenops; species Xenops minutus. Next base: position 29,011,433 of record JAWWEE010000040.1, read on the forward strand.
ACAGGAAAATGAATTTACTCAGGTACAATAAGAAGAGGAGTGAAGAGATGTAAGGACACAGCAGATACTAAAAAGTCTTTAATTTAGCTAAAAGTCACTTTTTCAAAAATCCTCATTCAGTATAACAAAGCTGCAAACAGATTTATTTTTAGTCTTAAGAAAGATTAGATTCCTAATAACTGGTGAGAGGAAAATAGAGGATTCCAGTCATACATGAAATTAATTCTGACACAAAGTATCTTGTTCTGTAGATGATAATAGAATAAATAAGAATCTATCAATGCCCGCAGCTGGATTTGTCCACCAACCTCATTTAAAGTATAAACACATTGTCTTTCAGAAAAGGATTTATACACCCTGCTGCCATGAGCTTTTTAAGTACTTCTATTACTAAATCTAAGAACAGTTTTTAACATTTTCTTAATCTTTATTACATATTTAATAGATATGTTGCAAGCTGGAAGATCCCTCACTTGAAGATTTTAATGAGTATGATTTTTCACTTTCCTGCAAATAGTCAAAGCATCCCTCCAAGAAAGGTCTGGAGAACAGCTGATTTCACCTTCTCTTAAAATAATAGAACCTGACATATTCTAAATAGAAATTTTAATAGTCACATTGAAGGTATTAAAGGTGCTTGCCCTTGGCAAACTATTACAGTCCACTAATAAGTGAAATCTTCAACACCACTTGAAAATTCCATTTTTGATAACTGGAAGAAAAAATGTCGTGTTGTTTGCTGCCTTTTTAGTTCCTTTTTTTTTAAAAATCTTGCTTTCTTGTCCAATAAAGTTGCTCTGAGGGCTGGTCTTCAAGCCTATAGTGTTCTTTACAGCTCCAGCTGCAGTTTTGTGGCAATGTTTCTGCATTGTATGGGATAAAAAGAGTCCTCTGATTCAAGCATGTGGAAAGGACATACACAATGTAAACCCACAACATATCTACTGTGCACCAAAGGGGATTGCCACATGATAGCAGTAGCCTGCCAAATCCTCTGAACTTTTGGCATCTAATAATACAGACAGTGCAATAAAAGAAAACCAAGGAAGGAAATTATTAGGGATCTGGGAACAGTGACTTATGTCACTTTTTTGGGAGCAATCTCTTTATCCCACTTCATTAATGCAACGATGATTGGATTGATAAAGGCTTAGCTCAGAGTACATCTGTTGGACAATAGCTGCTCTTTATTTATCTCAGCTCTATGTTTTAAAGAGTATAAAGAGAAGTTTACACTCTTTCTACACTCCAGCCTCTCACCCCACTCCCAGAGCCTGGATTTTTCTTTCCTACTGTTTTCTTTCAAGGATATGCTCAAGTGTTCTTTTGTTCCCACTTCGGAGAGATGGTCTCTAGGACCTGCAGCAACCTCCAGCAAGAAAGACAAATCAAGCATAGTAACCCTCAGAGTACTATTGATCCTAAAAGAAAAACATGGGAAAAGTACACATGAAAATATTTTATGAGTAGTACTTTTAAAAAATGTGAAGAAGAAAAAAATGCCTTATATCTTAAAAATGATTGTATATTACAAATTGGGTGAGAATTGATGCATAAATGTTTTTCTGCTAAGTGCATATTATATGGCTGTACTATCATAATTAATAGAAATTGTCATAGTTAGGTTTATTTTTTGTAGTTTTATGAGGGTTTTTTTAAAAATATACCTCTTAGGGTGATGAAAGTAATATCACAAAGTAAGGCTTGAACAAACCTTATGTCTTTATGGGACTAATCCCAAAATAAAGTACCACAGAAAATGACTCCTACTGTCACTGACTCAGCTGACTTTTTAAACTCTGCTCTCAGTTTATGTTGCTGCATATACCATGAATTCCAGGGGAGTCATTTGACTTTTCTGACTTTTTTTTAATTTGAAAATTGTTACGTGGAAAGCTAATAATGTCAATGGAATCAGCTCAGACTTATCTAAGTGACAGAGTAAGTTGTTATAAATAAGAGGTTTCATCATGTTGCATGAAACTATGATCTCTAAATACATCAGAACACGTGGTTCATTCTCCTTTATTCATTTGTATTTTTATTTTCTATATCTTCCCTCTAAGAAGACTTTTAAACATTTGTGCAGCAATTTTCATGTCCTGTTCTTCCTTTAGTTCATTCTCTTTGCTCCTTTCCTTTCTATGTCACTCCACTCCTGAACATGTGTTAATTTTTTCCCCATCCTTTCTTTCTCCTAGTTCAATCTCTTGGTTTTGTTTTTTGCTTTTTAAAAAATCTTTTTTCACCTTACCGGGTGGAATGCTTTTCCCAGAGCTCTTCTTTCGTCAAAATGACTGTTTCTGTATCAGTTGCAACCCCAAGAGCAAGCATTTCCTCCTGTGGAACTATTGTTCCACAGCTTTTTATTTTTCGAGAGTGAAGTTTTAGGAGTGAAATGACAACATCTATTGTTGAGAGGAAGGCATATTATTTATCAGACCACATTATCCAACCATTCCATATGTTCTCACACACTAGTACTACTAGAACTGGTCTGGACCAGTTAAACTGAATTCTATAATGGAGGCAAACAGCAGAATTGTGTGAATAACAGTAGCTTCATGCTCTTAATTATTATTATGCCTTATCTTCTCTCTTAGATGAGAGACAGTCATATGGAATTAATTTCTATGATTAATCTGTTTATGAATAATGTCAAAGGGTTAACTCGTTGTCCATAAGGGAAAATCTATATAGCAACAGGCATATCACCAGGCAGGTTTGAACTATTTAGAAACCACCAGAGATGAAAGAAAACAAAACTATTTTGACAAGAACTTGTGAAAAATTAAATTCCTTCCAACACTGGAGATTGGAAACAAAACTTACACAGTTTAATGGGAAAAATTATTAACTAACAGCTGTACAAAACCACCAGAAAGGGATTCAATATATGTGTCAGCTTATGGCACAGAAGCAAGACCCTAGAAAAGCAAAGTAGATATTTGTAAATATTTTGCTATGAACAAAGCTGTTTCAAAAGGAAAATAATTACTGCATAACTTTGCTTAGCCACCAGAGGTGGTTGTGCATTTTCAGAGAGCCAGACATGGATTACCTGTGGCAAGCGGTAACTTCATACCAGCCAAGTAAATCATTCCCATATTTTCAGTAATTGTATACTGGAAATCAAAAATCTAATTTCAACAACCACTCTCCAGTGATGTATTTGGTATTTGGTTAACTTTCTAACCTCAGTAAACTAAAGGGACAAAGATTTTACCAATGAACTTTTAAGGTGTACAAGGGTTCAGTATGTAGAGTTCTTCTCAGCCATCAGGAATGTTTTCTGGAGCAACGTGATCTTTCCTGGTACCCTTTACCTGTCTTTGTGGTGCATCATATTTGAGAATGTTATTTCCATTAAAGTCTGTGGCCATGACTTATTAAATAATAGTGTATTTTTCAATGAGCAAGAGCCCTTTCTGAATCTGTGTCTCCCCTCCACCCTTCAGCCATGGCAGACATCACAAACAACATGATAAAAAATTAATTTCCCCAGGAAATCTCTTATTTGAAAAGAAAAAGCAAACAAAGAATAGAAAAGTACTATCATAATTTTTACAGACAGAACCAGAGAGATTTTAAGTAGGAGTCTCCACCAAAAGGTTTATTTTTAAAAGGCCAATGCTAAGTAGGACTCTGTCACTTTGAAGTCCCTCCATGGCTAATGTAGATAAATAAGTACTGTCACAAGGCAACTCAACTGGTCTATTCTAACTGTCTGTGTAACAAGAAAATGAATCTGTACCTATATAGAGCACCCAGTTCAGATCAGCAGTCTGAGAGTGACTCACTCAGATTTAAAAGTCTATCTTTTGATGCCTGTTAGAGCTGATTACTTTTGTTGCCGGTCACTTGACAGGCTGTACAACACATCAAAATCAGAGCCACAAACCGAAAACAAATTTCTGTTGTGTCATGCCCAAGTCTCAACTGCGAGGGCAAACTCTGAAAGGTAATGTCTAAAGATAAATTATATTCCCTGGGCTAGAGAAAGAAAAAGTGCATATCTAAGTAGGCAAGGGTAAGGAGTTGCTTCCTGATTTATATCTTTCCATTTCAGAAAGCTCCTTTCCTTTTGTCAGGCTGGCATGTGCGTTACTTCTTTTGTGCCAAGCAAGAATTTTCAGAGAGTTCAGAACATAAATGAAAGGTCACAGAAGTATAGTTTGCTTGCACTAAATCTTCAAAGGAAAGAGGCTGCTAATCACCACAAATGAAGTCTAGCATAGCAGAAAAGCTTGAAACAGCTTCTTCAGAGAATGTTTTAACAATCAGGCCCTTTTGGGGAGGGGGAAGGAAAGCAAGCATGCAATTGCAACTTTTATCTAATAATTACTAACAGCGGCTGCAATACCACCTTTTCCTCAGAGGCATGATATATCAACAGTTAAAAGCAATATCAGAGGAAAAGAGCATTAACATTATTCAAAACAGAGTCTGTTCTTTGATTTCCAACATATATCATTTGTTGAAATAATAAATTGTAATTTTTTATCCTGTCTCTTAAGACAATACAGTTCTTTGTAATTTTTTGTGATGCTTCATATCTGGAACATTTAGAAAAAAAAAATAAAAAAAGAGAGTTAAACATGGTGATAGTTCAAAAGACTTTAAGGCCAGGCAGCTTCCTCCTCCCCATCCTTTGCTAAGCAGGCTGCAAGAGATAACATCAAAGCCCTGTGAATGAATGTGGTAACTGTTACCCTGCACTTTACATGCTAAGAGAGATCTAGATCCAAAAAGGAGCTTGGGCACTGAACTATGTTGCTAACTTCACCATCACTATGCTTCAGCATCTGTTTCTTAGAGTGTAAATCAGGGCAGTGAGTTAGGCCCTCTTGGAGGCAATTCAGAGGAGCATCAAAAACCTCAGCATGGTGCCCCCATCCCACCACTTCCTGTTCTCCTGGCCCTTGGCTGCATGATGGACAATTGAGGTGCTTCTGACATATTCCTAGGGGAGGGGAGGGGAGCTAGTATCTTTTTAAGAATTAAAAAAAAAAATAAAATAAAGCCATAAGGAGGATGTTCATGGCCTTTTGTATGGTATCCTCATGCAGAATCTTTAAAATAATGGGTTTCAGCCTTTCAAGAAAGATATTGGAAAAATTAACTTCATTATTGCTGAACTACAGAAAAAAATATTCAGGATTTAAAAGTTTTCCTTCTATTGTGCATTGTTTTACTGTATTAATTTTTTATTTTAATGTTGATTACTAAATTTTGTTACAATAAAGTAAAATACAGAGCTTGAAACAAAGTAAAAGCAAACTATGATATTTTATTGTTGGCAACAGCTGACTTCCTCTAGAATGGACGACTGAGAACTACAGTTGTAAGTAACAGCTGGATATTTCTTTTTACTGGTTAGAAAGCAACTATTTTTTATAACAATGAAAACAGCTGAATGCCTATGCAGAAATGCAGGAAAAGGGAGTAGAATTCATTTCTTCTTAGATATTTAGATGTGCAGCAAATAGTAACAGCTATTTTTTGTTTTCCTGATGAATCAAACTCAATCAAAGACAATTAGCTCTGCTCAGACTAGACTGAAATGAAAAAGGGTCACAGAAGAGTAACAAAGATCTTCAAAGTTGTTGAACAACTTTCCTATGGGAAACAACTAGGCAGACAAAAACTTTTAGACTGGACATGACCAAGGAGTGATATGAGAGGGGACTACAAAATCTCAAGAGGCCCGCATAAGGTGAATAGGCAAAGACTGTTTACTGCTTTTACTAGTACAGAACTACGAGGCCTCAAATGAGGCAGAGGCTCACAGCAAACAAGGAGCTAATTCTTCACACCATTCACAGCTCTGTGAAGCTGTAGGATTTGGTGCCACAAGATGTTGTTGCTGATAAAAGTCTCCAACTGCTACAGGAAAAGTGAACAAATGCATCATATCTCGATTGAGACAAATGAAGAAAAAGGTATCTTTGACAAAGGATGTCCTGACCCACAAATTGTTGGAGGGCAGGAAAATATTCTGGGGAGTTATTACTGCGTTCTTATTGCCACTTCTAGTCTCCTTGGGCACCTGCTACTGTTGAAGGTAGGCTGTAGGTCTATATGAGCCTGTAGTTTAATTTGGGATGGTTCCAGTGTTTTCATGGATGAAAGCTGTACATTGTTCTTGGTGACAAAAAAAGAATCCACAGCTCCTCTACTGCCCTGTGAAAGTCCTAGATGGCAAGTGTGGAGCCTCGGTCACTCCTTCTGGCTTCAAATGTATGTAGAATTATGGCCCTGACACCTTGAGTAAGCAAAGATGATTGATGAGTGACTATCTTTAACCATCTAATGCCACATATGCAAAAGAAGGCAGATTTTTAAAAAAATCTTGCTCATGTCGGAATGTTTTCAGTGTTTGTCTAAATAGGGTTTAAGATAAAGGCAACATTTCCAAATAATATCATTCCTAAATTGGAGACAACTTTCAGTGACAATGAGTTAATGTTATCATCTGCTAGACAGGCATTCCAGGAACTGATTAAATAGAACCAATAGATTTTCTAAGGCTTAATATGCCAAAAGTCAGAATGTTAAAAAAAAGTAGTTTTGTAAGAACTACATTACAGCCGAAAATGTGGTTCCCATATTTAATATAATTTCATGAATATTAACTCTTGTTTCAGTCACTAACATAATCAGTCACAGTATGGAAAACAGAGAGGTATTAATTTTGCTTATCATCAAAAGACCAAAAATATTCTTCCACTGATTTTGGCACCTTGAATATGCTAGTCATTTAAGAAATTAATGCATTAATACCAGTACCTTAAGAAAATTTTTGTAAGGTTTCTGATACAATTATGAAATGTTTTTATCAAGAAACCTGTATGATTAGTTTCTAGTATTTTGATTTGTGTTGCGATATAATCTTTTTTCCATACTTCTTAACTAAGATTAAAAATCCAGAGAAAATATTTAAAGAGCAATAAATCCTTGAGATTTTAGAGAGAGAAAAAAAAAACCAAAAACAGTTTGTTGGAAGATGGTTACACATAAAAGAAAACTAAATCCAGAAAATTCACTCAAAATCATTCTGTCTGAGAAAAAAGACCTTTTTTCTTGTTTTCTTTCACTTTACCTAGGAATAGGAACAGTTATTAGTGACTGTGGCAGCATGGGTAGATGGGTAGTATCTCTCATGCTTTTTCTACCAGTTGTGTATTTCTCAACTAAACTAGGTGGCAGCACATCTTGTGCAATGTTTCTGTTGTGCCATCAAAAACTGGAAGAAGACAGAACACATTCCCATATGGGAGGCCTGGAAGAGAAATGCAATCATAAATGCGCACTTTGTCATTCAAGGCTCATCACTTTCTCAGGAGTTTGCCACTATCCTCTAAGTTACAGAAAATAAGATTTTGAAGTTTAGAGATGCTGATTATGGACAACCTCAAAGACTCTCAAAAGATATTACACATATAATCTGAAGTTCTTAAACTATAGGAATACATAAATATTCTGAAAATTCATTGTCTTCTTTCATACGTTTTTGTGAGGAAGGTCATTCTGTGCTTTCACAACAGATAGAAAGCTACTTTCTGAAGGCATAAAACTCTCTCCCCCCTTTCAGCATTCTTAATGCATTGACATTTACAAATCAGGTTATTTGAGGACAATAAAAAGAAAAAAAATAACAGGACAAAAATCATGTGGCGTAACTGTAAGTAAACAATGGCAGAAAAATAATGTGGGGTAACTGTAAGTAAACATACAGAAGCATCATTATATTTAATCAACTTTCTGAAGCTTGTGAGAGAGGAAGTTAACTCAAAAAGAGGGCTTTAGAGAGAAAAAATATTGTCTAAGTCCACAGTACTTCAAGATTACTGACATGAGGGCAAAATCAAGACTTCATGTAAAAACAATTCTCTCAATTAGAGATCAGGTGAAGCAGAACTGCCCCAGTGCAGGCAGCAGCCTTCAAAACATTCAGTCTCAAGATATTGTGTCCTAGAGCAAAATGAAGTGACAATTTAGTCCCTCCCTGTAGATCAAGCTGGGCTCCATCTAAGCCAATGTGATACACTTAGTGAAAGGGAACAATCCTTTTCTGCACTCCAGCATCACAATAGAGCCAAGGCTGGGCAAGAGGCTGAAAATGGAATTAAAGACAAGGGTCAAAGAAGATGGAATTGTAATGTTGGAGACCATATAGCATCTGAGGTAATTTTTGTGAGGTCTTAAAAATACAAAAAACTATGTTATAAACTGCCTGAAAATCTGTCCAGCTCTCTGTAGAATTAGACTGCATTTTCCAGTTTCTGATTTAGAAATCTCTTTTTTTCACAGCTGCCTGCAATATTTGCTCATGATTTCTACCATCTGATAGTTTTAATCTTTCTGGGATTTCCATGGTTCTAAAAGAATTCTATTTTTATTCTACTTTCTATTTTACTTCTGCTGGAGTACTTTGTGTGTCCAAATCTTTCATCTGTTTTGCACCCATAATCAAACCCAGAACTCTTACAAGAAACTGCCTCACAAGCAGGTCACTCTCCACACATGCAAGAAAGCTCTGTGGGTGGCTGTTTGAAGTATATACTTGCTATATTTCGCAATCTAGAACTCAATCCACATCCTTAGCAGCAGTGTAATGTCCCTCCATCTATTTATTGTTTCAGTAATATAAGTCTTCTGTTATGTATTCCTAGAATACATTTTTCATTCCATTTCAGGTTTCAGTATCTTCTCTAGGAACTTTTATACTTTACAGTGCACAAGTTCAGATGCAAATGCATCATTTTCAGAGCCAGATCCTGGAATTCAAAGTCAGACACAAAAACAACATAATCATCTGTGCTGTATTCAAGTTCTCAAACTGCTGGGTTAATACACATTTCCTTGCTGGATGCTAAGATGACTTTTTACCAGTTTCTCAAATCTGTTGGCTGGATAATGGATTCAGTGGGTTGAAACCAAAGACAGCGGCTGACTTTAGCTACAAAGCAGGACCTCTTATCAGCTACCTTCTGTAGCACTGGCAGAAAGACAGGGTCAAAAGACCTCCTATTGAAGTGTGCCTTTGATCTGGGCTTAGCCAGACTTAAAGTGTGCTGATGCTTTAGCAGGGTGCCCTGCTGCCCCAGTATTGGACTGCCAGGTACTGGAGCCACAATACTTTACTTAAAAATAATAATTCATCCAATAATGCAACACCATTGCCATTGTCATAAAAGTAAGAAAGGTTTTGTGCTAGTAAAAAAAATCTTAAGGTGCCATTTCTATTATCTCACTTTGTTTACATGGGAATAGAATTTACTAGCCTTTAACATACACCTACTGCCTCCACAAAATAATGGGTTCACATTAAGTAAGTTCCAAAGAAACCTGACTTCTAACATCTCTCTGACTGGACAATGATTTATTTTCTATTTCTAAGTTTGCATTCTAAGTTTTCTTTTGCATTATTTTGTCTCTTTTTAATCCTTTCGGATGATAAAGTACTCCATTCCCATCACTGCTGTTAACCAAGTCATCAAACCAGTGACCTACACTTACTCTGATAGTTCCTATCCCCTTACTTTGCTTTCCACACTGTCCATAAGATAAAAAAAATATTGTTTGTAATTAAATAACCCCTGATTGACATCCATAAGCAATCTTCTTAGCAGGTATCCTGTCTTCTAGAGGAATATTTTGTCATTAATCTACAGAACCGTGCTCACTCTTGCTGCTATCTATTTCTACAATGAATCATGAATTCTCTATTAGCACATTGGCCCTATTTCACAAAGATATAGAGGATAAATCCACCCCAGAGTTACTAGGAGATGGGAATTCCAGAATTGAATATTCTCAAGTTGAGAAGGTCATTTGTCCATCTTCTGCAAGTGTGTTAAGGAAAGGAATGGGCCAACCCATGAGTTTTAAAGAAACCATATAGGCAGCTGATGGAAGAAGTTACACAGAGTATAGACACTAAATTCCATCACAGCACATCACTTTACATTCCCAGATTAGGGATCAAAGTACCAAAGGACATGGATCTTGAAACACCTCTAGATTTTGCTTTCCATGGACCTCCTTTGAGGTACTTGATTCTCCTCAGGCAGGCCACATTGTGGTCCAAGGGATCGGCTCCGGCACATGGCCTCCATGCTGAGAGCCATGTGTCCTAGAATTTACATATTCCTACATAAAAATTACATTGGCTATGTTAGTTATGGAGCCAGGCCTCATTTTTTTGGATTTGTTCTAGTTTAATCACATAGATATTTCTTTTATTGAAACATATTCAAATGTCAGAATAGTCACGTTGTGCAGTCCAACACGTCTCACTATCATCTATATTACTCTTAATAATTAAAAAATGGAAAACAGTATCAATTTATTATCAAATTAATGCAAGTTCATCCATACTTTGCATTAACAAACTAATTTGTGAAGCATCAATCAAGTCTGATCCTTATCTTCTGAGGCACATAAATTAAGATATCCAGCTTACTTTTGAATCAGTTGGCCACCATCTCCTTAGTGTTAACACCATCTAAGTGTTGGTTTAACTGCCCATCAACCAGAGAACTGACTAAAATAATCATTGATCCCCTAGGCTAGTACTCAATATTTTATCTGTCTTTCTCTCCTTTTTCTTTCTTTTCACAGAAGACTACTGCTAGTTTGACTTTCCTCATCAAAATGGCCACCTTATGCAAATACGGGAGTTTGTGCTTTGAGCAGTTCTTAATGCTGAATGGACTGAAGTTTTGTATTGATTCTATATCCCATTTTTAACTCATTGTGAAGAGAACAAGCTTTGTATTACCTCCAAACCCCAGAATAAGAGAAGGGAACACAGACGGTAAAAGATTAAAGGGTAGGCACTGAGACTTGTTTAGGAGAGCTGACAAAGGCCACAGCAGTAATGCTTGGGAACCTGCATTTGCTAAGTCCCAGTCCAAAGCCTTCACTGCAGTTCATCCTTACTGTTTCTCACAGAACAGGATGGGTTTCAAAGAAGGCTACCTCAGGGCAACCTGACACCCTGCTGCAGGCTGCATTATTAATCTGATGTCAGCCTTCCAGTGGTTCAACCAGTTGAAATGATTCCTTTCTCGATATTTCAGAAAATCCTTTTGAATGAAAGGTGCTATAAGCCCCAGAAACAGGATACCAGTTCTATTGCTGATTTAAATGAAAACCATTGTGCTGTCAATGCATATAGTTACCTGCTTTATTACTTTGAGTTTTGGCCTTTCCTTTCTACTTGTATGAATATCTTTGATCTCAGTTAATACCTTCATTTGGAGATTTAGACAGCTGTAGTGTACGTACAAGGGATGGCATTGTTTTCATAATGAAGGAGGATTCCTCACCTGCTGTTTCATTTTATCTTATAATTCAGTTAAATCAGGTGTTCTTTTCTTGAATCACTCTCTGCTTGACAAAGCCACAATTTGGATGTAAAGGGCAAGGGCAGAGTGTTTTTACCTTCAGAATTCTGCATTTAGATCCCACTGCTCCTGTCACTTTTGTTCAATTATCTCTCATAATTTAAAGCCCACTTAAACAGATACTGCAGGTGGCTACAAAATTACAGAACAACAGAAAATTAAAGAAATTATAGAGTATTTGTTAGATTATGTGCTCAAATTGGCAGCAAATGAATGTCCCCATCTTATGGCTGCATGTTTCTTTGTCTGAGATAATTATGATATACATTCGAAAAAATTAAACTGTGAATGGAGGGCCTCATCATAGCAGTCAGTTCCATCACCTTTCGTGGACAAATGTGATACTTAATAATGACATCAGTGATAACTAAATCAGGTTCTCAGATGCTCTGAATAACAAATACTTGTTCCATGAAAATAAATTACTCTTTTGGGGCTACTTCTGAAAAGAGATCATACATGCAAAAGAGTTGCATTATTCAGATGCCTCAGGATCTGTTTTATTGGTATGTTAAGACAGTGTGACTATCAATGCTTGTACAAAAGAAAGTGCATCAGAAAACTCAAGGCTGAGCATGCAGAATTAGAAAATGCCATCATGACAATGTGTCAAGAAATAACTTTAATAATATTGTTATATACTGTGTTTCCATGTGTCTACAGTCTCACCCAAGGGACAGAGTAGCCATTAACACCAGACAGGCAGCAACACCAGGAAGTATCCTTTGACATTCAGCATTCAGTGCACAGCTCTAGGCTTCACACAAGGATTCAAACCCTGCTCTGAAGAGATGTATTGATTTCCTTATGGGCATTTCATTATATTAGAGTACCAGCCATGGCTCACAAACAGTAAATAATTCTTCTCAAGCACTTTAGAAAATGAAAGAATCTTTTACCTCCAGATGAATGAGCAGAAATCAAAGGATACATCCTCCATTCAATTTAGGTGACAAATCTAATCCTTACACTTGAATTTCCAAAAAAAGGAAAGTCAGGGTATTGTTACTTTCAATTTCAGTTCATGGCTCACCACTTTGCAGTTCAGAACTCATGGTCTCAAAAAAGCTTTCCTTAAAAGTGAGAACACACTTGTAAAAAGTCTGAAAGTCTGTGGGTAAATGCCTTGATAAATACTACACAGGAATTTTGTACTGGAGGGAAGGACAGACTCTAGTCCCACAGCATTCAGCTGCTGCAATTCCACATTTTACAATTCTGTATTCAATTGCCTGAAACAAAAGACCATTTTTCCTTTCTCTATGGACCCCTCCATCAAAAGTACAGATCAGAAGACAAAGCCTCTTTCACTACACAATTCTTACTCTTCCTCAGAACTCTATCCATTCTTCACATTTTCCTGTGGGAAAAATAATTAATATAGGGCTGTATAATAACAGAGACAATGAAGAAGACTGAATTGAGGCTGCAGAGGGAATCTAAGTTTCAGTATTTTTATTCTTGCTACCATAATATTCTTTTATGCAGTTTCTAGCCAGTAATTTCCTAGGGTGTTAAGGAAAGCAGGCACAGACCCCAAAAATTCTTTAATGTGGAATTGCAAATCATGTCCACACATAACCTCCTTACATGCATAGCAACATTAAGAGCAGGCTGAAGGCTGGGAAAGCCACGCCTGGTCTGCCCACATTATTGATTGTGGACTCTGCTGTAATTTGGCTGAGAACATTAAAACTGCTTAGAAAAAGCCAGCCCCAGGGTATCTGCTAGTGGATGGGGCTGCAAGTGTGCTTGGCTGAGAATACTCCTGACCCACACAAACTGGGCAAAGGAGAGCTTGGCTCCACTCTAAAGCATCTAGAACATTTAAACCTTCTTCTCCGTTGGGAGGCCTCTGCAACCAGCTTCATGTATGGCTTTCAGGCAGGCCTGATTTCCAGAGGCAGTCCAGAAATGTCAGGAATGCCTCAGCTTTTAAAGGGAAGTGTGTGGGGTTTTTTGTTATTGTTTTTTTGTTTGTTCCTTCATTTGTTTTGGTTTGGGTTGGGTTTTTTTTCCTTAAATTTATCTTTATTTCTCACAGTTTTTTGTCCTGGAAACTCACCCTTTATCCTTTACATTTTATCATATCTAAGACCCCCATAGAATAGTCTCTTGCACATTTCCTGCCAATTTCAATACTAAAATGTACTACAGTTATCTAGTAAATTCTATTGTGCATACTAACAGATACAAAAGAAATATCTATGGAATGAAGTTGTATGATGTACTAATTGTGAACATCACATAGAAGCATATTGATTTCAGAGTCTATTAATACAGATTTGGTTTTATTTCAACTCCATATAACTCTGTTTTTAAATAGATAATTAAGCCACTGAAAGCAAAAAAACTGCAGTAAATTGTGCCCACATTCTGATTCCTATTAGTATTGTCATGGAAATCATTAAATCCCAGCAGAATAATCTATCTGTAGTAGAGATAAGCAGCATCACATGAATGTGGAGATCCAATGCAGAAATCTTGCCATGAAGAGCCAACAAAAGGCAACAAAGAGCCCTGGAAAAGTTCTTCTGACTCAGATGTTCTGAGGAACCAAAGATGGGTCAGAGAGATTTTCTGAAGTGTACATGTGCATGTGTACCTGTATGTGCAGTCCCTACTGGAATCTGATTCATAGGAATTCTATCAATCTGATGTTCTAGGAAGAAGAAATGCATATCAAATTATTTTATAGCAAGCATGTGTCAATGGGCTTTTTAAAACACAAAATACCAGAATTATGACACTTTACTATTTTCAGTTTGTCCTCCACACACATCTCTGAAAAGCAGATTTTTTTTTTTTTTTTACTGAACACCTTGTTTCAAAGCATTTTGTGTCTGCATGGTTCTCTCTGATAAATTTTGTGGTTAGACTCCATGGAATGTAAAATTAAATGCCCTTCCCACACACATACATTTTGTGAATTTGTCTATCTGGCTCTGATTTTACCTCAACATTCCTTCACAGCCACATGATGGTCTTTCAACAAGAACCTCAGCACAATATGCTATTTTATTCTTTACTCGCTTGTTAAAAGCATGACAGGCTGGAAATCTCTTGTTTAATGCCTAAAAGCAGTTTAAATCCTAGAATCAAATTTCTTGTGATGTTTTTATCTCAGATGGACAATTATCCTGACAATAAACTGAATTATAAATTGTTCTACCTGCACAAATTTCTGTCTGAAAACAGGAATATTATAAGGAACAGAAAATTGTTCATATATTACAATGGAGAACATGAAGGGGGCTAGTAAATTCCAGTGACAACTCAAGTTCTGACAGCAGAAATGCTAATCAGTTCTTTTCATATATCCTTTATCATCATTATAACCTCAGAAGAAAATTATGTTAAAAAGTAAACACTGCATGTGACAAAGTAAAGACCTTTGATATAATATTTTTACAATTATTTCCTGATGTTAGCTTAAGAGACCACAGCATAAAACATAGTTGTCCCACACAGTAAGGGATTTACCTTCTACATCTGCATTGCTCTAATATATGGGGCAGGAGGGAGAAGTTTTCAGGGATGAAAAGTTTTCAAATTCACCTGATTCTCATTTTTCAATTCATTAGAATTTTTTATATTCTGAACAGAGTGCCACTTTTTCACTGCATTGTTAGGAATAGCACTTCATCTGTTTGCTCAACCTGTCCTTTGAAGATAACAAATCACTTCACAGTTGCTGAACAGATTCAGCATCAAAAAGGTCCTCAGAGAAAAAGTATCAGCTGTAGGCCAGCTGCTTTGCCAAAGACCAGTCTTCAGCAAACTTATTTTTCTTATGTTTGTTAAGGTTTTTGTTGTGTAAATCCAAGTAGGACCAGCTCTGGACGCTTCTGGGTCTTCCCTTGCTATGTCTGACACCCTTGAGCCTATATCTGAGAGCTCTTGAAAGCTGAAGAGCTGAGCTCAAGAAAATGAGGCAGTGATTTTCTGAATCTAAGATCCTATGGTGAAAACTGAACATCTCTCCTGAAGTTTGACTTTACACAGCTCTTTCCAGACCAGCAAGATGGAAAGAAATGCCAGTACAGCTGTGCAAAGCTGAATGGCAGTCCCCAGGGCAGGGGTAGGCAGGGAAGACACTGTGGGAGCATGGCAGGTCCTCTGACTGGAATGGTTAACATTGCAAGGTCACAGTTCTGCCTTAGTAGGGCACAAGTTATTTGCTGCTCCTATAATGAAGATGCTCTTCAGCATCAGAGAGAGGAATGGCTTAAAATAGAAGGTGAAAAGAAGAAGTTAGGGTAAATAAAAGAGTAAAACACCACAAAAATGCATGACATGGAGAGGAAAGAAGGGGCAAGGTTGTGATATAATTTTTGCTTCTATTTGCTGATAATAAAGTACTAAAAAGCAGCTATAAATTAACAGCAGAACACAACCTTTGGCTTCTTTTGAAAAGAAGCATAAAAAAAAGCCTTAGAGCCAATTATCTCACTGAGTCTGCACTTGCTGTGAGATAGACCAAAATCATGCTTTTCCTTCACTAGATTGCCTTTTATTTTAAACTGCCCTTTAATCAGCATGTTTCTTGACAGCCCACACCCCACCCTACTGTATATTCCCAGAAGTATCTCAGCTGGCTCCTGTCAGTCAAGCTGACAAGGATCTCTACTCCAGCTTTTAAGAGAACAGCTATTTCAGAAACTGGCTCATTTCCTTTTTTCAAGCAAATGCAATAGTAGGTCAGTATAAGTCACACTCTGAACATAGACACTGAATGCACACTGAGAAATACTGAGTTAAATGGGGCTATTGCAATTTACACAAACAGATACAATTGCTTATCTCTTACTATCTCCTCCTGTATTATTGATTTCCCAATATCATTATTTTTACAAGCACTGTTTCTTTCTTAGACCATCTCTCTCCACTCCTGGCTTTCCCAACAGCACTTCACAGAGTATCAATCTTTTCAATAACCCCTTTTCATACAGCAGTCATTCCAGCCTCCAAAATAATTTCTTCATACTTCTCTTAAACCAGTTGTTGAAAGCATCCACTCCAAAAGTTTCTTTTTACCTAGAAAATGATCTTTTGATCTTTTTGCTCTACCCCAAAATGTACTTCCCTATCTTTGCTGTGAGAGGACTTTATAATTTGACAGAGTATATTGATGGGCAAATCTATTACAGGATAAAAATAATTGATACTTGAAGAATTAGATCTACTGGGGAAGAGCTGACATGGCTTCAGTAAAGCATTGCCTTACCATCCTCCTTGGAGTGGTGAAGTTAAGAACTGCATGGAAACACCAGCTTGCAGTGGAGATAGTGCTTCCAGAAGGCACTTGACAAAGTCCATCACCAAGCACCTTTAAGCAGTCACTGCATAAGATGGCAGGCTCTGGAATCAAGATGGGGTGAGCACAGAGGTGACTGAGCTGATGATAGTACTGACATTCCTGATATTACTCAGGATAACAAAGATAAGGGCAAAGCGTGAAGAACTTCAGAAAATCCTTACAATGCTAATAACAGGTGAATACAATGGGAGATGAAATTTGGAGCATAGACACATGCAAAGTGACTCCAGACAAAACAAATTCCAATTTCATATACAAAATAATGAGGGCAAAATCACAATTCTGGGGCGGTATCCTTGAAATACCTAGTTCCACAGATGCATTGCTTCAATGTTTGGGGAAGAAGCATCTGTCAAAAAGGAAATCACATACTAGAAGAGGTCCTCAACAAAATAAACATTACTGTGTCAGTGGAGAAATCCATAGTATAAATCTGGAACTGTGTGTAGTTCTAGATACCCCATCTCCAAAACAGTATATTAAAAAACAGGAAAAGCTAGCAGAAGGGCAACAAATACGGTAAGTTTGGAATAGTCTTCATAGGAGGCAGAGACTGTGCAGCTGTGGAGTTGTGGTAAGCACCTCTCTTAGGAGATACATATGGGAAGCACAACAAATGTCTGGGTACCAAGAGGATGAATAGAGATGAATTCTTTCCTATCCCTTGAATAGAAATTTTGGAGCCAAGGATCACCAGGTGAAGTCAGAAAGAGGCAGATTAAAACAAACAAAAAAAAAAAGTGGATCTCTGTACAACAGGTGGTAAACACATAACCACGGGAAGAGGTTGAACATATTCAAGGGAATATGAGAAACACTTGGGAAAAAAATGCATTGAGAGTTATGAAAGAACACCGCTCAGGATCTGAAAATCACCTGAACTGAAAATAGTTGGAGGATAAATATCCTACATGCTTCCTTTGCTTTGACCTTTCCTACATGTCCACTTAAAGGAATCACTGTAGGCAAGCTAAAGTACAAGACTGAGCCTTGACCCAAACCATTGCTGTTGTAGAGCACTAAATCCAAATCTAGTTTAATTCTATGTGTTTGTTGCTATATCATATCAATACAAAATCACAAAATTATTCCTGTTGTGCTTTCACAAGTGAATGGTTTGGCCATGTATTATTAGAGTTCTCTTTATGCAGAGTTTTGAATCTTTGCTTCTGAGTTCAACACAGATATTAAGCAAATCAGTAGAGGTGTGAAGGTAAAAAGACAAAGTGCCTTTTGTTGGGGGTGGGAGAGATGTCCTGGGTTTTTAAGTGCAGAAACTTTCTGGAAGACAGAATCAATTTTTTAAGTAATTTCTAAAGCTAATTAATAACTTTACTGTTTAAGCAGGAAGAAGCATTTTTATATAAGCTGAAAATGTGTTTAAACTGCTGTAATATGAATCTGACTCCTGCTAAGCAGAATAAAGTTAACTTCAGATGGTGCAAACATCTGACTTCATTGATTCTGCCTTCCTCACAAACACAACATTTCCAGACAATGTCTACATAAGCAAGCCTTTTGGTGTGACAGAAACAGATGAGCATACTGGAGCATTGAAACCCTTGTACTTATTCAACATTCTGTTCAATGGTTTTACTTTGGGCTAAATGTCATCCAGGCTCCACATGTGTAGGATTTGAGACTCTCCAAATGACCAGCCTCTCATTCAGACCTCTCTTTCTCCATCTGGACATGAGTATGCTTGCCTTGCAACTGGAGTTCATCTTCTGGTTTCACTTCCTCCAGAAGGAATCTAGATCTGAACCAATGGGCTGCAAGGCATGACCTCGGACTGAAAGAAAGGAAAGTGTTAATAGTTTCTCAGTTTGTTCCATTGAGCATCTCTTACGGGCAGAAGTTCTGCAAGAGAAAAGAAAGGACATTTGTCCTTATCAGCAGGGTGTAAGAGGTCAAATCCCCATCTGACAGGCACTGGCCCTAAGAGAGGAGTTAATGGAGTTTTAATGACTGAGTTGGGCCAATAATCACACATCTACCTCGCTTCTGAACTGCCTTTATGATAGGAATGTAATTTTAAGCCATCTCATTCTGAAAGATCTGAAAATTTGTACATTCTCATTGAGGATAGTACTAGTTATCAAATTTGTAGTGAATTAAAAGTAACAGGATTTCAAAGATTAAGAACATTTGCATTTCTTCCATTCAAATGCCCAATTATCTATCATGTGTGCTGCAAAAAATCAACCAGCCATTGAACTTTAAACCCCTTTTGTTAGGAACAGAATTGGAGACCTCTCTTCATTAGTATTAGCAAAGTGCTTTAAGGCTTATCAGAAAAGGATAGTAGCAATAGAAGTGCTTAGTAAAATGAGAGATGACTAACACATGAATCTTTCCCTTAAACCCAGATCAGTGCACAATGATAATCCCCTTTTCTAAATGCAGGGGCAAAGATATTTTGCTTATATGGATTACACTTAGGGAGCTCATACAAAACTCTGAATTCAGCTGTTCTTGTGCACAATACTGTAAAATAGCTGCTTGCACTAAAAGAATGAATTACAAATAAATGCCCACTGAAATAAGAAAGATGTTTACCATATAAGCACTCTAACAGCTAACCTGACTTTTCCTTGGAAAAACATTTCTGCTATAGGAATTTAACCCATGGGCACACATAATTAGCTCTTCCACCTTAAAGTTGCTGAAAGAATGATTTGCTTAAGAAGATTAGTCCTTTTAGTGTTAAATAGAAGTACTGACAAATGAGCTTAAAATGATTATAAGGGAACTCTTTTAACACCATCTTCTGATCTTTTATTTTAAAATAGCATGCCTTTCAGTCAAAAACCTTTAAGTCTGATCTTTTGTGTTTTTTCCAAATCAAGGCTCAATTTTAATACTTCCTGTATTCAAATCTTATATGTGATGAGATGGTTTTCAAGGCTCTTTTGAGCCACATTGAAGATGACCACAATTGCTCCTTTAAATAGATGTTCAGTGCTACTTTATTTCTTCTGGTCAGTGTAACTGCATGCAGCTTTCTGTCTTCACTGCAGCACTTCACCATGTCAGTGCTGACAGGACAACTTTTTTTGAGCTGTGCTGTACCAACATTACTTGAGTTAAAAATAATTTTACAGAAGAGGGGTGGGGTTTAAGGGTAGGTGGAGGACAGACAGTGTGATACTGAAAAGCAAAGACAGGAACAAAGCTCTCTCAGATGGGTTATGGCAGGGAAATGAATCTTTCCATCAGTTTGCCTGCATATCATAAACTTGAGGTGTAGAGTAAGCACTGTAATAGAACAAGCGTGGTAATCCACCTACAGTAGCTCTGTAGCTATTGTTTGTATGACAGTCTATTTCCCTACATAAAAGCTAAGGATCAAATTTTTAATTACCAATACAGACTTACAGAGTAAACTTTTTTAAGGTATAGAATTATCTGGATCCTTCATTGCTACACAGTTTTATACAAGCACTGAAATTACGTGAATTAAAGTTCTATATTTCTATTTTTCCTATTCCTATAATTCCCAAGCTTGGGAAATTTATCATACTTGGCTGTTAGCAGCAATTGAAAAACTAACACCATAAACAGAAATCAATTTATACTATTAATTCTTGCTCAGTAAAAATGAGTACTTTCCCATTTTAGTTTTAAGTCATGCTGCCATCTACAGCTTGAATAAGCTCTTGCAATACTCTGCTTAGGAAAACAGGGCAATCCAGTTTGGAAGAGGTCTCTGGTCCCTAGTTCAGCTGCCTCCACAAAACAGGGCTGCCTTTGAGCTCAGCCCAGCTAGAAATTAAGCACCCGAAACTGCTCACTCAGTTGCCCCTTTCTCCCTACCCCTCACCTCTGTGGAATGGAGAATCAAAGTAGAACTTATAGGTTAAGAACAGTTTTATAACTGAAAATAAAGTAAAATAAAACAATGGTAAATAATAATAAGGTAAAAACCAAGTGATGCAAAATGCAATTGCTCACCACCCACTGACCAATACAAGACACCCCTTTGTGAGCCCAAATCTGTTCCTCTTCTGGGTAATTCCACCCAGTTTATACTGGACATGACATTCTATGGTGCAGAACATCCCTTTGGTCAGTTTGGGTCACCTGTCCCAGCTGTGCTCCCCCCCAGTTTCTTTTGTGCACCTCCTCATTGGCAGAGCACAAGACAAGAAAAAAATTCTTAAGATAAACATGATTCAGGAAAAAACCCAGAACATCAGTGTGTTATTGATACAATTTTCATTCTGAGTCCAAAACACAGCACTGAAACAGCAACAACTGCTGCACAGGTGCTTCCTTCCCACAGGTAGCACTTTGCATTTGTTCTTCCTGAACATCATATGGCTCCTGTTGGCCTGTTCCTTCAGCATATCTAGGTTGCTCTGAACAGCAGCCAGAATATCTATTTGTCCCTTAATTTGGTGTCATCTGCAGATTTGATGAAGGTGAACGCCATTCCCTTGTCCAGGACATGGGCAAAGACATTGATCAGGACAGGGCCCAAAAGATACCCCAAGGACACTCACTCCAGGTAGAGGATGACCCAGGAATCACTACTCTCTGACCCTCATCATCCACTTTTTGACTCATCTGGTTGTTCACAAAGCCAAACCATAATGTCCTAACTTGGTTTCACAAATATTGTGGGACAGTGACAAACACCTTGCTAAAGTCAAGGTAAATTATATTTCTTTTGTTCTCCCCTTTTTCACGAATCCACTCATTTTTATCACAGGTAAGTTTTTATTTTTTTTAACGAAGAAAAAACTAGAAAAACATTTTCCTTCAGAGAGTTAGATCTGCCTGATATAACATACAGTTTTACTTCAATGCTTTCAAGGCTTTGCATTTAGAGTTTGGAATGCTTTTGGAACATTCCAAGGGATTTGGGTGAGTTTTTTCCTAATCTGTATGAATCTCAATCTTCAAATTTTTTCTGTTCATGAGTTCAACTTGTTATTGTCCCTTATGTTCTTGGTATTATACATAAAATATCAACATTGTACAATATTCCTGTAAACTTTTATTAAGTGGAATCTTAAAAGTCACATTTCATTATTTCTCTCAGACAGACTGTTGCATAACACGAAGGATCAAGGTCAAATGATAAATGAAGAGACACTTTTAAATCATTCAGATGGTTGTCCTCAATTTTGATTCCTTTTTCACCACCTTCCAAAAAATATGAGAGATTCTGAACATTTTTTAGAATGAGCCTGTAGCATCCTGGTATATTCAGCTGTAATGGAGACACTCTGAATTTGCACATTTCCAGCTCATCCTCAGAAAGTCTTTCATGGTACCATTGTCCAACTTTATTATTGGGATACTTGATACTATGTCCCACCATTGGAAGAACCACCTTCAAAGAAAAAAACCAAAACAATAAACATATTTGAACTAAACCTCACCCATTCTCCTTTAAATAAACGTTTTTAAACTTTGCATTTTGGAGCTTGAATTAGTAAACCAGCAGCTTCTCTTGTGAAATGAAGCAGTGCAGGTATCTCAAATGTAATGAAAGCAGAAAATATAATCAATGTATCAGGATTCCTAAAACAAACTAGGAATATATTAATATGAATTTCCTTGCTTGTGGGGAAAGATACAGCAATAAAGACATTCAGTTACCATGTAAGACTACACACTCTGAAACCTCCCAAAATTAAAATGTCAACTACTTTTTAGAGTTTTTCCCAGTAGACTAAAATTATTTTCAAAGTATTCAGTTTCATAATAAATATTGCCATACTGCAGATGACAGTGTACTTATTTCCATTACAAAGTAAATTTGTTATGAGAGTGGAGATTAGTTCACATGTGTTTTCTTTAATGTGCATTCCAACAGAGAAGAAGACATCAGTTAAATTAATCGCATTTTATTTAAAACAAGACATTTTAATCAAATAAAGAGATCAATAACTTTTCATACAAGACTTACTTGGTATATAGAATACTTTTTAGCTGACTCTTCTGAAGCAGTGACTACATGAACCTGACAAGATATTTAAGAAGTTAAGAAAAAAGCACCTTTTAAAAAGTAAAACATATACTTTATTTTAGGAATTATGCACTATACTTCCAAACTTGTAAAGGATTGACTACTACAAGGACAATAAACTCTTTCAGGTATGAAAAAAATCTTAAGATATATTTAAGATAAAGTAATCAGTTTACTGGTAGATGGTATTACATTAAATATTTACTGATACTAGCTACCACTAATACTCTGAGTCTGAAGTTAACTAAGTCAATGCAATTTTGTGCTGCATCAGAAAAAGCAAAAATATGAAGAAAAATATTTTATATTAAATAGGAATATATCTACATAAAGCTCAGTAACTCAATACTGAATTTGATACATCTGGTTTTAATTTCATTTGATCTACTTGTTTTATTAACATTCATTCTCAAAAGTATTGTTAAAGAGAACAGTGGAAACAAAAGCCACTCCATAGGGACTGAAGGCAACCTTTCAAGTGCTCTTGCCTTCCAATTTGTAAGATGTTCACCCAAAAGAAATTAATTACATTCTGTCTGTGAACATACCTGTTTATTGTCCAGTAAAACATTACACAGTTCTGTGATTTACCTGATGATCATGAAGAAGACAGAATCATCTAAGTTGGAAAAGCTTAAGTTCAGCTGTAAACTTAGCACTACCAAGTTCACCACTAAAACCTCATTGCACACCTCCAGGGATGGTGCGTCAATCACTTTCCTGTGCAGTTCCTTCTAGTGAAGAATTTTTCCTAACACCCACTGTAAACTCCTCTGTCACAACTTGAGGCTGTTTCCTCTTGTCCTATCAGTTGCTACTTGGGATAAGAGACCAAACTGGTTTCACAATAAGAAAAAAGTATGCCAGCTCTAAAAGACAAGACTGTTTCAGAATGGACTTCAGCATGCCAAAACCTAGGACGAGACACTCCACTGCTGGATTCTGCTCACCTATGGGTCCATGCACAGCTCCCAGGCTGTGCTGTGGGCAAGCAGAAGCGCTCCCTGGCACTCACTACTTTCCCAAGAAGATTGCTGTATTTTTTGAACAGCTGCTAGGAGTTTAAACCCACTATCAGTGAAACTGTGCTAAACACACTTTATCTCTGTATCTCCAACAGTATTACCAGTTCAATCTGAAGCCACCTTTCACCACTGGCTTACACTCAGCAATGTATGTAATGGGAAAGCCTGACCTAGGGAGCAAGACTCAGATCTGCACTGATTGGTAACACAGGCACACCCAGAGTTCACTCTGAAGGTCTTCCCCACTCAGATCCTAAGAAGACCATTATGTACACGATGTAGATGAAATTCTCACATATATCAATTCTGACATTCTGTTTCTTCTCGCTTGAATAAAATGAACAGCCAAAATGGATAAAAACTGCTAATATATGTGTAGCTCCAATGTCTATCATGGTAAAACATCATGTTCTTCGACTTAGTCACTAATATTAAATATTTTAATAAATGAATCAAAATAAAGGCATTAGCATATGTCTGAGTATATATTTAGGTGCATTGAGTTGTTTGGGGTTATTTTGTTTTGTTTGTTTGTGTTTTCCTCCTACAAGACCTATTTTGGGAAGACTCACCTTGTCATTCATCGAACTGTTTTCATCATTTTCTTCTGAGAACACAAGATCACCCTCAACCACTTTTAAGCCATAAATCTTCAGCCTGTAAGATGCTGCTTCATTCCAAATTTTACTGCAATAAGCATGGACATAGAATATGCGCAAGGAATGAGGAATGTTGAGCCATCCTTTGGTACAACCTTCATGATTTACACCATAGCGATTTAAAGCTCGTAGCAACATCTTCTCTCTTACTTTAAATTCTGGCAGCATCACAAGTGTGCCCTTTGCATCTTCTGATATAAACAAAAATAACCATGTAAGTAATCCCTGATTTTTCAAGTATTACCTGACAGGAAAAAAGTAAACTTAAGAAAATGAAATAATCAAGTGAAGAAAAAAGGTGTCAGTCTAACCTCTTTAAGTCTTTAGGTTATTATTTCCTTTCCTTCCATGTGCTGTGTTAGACAAATTTCAGCTAATATACCTATCGACACAGTTCTATGAATTTTGTTCTGCTTCATGCAGTATAAATTAAACTAGCTGTCTTTCAGTTATTCAGTTTAGTTTGCAATTATTTTTTGTTTTTTAGAAACTTGTTTTATCACTCCAAAGGATTTTTAGATCAGGTAACTGAAAGTAAAAACCAAGCTATAAAAAAAACAGTTAACCACTACTTAACATCGTTTAAGAATGTGTATTTCACAGTGGGTAAAAAACATATCTTTATTTTAAAGGTACAAATTACATTGGCCATTGGGAAGTCTGACCCTCAACCAGGACAAAAATACAGATTTGAACTATGCTACATAAATGTTGTACATTTAAAATTTTATGCTTTACATATTTTCTCATTACAAGGGATTACCTGACGAAGCCTTTTGCACAGCCTTTTACCTTTTGCTTTCAGGAAAAGGCAAGCAGCTGCTTTCAGGGTCCACATCAATGTCTTTCCATGCGTCATATAGCAATGTATAGAACAGAATGACACATAATTTCTTGTGAAATGAAACATAGCAGTGTCTTTTGAAGCTATATATCATAGTTGTTCTGTCAATCTACAGACAGATAGGTAAGTAGGCTAATAGATGTGGGACATTTGAAAAGAAAAAATATATTTTAGTTTTGGAAAGTTCAATTGAATGATAAAAGCAATAAATATGGCAAACAGAGTCCTTTACTCAGCACACTTCTGCTTTTGACATATTTTGTTAATTTTTGTTCAAGACAGAAAGAAAGTAGATGTGTTAAGTGCTGAGTACTAGTTGGGTGCCACATTTCTGTATACTTTTCTTATTAGGAAGGATAAGTTTATAGTCCAAAAGCAGACAGATGTAAAGAGATCAAAACTCCTGTGGCAAAATTATCTTAGTCTTTTCCAGCATTATGAAATACAAGCATTTCCTTCTATACTGTCTTGTACCTGAAGTACTTTAATTTTCCACTATTTTGCACATTCATGGCCTCCTCCTCATCTAATTTTTAAGTATGCAACTCTACTGAGTTTCACAGAATAAGTGGCATAAAGCAGTGGGAAAATAAAAATTATCTCCTTGCGCAGTAACACCTTGTTCTCTAAGAATACTAACCCTGAATAAATATATGGAAAAATTAACTGGGCATACCTGTTTGAAGGAAGTATCTCTTTGCGTTGTTGACAGGATCATCAGTATCTTCAGGTGTGAAGAATAACTTCACAGCTTTCACCTTTAAAGAACAATATTAACAACTTTTTTTTTGCAGTTAAATATAACTATTTGTGAACTAAACAGACAATCATGCATCCAATTCTATCTTAACGTATTCTGCAAGCTCTCAAAATTCTACCAGTTCTTCAAGGACAAAGTCAAATCCTCCCTTTCACAGAAAATGCCATGAACTGCAGAACAATGGTTGTGCTCCTCAGATTAAAGACAGGTTTTAGTCATCCAGAAGATACAAGACAGTTTTCAAAGCTCTGTGAGAAATCAGTCACTCTTCTTCATCACCCAGTTAAAACTTCTCCACTTTAAATTGTCATCATTCTATCCTGAACAGAAAGGTTTCTTCTTTTCCTCCTGAACAATTAATGCAAAATTTAGACTGAACACTTAACACAGTCTCATACAGACAGGGATGGCAATCTCTTTCTTTTTTTTTTTTTAATATTGATCTGTATTAGATTAGATGACACTGTGACAAGGAAAACATTACCACTATCTCTGCTAATTCCAATGTCAATGCAGCCACTCATTTTGCTAGCACTTTACACCAACCTGTGACACCTGCTTCTTGTCCTCCTTTGTACTGGACTATGCAAGCACATACTGGTAAATTTTTATTATAAATAGTAGTTCCTACTTGTTTTCAATTAAAGTACCTGGGTTAAGACTAGAGATTTAAATCATTACTCCTCAAGGACTGGCATATGGTACCAACTGCTAGTATACCAGAATTCGAATGTCAGATACATCAACAGTAACTTTTATGGGCTGCCCTCAAATCTTGATTCTTGTATTTGGAAAATAAGTTCTCCTGACTTTTCTTAGAACCAATACAAGATTAGAAGAACAGGATACTCAGGTATCCTTTTGACTTTTTGACAGGTATCTGATTCATCTTTAGACCTGTGCCAAGTACTGTATCATACACATTGAAAAGTAGATTACTCTTATCTTATGAATTATTACTGAAGAAACAAGCTCTCCTTAGCTTACATGGGAGCAATCACTTAGAACTGAGAGTTTGGGAAAGTAGCCAAGGAATAATGGAAAGCAGCAATCTTTTCTATATAGCAGATAAATTACCATGGTATTGAAAAACCAAATCCTTTCTTATGAACCTATGTGACATTTTTAAGAAGTAAACACACCCCCAGCAGGATAAAGAGGCTACAAGTTAGGAGGTGATCAGGACCACAAATAAACATTGTATAAAGACTGCTTCATTTCAAACCGTGTATGGAATGCAATCAGCTTCCTGCCAAGTCGCATGACAATGGCCATCATGTTCACAAAGAGAAAAATCACGTCCTGAACTATTTAAAGCTGCACCTGCTGTTTAAAAAAGATTTTTTGTTTCAGTATGAAGATCTTCATGCCTATGTTGTTGTCAAAACTGATCTTGCAATTGCTTCCAGCACACAGACAGGTTTATCTCACAAATGAAATTGTTCACTGGGAAGCTCAACTCTAGCACCAGACATCACAACAGTAACGTGAAAGTGTCTTGACAGTAACTACTTAAATTACAAAATGGAAATACCATTTTTTCACCCAGTAAAGCCAATCCTATTTGATCTGTCTGAACAATTTGTCCTTGTCCAAATCGCTGAGGTCCATAGTAATTTACAAAACCTTTTGTCTAGAATGATAAAGAAAAAATATGTCAAAAGCATGAAAGTACCAGGTACAATTAGTACGATTATGCATAGAACACACATACATCTATGTATTAACATCCCAAATGCATTCAAACAGGGTTGTTTAATCAGAAGTAATATGTAACAAAAGCATAACTCATGACTCATTACAGTATTTTGGCAGTTGGTTTAGAAACATCTAAAAAGACAATCAAGTTCTATCACTGCCTTCACATCATTAAAAAAAACCCAGGTAAGTAAAACAAAATTATTTCTATATAGTTGATTATTATAAATACAACTACAGGTCAAGTCAAAGCAATTGAGCTTTTTATATGCGTCGGATTATGAAATCTCTACTCAAGCAAATGCAGCATAACACAGGTAACAAAAAGGAACCACTGCTGGACATTTTTTCTTAAAAATGCTGATCTTTTTTCACATGAGATCATTTCTATTATTATCATAATATAAAGGCCAAGAGTGAATACTTATGATAATTAGGACTTGAAATCTCCTGATGAGTTCTAGCTCACAGGCGAGAAGTAAAATCAGTCATGTGACCCAATGAGAGCATCCTTTTCTAGAGAACAGTAAGTATACTTGGAGTAGACAAGCAAAAAACATATGGTATTCATTTTCAAAATGGTTATTTAGTTCAAATTATATAACATTGCTCTGGACATCCATAGGTCCCATACACAATTATGTTTCCATGGAAGATGAAAAATCCACAGTTTAGATTAATACACATCCTGTTTTGTCATTCATCATCTGACCAGTAACGTAAATCTAATAAAACAAGACACACAATCACAGGAATTTGTTTTCATTTTCTAAACAGCAAAATAAAACAAATCAGATGGAGCAGAGAGAAAAGCATTACAGTACTAGCTGAATGCCCTTTTCAGTAATAACATTAATTTCCAAAATACACGTAACACATTTTGCTTTTGCACACTGGGTAGTTTTCATTTAAGACTTTATACCTGGATTAATCTTCTTACAGTAATTTGCATTATAGTTACTACTTAGATAGGGCAAGAAAATTAATGCTATAAAAATACCTAAAGTGTTTCCTTTGCATTATCTGCTTTTTTTTTTTTCTTAGTGGTTTAAGAATGTCTGACAAAGGAGTTTTCCTCAGGGACTAAGGATAACAGAACCAAAATCCACTGAATTTCAGAGGATCTTCTTTCTCTGATATGGACATTTCATGTGTGTTCGTGTGTCTTCATCCAAGCCGACCAACCATGCATGTTCCTCACATGACCAAAGAAGGCAATCAGCTGACATGTAAATTGTGCATACATGTGCATATACACACCATATATATGTGTAAATAAATTCTTTCCCTGTTCAACTCCTACAGCGAAACCCATGGCTTTGGCCTCAGGTCTGTGTAGCAATGGCTCACATACACCTACTCATTTGCTACTGAATTCCCGATGT
The DNA here is from genome assembly GCA_035221455.1 of Xenops minutus. NCBI lineage: Eukaryota > Metazoa > Chordata > Aves > Passeriformes > Furnariidae > Xenops > Xenops minutus. The sequence continues at coordinate 29,040,518 of JAWWEE010000040.1, forward strand.
CTTTTGCTGCTCTGCTCTGGGGTCTGCAGTCCATAACACAGAATGAATTCACCTATGGTCCCACCTTGGAAGGCAGTTTTACTCCTGACTCCATAAGCAACACAGGAACAACATAAAACTACATCAAAAGAGATCAAAATGGGGAAATACTGCCATTATTGTGCTATTACAAGCATTTTCTTTAAAAGTACTTTTTTTTAACTGCAAAGAATTATTTATAACTGTTTATTATCAGCAACCATGAAACTTTCTTACCTTAACATTTTCCATTGCTTCAGCTATTCTCTCTTTTAAATCTGCAGAAGAGTCATGACTGTGGTGTTGGAGATCTCTCACAATTATGTCAAAGTGATTGCCTTTCAGCTGACCAAGTCTGAGGTGCTGGTATGCTGAACGTATGTTGCATATTCTTATGCCCTTTTTTTCCACTTTGTTTTCAATTTCTTTCAACCTAAATAAATAATAAGGAGAAATTACAAACCACCCTTTACTAAAAGCATCCAACTTCTAATAAATGTCTTCTTCACCTAGAATTAAAAGCCCTTACAAGAATAAAATGGGATGTAAAACAGACTATTGTGAGAAAACCAAAACAAATGCAGTGATAGAAGTCTTAAAATTTATTATAACCCAGAAACACTCTTTAAATGTTTGGATCATTTGCACTTCTATGATATTGACAGATCCTGGAATAAAGCAATTCCTTGAACTTTCTCATGGTAACTGCCCTGAATTTGGATTTTATTTTTTTGAAAGCCCGATAATCTATTTATTCTTCAGTTCTAAAACCCTTCTTTACATAAAAAAAAAAAAAGTGCTCTAATGGACTCTAAAACTTGCTCTTTCTGCTCTTTCTTGGTCAGCCCTAACAAAAACACACTCAGTGCACTGATTCTCTGAGTGTGCTTGCAATGCCTGCAACTGGAAGCACAGCTGACAGTTCAAGTCTTTGTTCTTATGTGTAAATAGTAGTTATTTCAAAAATGAAACCTTCAGCATAAGAGCTTACATTCTTAGTAGTATTTTAATAATTTTATAAACTGTTTAGTTATAAAATGTATTTATTTATTTCTCCTGTTTCAGTAGCGGCTGGGATGCATTTACCTATTTTGCTTCATCATGTAAGCACTAATGCAAAGTTTTGCTCATTATCTCTTGGACAACTGGCCTTACCGACCAGTTTGCAGTGGAATTTTACCACTGATATATGCTTATGTTAGTAATAAATCCTGAAACCACAAATTCTATTTTTCTTCCTTCCTAAAGTGCATTTTTTTGCTATAACCAAAGTGCACTAGGAAGTTAAAGATGAGGAAGAAATAAGTTATGGTCGTGACATTGGAAGTCTTATTTCTGTTAATATATTTTTTTAGTCACTGATTTGGCTACGAAAAGTAACAAAAATGAGTAACGGAAAGGCACATCTTGTATTATTGACACGTTGTTCACAATGTATTTTCTGTCCTCAGTTTTGGTGACTTCTTCTTTACTTAGTCCTACATTTTTAAACTGGGCAATATCACAGAGGTTGATAATTAGCACTCAAAGACAGCATCTGTCCAAAGTATATTTGTAACGATTTAGTTTTATTGTTGCATAACACATTTAAGTTGTTGTTTGGGGATCATAGGACAGTATTTTGACAGTATTTGGAAAGTTATTGTGCCCTGTAGCATAAACTTCTCGGTTCCAGCTAGTGGATGGTATTTCAGAAACTGTCAAGTGGATCCAATAAGCATGAATTGCAAGAATACTGTCCCAGATGACAGTAAATACAGAGAACAGCAACACTTTTCTTCAAATTCCCCACTGTGGGACTTCAGTGCTAAGCTGCATATCCCCTAAAGCTACAAAATACTAAAGCTGTTTCCACTACCCTCTAATACAGGCAAAGGGAAGTAAGAGCATTCCAAAAGATCACACCAGGCTGATACTTATTAACATATAAAACTATGTGCAAAACTGAATGCACCCAGATTCTAAGTACCTCTCAGGAGTCACCTTCTTCACAACCATAGGTTGGAAAGTGATTGCCTTCTTATCTTTGATGCCAGTGTAACTGAAGTCTGAAGGAAGAACATCAAGTTCTGCCGCCAACAAGCCGATCGCTTCTAGGGTTTCTAAATTTTCTTTCTGAAGGGTGAAAGCTGAAACAATCATCTCAGAATTACTAGGAATTTGCACTTCTAAATCACAGAGGTGTTCTGCCATGACAGATGGGCAGGTTCTTCCCCTCGAACTGTAATAGCATGGAAAGTGCAAAGAAACAGTTCTCCCACCCCACAAATATAAAGGAAATGGAACTTTTTCAGCACAGAAAGTGAAAAATAAAGACACAGTACAAAAAACTCAGAACCAAAAAACCCCGCTGCCTTTACAAACAGTGCCTGAATAAATGCAACACAGTTTAACAAGCATGCATTGATGTGTTTCTAGAAATATTCTATCATAAACCAATTGCTTGTAGTAATGAGATTGGAAGTCAAATTTGACCTTACTAACTTGTCTAACATCTAGATGTACCTCCTAAAAATCACACAATTACTTTCAAGGGAAAGTTAACACAGTGAGAATACCAGAGTTAGTGCTACAACCAAAAGAACAGTAAGCATTATCACTGAACAATTTATGTAAAATTACTGCAGTAACTTGATTCATCCATGTCAACCCCCAGTAATGCAACCACATGGCATTGATCATGATTTATTTCAGTATAAACAATGACTACATCAGGCCTATGCATCTCAGAAAAATTATTCAGTCTTACTTCAGAACACCGTAATACCTGCTACCTTTACTAAAAATGTAGTATTTACCTGTATAAACATCTTGTTTTTCTTGAGAACCATCAGCAGACCTTTTTCTGGACCAGCATTTTTCTCGAAACCGTACCATTATTGACATATTTGCTTGATCACTGCCATCTGCCACAGTAAAAGATTTTGTTTCTAGAAGTTTTCCGAATTTCCTATTGATAAAGTGATGAACTACTTTTCTGTGCTCTTTGTTTCCATCAGGCTCAAACGAAAAGGTCGAATTTCCCAGCTTTGCATCTAAAAATCTAAAGAAGTCACTTGTTTCCTTTTCAGTCACTAACTGAGAAAGCTCTCTGTAATCAGCGTTTCCTTTCACGATCATTTCATTGCCGTTTGTAACAGTGACTAGAAAAGGGTATTTCTGCCTGACAGCACTGTGTAAATCCGCTCGATTTTTCTTGTCCGGCCTCGGTCCTAGCGAGAACTCCCCAGCGCCCGCACTCGCCCTGTTTCCCGAGCCCCACTCATCCTGCAGACCGCGGGCGAAGTTACCGAGCCGCTCGCTGAGGGCTTTGCCGAGCAATGCCTCCAGCCGCGGCTCTTCCCCGCGGCCGCACTGGGGCCCGGGCGGTGCCCCCGGCTGGCTCCGGCCCGGACATGGGGCCTGGCCGGGCCCTGCGCTGCCCCCGGGGCTCGGCGGGGCCGCGGGCCCGGCCCGCTCCGCCCTCCGCTCCTTGGGCCCGCGGAGCCGCCCAGCGCCGCCGTCCCCACGGAGCCCTGCGGGCACCTCCATTTCTGTCACCACGAAGTCGCCGGGAGAGTTTTTGATGGTGCCGCGGAAGCCGCTGTGCCCCGTCAGGTAACTGAAGGAGGGCAGCATGGCCGCGGCCCGACCCGCACTGCCCTGCCCCGCCCCGCCCCGCAACGGCGCGGGGTGGAAAACGGGGGGAGGCGGGCAGTATCAGCGGCTACAGAGGAGGCTGCTGGAAGGCCGGGAGGGATGGAGGGATGCGGGAAGGGCCGGGCCGGTAGGACCGCCAGGGGGCGCCACGACCCTCCCGGGAAAAGGGGCCCGAGGACATTTCCAACTTCCAGAGATCCGGGGGGGGAAGGGAACGAAGGAACGAGCCCCCCCCCTTGGGGGGACATGGTGCGCGCCGAGGGGCGGGGCACCCTGAGCAGCCTATGGGGAGGCCGCACGGGAGCGGCCGCTTCCGCTTCCCCCTCCCCGCACCGGGGCGGGGCCCCGCCCTCTTAAAGGGGACGTGGTGCCTGCAGCGCTCCCGGCGGGGCGGGCATCGGCGCCGCTGCCGGGACCCGAGGGGGCGGTGAGGTGGGAACAACTCCCGGTGGCTCCCGCCGCGGTTCCGGGAGCGGAGCGGAGGGCGCTCTCGTCTACCGGCAAGGGCGGGCGGGGGCTGCGCCGCGGGGGGCGACAGCGGGCGGGCCGGGGCGCGGCTGTGGGAGCGGCGAGTCCGGGCCGGGGCCGGGGCCGGGCGTGTCCCGGCGGTGACGGCGCCGCCCGTGCCCGCGGGCGCGGAGGATGAGCGAGCCCGTGACGGCTGCCACGCGTGTGCGCTGCCTGAGCTACGGCGTGGTGCGGCGGCTGGCGGACTACATCGACCCGCAGGAGGGCTGGAAGAGGCTGGCCGTGGCTATAACCAACCCGTCCGGGGAAGGCAGATACAGCCAGGCGCACATAAGGTCCGATATAAAAGTCATGTAACCGCGTGTATTACCCGTTTCATATAAGTACCGTGTCCGTCCAGTACCGCTGTCCATCCCGTTTCCCATCCCATTGCTGTAACTCGCTCCAGTATGCGGGCCCGTAGGTACTTGTATCTTATAGTGCCGTTTCCTGAGGGAACTCGAGGTAATTACTCCTAATTGTTCTGCAGCTCAGTTTTTAGACCACTTCGAGAAACTTGACTAAGGAAATTAGCGTTAATTAGAACCACAGACATGTATTTTTAGCAGTACAGCATTGGCTGTGTAATTCTCTGTGCCCTACTGACTAATAAACCTTGACCTCATAGAGCCCAAGAGACAGCTGGACTGAGACTCCCAATTCACGAGTCCCCAAGAGAGTGTCCAACGAACGTGGAGAGCCTGAGGCCTAAAACAGGCTTATCTGAGAAGTAATGCAGGCAGTATTTATCAATGTCTTGTTGCTTGAAGGGCTTGTTGAATCCTGAAGCTGTTTCAAAGGTTAAGATATTTTAAACGCTGTATCATCTTGGGCTTCCAGTCTTTCGTAGTGATGTTACCATTAAATCTTTGTTTGTTTTTCTATAATAGCAGTAAATCAGAATACTAGATAAAAATTTCTGCTTAGTGACCATCTCATATTCAAAATGGAGTGCAAATGCCAAATGGACAGAAAACACTGAATTATTTTTCCATTTGATCTGGCTCTGACTTACCCTCTGTCTCTTGCTGACATTCTCTAATCTTCTAGTCCCGTGTGCCAGTATGTTACGGGTCCTGGACAAAAATGCTGAACCTGTGTATTCATGTTTTTACCTTACTTTTTCCCATATTTTGCATATTTTTCCTCTGATTTTGAACGTCTTTATGGCTTTTAGCTGTATTTTCAGAAGGCTTGGGAATTTGTCCAGTACATTCAGATGTTTTTTTCAGTGTGGGATTTGGTTTGGTTCTTTTGGGATTTTATTTTTCTTTTTGTAATTTGTCTTTGATCTCTTTCCCTTCTTGAGGTTCTTGAAGTCACTTTTTTTTTTTTTAATGTTGGTCTTAATTTATCTTTTAAGGAGATTTGAGGCATTTGTACAAATGGGAAAGAGCCCCACATGTGAGTTGCTTTATGACTGGGGAACAACAAACTGTACAGTTGGTGATCTTGTGGATCTGCTTATGAGGAATCAGTTCCTAGCACCAGCAAGCCTTTTGCTTCCAGGTAACTGTTGTACATTTTTGTACTGTGATCTGAGTTTTCTAAGATGCTGAAGAGCTTCACAGTAACTTGAAAATGAGAAAGGATTAGCTCAAAATAACCAAAAGCGGATATATTTTCCAGTTTCTATTACTTGTAATAACAGTTTAAATAAGAGTTTCAGGTTTCAGTAAGAATGCTGGAGCTTACACATGGTGGCAGAATATAACCTTCTCATAATGCTTACTTGTCTCTCCTAATTTTAAAAAGTACTGGCATTAATGTTACTTGTTTTTTTTTCCTGTTTCCTGATGTAGTTAACTCTTTCTCTAAATTCCATTTTCAGAAGCTGTAACGACGCAACAAGAAGTTACATTACCTCTTTCTTCACAGGAAACCTTGCCTGTACATGAGAAACAACTACCTGTACAAGAAAAAGAAGTAGCATCTGTAAAGCCTGTTTTAGCTCAGAGTACTGAGAAGCAACATTCAGATCATTCCTACTTAAGTAAAGAAAACAGCTCCCAGTCCAGTAACACAGGTAGCCAATTACTTAGCTAGAATTAAGTACTAGTTTTTTTGCTGCTCTGTCCTCCACCTCATGTGAAATAAATCATAGCGATGCAGGAGAGTGATGACTCTGTTCCTGTCATGGTGCATCTATGGGAAATAGCATCTTTCACCTAGCCAATAAGTCACCTACTGTGATGGAAGACCTAACTGTTAGTTAAATTGCAACTTATTTTGTGCCACATGTAATTCTCTTGCCTTTTTCCAGTTCTTATTTTGTAGACTGTTAAGCAACTTATGTTTTAAAGCTGGATTTTATATGTCAGAAATGACTAAGAATGCTGGAGAAAAAATGACTGAAGTAGGCATTTTAGGAGAGTGAATCGTGGGTCTATTCCTTCCTAAAGATCTACTTTTGGGTTACTGCCAGAAACATCATGTGATATAGGTGTATTTTTTTATATCTAAGACAGTGTGACTCTCTCTGTGATGTGCTGCACGTTTAATTTCTATTACCTGTATTACAAATATGAACAAAAAGTAGAATCAAAAGGCTGCTACAGTGCTAGTTGTGAAGAAAATGATGATGACTAGTTATTTATATTTGTCTGCCTTTTTTTTTTCCTGGTATGTTCTCCACAAATCTGGAAGTAGAGCTCCACTGTGTCAGGATCTGTGTGGTAGCAAGTTTTTGTTTTAATAGAACTGAAGCAGGAAACCTATTCAATACACTTGTTCCTTAAGTGAAATTGGAGTTTTGTGTTAAATGTCAACTATGTCTTTCAGATTTCCATAATTTTCTGTTTCATGACTTGGAAAGCATTACAAATAATTTTGATGCCCGGCCAGAATCTGCTGGAGGTCATAAACTGGGAGAAGGTGGCTTTGGCATTGTGTTCAAAGGCTACATCAATGGCAGAAATGTGGCTGTCAAGAAGCTTGTTGCTGTGAGTTGGCATGGGTATTTTTTATTCTAATGCCTGTGTACTTTATAGTACTTGTTTATCGTGTTCGTGGAAAGTGTTGAATAATGTATTTCAAAAAAGTGTCACCATGTTGTCATGACTGTGCTGAAACTGGATCCATTTGTGCAGTAATGTTGTGTTTCAAGGAATTAAAAGCCATGTTTTGATAATTTATTTTTGAGCTGAGTAAAAAATGTATTATAAGCAGCTAACTAGTTGTTAACATATAGTTAATCTAAGGAAAGGTTCACAATTCCAGTTTGTTTGGTTTTTTTAATGAACAACTGCATTTTAGTATGGCCAGTGATGTTAATGTTAAAAACTTCCTTTTGTAGATGGTCGATGTTAGTGTTCAGGACTTGAAGCAGCAATTTGAACAAGAAATAAGCATAATGGCAAAGTGAGTACAGTGTTATACAATTTTTGTATTTCTGTCATAACTTAATGATTTTCATGTTAACTGAGAATGTTTCTCATACTGTATGACTGACTGTTTTCAAGCATCATCACAGAAACTTGGTTGTGTGCAGTACAACTGAAACAAGTAATTGGGAATCAAATTCCCTCTGCCTTGTATTTTCCTCAAATGTTTGGAGTTTTTCAGAGCATGTATGAACAGATATTTTTTTTTCTTTTGCTCTAGGTGTCAGCATGAAAATCTAGTTGAATTACTTGGGTTTTCAAGTGATGGTGCTCAGCCATGCCTGGTGTATGAATATATGCCCAACGGTTCATTGCTTGACAGACTTGCTTGTCTGGTAAGTAAAATCTTTTCTTCCAATTGTCTTACTTTGCTAAAGTATAGGTATCTGTGTATTGTCTTTGAAACAGTACTGAACTGTAATGGCCAAGTGATGTTTTACTACTTGCTTCTTGTGTTCTAGAGGAAAATATGATAACTAGTATTCTTCCAGGAACATTTTATACAAGTATATTCAATAGATTGAAGTCAAATCAGGCTGACAATACAGTGTCATGTACCAGTACCGGAAGTGGCACTGTAGCTTGGACTTGCCGTGCCTGTGTGGAACAGTGCAGAGGGTGCTGCAGTATTGTTCACTGTTCTAAAGTTGGCATGTTCTCTGCTAGTTCTTGAGATTCTAGATTGTGAAATTGCCCTTTGTTCATTGTCCTAGTGTTTGTGGTTATAACATGGTGCTCGTAGTCTGCTTACCTCTTTCTAAAGTGCCTAAATAAATGGGAATTACATTATTATTACATTACATTATTATTTTGTGTAAGCATAATGCTTTATTCTGATTTAATCAAATGATGTGTTTTCTAGCTTTGGCTTTTCATAAATAAGAAGTTGCTTTGGTTTGGTGAGGCAACTTTGGGTATGCAGGACAGACCGAGTGATACCAATAGTAAGTCAGACTTAAGCTGGTAGATGAGTGTCTCTGTTAGTTTGTTGAAGGAGTTAAAAAACTGCATTATAGTAAACAAATACATCTTCTCAGGTTATAATCTGGTGAGCATTTTAAATCGATGCTACTTCAGCCCGCCATGGCTCCAGATCTCAAAATGTATGTTTGCTTTTTTTCCTGCACTGATCCTCCTATTGTACTAGCTAAAGCATTTGGTAGTTGAAGAAGAGCTGGATTAGAAGAGCCCTGATCAGGCTGAAAAAAATCCTCATTGAAAAACTTTTTCACCTGGAGACATTTCGTCTTGCAGGGCTGCACAAATACTTCTGTCTTAGCAGGAAAGAGGAGGTGTTAGGATGAGAATGAGTAGCAGTGGCTGGGGAGAGCACATGATGTGTTTGGTATCACTGCTGTCTCAGTTTAGTTTGGTTGGTTTGCTTGCACACACTGCTACATGTGCAATTATTTTATTTATTTTTAACGGAATCGGTGCAGAAGAGAGACTAAATCTTGAGGACAGTGCAAGTTTGTTTGTAGAAATGAGCAGTGCTTGACTGGATGTATATGATGTATAGGATGTATATGATGAATGAAAATATGAAAATGGTAATTCATGTAACTTTGGCCATTATCAAGTGAGCTTAAAAGATTGGTGATAATTGAAAGCTACAGTAGAAATAACTGAGCCGTTTATGAGGAAGAGACAGACTTATAGCATAAATAAAAAAAAAAAATCTAAATCAGAATCTATAAATCAGAAAGAATCTTTTTCTGATAAGCTCAAATAGGTGAGGAATGTATTTACTGAATGTGCTTGCTGATAACTTCCTTTTGTGACTTCACTGGATGTGTTTGAGGCATATGTCATCTTCTTGTCTGTATTTTGAGCAGGTGAGGGAAGTGGTGGAATGGTGAGATATTGTAATCCTCAGGGCCACTGGCAAGATTAAGAAGTAGTTTTGAAATGTAGGTGTCCTCACTTCTAAGGCCTAGTTAGTAACATGAATAAAGCTAAACTCCTGAGAAGTGGGAAATCCAACAACACTGAAAGATTGGCTTCTCGTTGTTAGTAAAAGCTGTGATTTGCTTCTAACTATTTGCTGTGGGTTAAAGGCTCTGATATCAGAGTCAGTACAGAGTGGAAGGTGTGGTAGATACAGATAGTTCTTTACAGTGGAGCTGGTCTTGTAGGGTCAGAGTCGAATATTAACCAAGAACATTTTTTGTAACTGGTGAGTTAATCTAAGGCAAAATGCAGGGAAAGAACAGAATGTGACAAATGTATTTGTTTCTACCCAAGTCAATTAAGAAATGATGCTGGAATTATTTTTAATGATTCACTTGAAAACAACAAAACATAGCAAGAATTCAGTTTTAGATTGTGGGGGGTTTGTAAGTTTTGTTTTCATTTATGTGACCACATACGTATATTTGTTGGATTTTCACTTTTTTTACTTGCATTTCTCTCTTCTTAATCAAGAATGAAACACCACCCATTTCTTGGAATACAAGATGTAAAATTGTTCAAGGTACAGCAAATGGCATCAATTTTTTGCATGAAAATAATCATATTCACAGAGATATTAAAAGGTAAAAGCTGTAGACTTTTGCTGGCTGCATTGTCACTTTTTAATTTTTCTTTTTTTTTCCTTCCCCTGTCAAAGTAATTTTAGAGAGAACAAACTTCAAAAAGCATTGCTTCAGTCAAGGGCGCAATCTTTTCTGCAAGTGACATCCATCACTATAATTTTCTCTGTGCCACAAGGACATGACCAGTACAGGCTTCTAAAGATATTTATGAGACTATTAGAAACATAGAATTGTTTAGGGTGGGAAAGATCTTTAAGATCATGGAGTTCAACCGTTAACACAGCATTGTCATGTTCACCAGTGAAGTATGTCCCTGAGACATGTAGATGTCTTTTAAAGACATCTACATGTCTTTTAAATACCTTCAGGGATGGTGACTCAACCACATTCTTGGGCAGCTTGTTCTAATGCGTGACAACCCTCTTGGTGAAGAAATTTTTCCTAATATCCAGTCTAAACCTCCCATGGCACAACTTGAGACCATTTCCTCTTGGCCTGATACTTGGTACTTGGGAGAAGAGACCGATCCCCACGTGGCTCCACTCTCCTTTCAGGTAGTTGTAGAGTGATGAGGTCTCCCCTGAGCCTCCTTTTCTCCAGACTAAACAATCCCAGCTCCCTCAGCTGCTGGACAGCTTCCCAGCCATGAGATTTTTGCATTGTAATTTGCATTGTAAATATAATCTGTAAAACATAATGTAAATTGTAATTTTTATCATAATCTGTTACTATCAAATAGTTATTTGAGTGCTGAGAGAACATGCAGTAAGTTCTGTTCTTTAACAACCACTGCTAATGACAAAGCTGCTGTTGGAGAACCATGAATTTTTAAATAGGGAATTTTTCGGATGAAAATCCACCTTTATTTTTCCGTTTCTTCAGAGTGTCTCCTTTGTTTTACTCCTATTTTTTATGAAGATGGTAAAATTATTTCAGTCAGGTTTATGAAGTTCAGGTTTCTTTAATGATAATGAATGTTCACTGTTCGATATCCATAGAAAAAAATTCTAGTTTAACAGAGCTCAGAAAAGGGAGAGTTTTGTTATAGGAATTGTTTTTTTCTGGTGGTTTTTTTTTGTTTGTTTCTTTTGGGGGGAATTGTGTGTGGGGCAGGGGATGTTGTTGTTTGCTTGTTTGTTTTCCCCTTTCTTGCTACAATTTATTGTATTGGGGTTTTTTAAAAAAGCAGTCCAAATCTTGGAAGAAAAGCCCCAAATGCCTTACTCCTTTTGAGGGTTAAGAAGTAGCAGCTGACTGGGTGTCATGGATGAATGTTTCAATAGTTTCTGGCTTCTGGCAACTCTGCTAAATATAGGCAACTTCAATTTTGTGACCTTTGAACTTATGAGGAACAAGCCTTTGCTTCAGCTGCCTCATGTATGTGCCTGCTGCTTTGACAATTTGTTTCTTCTTTCTTCCCTGCTTAAGCCTCTGAAGAAGTGTAATGACTGGAAGGGATGCACTTTTTTGCCTTACACTATTTCTACCCTTCTAACTTCTGTGAGTTGATCGTATTACAGAATTGGGTTTTGTTTTTTGTTTGGATTCCATTTTGCAACTTGTAGTGTGAATACGTTAATAAATTAGATTGGTGTTACTAATAGAGCTGCCACTCCCAGGTAAAACTTAGATGAAGAGACATCTAAGGAGATTAACTTCATTAGAGGCACTAGAACAGCTTTTCTAGGCTAGAGGGTGCATGATTGAATGGGTGTTCTCACAGTTGTTCATAGTTGGGTTTTTTTGGCTTGGTTATGCCCAGGAAAGTTTGTTTCTCTCCCGAAGCTTGACAGTTGCAGTAAAGCTTCCTTTTGTTGTGCTCTTTATGGGATATCCATAAAATGACCACTCTTTGGACTTTAGTTGATAAAAAGCTCAAATTTCCTTTTAGAAGCTGAGCTTTAAATATGAAACCAGTTGGTGAACAATGCCTTGACTAGTGTTTGACCTTTTGTAGTGGTCTTTTATTTAGCATTACATACAGCAGTTCTAACACCAAGTGATCTGCTCTAACTTAGAACTGTGTTAATTTTGTTAAGGTTTGGTGAGCAAGGAGAAATTAGAAGTTTCTAGTAAGTATTACATGCTGTATCAGGCTGTGTGGTTTCCTTACACTTCCGTTAAGGGGATTGGAAAATGAGGATTGCAGAAATATTAGATCAAGTGATTTAAAAATGGTTGCAAGTGCTACAAGTTTAAACTCTGGTAGATTTATGCTGTAATTCATCCCACTCAATATTTTATGAAAGCATTAAGGTCTCTGAGATGAGCCTCATTTGCCGGGGTTTGTTTTTTTTAAGGAAAGTAAAAGCTGGAGATCAAGTAGAAACATAACACATATTTTACTCTAGCAGTAATAAGTTTTTTCTGTTCTTCCTTCAAGATAAGAATAAGAGTTTTAATATTCATCTGGCACGTGGATGTGTAATGGTTGATGTAGCATTAGATAATAGGTATAAAAACCCCCACTTTTGTTAGTTCTGAGAAGGGATTTAGTCTATAAGAGTTATGCTGTGGTCCAGTATAAGTTGATCAGAGCTAAGTATTCTCTATTGTTGTTCTTAAAGCCAAAACATATGACATAATCAGTCTTATAAGAAAGTTGGGGTTTTTTATGCATGAATGCATGCACACACAATAAAAAACATGGATGGATCTTGGCAGTCCTTGATTTATTTAGAGCAATTAATTTTGAAATTAAGCAATTTCCAATAAAGCTAACTCTTACATAATTTGTTATATGAATTATGCATAAATATCTTAGCTTTCAAGGCAGTCAAAATAGCAGTTTGCATTTTGTTACTGTAGAGTTATTAGTCTGTTATAAAACCTGATTTTTGTACTGATCTGGAAAACTCTTTTTTCTTTTTTGTTTTTTCCTCTCCCTTCTCCCCCAGTGCAAATATCTTATTAACTGATACATACATGCCCAAAATTTCTGACTTTGGCCTTGCAAGAGCATCTGTAACATTCACACAGACAATCATGACTGAAAGAATTGTTGGGACAGCGGCCTATATGGCACCTGAAGCTCTGAGAGGAGAGATAACACCTAAATCTGATATCTTCAGTTTTGGAGTAGTAAGTAGAGTGTGGAAAGCAGTGTATGACTTTTTTTGTAAATTATACAAAATCAAGAATATTTGAAATTAAATAATCTACTCTGGCCTATACTTTTCTTTTTTCCCAATAGATGTTTTCTTAAGATCATGTTTCTAAACTTTGATTGTTTTAAAGTCATTTGAAAATGATGATTTTCTATGTGAAAGACCAGAGCAAAATAGTATTCCGAGTTCTGGCAAAATGTAGTTTGAGGTGATGTGGAACATTGTTTCTGCTTGAATAGTATTGCACAAAAGTGGTAACTCAGGCTGAAAAAGGAAATGGTTCAACATTAATGTGTTTTACTATATTTTGGCACCAAAAGTATAATGTCCATGTGGGATTTGAGTACAAAAAGGACATGAGTTTAATAGTTGGAAAAATAATTAATCGATTGCATGAATTAATAGATATCCATTAGATAAATAATCCAATAGATCCAAGACCCTAAGCACGATTGACCAATTCCTTCATGGAATTTACTTTCATGGGAAGGTAGGTCAGATACTGTGTCTGAATAGTTTGGAAATCGTTTCATCTTGCTTTGAAGGAACACCATTATCGGGTGAGGAAAAGCTTGTGTTGAAATTCTTAAGCCATCCTGCTAATAACAGTGAATGACAATAAAGGTAGGAACAACAGCAACAATTAATTACATAGATGGCTATATCTTTGGACAAACACAGATCCTGGGAGCATTTTTTTAAAAGATGGGGGGTCATGCTACTTCTTGCAAATGGTATATATGCTAGGGATTATTCTTTGTTCATTTTCTCTTCTGCTTTTTTTTTTCCTCCTAGGTCTTACTAGAAATAATAACGGGTCTTCCTCCAGTAGATGAAAACCGAGAGCCACATTTACTGGTATGTTCTTTTTGCTTTCTCCTCTCTTCCCCTTGCCCTGGGATAACTTTATATGAAATCAGTTAGCAGGTTCTGAGACAATCAAAGTAGTCATCAAAATACGTAGTTGTGAAAACAGCACTTATGTCAATGTTTGTCTTAGAGGTGAGGCAGACACCTTTATCTCTTGGCTGTTAGATTGTTCACCCCTCAAGGCTATCATCTCCCAGTCTGATACTGGAATTCTTTGTTCTTAGTTCTGATTCTTACTGTAATACTATTGTGCTTTATTAGCATACTCCCAGATACCCTGCTAATTCCTCATTCCCTGGAACATTTTGAACTATTCAGCTTAGTTTTTTCTTTATGATTCTGTATCAATTTCCATCTTCAACTGTACTAATAATTTGCAAATACCTTGTGTTTTTAATCCTAGTTAGTGAAGTTTCAAATGTAAGGATTTTTTTGCATAGTGGAAGGGTGGGTTGAATTTCCGTTTTACTACCTGTTAGTAATTCAGTCTTTCAGTCTACTAATTGGGAAACTAATGTCTCAGAGCTTAATCTTTTGAATTAAAAATCTTCCAAGGCTCTTCATAATTTAGCCTTTCATGTAGCTTAAAATGAAGATCTTCTGGAGTAGCGTAACAGTTATCCTGTTGAGCTTTTAAAGACCTTGAAGAACTCAGGTTTTTTGATGCAGGCTTTTTCAGAGATAGGATCTAAAAAGGAACATAAGGTATGATTTAACTGGTACAGTTTATCTTTGTAATGTCCTTTTGGCAGCATAAAGAGAATGATCAGTGTAAGATTATATGGCTTCCTTAGCTTTGAAAATTTTGAGGTAGTTGGTTGTTGGTCAGCAATTTCAGACTGACCCATAGAGGAAGGCAGACCTCCTTCTACTCCTTGCCTCTTATTTCTTACTTCATTTACGCTTCCTCAAACAGTATGTGTTATTGCAGATACTGCATTTCAGGTGTGTTGGAACTGGAGACTTGGATTAAACCTGTCTGATTTAAAATCTGATTTCAGACTAGAAGTTCCCTTTAGAATGATACAACAGCCACTAAGACTAGAAACAGAAAGCATTAGTTTACAGAAAGAGGCTTTATAAAAGTGACAAAAAAAGAGAAATTATAGAAACTTAAGCTTGCTTACTTGTAGGTAAACATACGTACTTTGTTGATCACGCTTCTCTTAAAAAAGAGACAACACTAGAAAACTGAGCCTTGAAGATGGAGAAAATTAAAGCTGTATGATGCAGCTTAAAGAAATTTATTATGTTAATTAAAATAATGTATAATAAGTGATGAATTTAATAAAAAATTGTAGTTCATTTATACTCTTCTAGGGTGTTCAGATCCTTAAAATATTAATCTTCTCATTGATTCAAACTCTTTTCCAGTTAAGTATAAAAGATAAAATTGAGGATGAGGAAGCAACTATTGAGGATTATGTTGATAAAAAGATGAGTGACTGGGATACACCTTCAGTTCATAAAATGTATTCAGTTGCTGATCAGTGTCTGAATGACAAGAAAAACAGAAGGCCAGACATTAAGATGGTATGTAGCCTTTTAGATAAAAGTCTTGTTTTGAGTGTGTATTTGTGTGAGTCCTTGTGTGATTTACAGTATCAATAGTTTATATTTCTGTCTATTCTCTTGCAGGTCAAACAGCATCTCCAAGAGATAAAAACTTGATATGTGTTTGTTCTGATACCCAACTGTTTTTTGTGGTGGACTAGACACCAGTAGCAAATGCGTAATTAGCAATTAATGCAACATTATCAGCTTTTCAGATTTCCAGAACTTTCTGGACACATGTAAGGTTGTGCTGTTGACTTGTCCTCTTTCTGTTAACCGAGCAGCCCTTTCACATATCCTTAGCCACTGGGCAGTTAACATGAGAATTTAGTTTCTCTGTTAAAAAATTGCAGTGCTGGTGTATCATTGTCTCCACAGCTTTTTAAATGTATTTCCATATTAGAACCTATTTGATTCTTTTTATTTCCAAGTATCAAGTATGTCTGCTGCAAAGGCATACGACTGTAACAGGGCAGAATGTTTTTTCAGAAAATTGCTTTCTTGGTCAGGTGTACCTGACCTCCTCCTATGGAAGACAAAACCATTTCATAGCTATAAATGGCACTTAATGTTGTCTTTTTTGGGAAAAGACAATAGCATTACCCATTTAAAACTTCTATTTCAAATGTTAACTTGAGAGTTTATATTAGTGTGAATGGTCTGGTAGTGTTAGTGAATGTGACTGTTTTTCAAAAAGTCTTCTCAGTATGAGTTTTTAGTCAAATTAATGCTGCAAGACATTTTCTAGGTCATTTTTTGCTTCCAAAAATTCCTGAGCAAAATAATTATCTTGCAGTGCAAATGTATTTGGACTTGCAAATGCTTCCTTATATTGAACGCTATGATGACAAACCATTCAATTTTTATGCATAGGAAGACTCTTAGCTACTTTGACTATTTTAGGAGAGGATTGAGTGTTTTAGTACTGTAGGAGAGGATTCCATATGTATTATAAATACAGATGATTTTTTTTGTTAAAGGGGTCAGAATAATGCTGTTAAGACCAACTCTAAATTTTCCTTAGCTTAATTATTTGACTATTTTAATATACATATGTACGTATCTTAATTAAATATTAAAATACACTTCTAAAAATACAACATGGAAAGCTTTTCAAAATAGAAACATTGACAGATCAAAGCAGACTAAAAATGGAATGAAAGTGACTAGTAAGATTCCAGATACTTTGGACTAAGTATGAAAATACTACAATTGTAAATGAAAGATAGTATTTTATATAGAACCATTTTGTATCTCATGAACTTTCTTGACAGCTTAGGGGTAGGAAAATAGTCTGGCCCACAATTAAATTTGAAATTCCATGATGATCAAAGATGTGACTGCATTCAGGGATATATGTCTCTTTGTAGAAAAAGCATGTGATTTCTAATATATAATTAGAATTCTGGCCATTAACTCCTTTTGTATTGTCTTTTCAAATCGATTGTTCAGTGTAGAAAAAGGGATCCACCTAAATGGCTTCTATATTGAGTATAAATTGTAAAAAGCTGATACATAAAAGCTTTGCATTATTGCTGCTATTAAAACTTTGAGTCTTGGAAGTAATTGTCATTTTCTGTTGCTTGCATTTCTGTTAATAACATTATGCTAATCTGACCGCATGGAATAAAGCTGTACAGCTTCTCAGCCAGGGCTTGTGGAGAAAAAGCTGCTATAAAGCTAAATCATAATAAAATCTGCTAAAGTCATTCAGTTTTAACCTTTTTAAACATTTAAACAGCTGTTATGTGAAGGCTTCTTGTTAGATCACATTAGCTTTTACTATTCCCTGAAGCTGGCATTTCTCTGTAGTGTTGTCCTGAAGTGTGTTTGCTGTAGTAACTCCCCAGTCAGCCATGTTCACCTCTGGTGTAGTAGAACATTATTGTTCATACACCAACTGTGATATTCGTAAATATTTGGAAAATCTTAGCTACAAGCATGTGAGTTCCTGTTCTGTCATACTAGACCACAACCATTTCCAGTGCTGTCCTCAGCAGTAGTTTTTCTTCCTTCACTAAAAATGCAGTGTGTTAGCTACCATTTTGTACAATTAAAGAAAAGAAGTTTTGAACTTGTTTAGTATTATTCTAGCAAGGAATGAAAATGCGAGGTGTTAATTAGTTAAAACTAGCTAACTTATGTGGCGACTATTTTTTTTTTTTTTTTTAAATACACAGGGGGCAAGGAGAAGGGATTTCCCTTTCTCACCCCAGGTTTTTCTTTGTGGTCTTCATACAGTAAAGTCAGCACCTATAGACAATAACAGGGGCTAAGAGTAGTGGGCTCTGTTTCCTTTGTTCCCTGCAAAAACATTAAAGCATCTTAGAATCCATACTCTTTGTGTTAATTACTATAGTAAAGTTTTCTAGGACACAAATCAGTAACTTGAGTCATTCAAGCTATTTGTGAGTAATGGGATATCTGGTTTCACAGAACTGGAGGTTAGAAAAATCTGGTACAGTTCCTGGTGACTGAAGACAGCTCCACATGGGAGATGTTCCTGGGACAGAGACAGGGCTAATATGGCTGGCCATCCTGTGTCAGAAGGAAAGGTGCCATGGAGGCCATCAGAGGATCACTGTCCTCAGTGAAAGAGCCAACCCTTTGCATGTTAAGCATCTAGAGAACTGTAACATAAATCGAGTTAGTCACCCTCAGGATGTATGAATGAAAAATAGTGATTTTATTGCAATGCCAAGTAAGACTGTAGAAAAGAATAACTAGATGAAAACAAATGCTAATGATCCAAGGAAAATTGCCTTTTTAAGAGAACCTTGTAGGAAGGGCAACAGTTCTCCCCCTAGCTACAGGAGGAGGTAACAGAATGGCTATAGTGAGCCAGCCCAGAGGTGTCGACTCAGCCCTGGGGCAGGAACAAGAACCATTAGTGGTTGCTGGGGAACAAAAGCAGGGACAGGACACATATGTAGAAATATCACATTGGAACATGATGGCTATGTACAATTTGTGGCTCATTAACTTTAAAGGAAGTGAAGTCTCAGTTATTAGGACTATTACATTTTCTTTGAACAGTTTGTCCAGTTGCCTTTTGAGCCAACACACCTTTTACTGGACATAGTACTTCATATTATTGACATGGGAAGTGCATCATCTTCATATTTGGTAGGGCCAGCTGGGAGTTTATTTACCACACCCTGACCAAAAGGCAAATGAAGCTGCTTCTGTTTCTCCTGGTCCCATAGAGGCCTCCTGGTCCCTCTTCTTACATGGTATCTGCTCCTCTTACAGCTCTTGTTCTATATAGCATTTTACATTTAAATTACTCTCTGGAATCCTAGTTCAGCAGTTCTTCAAATTTCCTTCTTTCAACTGCAAAATTGCTGTATCAGAGATTTCCCCATGGGGATGTGTTGGCAGAATAGTTAAAAGCCAAACTTCTAGATGTCTTTTTCAGCTTGAACTTTCAGCACAATAGGAGGTCTACACATTATTTTCAGTTTAGACCAAAAGAAATTAATGAAATAACATAATTTGAGTAGTTTCATTATAGTAGCTCATGCTAAGCAAGTAACAGATAAAACTCTTAAATCACCACTCAACTACTTCAGCATTTTAAAAGGATAGAAAAACTTTTTGAAGGGGCTTACTGAAAGCATAAAACCTTCAAGTGATGAACACACTTGAATACTGCTGTGGAACCCTCTGTGCTGCTCCCATAAGGCAACAGGAAAGTAGCTGTTTCTAACATGGTGATTTTTCTCAATAGCAGAAATTGTCATTGTGCTCACCTCCCTTCTTACACCTTGCAATCACTTTCCAGTCCCACGGGAACTGCCTGTTGCACTTCTGATGTTAGAATACAAATGATTCAGACAACACAAAACTAAAGCATCAATCTTTATTTATAAAGTAAATTACAAAATAGGTAAGGTAAACTTAATTTTAGCATCTGAAAGGTGGGTTTCACTGAATACATAGACACCGTAAATCAAGTTTCCTTTATCTGAGCAACAAAGCAATTATGACCATGATTAGTTTAACCTTTGATAGGAGTGTTTTAAAAGATCAAAATCTCCCTACATTGCAACATTATCATTTAAAAAATAATTACGTGTTGTATTAATTAACTGTTTAATAGCTAGTGAGTTAGCTGCAAGCAGCTGCATTGCTTTTGGGCTTTCTAAAGGCTAACAACAATTTGAATGGACACTTTCAATTATTTCATGACCAGAGACATTTAAAGGAATAACCTTGATTAATGCCCACATTTTGTGCTAGCTCTGTACATTCATTAACAGTGGTGGAGGCAACTACACAGATGTTAGCATGATAGATCTTAGAAAAAGATCAGGTGCTTCTTATTGCTCTGTCAGGAAAATGCGCCTGGAGAGGCAGCAGGCAGTGCAAGACTTCATACAATTCTCTTTGTGGAAAGGTAAGGGGGAAACATGTTCAGGACATGACTCTGGTTGGTCAGAGGTTTGTACACTCACACAGAATATTTTAAAGTAACAGAATGTCTGGTTTGGGCTGAACTCTAAAGCAGTTCATCATAAACGCCGTTGCATAATCACTTAACCAGCTCTCATCATCCTCCAGATTAAGTTTTCCACCTTTTATCCTCATCTACCTTGGGCAGGATTAGGAAAAACA
This sequence comes from Xenops minutus, assembly GCA_035221455.1. Classification (NCBI taxonomy): domain Eukaryota; kingdom Metazoa; phylum Chordata; class Aves; order Passeriformes; family Furnariidae; genus Xenops; species Xenops minutus. Next base: position 29,060,747 of record JAWWEE010000040.1, read on the forward strand.
AACCCAACAAAAACCCCCCACAACATGCACATAACTGTATCAGGTCAATTATTTAAAACATTTAGTATTAAAAAGTTGAACTCCTTTACTGGCTTAAGAAAGTGTAGATTTATGTGCACGCTTGCTATGTCTGGCAGATGGGCAGGAATACTAAATTCAACAAAAAACCCTCTTGCAGTAATTTTTAACTGCTACAATCAAAGGTTTTCCTTAAAACCAAAACAAAAACCCCTAAGTGAGTTAGGTGTGCTGCAAAGATTCAGAGTTCAACTAAAAATACATTTAATCACAGTGTACAATAAGCTGCACACAGTAACTATATTTAAAAAACAGTGACACTTCCCTGGCATGTAGTACATGGAAGAAGCACTTCTAAGACCAGCTCCTTACCCTAGAGGGAGAAGGTAAGTGGCAGGAAAAGAACACAGTGGCTAAGGGCAAGCAGGAGATAGCTGAGGATCAAGAGCTATTGAATTGGACTGATGTAGTGTGTAAGATCAAACAAAAAAAGCTGAAGTATCAAATTTCTACTGCATATAAAAAAAACCACAGTAAAACCAACTATTGCAATCTTCACATTATATAGTGCAATCTCAGATGTCAATAACAAGCTAGTATCTCCAAACAAAATAATAGATAAGATAAAACAAATTTTATCAGGAACTAGTAGTGTCAAAGTATTATTTCCCTAAAAAGCTAGGTTAAAATCTGTCTTCCACAAGGTAAACGCACAATTCAGCTCTATAATATGCATATCCAGCAGCTATGATAATACGCAGTGAACCAAGAGTGGCAACTCCCATGTAGCTTTTAAAAAAACCCCAAACCAACAAAACTCAAAAACCACAGAGCTCACATACAAGACTAAAAAGCAAGTCCTCAATGGGGAGTATAATCTATCCACTAGTATTTACCTCATCACACAATTTTAAATATTTAAGGTCATCCAATACTTGATTTCCACATCTAAGTGTTCCTTAATCTGCTTATTAAAATAATCTGTTTTTCCTCTTCCTATTAAACACATAACTTACAGTTCAATCAAGTTTAGACTATTCTGGCTGATTTCAGTATCTTGGAGAAGGCAAGCAGGTAGGAAAAAAAACCCAGACAAAATCCTTACCAGGTGCTTGCTGCCAGCAGTTATTCAAGACCTAGTTGGATTTGAGTTACTATTAAAGTTCAAACATTTAGGAAAAGTTATTTTCAGAATACCTTGAAAGTTAAAATTGCAGTTGGTACTGCAAACACAGATCTCAAGGATAACTCACCACTATGGAGCAAGTCTCAATTTTTACTGAATTTACACATTTTTAGATCTGAGTGCACAGATAATTAATTAGAGACTTTAGGCATATTGCTTCATAATCTACTGAGTATACAAACTCATGCACTTTTAATCATCTTTTACTTGGTCACTCAGTACCTAATATGTAAGGCTTATGAGTGATATGTAAGTCTGGAAAAGCTATGGTGATTATACGTCAGATTTCCTTGAAAGACAATTCCATGAAATTAGTTATAAATTTGAGAGGACCAAGCTTTTTCGTAGGAAAATATTCAGCTATTCCTGAATAGTTGCCTTAATTGAAGGGTAACTGATTTTATCTTTTCCATTACAAGAAAAAAAATGAACTGAACAACAACAAAACCTATCAATGCATCCTGTCAAAATCAGAGGAAAACCTATTGTACTACTGTCCATAAGTGCTACAAGGAAATAAAGATTTAACTGGGACAATGCTACGTAGTCCTTCATCTCTTCTCACATGGGAATTCTTAGAGGTTTCAATAGGCTACGTGTAAGAATACGGCTGCGACTTGCCCACAGAATACATGGGCTTCACAGTCTTATGTCTGCAAAGTTTATGATCACATGTACAACTATTAAATAATGGATTCTAAATTAAAATAAAGGGGTACTAGCTTAGTTTTCCTTTTCTAGCTTTAAAATAATTAGCTCTTCTACATGTCATAAAACATGGTCAACAAATATAATCATGTAACAATATAAAAAGTGTTGAGGTCAGAAAAGAGAAGAGTAAAAAGAGCCTTTTTCTTCGCCTAGCATCTATGAATGGAATGATTTCAGTTCATTACCAAAAGCCAGAATGTCGTTCCTTACTGTAATAATTTTACAAATATAAACAACAGTTTCTAATCACTGGGTGTTTCAGTCTCTGCTGGACCTCTGATCAGTCTTCGTATTCCCCTCTTCCCTGCAGGACCTTTTGGTTTAGCAAAACTCTGTTTGTAAGCATGTTGTTTTGGATGAACCTCTTCATAAAGAAAGTCAGCAGTTAACTCATCACCATTATCGATTTCAATCTGGCAGGAAAAAAAATCAACATTTATCATATGCATGTTAAAGTCAAACAGTTTGAAATTTTCCTGAAACTAAATACTATATTAAATAAACACATATGTGAATAATGTTCAAAGTCTAGCATGAAAAGTTCTTCAATTTGTGTCTAATGCCCTGAGAAATCTTGGATAGTTCTTCTGAGAATCCCCTTTATTCTTACTGGTATTAAGCATGACTTAACTATTTTCCTGTAATATAAGCACAACTACAGAGTACAGCTGCCAAGCTTTAGCATAGTGCACCTGTTAAAACTAACTGGGAGAACACACACCATGTAAAACTAGTACTTGTTTACTCATTATTTACACATTTAAAGAATTAAAATTTTTTACCATAACATGCTTTAAACACTAATTGTAAAAGTAATGTGCATACATATTGTTGTCTCTTGAGAAAAAGGGGGAGGAGTATAAACAGGCTTATATTATTAGCTGGCTGCTGCCACTCAGCAAGTATTCAAGTCAGGGAAAAGGTAAAATAAGTTTAATGAACAAAATGGAAGAGGGGTGTTTAATTTTCAAAATTTAGACATGTGAACCTGAAGAGAAAGAAAAGTGTTTTCAAGCAAAACCACATTGAATTGCAGGAATTTAGAATTCAGAGAAATCTTTGGCCCTGCTCTGCTGAGCATTCAACACTTCATGCCCAGCCAACCACAACACTTGATGGACTTGCCAGCCACAGTTTTGCTGTTACAAGTACGTGCTTCAGAAATTTCTGTCTACAGGAATTTTCAGGAGTCACATGGTGCATTTATTTTATTATAGAAAGGAAATTTCTGAGAAATAATTACATATAAAACCACACAGAAATAATACACTTAACTCATGTCATCTCAGTAAAAATGGTTAACATTAACTCTGCTACTTATTAGGTAAACATCATCTCCACAGAAACCAAGCTTCTGCACGAATGTTAAGAAAGTAACTAGGTCACAACTGGACCATTTCTATGGTCTCTGCTCTGGAGGTGAGAAGCAACTTTTTGCATAGCAGTAAAATCTTTACAGTGTAAAAAGATCAGCTTACTTGTAAATCCTTGTTTGCCTCATCAAGGACCGCTAAGATAGCAGTTCTAATTTTCAAAACTGCAGCTTGAAATTATTTTGAAAATCCTTACATAACCCTGGCTTTAAAGGAATTTAATGTTCAACAACAGCAGTTTATTGTGGCCCAAAATATGACACAGCTTTGATTAAGAAATCATGTTAGTTCTATGCAGTCCTTCAAAGTACTCTCAAACATTTCCTTGATGCTCAAGGATGTATTTGCTAAAGATATGAAAGTGTAGAAATTATGAGAGAAAAGTTTCCATGACTTAACTTTGTATCTGAAGCTTCATCAACAATTATTTCTTGTTCAGAACAAACTTTAATAGTTACAGAACACTCTTCATTGTTTAGAGAAGATTGTGACAAAGGCAGTTACAGTTTCACATGAAGAAGGGAAGAGAGGAATGAAAATACCCATAGACCCCAATACACTTACCTTTCTAATTATCTGCATCCACAACTGTGTTTCTACAATTTCTAACAGTGGACTTTTGCAACTAGAGTAGAGCATTCGTTCTCGTATACTACAGGTATACCCTGGCATAGAGTAGATGAAAACTGCAGGAAAAAAACCAAACAAACCACAGATCAGATCGTAACTACACTCTATCAAAATCTGTATCATAAAATCATTTACAGCAGAGGCGCATTGGAAATCAGTTGTGCAGTCTGAAAAGAAAAAATATAATGCCAGTCTGGATCTTTTTTGCTTCAGCAATTGTTTCATTTCAAATGGGGGACAAGAGAATGCTTCATATTTTCACATTTATGGGTGTTCATAATCAAAAGGGATAGCTCACTACTTTCCCAACATAAAGACTTTTCTTCACAAGACAGTTTCACAACCAAATGCCTGAAATTTATGATCATGCTGACAGATTATTTCTATGACACATCTTTCTCCCTGCTTCAAAATTCCTTCAAAATTCAAAAGTATTTGAAACAAGTCAATGAAGTTTCACACTGAGAAATTTTCTCATACTTATGGATTCCAAATAGTCTCCTTCATGTGTGTGCTTATACAGGAAAAAGTGGTAACGTGCAGCATCCTTTGGAACTCTTTTTGGCAAGTCCTTCAGTTCAGTATCAAGTGTGTTGGCCAAAATAATAGTTTCATTTTTCATATCAATTTGCTGTTAACAAAGCAAACATGAATATAGTTAATACGCAGAAAGCAAACCAGAGAACACAATGGGGTGGAAAAAATTTGATTTAATCTAATATGGAAGAGTAATTTATCATTGTACTACAGCAATACATGTTGATTAGTGTGCAGATAATCTATTTTATACTCATTATTAAAAATAGTTAAAATATTTTATACTTGCCAGCTGTACATAATTGAGTTTCTTATTTTTCAACTTCTCCAAAGCCTGAATAGCTTCTTTAGCAATCGGGAATGCTACTCCTTGCAATGTTTGATGCTTGGTATCTACACCAACATCTGCCTGTACCTGGAACAAAAGTCAGTTGAGATGTTAACAGAAACCCCTGCAAGCATTCATCAGGTTTCATACAATGACTGACAATGCATTGTATATGGTTACACAAAGAGTTAGCAGTAGCTATTCCAAGAATAAACCACCCCAACAAATCATCCCCATGTATAACAGATTTGCATTTTTTAATTTAGAGGTCATGTTAGTTTGCTAACCTGAAAAGTTTCATATCTCTGAAACAGCTCAGCGAAACAGTTCTGCATAGCAGAGCAACAAATCATCTGAAGGAAAACTGGGTCTAGTGCCAGTGAAGAAGCTCTAAGTTAAATTCTGGTATAAAGATACAATAATCCAGGAGGAAAAATCTCAATTTTCATATGCTGTGTTATACTTTTGAACTGGCAATACTGCTTATTGTTGTATAGAGAAGAATTTTAGATCAAAACAGATGTGATTTCTAGGGGGTCAACATTTTTCGAGAAACAGAGAAATTATTTTATGAGACAAACTGATATTCTTGAAAGAGCAACTATTCCCCTTCCTGCTTCAACACACTCCCCCAAAAAGCCTATACCAAAACCAAACCAAACAAAGTAAACAAACAAAATCTTAATTTCTTAAGGATTAGACCTTCTAGAAGGTCCTACACAAAGTAAAAAAAATCCAGAGTGAGACAATTGTTCATAATCCAGTTACATTAGTCACAAATTATTTGAGAGAAAAAAGTTATTTTAAAGCCATTTTTCAAGAATTTATCTTAATATTCATGCAGTTTCTCTTAAAATGAGTTTTTGCCTCCAATCTTCTCCAGTCTTAGTTTATTGTCTAAATACAAGCTTTTGAATATATTAACTTTGTTTTATAATGTCACAAATACATTTAACACTGGTTATGAAGGAGCAAAAGTCAGAAAAGTGTACCAAATGGAAAGTGTGGGTCTTGGATCTATCAACTAGATCTATCAACATGTTCAGCTTTAATTAAAGAGATGCTAGTGAAATATGAAACAAATTGATAAATAAAAACTAAAGATACTTGTGGCAACACTAAATTACACATCACATTTTAAAAAACTTGTCAGCAACAAGGAAAGAGGAAAGGAAAGCAGGTGGAGAGTTTACTTTTGTATAAAGATTGATTTAATTTATGAAGGAGGTTATAGAAAAAATTATTTGTAAAATATAGCTGCATAAAAGCCTGATTATTAAATGCAACATAGGCATCACAAAAATAACCATAATAAAATACCATCCTATAGAAACCATATTAAAACACAAGTAGAAAAAAATCCTCCAAACATAAAAACGAACAGTGAAGCATGAGGGACAGGCAAGGGAAGAGAATAACCCAGCATAACTTCAGACACAAGAAAATGAACAAAACCTACTTGTCCATACTGTAACCTATTTCAGACCTTTAAAGCAAAAAAACCCACCTAAGTCACTTACAAATATTTAAATTCACACCCTAAGATTTATTTAGTGATGGCTGCTAAGTGGTGCATAAAATGAGTGGTGGAGATGAAATTTGCAGTGAATAAATGTAAAGTAACATATGCAGGAGGGAAAAAAACCCTCTCCTCCACCTGTATGATACTGGGGTTGAGCTAGCTACTACTATTCAGAAGCCAGACCTTGCAGGTCATCCTGAATATCTCTGAAAATAACCCCAGGCAAAACCAAAAACAATCCCGAATACTCCCAACCCACAAATGAAATGTTATGAATTGTTAGAAAAAGAGTAGAGAACAGAACACATCATTACGCACTGTAGATATCTGTAACATGCCTGCATCTTGAATACCATATGCAGTTCTGGCTTCCCCATCCCTCCATCTCATAAATTATATAGCAGAACTGGAAAAACTGCAGAGAAAAGCAAAAGGATCAGAAGTATGGAGTGCCTTGTTTAGAAGGAAGAACTACCTAGATTAGGACTCTTCAGCCTGGAAGAGATACCTGACAAGGAATACAACAGAGGTCCATGGATATAGAATCACAGCATAGTTTGGGTTGAAGAGACTGTTAAAGGTGATCTAGTCCAACCCCTCTGCAGTGAGCAGCAACATCTTCAAACAGACCACACTGCTCAGAGCCCCATCCAGCCTGACCTTGAATGTTTCCAGGGATGGGGCATCTACCGCCTCTCTGGGCAACCTGAGTCAGTGTCTCACCACACTCACTGTAAAAAAAATTCTTGCTCATATCTAACCTGAACCTACCCTCTTTTACTTTAAAACCACCAGCCCTTGTTCTTTCGCAACAGGACCTGCTAAAAAATCTGGCCCTTTTTTATAAGCCCACTTTAAGTGCTGAAAGGCCTCAGTAAGATTTCCCTGGAGCTTTCTCTCCTCCAGGCTGAACAACCACAACTCTCTCAGCCTTTTCTCACAGAAGAGGTGTTCCAGCTCTCTGATAATTTTTGTGGCCCATTCCAAAAGGTCCATGTCTTTCCTGTGCTGAGGACAACAGAGCTGGATGCAGTGCTCCAGGTGGGATCTCCCCAGAGCAGAGAGAATCACCTCTCTTGACCCGCTGATCCTGCTCCTTTTGATGCAGCCCAGGATATAGTTGGCTTTCTGGGATACTTTCTGGCCAGCTTTATCGAAGGGCAGGGGGGAAACTGAGGATTGACTTAATGACTTTTCTTTGCGTTCCCCATACAATCTGTAGGGTTATCAGAATAAACTAATAGCCATCAGTGGTTCTTTACATAGGACTTTGTCAAGCTGTGGAACATCCTGCCATAGGACCTGTGACCAACAAAAACTTTATGTGGATTTAGAGAAATGACAAGACTAGGTGATGGATGAAAAACCCATTATGAACAATTATATAGCAACAGGTCATCTCTCGTGCAGGAAGATCCCTACCTGCACATGCTGAGGTAACAAAGAGTATTCAATTATCACGGCCTTTTTGCCCTGCTCTTACATCCTTCCTAGATTTCTGTTGTTGTTCACTCAAGGACTTGACAACAGAGTAGATGATCCTTCAATCTGACCCAGTAAAATATTTCCTGGCCCAGTAAAATATTTCTTATGGTAATTATGAAGGAATATACATATGGAAAAATTTTTAAAATCAGAAAGCTTTTAGTTTTCTAAGTCTGATTACAGGCTTTGTAATGGGGGAAACAAGAAAAATTAGTTAAATTAATGTATTATGAGATGTTTCAAAGAAAGACAAAATGGCATCAATCTACAGTTTTTGTGTCTCTGAAAAGCACAACTCTTGCTGTTGAAGTTTTATAATAATACATGAAGTTTTAGTCTGTGTGAGTCAGCTCTTAACCACATTGTATGTAGTGCATAAGAGGTGATGACCGATCCCATAGAGTTTTACATTCATTAATGAGTTTTTTAAAAGCTGATTGAGTCAAATGCATAAAAAGTGTCAAGTAAAAAGTGTTTGATGATGGTGAATGCATTTCTACATTGAATTAATTAAAATAAGACATGAAAAATAAAAAAAGACACCACTGGAAAAAAGAAAGTCAGTAAGCAACAAAGCTTCAGCAAAAGCAAAGCCTGAAAACAAGAGAAGATACACAGCTGCATTTAACACAATGGTTTCCTGGTACCCTGCTGCAGAAATAAATCATACTTCAAATACATGTACCACAGCTGTAAAATACAAGTTTAAACAACAAATTATGATGAGCACATGACCTATTTTAATACAGATCTGGACACAAACGGATCAAGTGAAGGGAAAACATGAGAAAAAGAATCCTCTGAAAATTTTCAGCCACTAGCTAGCTGGCAATCATCAAAATTATTTGGTTAACGGCATTTGCTAAATGTTTTTATTTTGATTCCTATTTTATTTGTATTGGCATTCTCTTCACTTCCTCTCAGTCTTAAAGACAAGTGCACTGGTGCTGGAAGCCAGGTACTTTTCCTCTAGGAATAAGGCTGCTGAAACACTCCCAGCAGTCATTCACTGCAAGAGTTGCTATTTTGTTTTCTCTACAATTTCTGCCACCATGGGAAATGTATATGGGCAATCACAGAATGGTTGAGGTTGGAAGACATATCCAGAGGTCATCTTCTCCAACAACCCTGCTCAATGAGAGCCACCTAGAGCCAGCTGCCCAGTTTTCTGTCCAAACAGCTTATAAGTATCTTCAAGATGGAGATGCCGTAACCTCCCTGGACAACCTGTGTCAGTGCTCAGTCACCCTTCACAAAGCAGTATATTCAGTAATATTAAAAGCCAAAGGTGCAACAATTAAGCTCTGCAGTTGCCAAGCCTCTGATTCAGACACCAGGCCTTTCAAACTCAGCAGGATCATGCCACTTCAACTCAAGCCATCACCATCCTGCAGTTTCAACTCCTTAAGAAATACATTTATATTCTCATCCACTCACACTTTCTAAACCTTTCCATTTTTTTTATGCCTTCTTTTACCCCTGAAATACGTTTCCTTACAAACATATGGAACTCCACACCCTATTTCCCACCCATGCTTGAAGACATTCTAGGTACCTCGTTAATCTTAATTTGTCGAAGTTCCTCTTCTGCTGCAGTCAAAGGTGCAGGGGAGGATTGTGATATCAAATATTTTTTATATCCATTCAGTGAAACATCATCCTGAAAGCACAATATCAATATTGATCATTTTTTTTTTATAATAGAAGTTTTCTTCAAAGATTTTCTGTGCAACATTACAAAAAGCACTTAATTTTCCATACACTTGTGGTAATTTTATTTGAATGGAATACAAGCATATAGGTGCATTTGCAAACTTAGCTCATCTTCCTGTACCACAGGGTCCACTGGGTTGTTCTTGTACCCTGTTTTGCCACAGGCAGCATTTCCACAATCAGTCAATCAATCAATTAAAAAATTAGCATTAATGAAGACTGTGTCCATGAAGTTCTTCAGCTGTCTTGGACAAAACCTCACAGAAGCCTTTAATTCTGATAATCATTTTTGTTAATACTCAGTGATAGTTGTGGCCCTCTTCAAAGAGTTGATACCACAGGCAAATACTGCTATGTTTTCATTATTAAGGTAGCCACTCAGAAAAGGGCAGGACTTCATGCAATCATATAAATGTGATTTTATATGAAGTTCTGAGGAGAAAGAGAAAGCTCCTTCTTAGCGCTTCCCCTTCTGATAGAGACACTTTCCCGAATTCAATTTCCAGTGCCAATTCTCCATGTTTCAGAAGCCCAGAGGTACTGAGGTTAATACTGGTGAATTAGCATATGGGACCACAACCAGGTGCCCCCATGATAACAGAGCTGATTGCAACTAAACCATCCTTATGTTTAACAAAATAAAGACAAAGTAACCCACCAGGTGCTGATGATCAATATTCTGAGTGAAGTTAGAGACTTGAATACCTTGAAAAAGCTGTGATTTTCACACGGATATGCATTAAAGGCCTGCTACAATTAGAAGTTTATAAAACACTGAAACCAACAATTAGGAGTTATATTAGCTGCAACATAATGAGCTTGGAAAAGTGAGTTACATCAACATCATCCTCTGTGTGCCCCAGGCCCATTCTGAAATAACAGTAAGACAAATGTAATGCTCCTACCTTGCAACTGAGATGGAAGCTCAGATTTGTAGCGATAGACTCTACATATTGCATAGACTGCTAATGGATTGGTGCACGTGGCGGTGAGACATTAGTTGGCTGAACGAGCAAGAAACAAATAACGTGACCTCTACCAGTAAAACCACTTAGCAACCCGATTATTTACTTCCCTAGAACACAGTTTCTCCAGAGAGGTTTGTTTTCCTGTTAGGATAACAAAGCCTCCATGACAGCTTAATGCAGAATATAAAAAACTATCTACTCAATGAGCAGCAGAATTATTAGCATCATGCCCATCACAACAGCCCACCTCTCTTTCACAGCTTTTTTCCCCACTACAGTATCCTCTGTTCTTTGCCAACCCTCTAACTGCTTCCATTCCTTCAGCAACAGCTGCCCATGCCAGTAGTGGCAGTGCTTTTTTTCAGAATTGTTCAGTTGAACTGATTAACAGGTCAGACAGAAAATAACTGCTACAGTCTTTGCTGAAAGAGGAACAGAGGAATTAAAATTTGAATCTCTACGTTATCACCAGTTTTCATGAAAACTATAGGAATTCTTTATCTCTGAGAATTCTACCTTGTATTTCTTTTAAAACTAGCAATGGATTAAAAAGTCGAGACTCTCTGACACCTACCTGACAAACAGGCAGGCATCACATCCAGGTAAAACTTGTTTCTCAAGAAACTAAGGGAACACAATAGCCCCATATCTGCCTACATGCACAGCACTTGCAGTCTTTGCAACATGCTTTAGACATGTACTAGATTTCATAAATGCACCTTCCAATTTTCTTACCGCAAGTGTACAGTCAACTATTAGTATTTTCACTGAACAAATCAGCAGCTACCAAAAAACTGTTCCTCGAAGTTAAGATGGCAGCCTTGCATGTGAAGTACAGTCTGTGGTCAAATTGTAAAGAACTAACAACTTCATACTCTTAGTTTAAGAGAAAAACATTTGTTTTCAGGTGTTAATAGCTTAGAGATCACTGTTCTAGTCCATTTAGAGCCACACAGCCAAAATAGCTTGTGCATACAACTGGCCTGGAAGTTAGTATTTGTATTGGGTTTCTGTGGCCAGTTTTTGGTAGTGGGGGAAGCTTCACAGGAGTAGCTTCTGTGAGAAGCTGCCAGAAGCTTCCCCTATGTCTGGTGGAGCCAATGCCAGCTGGCTCCAGGACAGTCTTTCTGTCACTGGCCATGGCTGAGCCAATTACGAATGATAGTAATGCCTCTGTGATACCATATTTAAAAACAGAAAGTTATTGCACAAATGAAAATTGCAGCAAGGGAAGAACAGAGTGAGAATGTGTGAACAGCAATGCAGACACCAAGGTCAGTGCAGAAGGAGGGACAGGAGGTGCTCCAGGCATTGGAGCTGAGGTTCCCCTGCAGCCCGCGGTGCAGACCATGGTGAGGCAGCTGTGCCCCTGCAGCCCATGGAGGACCACAGAGGTGCAGAAATTCACCTGCAGCCCATTCAGAAGCCCATGCCAGAGCAAGGGAATGCCCAAAGCAGACTGTGGCCCTGTGAGAGGCCCACACTGGAGCAGAGTCCTGGCAGGGACCTGCAGCCCACGGAGAGAAGAGCCCATGCTGGAGCAGGTTTTCCCTGGTAGGACCTGTAACACTGTGGGGGACCCACAGTGAAGCAGCTTATTCCTGAATGACTGCATCCCATGGAAAATTGGGAGATTTTTTTTATATATATATATATATATATATATATATATATAACAGTAGTTTTGTGAAGAACTGTTGCCCATGGGATGGACTCACACCAGAGAGGTCTGTGCAGGACTGTGTCCTGTGGGAGGGACCCCATGAGAAGCAGGGGAAGGACTCCTCTCCTTGACAGTAGTGAAAACAACAACTGACCGTAACCCCCATTCCCTGTCTTCCTGCACTGCTGGGGGGGGAGGAGGCAGAATTTGGAAGGACGGAGGAGTGAGGGGAAGGTGGTTTTAAGATTATTTTACTTCTCACTCTTTTGCTCTAATCCTGTCAGTAATAAATTTAATTAATATCCCCGCTTTGAGTCTGTTTTGCCCATGATGGTGATCAGTAAGAGACCTCTACCAGCTCTTACCTCAACACACAAATCCTTTGTTGTTTTTTTTCTCTCCTCTGTCCAGTTGCAGAGGGGAGGGAGAAAGCAGCCCTAGTGGGTAAGTACCCGGCATTCAGCCAAGGTCAACCCACTACTGTTACAGCTTTTAGAGGACTCACATGCAGCGAGATTAAGAGATGTGCCTATTATTCTCAGATTATTTAGTTTTCATAACTATTTCAAGCAAGGACTTCTTAGCTTGAGGATATTAACCATACTTAGTAACTTATTCAAATGAGATTGAATACACTTTAGCACTGGAATAATATACATAGTTTTTAAGACTTTTTTCCTTCATCAAAAAAGCAGAAACATGACAAATTCATACCAGTAACATCAGCTACTAGATTTAGTATCTAAAGTCAGTGTCCTGACTTTAAAAAGAAAAACATACCTGTACCGTTCCAAATACTTCATCCTTAATATGACCACCTCCAAATTCTTTCTTAAGTGTTGCTCGGGTTGCTGCATATAACATTTTTTGACGAACCTAGCATACAATAAAACAGTAGTTTTTTGGTTTGGGTTTTTTCCCTTTGGTGCACACAGAGAAACTAACATGTTGGTTTACCAAGTCCATTAATTAATATCTTTTTTGAACTGCTATGTTAAGTGTTGAAACTGCACTAACTTACTAATTGCTACTGAAAGCAGTAGGAATATTAAAATAGTTTTACTTTCTATCTTACCTTATCTCACATTCCTAGAACCTGTACACAGTACCCTAGTTTCTCCTGGAAATCCTTAGCTCTAACCTAAGTTCCCTCCCATGCTCTCAAACTACTAAGAAGCAGTGTATTCTGTGGCATGTCACAGATTCACGAGTGCCAGCTGGGCAGCCAGCAAGCCAAGCAGAGTAAACAACTTGAGCTCACACTCAAGTTCCTTCCTTCTACAATAACACCCACTAAGATTTCTGTCCTATATCCTTCCATGAATTTTTATGAAATACTGACAGTAAGACAGACAAACAGGGCCAAAAAATGGTATTGCATCCTCCAGTCAGGTTGAAAATACACTGGACCAGCTGCACTTAGATCTACTTATTTGCTCTTCAAGGAGCTTCAAGAAACATTTTCCCAGTTTTCTGGTGGGAATGTAGGTGAAAGGTTGGGGAATGCTTCATGCCTCAAATCACATTCCTTCATATCTAGAATTCAGATCAAATGGCACTGTTGTAAAACCATCAATAACATGAAGCCTCTGATGACTGTTACTTACAGGAGAGTGATCAGGTGACCATGCAATGAAGATCCATTCATATCCTTGAGCATTCTGAGAATCTAATCTGTATAATATATAACATGGTTGCTTGTCTTCAAGAAGGGGAAGGACAAAGCAATCATAATCCTTTTCCCATGATCCAACTGGCCGCCTAGAGGATCCCACAACAAGCTGTTCTACAAACAATAACCAAAACCACAGGTTAGCAACAATACAGTTAACATTGTTTTTCAAAATTAGCCATTACAGTAAGTGGTTAGTTGGCCACTTAATCTTTCATAACTCTGTCCACAAGAATATAAGTCAAGAACAGCCAGTGTGAAAGCCAAGTGAATTCCTACAAAAGCTGGGTATATTTAAACCTTAACTTACTTTAACCCAAATACAAATAGTCAAGAAGTAATGTGCTGGTTGCTGTCAAGTTCTTTGATCTGAAATTATACTACTGATGCTAGTTTTTTTTGTCATAACATACACAGAAGGGAAATAAAAATTGTCTTCTGCCAGGTAGTTTATTTTTAAATTGGAATACTTCAGTAGAAATGAGAGTAATCTTTAAAATTTTCAAATTACAATTATTCATGCTCCTGCTATAAAATATTAGTGTTTGTACTCATTGTAAGGAGTCAATAACTCAGTTACACAGCAGAAAGAGTTTGGAATGAATATGCTTGCATTAATCACTTTAACTTGACTATGTAAGTAGATAAACCTCTTTCTAATACGGCTTCATAGCTATGGTCTTTAAATGACTGAAGTTGTTTATTATGTATAATTGGCTTAAGTCTATATAAAATACTTCAAATGGTATTTAATTATATGAACAGCTGTAGCAATAAGACTTTTTTCTTATTTATATATCATATCTCATCTTCCAAGGGAAAGTATTAGTATACTGTCTTCCAAAACATTTATTAGCTTCCGATAAATACTAGCCTACACAATTGAAATAGAAATACCTTGTTTAAATGGGATCCTACAACAGTTTGAGGACCATAATAGTAGTTAGTATACAATTATCTTTTGAGAGTGTAGGACTTAAGTTCTAAAACTTCAGACAGGACTGAAACAGTATAGAAATGCTGCTACGATCAAAACTTCACACAAGACACCCTATGGCAGTAACTCATGGAACACAAATAGCTCAGGGCAAGGCTGTTTGGCCCATCCCTGAATTAGATGCAAAGTACCTGAAGCTGTACACCTAAACCAGAGCATTCAGAATGTGCTTGCCAATTCTGAACTCCAGGTGGATATATACCCACTTGGATTTCAGATACAATCAGAGGAACTCTATTGCCTAGCAGAAAACCTCTTCCCTTATTAACTCAGATTAGCAGAACTCTATTTGCCTATTATCTGTTGACTAAAGACTAAGGACTATTATCTGTTGCTGAAAGCTCCTGCAGACAGATAAGGTAACTGTCTTTCTTCCAGTATTCTGTAAAACTCTGCAAGTTTTACAGGTTTCTTTTTGACTGCAGAAAATAGTATCAAAAACTGGATTCTACTTCTACATAGAGATGAAATGCATATATATATAAATATATATACACACATACACACAAAAATGAAAAAACAGGGAATGAAAAAATAGGAAAAGTTTTCCATTTGTATCTTATTTCTAGGCTTCATTTCACATTATAAAGTAGCATATACATGAAAGCATATTATATTACTTTGCTTAATGGGGAAAAAAAATTCAGTGGTATGTCAGCATTTACTTCCTTATGCTACTGAGACTTTACAGAGTCCTGCCTATAATACTACTATTGCCACTTCCTTAAGAAAAGCTGTATTAAAATGCTAGAAGACTTCCTAAGGAAAGCAAACATAAAAAAGGTAACCCTATGTTATTTACCTAACAACAAAAGTATCTATATGTATGTACATATATGTATCTTTCTCCAACTAACAAGTATTTCAGTGTACTGTAAATGAATAAAGTCTAGAACAAAAAACTTCAAAATGGACAACTAACATACTTGAAAAGACAGACTAAACCATGAAATGTCTTATACAACCAATCTGCATTGCTATTAAAGAAGAAAAAAGTAATTATATATTCTATCTCTCAATGTTTGCAGTCTTGATTTCTTGACAAGAAGTTCAAAGATCAAACTCAAGTTCTGACAGAAATTGTCATTTTCTATTTATACATATATGTGAGATTTAAGGAACAGTTTTAACTTTGAAAATTCATGTAAAGTTACAGATGTTTAAAGATATTTTCAATGTAGTCAGATTACTACTTAAACATCTGCATTAGTAGGATTTTCTGTATGTAGCTGATCCCAGTATAAAAGACAGATAAAATTCATAATTCATCTAAGGTAACTAGCTGTTGTGTACGGCTAGCTTTCTGTCTCATGAAAGTAACCAGAGTACCAAAACACCACACAGGTGTGGAAATTTTCTTTCCCTCTACTCTTTCTTTACTAAGAGATAAGAGTAAACTCACTTATATTATCCATATGAAATACACAGCTGTTCTTGGTAAAATATGAACTGACATTTGGTAGAAAAATTCAAATGCAAAAATACAATAGCATTGTAGTAAAAAGCTTAGCATTACCAAAACTTAAATTTTACCTTCTGTACAGGAAAGACCTTAGTAAAATTAAGCTTGGCAGTTTTATTTTTTAAACAATTGTACATGTAGGTCATTAAAATAAATAGGAAAATATCTAAAAGAATCAGGGAAAAAAAAGATTAAAATTTGACTAACCATTGTCAATTACTATTTTTAAAAGTCTGTATTGTCCATTTCTGGCTCCAACAAAGATGTCTTTAACACTTCCACTAGCTGAAAAAGAGAAAATAAAAGTAATCAAATTAACACATTTCACTTCCCTAGGACAAAGAACATTCATGAGAGTAGGAACAACACTGGAAAAACGTACAACTGGCCCTTTGCAACAAAGTTGGACTGAAAAAGGAGCACAGGACTGATGCTCCCCCTTTGCTGCATACTGCTCCAGCCAGCAGCATTCCACAGAAAGATGAAAGGCAACATTACAAAACAGACCTGCTTTCTAGCACGCCATATGATTTTCAACATTGTGAAAATTACAAGTGACATCATATCATCAATCTCAGGTTTCAGAGTTAACACAGCAACACAATAAAAATATGACGCATCTCAAATTACAATAGCTTCACAAAGTCTGCAGGCTTAGTACAAACTTTCAAGACAGAAACTTTACATCTGCCAGGAAAATGTTAGAGCTTGTCTGGCAAAAGTGACGGTCTTTCCTGAGGACACCTCTCTGAAGGGTACCAGTGAAAGCTGCCACTCATTGCTCCTCTTTCATACCACCTTATTTCCTTCTATGGCTGATGACATTGTTCAAGCTCTGACCTATTGCAACTGGATAACTTTATAATGAATTTACAAAGAAATAGGTAAAATATTTTTAAATGTCTGTAAATCATATCGACACTACACCATAAACATAAGAGACTCACTTCCCTAAGCAAAATGAAGAACTGCGCTTGAGTTGCATGAAGACCATTCTTATCTAAACTGCTCTGCTAAATAATCCAAGCGCAAACCAGTTTAATTATACCATGAACAGGGTGCTGTACAGGATTTATTGAAGAATATTTATTGCAAGCTGGTCCTTTAAGTAATTCCACAGCACAGAGCACAGTACCAGCAAAACAAATATCAAAGCAGGAAACAAATAAAATGGATTATTTATAATCAGGTTGAGGCCAACTGAACAGATGGTATCCAGCAACATTACTGTCCATACTCAAAACATTTTACACTTATGTCCATCCAAGTGATGCCAGGCCTGTTCTGAGAGACCAAAATGGCATGGGAGGGAAAAATTACGTTAAACAAACTGAACCACATTGGATTACCAGTTCAACCCCAGTTGCATCCCAGTTAGTATCTTCCCACTAATCACTGCAGACCCTCCCAGTAATTTGCTGCAAGGTTTTCTAATTGTCTCTCCTGGTCCTCACCATTCCATTAAGCAAGCAAACACTGCACATTTTTGACCTTTTGGTTCCCCCAGGACTTCTTTTGCCCTCTTCTTGTCTATTATCTTTTTGTTCCTTATTCTCTCATTTCAAGTCTGTACACCAAAACAAGACCAAAATACAGCAGTCCCTAGACCAATTTCAGAATTGTGACAGCTCCTCAAAAAAACGTTTTGAGATACCTGTGACACCATCCCACTACCAAGTTATCTATGGGGTTTTCCTCATAAAGGTTTTTAAATTCACAACAGAATATTATTTTCTACTTAAACTTGTTGCATAATGAAGGCCTACAGAATAAAATTTTGGGTTTATTTCACAAATATTTTACAGGGAATATTATTTTTAAATTATTTAGAAGATCTTGAACATATTCTGTTGTATTTTCCCCTAGTTTAATGCATTCTGCGACATCCTACACTATTTATCTGCGCTGGCCTGTTTGAAAGTCCAGTCCTTTCAGCAATGCCTGGTACACACCACTATGTCCATGACTTCATTTCTGTTTCCAGAAAAGAGCAGCCCATGCTGCCAAATCTTGTAATTGTTTATGAGTGACAGTAGCCTGTTTGTAGCTAAAGCCAGCAATGGCACAGTAGAGTTATTTCTCTTCCAAATTGCAAAAGCTGATGTTTTGCTGCAAACAGGACTCCTGATTAGTGCCTGCTGAGCCAGGACCCATACAGGAAAGCTGCCGACTTATCTACAACTCTCCTCAGAGGACAAATGATTGTCAAAGGAGAGCAGCAGAAGAGGCTTAGCCCTCTTTTTGCTTACGATAAGCCACAGAACATTCTTCTGCTCCTCCGTCCAGCACTGCCAGGAGAACAAGGGAATGAAGAGCCACTAACGCTTTTCTCCAGACTGGGAAAAAGAAAAAACGCTATTCCAGATGCACCTCCAGCCTGAGAAAGGCTGAAGAACTCAAGAAGGTGCAAAAAAGATCAAAGACTGGCATGCAAAGGAAGGAAAAGAAGAGAAGCAAAAGGGTGCAGACTACATGCAGCCAATGAACAAAAAAGGGCATAGAAGAGCAGCTAAGAGCTGGCCTGGCTGGGACAAAAGTCACCTTCAACAATAAATACGGGAGAGCAGGCA
This sequence comes from Xenops minutus, assembly GCA_035221455.1. NCBI lineage: Eukaryota > Metazoa > Chordata > Aves > Passeriformes > Furnariidae > Xenops > Xenops minutus. The sequence continues at coordinate 29,079,582 of JAWWEE010000040.1, forward strand.
AAGTACATGGTACTAGTCATTGAACACCCAGATTGCAGAAATCGAGACAGTAAAACCCGACCCCTCCATAATCCTGCAGTGTAATCCCTTCTTAGCAATTCTGTGATCCGGGGGGCACCCATTAATACTGTGAAACAATACGCTGTCTACTAATTGCTTCTCGCTTACTCCGGGCCCTGGAAACACGGGGAGAAAAGGTTCCCACGCACTCTTCCCCTTTGTGGCCTCCAGTGATGGGCTTCGTAGTGGACTCTCCTGCTGCGGGGTTCCTGCTTCTCCTGGGGGCTCCCGACGGGACCCGGCAGCGACCCCCGGCATTCCCGAGCTGCCCAAGCCATCCCAAACGCGCTGCGGGCGGGCCCGGCGCTCACCTGGCTGGGGCGAGATACCCGAGCCCGGGCGCCCCCCGGCATTCAGGGGGTCGGCAGGGCACACTCTGCTCGGGCGGCTCCCTGCCGCTCCGGGGCGGGCTGGGGCACCGAGCCGAGCCGAGCCGAGCCGACAGACCCCGCGGGTCTGGGGACAGAGCCCCGCTCCGACCCCGAGCAGCGCCGCCCGCCGGGCCCCGCTCGCTCGGCCCCTTTCCCCGCCAGTCCGCGGCGCAGAGGACGGGCTGCTCGGGCAGCAGACAAAGGGCACAGCAGTGGGAAAACTGCACCGGGAGCGGCCCGGCCAGCGCCCGCCACGGCCGCGTCCCGCCCGGCTCCAGCGGGCAGGAGACGCGGGGGCCGCCGGCATGAGGGGCGGTGAGCGCGGCGGAGCGGGTACCTTGGATGCCGGTCTGATGGGACATGTCGCACCGCCGCACCCAGGACACCGCCAACACGGCCGGCACCACCGACACGGCCGGCACCGCCTCCTCCCGCTCTGCCGGCACGGCACAGCACAGCACAGCACAGCACAGCACGGCCCGGCCGCGCGCACGTGACGCCCCGCTGCCACTCAGCGGCCGGCAGCGAGCGCGCGCCTTCCGGGCCCGGTCCGGCCCTGCTCTGTCCTGCCCTGCCCGGGACACCGTGCGGGCTGCCGGGCCTGCCCTGCTCTGTCCTGCCCTGCCCGGGACACCGTGCGGGCTGCCGGGCCTGCCCAGCCCTGCTCTGTCCTGTCCTGGCCGGGACACCGTGTGGGCTGCCGGCCCTGCCCTGCTCTGTCCTTCCCTGTCCTGCCTTGTCCTGTCCTGCTCTGTCCTGCCCGGGACACCGTGCGGGCTGCCGTCCCTTCCCTGCCCTGTCCTGCTCTGCCCCGGGACACCGTGGGGGCCCTGCTCTGTCCTGCTCTGCCCCGGGACACCGTGCGGGCTGCTGGCCCTGCCCTGCCCTGCCCCGCCCCGGGGACACCTTTCCCGCTGCCCCGGCGGCTCCTCTCGGTGCCTCAGAACGGGGCGAGGCGCAGCGCTCCCCTCTCCCGCTCCCTTTCTTCCCCACTCCTCTCTGTCGCGCTCTTCCCCTGCCGTCCCAGAGCCGACTCAGCACCGGCGGTCAGGCTGCCTGGCAGGAGGGGACATGTGACCCTCCCACCCCCCGACCGGGTTGCTTGTTGACCGAAGTACTTGAAAAGTAACTGGTGTAGATTTAGTTAATCTGTGGGAGTTTGTAGTGGAGGCATCTCACTCGCTTGGGGCAGCAGGGAAGGAGCCATCAGGTGTGGCAGCAGGCTGCCTGCGTGCATACTGTAAAGTTTGCATTAAACTATCCCTGAGAAAGCGCCCACAAGTCAGGGCACAGAGCCCAGCCCTACGGCTCGTTCAGCTCAAGCCCTTGCCCCTGACAAGGCAGTCTTTCTCTGTTAATTTTGCAGTATTTGGTACATGGTGGCACTGCATCAGCAGAAACAGTGACGATTTCTTCTCTCAGGGTGGATCTGGCGGCTGAGCCATTCGTCTGCCTCGGCAGGGCACGGACCCAGGCAGAAATAGGGTGCATCTGCTTCTCAGTGCCCTATCCACACAGCCAAAGGCTTTTAAGCCTTTTCAACCTGTGTTGATCCAGTTTGCCCTCAGCCTTTTTTTTTAAAGTTTCCCATGAAGCAGAGTCCTGCATCATGAATTTAAACATGCTCTGAAGGTATGTTTGCTTTTGCTAACTCTTTCACAGGCATAGGTTGAGAAGCACCATGCTCTTAACAAAAAGATGGGTACTGTGCATGCTCTAAAAATCGCTTCAGTGTCACGTATCAGCATTTTTAATCTGTGATGTGGTCCGGATTAGACTCCACAGGAGAAATGTGCATGCTGTAGTCACTTCATGCTAGTAATTCCTTCAGATTCTTGGGAGTTAGCAGGTTTTATGGGGTGCTATTCAATCCGAGAACACATGAAGTGCTATAACAGGGCATACCAAATATCCAGCCCAATGGACCAGGCAAGAAATGAAGAGTAAGGCAAATGCATGGTAATCCTTCCCTTGTTCACCTTCCCAGCCTCCTTAGTGCTGCAGCTCAGGAATTTCTGAAGTCAGCTGTGTTGATAAATGTGAATGCCTGCACTTTGTCATATTCCCTGTTTAAAGAACATGAGGGATTTAGTGTCCTATTTGGGAAATGTGAAATAGCACTCTAACTGGTATGCAAATTGTGTGGTGTAATGCTAGTCCGGCACATACAAAGTCACTATGAAGACACGTCATCAGCTAATGAGTTGGAACTAACAGCAGTTGGGGAAAAAGAGAAGCTGCACTTTATTTTTCTTCTAGCAAAGGGTCTGAAAGAAACAGGGAAAAGACTTCATGTGAAACCAGGAAATGAGAGACAGGTGGTGCCTACCATCTCAGAGATCAGCACTAGTTCCTCTATTGTAAACCTCCGGTAGCACAAGGATTATAAAAAAAGAAAGCTACTCTTGGAGAAGAGCTTTTTCAAGAGGAAAGGAATACTAGAGATCCAACCAGGGAGGCAAACAAAGATGGAATTCTATCACAATTACTTTAAATCACTTGAGCCCACGCCTGCCGCAGATTCTGAGTTCTTGGTGTTAGTGCTTGTTAAGGATGTAGTTGCCTGAAAATTTACAAGGGAAAAAGAAGTTTTCCTTGATAGAGAGATGTCCTGAAAAGACAGATCAGTTTCCTGTTCCAGTTAGTTATGTGTTTCCAGGAGCACTCCTGGATATTTGTACAGGCTGGGGAATGAGATGCTGGAAAGCAGTGCTGTGGAAAGAGACCTGGGGGTCTGGGTCAACGGCAAGCTGAATATGATTCAGCAGCGTCCTGACAGCCAGGAGGGCCAACTGTGTCCTGGGGGGCATCAGGCGAAGCATTGCCAGCTGGATGAGCAAGGGGATTGTCCTGCCCTTCTCTGCACTGGGGCGGCCTCACCTTCAATATTGTGTGCAGTTTTGGGCACTACAATATAAGAAAGATATTAACCTGTTGGAGAATAGGTTATTGGAGAAAGATATTAACCTATTGGAGAATAGGTTATTGGAGAAAGATATTAACCTATTGGACAATAAAGGAGGGCAATGAAGATGGTAAAAAGCCTTGAGGGGAAATCGTATGAGGAGTGGCTGAGGTCACTTGGTCTGCTCAGCCTGGAGGAGACTGAAGGGACACCTCATTGCAGTTACAATTTCCTCATGAGGGGAAGAGGAGGGGCAGGCACTAATCTCTTCTCTGTGGTGACCAGTGACCAAGGGCATGACCTCAAGTTGTATTAGAGGAGCTTTAGGTTGGATATTAGAAAAAGGTTCCTCACCAAAAGGGTGGTTGGGAACTGGAACAGGCTCTCCAGGAAAGTGATAAAAGAACCAAGCCTAATAGAGCTCAAGAAGCATTTGGACAATATTCTCAGGCACATGGTGTGACTGTTGGAGATGGTTCTGTGCAGGGCTAGGAGTTGGACTCGATGATCCTTGTGGGTCCCTTCTAACTCAGCATATTCTGTGATTGTATTGTCACAATGTGGTAACAAGGATGCATAGCTAAGACTGTGTAACTGTTTTTTTCAATGGAAATCCATGTTTAGACTGGAAATATCAGAGTGGTATGAGAGTATATCTATCATCTATCACCATACTCAGATATATATGAAGTAAGTCTGGTACACATTGGATTTCATAGCACCTTTTTGGCAAAAAGACAAGCTGAAAGTCTAAAGTATTTTCATTAAAATTTTATTGTCACAAATATTTTCCTATAATAAAGTGTTTGATATTTAACAAAGAAGACAGGTTGCATGGAACCACCAAAAGTAAGAATTTTATGTCTAATGAAGATTCCTAAACTTCTGAATCTTAGTGTCCTTCAGAATCTTACTAAAATATTTTTGGTCATTAAACTCCTGTCCAAATCATAAAGGTGTCAGGATAAAAATAGGGAGGTTTATTTGTTAGCATATGTATTGAGTAACTTCTTTTCTTTTTATTGGTTGCATTTTCTTCCCTGTACTTGAATTATTTTTTTTTTCCAGTAGACAGTAGATTTTCGTATCTATTTAAGTCTGTGACTGTTTTGATAGAGACAACATACTGCAGTTTCCCAGATTTTAATAGTATTTTTGTAACTGAATAATAAATGACATTTTTAAAAAGGTAATACTTTTAATAGACCTTGATGCAGCATTTTCTGTGTGACTTCTGGATCTTGTTTTCAGTGTCTTTATTGTCTTCTCCTACACGTTTACTTCTTCATTGATTTAACAATGCTCTATTCACTTTTGCTAGTTTATTAAATGCTGTGGTTATAATCTCTATGGGATCATCATCTCATTCTGTTCATAGTTGCATAGCAGTATGCGAGCGTTTTCTTCTGTTCTGTTCTTGCCAGGAAGGCCTATTCCATGTTTGGTTATAATTGTCCACCTGACAATGAAAATGCATTTATTTTTTTTACATACAATTTCTATTACTGCATTCCGTACCTATCTGGAGGCAACATTTAAAACATTAAATTCATTTCCAACAGCAGAAAAGTGAAAACTTTTTTTTTTTTTTACTAGGCAACATTATAATTTCATTTTCTGCTGTGGAGTTCCATTTCCTGTAGATGTCTATCCTGACACTCTTCAGAACTTCAGCTTAGTTTATCTTTTCTCCCTTCGGCATGTTCTTAAAAAATAGCCATATATTACAGAGTCCCTCAGCAAGATGAACTTTCTTCCATATAGAGTAAAAATTAGTATTGAACTACTTCCTTCAGAAATATGGGAAAACTTTATTTCTTCAATTGTTTGCTTCTAGCAATCTCCATTCCAATGCACTCATTGGTAGCTAAACAAAGAAATTAAAAATCATACCACTCCTAGAGTCAAATTTACTTATAGCTTTGAGAACATGTGAAAGGTGTTCCTAGTAAACTGACTTTGATTTCTGAGCAGGCCAGTGTTATCTTTTTGTAAACCTCAGTATACTGTTCAACACCAACACTCTATGTTCAGATCAAATAAAAAGGTATTACTTTGTGATGACCAGAGCTAATGGGTAGTCAGCTTTTAAGAATTATTGCTGTAAGAACTCATCACTCTCTTGTCATTAGAGCAAGTGGTTCTCAGTGCAGTGTGGACAGCTCTCACATCAGTAAATCTTCATAGCAGTATGAATATATTTCTTCTTTTCTTTATGCTGAGGCATTTCTGTTCATTTCTCATAAGTGACCAAATAGATCATCTAACTCCTGCTTCTTAATATCCATAATCTCAGGGGCTTTTCTGTCTGCCTGCTTAAACAGCTGACACAATAGGTGATTTTTGTGGGTGGCCAGGAACGTGCTAGATAGACAACTATTTTAAACTGAATTGCAATATAGTAGATAGCCAGTATTGAGGTACTGGGGTTCTCCTAGCCGTTACCACAGATGAAAACAGATACACAATAGTAAGTTTTGGTGTCCGAAAAGTTGTAGACAATGTTTTTTTGTCATGTTTTTGTATGCTTTGATAATAAGATGCAAATGTCCTGTGAAATAAACTGAACAAAGCACAATTGGTGGGACTTCCCACGTTTCTTACATATTTCTGTTCTGTTAAATACTTCTAGACATTATTCTGCACATTTTTTCTGTAATATCTTCGTCCATTTCTAGTCCTTATAGTGATCTGGTAAATCTGTAGATAGACACTAGACATAGCATCTCTGCATCCTCTATGTACATCATAATGGACAATATCATGGTCAAATTGTTTCATCCTCTCAGTGATTTTTAAATTACAAAATTTCTCAAATGTTGCTGGTTCTTTCATATACTTTCTCTAGTAATAATGATTCATCATCATCATGATCATGGCTAGGCTTCGCGAACGAAGATTTACAAGGGCTCTACCCACGCTTGCTACAAGCACGCTGGTGGCTAA